>OX589605.1:11539510-12755010 GCA_951329385.1 Polia nebulosa | reverse complement strand
AATGGTCGATATGGAACTCCTATATGTTATCCCGTCGAGAAAAGTAAAGTTAGGTACTTGCTCAAAGCTTGATAACAGTTTAAGAAAACTTAAATCACAAACAGTGCCGTAGCTATTCCTAAGAGGCACGGTATTAAAGTATGTGAGACCTTTTAACTATACATGGCGCAGTTCAAAACGAGGGCAGTTAATGTACTACCGATTTAGGATTCCAGACTTCATTGTTATTTTACTAGGACCAAAGGGTGAGCCAGTAAATTATGACTGTCTAATGGATAGGCTAAACTTTCATTGAAGAACGAGTGAAGCGGTTTCGAAAATTGGAGCCTGACTGGAATAGGCTGTCTGATATATTCCCAGTCCAGCCCCCACATGGATTGCCACCACGTGGCAATCCGGTGGCAACTGGGGAAGTTATTGCCCCCGCTTTAAATCCCAGAATACAGCGGCATACCGCAGTGTCCATAGATCGGTAACCCCCCTCATTAGTGTCTGTCTTACGGCCGCGACGCAGGGTTGGCGGTCAGACTTTTCCAATGTAGTTTTATTATACATAATTGCTACGGCTGCGAATCATATTTTGACCAACATACAACCTGATACTGACCTGCAAATTGCAAAAAACGTAAAGAAAATTGAATTGAATTTCGCGGGCTACCCTGGCGCTGCCACCTGGCATAAAAAAAAAGAGTCAAATTATTTTCATATTGATCGAAATAAGACTACGAGGTACGGCACTTTAAATAACATTTTAAGATTTTTTGCTTCCACACATCGCTTCGGGTGCCCCGTAGAATATAGAATAGTATCAAGTATGTATGACAGATGGCCCGGTACCTATCTCAAAACTAAGTTCAACCGTTGTCAAATTCAAGTTCAGAAGCCTGGTGCTAGTTACCGAATTTTGCCAAGTAAGTAATATTTTGCAAAATTTCGTTCCGTTTCGTTCTCCTGCCTTGTTTTTTTGGCTCTTAGACGTAGTAAGTACTTACTCTTTGGCATTCGTTACGCCATAGTCGGTAGTAAGATCCAATAGTCTTACCAAGGATTATCACTGGGTTGTGGAGGTCAGCACTCTCAACAAGGTTGGGAAAGCGTTACCTTAGCTTTGTGATTTTTTTTTTATCTAGCCCTTGCTATCGCACTGCTAAGCAAAGGCCTCCCTAAAGTCCTTCCAGTCATTTTCTTCCCGCGCCGTCTCGAGTAAGACCTAATTTTTTAGGGCCAGCCTCGATGAAACCTATCATCTGCAGGAACCCACTGTATGGACACTTGCCCAGCGATCCTTGTGCATGCGGCTAGACGTGACCCGCTCAAACCCACTTGAGCCTGACAGCCTTTATGCCCACGTCTATTACGTTCATTCTTACTAGTTCGATCGTCGAACTAGTGAGATTTTTTTTTCTCATCTGTTCGACCGTGAACTAGTGAGAACTTTTTTTCTCATTTGTTCGACCGTCGAATTAATGAGCCACGTGTCGACGGAGCCGAAAACGACGAGACGTGAAAACTAGGACATGTTCTAGTGGTGAAGCGTTTATGATAATACAAAATACTGGCTAGGAGGTAGATGAGGAACGATCGACGGGAGTGTATTCACCTGGGTCCGCTGTCAGGAGAACTTGATGGTGAAGAGCTTCCAGCTTGACCAAAACCTAGGTGCTCTTCAGCGTTATCGAGGAAGTATAACACAGCTCCAATCTTTACCACAACTCGATTCATGCCGCTGACGTCACACAGGCTTTGGTCGGAAATAATGTTTATGTTGCTTATTACCAAGGGAGATGCCTGCCCGTACTTTAAGTGCACCTCTTCCAAACTTACCGCTTGCTGGGTCACTTCCAGCTTGACCCAACCACCTAATATAAAGTATACAGTATAGGATACTTTTATCAAGGCAACATGGGATAATTTTCGACGTTGATTTTATCGCGCGTGCTTAGAGATGGGCGGGTGGGTAAAAAATGGGTAGGTAAAAATTGGGAGGAAAGGTTAAAAAGGTAAAAACCAAAAAATACCCTTTTTTAGCGGGTATTAATAAAAAATACCGGGTAAAAAATGATTACTGTCTTTATATTATTTAAATGGCTTCGTCATAAAATGAATAGTCTTTTTATTATTTAATTGGCTTTGTCATCAATACTACGATCTACCATGTTAACTTTGACCTTGACCATTGAAGATAAAATATTAATTTTAAATAAAACGAATTAAATATCTTTTAAATCTCTAATCAACATAAATTTTCAAATAAAACAAACTGTTTAGAATAAAAACAAATATTGAGTACTGTACTGATTGCACATGTTTTAAAGTTAACTAAATGCTGCACACTACCTTTAAGAATCGTGAAAACATTTCAAAATAAGTAAAGCCGGGTAACAATTACTTGGATTTTTCAATGTATGTGGTCATGCTTGCTGAACGATCGCACTGTTGCTGCAGATGTGCACGGGGCAGTTAAAATACGTACCTACTACTATTTTGCTAAGGTTTTTAGACGAGCAAATAGTCCCTTCCACCATGTTACAGGACTTAATAAAGCGCTTGCTCCAAAACCCATCCCGGGCTTTCATCATTTCAGCCGAGACGTCCACTGCTGGACATAGGCTTCCCCCAAGTGTCGTAACTATGACCGGTCCTGTGCGTCTCGCATCCATCGGCTACCCACGATTCTCACCAGCTCATCGGTCCACCTTGTTGGAGGGCTTCCAACGCTGCGTCTTCCGGTACGCGGTTGCCAGTCCAGAACTTTTCGGCCCCATCGATCGTCTGTTCTGCGAGCAATATGCCCTGCCCACTGCCACTTCAGTTTTGGGATCTTTGGGCTATGTCGGTAACCTTGGTTCTCTTGCGGATTTCAACATTCCTGATTCGATCACGCAAGGAAACTCCGAACATAGCCCTCTCCATTGCCCTTTAAGTGACTTTAAGCCTTCTGATGAGGCCCATTGTGAGCGACCATGTTTCTGTTCCATATATCATCAGTGGCAACACGCACTGGTCATAGACTTTCGTCTTGAGACACTGTGGTATGTGGGAAGAGAAGATATCGCGCAGCCTCTCGAATGCCGCTCAGCCGAGTCGGATTCGACGATTGACCTCTTTCTCGAAGTTAGCTCTAGTAGTAGTAGACGTACTCGTCTACAACTTCGAGCGTAGAATCTCCGATCTTGATAGGAGTGGGTGCTACATGGATATTTGCCATGATCTTGGCAACACATTTTTTTTTTTTGTGGGGTGGGAAATCATCCAATGATATCTCCCGCTCTAGGGTGGAGCGGGAGGGCGTGTCAGACTCTGACTGACTAAAACCCAGCCCTGAGTGCCCAGGGGCGAGGTAACTCTGTTTCAAATTTATCCTCATACCCTGGGCATACATCGGCCATGACAGGCCCGCCATGAATGCTGACAATTCTTTGAGGCGCGCGTGGAACACTAGGCGCCGTCGACTCTCGGGCCTGGTGCTGATCGGACGGCGAGCTACCCATTACTCGCCGTCCGCAGGCTCGGGTGTAGACCCGGTGGCCGGAGATCGTCTCGCGGCGCCGGAAGCCCCTGGCGTCTCCTGCTGCTGAGGGCGTGAGGGTGACTCTGTTGTTGAGTCTCCCTCACCCATGCCGCCTCCCTCTTCGCGAGCATTACTGCTTCGCAGAACGAGGAGACGGCTTCCCATTCCCTCTCGCTCCGTACCATGGCCTGAACCAGGGCCGGGCGCGAGAGGTCGCTGGCGCCTATCACATCCACGAGGACACGGCGGTGCCCTGCCCAAGCGGGGCAGACCTCCACCGTGTCCTCTGGGCTATCCTCGCAGTGGAAACACCCGGGCGTTTCCTCCGCCCTGATCCGAAACAGGAACCTCCCGAAACAACCATGTCCGGTGAGGACCTGCGTCAGGCGGAAGGTGAGGACGCCGTGACGCCTCTCCAACCACTCCTCGCAACACAACTCTTTCAGTTAGAATTGATGTCAAATGTAAGTAAGTATTTCATGCAATAATGACATTTGGCATTCATTCTAACTGTGAGAGTTGTATTGATGATTTTAATTATTACAGGTCTGTAAATACGTACTTGCTACGGAATCCTCCTTGCGCGAATCCTATTTTGTTTTTGTGTTCGGGTTGTATTATGTTTACAACCCGATACTAACCTGCAAATTGCAAAAAACCTAAGAAAATTTGAATATCGCGGTCTACCCTGGGACAATTAAACTGATTTTAATTTTTACCCGGTATAAATTAAAAATGGGCAGGTAAAAATGGGTTTTTACCCAAAGTCTGGGTTTTACCGGGTATAGTCCCATCTCTACGCGTGTGTTAGAATTTTTCTGAATATGTATGTGTAGTTATGTAACCAGATGTAAATATTTAATATTCGTTACTCATTTATTTATCTATTGATAACTATTGAATATCTATTGAACATCTATTGAACATCTATTGAACATCTATTGCACATCTATTGAACACCTATTGAACATCTATTGAACATCTATTGAATATCTATTGAACATCTATTGAACATCTATTGAATATCTATTGAAAGTCTATTGAATATCTATTGAAAGTCTATTGAAAGTCTATTGAAAGTCCATTGAAAAGTCTATTGAAAATCTATTGAACATCTATTGAAAGTCTATTGAAAGTCCATTGAAAGTCTATTAAAAGTCTATTGAACATCTATTGAACATCTATTGAGAGTCTATTGAAAGTCTATTGAATATCTATTGAATATCTATTGAAAGTCTATTGAAAGTCTATCGAAAGTCTATTGAAAGTCTATTGAAAGTCCATTGAAAATCTATTGAACATCTATTGACCATCTATTGAATATCTATTGAACATCTATTGAACATCTATTGAACATCTATTGAACATCTATTGAATATCTATTGAAAGTCTATTGAATATCTATTGAAAGTCTATTGAAAGTCCATTGAACATCTATTGAATATCTATTGAAAGTCTATTGAATATCTATTGAAAGTCCATTGAAAGTCTATTAAAAGTCTATTGAAAATCTATTGAACATCTATTGAAAGTCTATTGAAAGTCCATTGAAAGTCTATTAAAAGTCTATTGAAAATCTATTGAACATCTATTGAACATATATTGAACATCTATTGAACATCTATTGAAAGTCTATTGAATACCTATTGAAAGTCTATTGAAAGTCCATTGAACATCTATTGAACATCTATTGAATATCTATTGAAAGTCTATTGAATATCTATTGAAAGTCTATTGAAAGTCTATTAAAAGTTTATTGAAAATCTATTGAAAATCTATCTATCCATTTATTTACTTATTTATTTGCTTATTTATTTGCTTATTTACTTACTGTGAATGTGGTGTTTTAAGGAAGGGTTTTATTAAGAAAAGCACAAAGACAAGAGTATGTATTTATTTCCAATAGGCTTGTCATCAATCAAAAACAAAATGGCCGGTTCGCAAAACTAGGTCTTCGTTGAGAAGAACGGCAAGAAACTCCACGGTAGCTCTCTTTTATTATTATATCGACACATCATAAATAATCGTTTATCGCAATAAATCTTATAAATAAATCTTAGGATGTCAGCCATATTTACAACGATAAATATCTTGTGGTATATAACAACCACTATCGTAGTAGTGTATATTATTATAACACAACGTTAAGTAACAATATACATAACTTTACATTACATGGCTCATAAATATGATATAAATATACATCAACAATAGTCAGAATAATATCATACCTTAGATGTTAACGCCTTGAAAGCCGAACAGCAATTACTGAGCCGCTCCATTTATTTTTTTTTTGTGAATGACTACTCGCAGTTCAACCCTATTGGTTGTCGACTGCTTAACCGAACTTGCCTGTGAAGGCTCTAATTTATTAAAGCCTCCAGCCAGGACTTATATACTAAGTGACTACGCTAAGGGCACCCCCTGCGGGGTACGGGCCTAGGCTTAGGGCGTCACTGGGGGGACAGCAAGGGAAGGCTGGATCTGATTCTCATTATTTGGGGGATATGCTTGCTCAGCGGCACGTGCTGGCGAGAGACGGGGAGGGCATTGAACAGGTCTTCGCGGGCCTCTACGGCGGGGGCGGAAGGACGGCTGTGTGCGTTGGCGGGCTGTGGTGCTCGTTTCCCTACGGCTCTCCTGGAGCAGGGTGGTAGGGCCGTCAGGAATGAGGAGGGTATGTCTGGGTCGGCGCACCTTGGAGATGCGGGAGGGTTCGTATCGGGCGGCCGATGCGATTAGGGGGTTTGGATGATTCGCAGCGGTATCTAGAAAACGCTTGGTGAGACGTTTCAAGTACTGCTGGATGGTGGGGAGTTTGAAGTCTACATGCAGCTCTTCGTTACGGACAAAGTAGGGGGCACCCGCCGCTCGGCGAAGAAAGCGGCTCTGAAGAGTCTGCATTTTATGAATGAACCGGGGCTTGGCGTGTGCGAAGACAGGGCCAGCGTAGGTCATGATGGGACGAATGACCGCGGTGAAAGTACGCAGTTTACACTTGATGACAAGGTACTGCGTTTATTGATCATGGAATGAAGCCTACCTTGAGCGAAAGCGGCCCGCGCGCGGGCCTGCTTTACGTGCTCGGCGAAGGTGAGGTGTTGATCTAGGACCACACCCAGGTATTTAGCCTTCTTCTCCCACGGAATAGGCTTATTATACATGGTGATCGGAGGGGTGAGCCGCTCCACTGAGGCTTCGCTCTTTTATACCCGTTAACAAACAAGTATGATTCACAAGTGACAGTTGAGTCATATCAGTCTTTGAATTATATGAAAAAGTTTGTTTCAAAAATCATTTAGTAAATTCATTAAGTAATCTTAACAATTCAATATAAACAGATAATAACTACATAATAATTATATATATATTACGTGCTTGATTTATTTACTATTCTACCTATGGTAGATGACCAGGATAATTTAAAATTAAACAAAAGATTTCAAAAAATATTCTTTATTAATTTCTTTCATGCGATTAGCACCAATTCACATGTGATTTTAACAATAGGTAGGTACAAATGTCTATTATGAATGAGAAACCAAATAATTTTAGAATTAGGAGATCACAATATGAAATAATTACTTTGATCAATATTTCAATATTAAATAATATTAAAACGTTTACAAAAAGATAGATCTAATTATAATTATGCATAGGAATCGGGTGCGTTACCTTACTTCGAAAAGTGTAACAACGAATAACACGTCCCCGTAAGTTTACTATAACGAAACACTTAACAACGAATGCACGTTACCACGAAAAACTTAACGCCGTAGCCATGCAATCTCGAATAACAAAATCTCGAATTCACCAATTCGAATCACTTAACAACGAATGCACGCTACCACGAAAAACTTAACGCCGTAGCCATGCGATCTCGAATAACCAAATCTCTAATTCAGCAATTCGAATTACTTAACAACGAATGCACGCTACTACGAAAAACTTAACGCCGTAACCATGCGATCTCGAATAACCAAATCTCTAAAGAAAAGTCAGCAAAAAAAATATTTAATCCATCAATAGGGAATATGCATGATATTTTTTTTATTTGTTGAATTGAAGACTTAAACTTTTACTTCTTCGTTATTTGACACCGACTTCCGAAATTAAAGTTATTTTTAAATTTTTAGTATGTTTTTTCTTTTTTGGAATTCGGTTGTTTTTTTTTTTTGTAAAAAAGTTTTTATTAGTACATTGAGTAATTACTAAGTATGCCTAGTAATAATAGTAGTATAATTATCTATACATATAATAAATCTGTAGAAAAGTCATTTTTGTACATTGAAGAAATTGAAACAAAAAATAGCCAGCGTGTGAAAAGATAAGTAACAGAACCCATTTCCATCATTTTTGAAATTTTTGTCTGTTTGTCTGTTTGTTTGTGCGCACATCACGTAAAATCTACGAATTCAATGCTGACAATGTTTATATACAAAAATTATACGCAACTTGAGGATTAACTTAGTTTTTGTTTCATCGAAATCGGTTCACTCTATCAAAAGATATGATTAATTTAGTGAGTTCAAGAAGTAAAATATTACGTTACGCAATTAAGTATAGTACTTGCAACGACATCTTAAGACTAAAAATAGAACTAATGTTGATAGTTGAAATCTAAATCCGATAGATGGCGTTGTGCAAATGACGTCATTTTCTGAATCGCGGTGTTAAGATTTTCCGCGCGAGGATGACGTCCACCGTGTTTACTAGGCAAATTGGGTTTCGTTAGGTGTCTTAAAAGTTCTTGCGTGTGTCGTAAAAGTTCTTTGGTTGCTTGGTTTATCGATTTTCTAAATTGGTCGAAAAAGAAGTATTTGCTTATCTTATTGGTTTCGTTTGGTCAACTTTGGTCATTGGTTTGAAGTACGAAGTAAAGATTGTATTTGATTTACTTCGTAGTTTGAATCCAATAGTGCCAATCGTTATACAGTAAGTTAGTGTTGCCAATTCGTTGAGTCACGACCACGAACAGACGATACGTTGTCACACTAGACTGTTCGACGCACCGATCTTTTAAGTTTGTAGGCTATTCAGTCATAAGTGTTGTTAGTTTTGTTTATTGCTTTAATTTTCCTTGAAAATGTCTCAAAGAAAAAAAACTAACCTTTCGCTGCGTAGCCGAAATGCGAAAAGGATGAGACTTTGTAGGTCTCAGGAATCGGAAGAAGATCGTGAAGCACGGTTATCTGCTAACCGAGAGCACATCGCTCTTTCACGTGAATCGGAAACGTTCACCGAAAGGGAGTCACGTTTAAGTTCACAAAGAACACGGACCGCGACTTTGCGGTCTCAAGAGAGTATCCAGGAACGCGAAGACCGGCTGTCTGCTGATCGGGAGCGCCACTCTCTCTCACGTGAGTCAGAGACATTCACAGAAAGGGAGTCGCGCTTAAGTTCGCAAAGAACTCGGACCGCGACTTTGCGTTCTCAAGAGAATATCCAGGAACGCGAAGTTCGGCTGTCTGCTGATCGGGAGCGACAGTCTCTCTCACGCGAGTCAGAGACTTTCACAGAAAGGGAGTCGCGCTTAAGTTCGCAAAGAACTCGGACCGCGACTTTGCGTTCTCAAGAGAATATCCAGGAACGCGAAGTTCGGCTGTCTGCTGATCGGGAGCGCCAGTCTCTCTCACGCGAGTCAGAGACTTTCACAGAAAGGGAGTCGCGCTTAAGTTCGCAAAGAACTCGGACCGCGACTTTGCGTTCTCAAGAGAGTATCGAGGAACGCCAAGCACGTCTGTCATCTGACCGAGAGCGACACGCTCTCTCGCGCGAGTCTGAATCTCTCTCCCAAAGAGAAGAACGATTACAAATAGCTAGACATAACTATGTAGGTGTACAAAGAAACAATGAAAGTTATCTTGCATCTGAAAGGGAAAGAATAGATGAACTAAGACGAGCAGAAACAGCAGAACAACGTCAATCTCGCCTAGAAATAGAACGAGCTCGATACCATATGAATAGAGAAACAAATAGCGGAGCTGATGAGTCCATGGAAAATGACGATGCAAATATTTTATTACCTTGGGACAATAGGGAAAAATCAGGGTTCACATATTCGTCTAGAATTAATTATGCTGGCTTTACTTTCGTGGGTGACATGAGAGAAATTTGTAATTTTTGTCATGCTTTGAAATGGAGGAAAGAGACAGATGGAATGTGCTGCTCAAATGGAAAAATTGTTCTTCCAAATTTCCAAGATCCACCACACTTACTTAAAAGTCTCCTGAATGGCGATCATCCCCAGTCGAACCGTTTTTTGGATAATATTCGTTTATATAACAGTGCTTTCCAAATGACTTCCTTTGGGGCAAAACAAATAACGGAAGGACCGTTCATGCCAACCTTCAAAGTACAAGGTCAAGTTTATCACCTTATTGGATCTTTGCTGCCAGAAAATGAACCCAAATTTCTCCAAATTTATTTTGTATCCGATTACACGCAACAGCTCAATGTTAGAAATCACAATTTTCCCCAGCTCAATGCTGAGCTTTTGGGTCAACTTCAAGAATTGCTGCATCACGTTAACCAGTACGTTCGTGAATTCAAAGCTGCATTGGAGTCAATTCCACAAGGCAGCAATGATTTCAAAATTGTTATAAGTGCCGATAGACGTCCTGTGGGTGAACACCGTGGAAGACACAATGCACCCGTCGCAGATGAAGTTGCAGTTGTTTTAGTCGACCAGGAGTGTGAGAGACGTGATATCGTGTTGCGTACACGCGACGATCGCCTTCAACGCATTTTGGAAACCCACCGAGCTTACGACGCCCTGCAATATCCACTAATTTATTGTCATGGTGAAGATGGGTACAATTTTGGGCTGTACCAAGTGAACCCTACTACGAGAGTCACTAATTATCAAAAAAAAATATCTGCTCAACAATACTATTCCTACCTTTTACAAATAAGGCAAAACAGTTTCGTATATTTGCAACGATTTCGTGGTTTGTTCAGCCAATTTATTGTGGACATGTACGCAAAAATAGAAACTGAACGTTTAGTGTATATTCGCACTAACCAGCGACGGTTACGCGCTGAAGAATACGTGCACTTGCGGGACGCCATGCAATCAGATAATAACGTCGAAAACTTGGGTCGATTGGTTATTTTGCCATCCAGTTTCACAGGCGGTCCGCGGTATATGCACGAACGAACGCAAGATGCTTTTTGTTACGTCCGTAAATACGGCCGGCCGGACCTTTTTATAACATTTACAACAAATCCAAAGTGGACGGAGATTTGCCAGGCACTTCTCACAGGACAGGCGTCATACGACAGACATGACATTATTGCTAGGATTTTTCATTTAAAACTCAAAGTCTTGATTAATCTACTTACAAAGGAGAAAGTTTTCGGTTCAACTCTTTGTTTTATGTATAGCGTCGAGTGGCAAAAGCGTGGTTTACCCCACGCGCACATTCTTCTGTGGCTGGAAGAAAAAATTCGTCCCGATGCTATAGACAGTGTCATAAGTGCAGAATTTCCGGACTATAATGCAGATCCGATTTTGCATGACATAGTAAAAACACATATGGTTCACGGGCCATGTGGCCTCTTAAACAGGGAATCACCGTGCATGAAAGATGGTCAATGCTCAAAAAAATACCCCAGAGCACTGAAAGAACTAACTATGGCTGGGGAAAATGGGTATCCGCAATACCGGCGAAGATCACCGTCACAAGGTGGTTTCACAGCTACTGTCAGATTCCGTGGACAAGAAATAATTCTAAATAATAGTTGGGTGGTACCGTATTCTCCAGTTTTGTCAAACGCTTTTCAAGCACACATTAATGTTGAAATTTGTAATAGCGTCGAATCTATAAAATATATATGTAAATATGTTAATAAAGGTAGTGATCAAGCCATGATAGCACTAAGAAATAACAACCAATTTGATGAAGTGACAAGGTATCAATCTCGCCGATACATAAGCTCTTCGGAGGCAGTTTGGCGCATTTTGAGTTTCCCTATTCATGAAAGGTATCCGCCAGTCATCCATCTTGACGTGCACCTGGAAGGCGGGCAGCGAGTTTACTTTCAGCCAGAAAATGTGGCAGAAAGAATGAACAACCCAAGACAAACCACCTTGCTCGCATTCTTTCGCCTTTGCGAAAGAGACAATTTCGCTAAGTCTCTGTTGTACAATGAAGTGCCACATTATTATACTTATAACAAGCAGCAAGGTGTTTTTAATCGCAGGAGACGTGGAACTGCTGTAGAAGGCGAGTCCGGCATTTTTAAAGAACACGTGATTGGAAGAGTATACACGGTGCACCCAAATAATGCAGAGTGTTATTATTTACGCCTTCTTCTTCACACAGTGCGAGGACCTACTTCTTTTGCTGAGCTCCGCAAAGTGGACGATATAGAATATCCCACATTTCAAGCTGCTTGCCGCGCACGGCATTTATTAGATGGCGATCAGCATTGGGATGATGCTTTAGCCGAAGCATGCGTCAGTGATAGTCCACATCGTTTGCGCCATTTATTTGCCATTTTGTTGACATTTTGTGGCCTATCGGACGCTGGGCAGTTGTGGCAAAAATATAAAGACGCGTTTGCCGAAGATTTTTTGAGACAGCAAAATATAAATAGTGAAACTTCTGACCAAGTACGTGAAAGCTGCCATAATAGGGCTTTGCTGGCTATACAAGATATAGTTACAAGTATAGGAGGGAACCCCCTCAGTCAATACGGCTTGCCGACACCGACAGTTGGTGGGGAACGAATTAATAGGGAGTATACATCTGAAATAAATTACAACCCCGAAGAGTTAGCAGAAATATTGCGAAATGGCTGTTCAAATTTGACGACAGAACAACGTCAAATCTTTGATAGAGTATGCTGTAGTGTAGAACATTCATTAGGAGAAATGCTGTTTTTAGATGCACCTGGTGGAACAGGTAAAACTTTCCTCACTAAAGTTATCTTGGCTCAAATAAGGAGCCAAAACAAAATTGCCCTTGCCGTCGCTTCCTCAGGAATAGCTGCCACTTTATTACCAGGAGGAAAAACTGCACATACAACATTTAAAATACCAATCGACTTGGACCGCACAGAAAACCCTGTTTGCAACGTGTCTCGCAATAGTGATAAAGCAAGGGTTTTACGCGATTGCGCCCTTATCGTTTGGGACGAGTGTACGATGGCAAATCGTAAAGCTGTGGAAGCTGTAGATAGAACGTTGCGAGATATAAGACAAAATGACCGACCGATGGGAGGCTTAACGGTGCTATTCTGTGGAGACTTCAGGCAGACACTCCCTATAATACCCAGAGGAACGAGGGCCGATGAAATAGGTGCCTGTTTAAAGAGCTCTATTTTATGGCGTAGTGTCATATTAACTAATTTGAGCTTTAATATGCGAGCATATTTGGGAGGTGACGCAAACGCGCAGGTTTTCTCAAATTTACTACTTCAAATTGGTAACGGCACATACCCGACTCAAGAAGGAGGTAAAGTAACTTTAGTCGAAAGCCTGTGTTCTTCTGTTGCCTCACAGCAGGAACTCATTTCCTCTGTATACGGAGATCCATCAGAGATCTCGAACCATGACGCTGCTTGGCTATGCCAACGAGCTATTTTGGCACCTCGCAACGACCAAGCAGCAGCAATAAATTCTCAAATATTGGTACATGTTTCTGGAGAAAGTAGGGAATATTTATCTATTAACACGGTTTTAGAAGAAGGAGATGCCACCCACTATCCAGTAGAGTTTTTAGACTCTCTAAATACACCAGGTCTTCCAGCACACAAAATTTATTTAAAAGTCGGAGTACCAATCATTCTACTCAGAAATTTAAGCCCACCAAAACTATGCAATGGAACTCGGTTGAGAGTAACAAATCTCCAACGAAATGTCATCGAAGCCGAAATCTTAACAGGTTGCGGCTCCGGTGATGTTGTTTTCATTCCCAGGATACCCATTATCCCCAATAATTTTCCGTTTACTTTCAAACGTGTGCAATTTCCTGTAAGCCTCTGTTACGCTATGACTATTAATAAAGCCCAAGGCCAGACGTTATCCGTTGCGGGTGTAGACCTTACTTTTGATTGTTTTTCACACGGCCAACTCTATGTTTCTCTATCACGTGTTAGCAACCCAAACAACCTTTTTGTATATGCTCCGGGTAATTCCACCGCTAACATAGTATATAGAGAAGCATTAACGTAATCAACTATACCAAAGTCAGGACTCTTATCTAAATCATCAAAAAGGTGATATACTCTTATCTAAACGACGTTGTTTTGTTCTCGACAACCACGCGAACGAAGTCGCGGGCACAGCTAGTTTGTAATAATTGCGCCTTTTCTTTGAATAAATAAGCGCTCTTAATAGGCAATATATGCATGAAAAAAATATTAGTTATTTAACCGGTTTATCGATGAATATACTTAAAGAGAGTACGAACAGTGAAAGCAGAATCAAAATTGATCAAAAATTAAACGAATTATAACAATTTTAAAGAAATATATCTGTGCCTCTCTCGAAAACGCTGATTTTTATGTCAGTTGTATCATATGGGCTTCAAGTCCTTTGACGTCAAAGAACACGTCGGACTTCTCTTTCTAATTATCAACTTTAAAGCTTTATGACTTCGTCGCTGATGCTGATATTTTGAACATTCTTTAATATTTGTTCTTTATAGTTAATAAGTCTTCAATTCAACAAATAAAAAAATATCATGCATATTCCCTATTGATGGATTAAATATTTTTTTTGCTGACTTTTCTATAGAGATTTGGTTATTCGAGATCGCATGGTTACGGCGTTAAGTTTTTCGTAGTAGCGTGCATTCGTTGTTAAGTAATTCGAATTGCTGAATTAGAGATTTGGTTATTCGAGATCGCATGGCTACGGCGTTAAGTTTTTCGTGGTAGCGTGCATTCGTTGTTAAGTGATTCGAATTGGCGAATTCGAGATTTTGTTATTCGAGATCGCATGGCTACGGCGTTAAGTTTTTCGTGGTAACGTGCATTCGTTGTTAAGTGTTTCGTTATAGTAAACTTACGGGGACGTGTTATTCGTTGTTACACTTTTCGAAGTAAGGTAACGCACCCATAGGAATCAATGTAATGTGAGGTAATACAGATTTTTATTATCCACACATCTTATTTAAGCTTCGGATCGGTTAACATCATCAATAAACAATACAAAATTAAGTAACAAAAAAAAATAGGTACTATTGCAAAATGGCATATTTATTCTTCTAAAATACAACCATTACCATTTAAAACTAACCCCGGTTTTCATCGTACAGAGCGTAAAGAAAAAAAGATTATCAAATAATACTAATACGCAATAGGTAAGAATTGGATAGGAAATTGTACAGTCAGGGAGCCAAAACTTTAAGCAGTTTTCGAAAACATTCCTCTTCAACATACCGGGCGCATGTTACCGTTTCGAACTGTCATTTACTTTCGAAACTAGGACGGGGGGGGGGTGGGTGTAATTTATCTATAATATGTATGTATTTAGAAATATATAAGTATGTTTATCAGTTGTCTAGTACCCATAACACAAGCTCTGCTTAGCTTGGGACTAGATGGCGTTGTGTGATAGTTGTGGAATATTATATATTATGTGGAATATTATCAAGCATAGCGATTTTGACAAGACAGCCTCATAATCACCAAGCTTGCAGAGTAATCCAGAGTAACAGGTAATGTCAGTCATGCATGTTGGCTGTGAAACTAAGGATTAATTATTAAAATTGTATGTTCAAGAAATAAACAACCAAAAATTCTATTAAAATTAAAGTTATAACTTTAATTTAATAGAATGTCGAATTTGTGAGTAATTATATATAATTTTTAATTGGACTAGAAATAAATTCCTCTTGAATAGATATGTGTACCCACAAATATATCGAGCTGCCACGACTCTCCACCTCAACTAGTCTTGTGCTGGACAGCACGAAAGACTAGAAGGGTGACTAATCATCAAGTTGCCGTGCTGTTTTGTTGAGCTACCCAGGGCGTTCTGTCCGATTAATTCAGTACCGTAGCGGTGTATGTAGAGGTAGCACTGCTGTTTTAAACAGAGTCTAGCCACATGAAGCACAGCGCATCTATTAAGGATGACTTTGGTGTACAAAAACAGTAATTTAATTAAAAATACGTGTCCAATACGTGAATATTTTAAATCAAAAAATATTGGACAAGTATTTTTTGCTTTGCCAAACCAATAAAAAAAAAACAAAGATAGAACGCATCAAAGTTCAGGAGTGAGGCTTTTCACGTCACTTCTAGGTAAAAAGTAGCACATTTTTGACGAAGGTGTGACGTTACGCGAAATTTCAAAGCACTGTATCGTACTCATTTTTAGGGTTCCGTACCCAAAGGGTAAAACGGGAGTAAAATTTGGTTAACTATGGACCTAGAAAGCTCGAAATATGTATTTGTGTTTGTTTGTTTAGACTTAGACTTCAATCGAACTGTAATTGATTCTACTTGGTCTATTCGGAGTTGGTGGGCCTGGCTCGCGAACGAGTTGTGTTGACGCCCACATAACAGAAGCCGGCGTCCACGCCGTGCTCCAGCAGGTACTGCAGCCACTGCAGCTGCTTGATTGATGGCTTGTCCGCGTCCGTCTTTACTTCCACAAACTTTATCTGTGAATAAATAATTGTGAAGAATATGAAGATTCAAGACAGAGAGGGAGAATAAAATCGTGTCTGCACTTTGACAAATGAGTACTTAGTTTGTTTTTTTTTACAATTTCATAAATTAGCTAACAATTAGGGGAAGGTGTCTCTGTTGTCTATACACAACTACAACAGCAGAGGCATTACGCCATCTACCAGCGACATAAAATACCCTTCAAATCGAAACACAGAAAATGCTACATATCGGCGGAAATAGTGGTGGTAGAAAGTAAGTAATCATATTATTTTAGCAAAAATATTGGCCTCTAGGTAACATCAATGTTGTATGAGAGCGGCTTTATACATAAATAAGATCTCTGTCCGTCAAACTAAAATCCTGTATCTTGAACAGTCCAATCACAGTCGCATAGGTAATGGTTAATTGTGAGGAGTGTTTATGTGTTTGGTGAGTACTGACTTGGTTTCAAACAGATCTATACAGAAGATTCGTCTATCTTAATCATCTTTTTTTTTTTAAACGTTACTTACTCCACTCTAGCAATTATTCCTGTATCGTGAGTGCGTTCACAAACATGTAAAGTCACATACACAAGAACCGAAACAACTATCTATAGATCATACAAATATTTGCACTCCCTCTTTTATATTTTTTTTTTTTTTTTTTTTTTTTTTCTTTAATATTTATATATATATATATATAATATTTTCCTCCCGCTCTGGGTAGAGCGGGAGGGAGGCGTGTCAGACTTATACTGACTAAAACCCACCCCTGTTCCTTCCTTGCCTGAGTACCCAGGGGCGCGGTAACTTTGTTTTGAATTTATCCGCGACCCTTTGGCATGTATGCATCGGCCATGACGGACCCCGTCAATTGTTGCTGACATCTCTTTGAGGTGCGCGTGGAACACTACGCGACGTCGACTCTCGGGCCTGGTGCTGATCGGACGGCGAGCTACCCATTACTCGCTGTCCGCAGGTCCGCGAATAGGGGATCGATCGTCCCGCGACCCCCGACGCCCAGGGCGTCTCCTGCGGCGGCTGCTGCTGGGGGCGACTCGGTTGAGTCTCCCTCACCCGTTCCGCCTCCTCCTTCGCGTGCATTATTGCTTCCCATTCCCTCTCGCTCCTTACCATGGCCTGGACCAGGGCCAGGTGCGAGAAGTCGCTGCCACCGATCGCCTCCACGAGGACACGGCGGTGCTCCGCCCAATCTCTGCGTATGCTCCACCGTGTCCCCTGGGTGAACCGCACAATGGCGACACCTGGGCGTTTCCTCCCACCTTATCCGACACAGGAACCTTCCGAAACAGTCGTGTCCGGTGAGGACCTGCGTCAGGCGGAAGGTGAGGACGCCGTGACGCCTCTCCAGCCACTCCTCAAAGAGGGACCTTGCCGCCGCAATTGTGGCGTGCCCAGATCATTACTCAGAGCATACTTCTCTAGAGATACCTTTACATCCTCAAAAAGCTTTTTAATAATCTAAAAAACTTATAATATTAATAATGATTAAAATAAAGTATATTAACTTGGCTCGCGAGGTTGTCGACATGTGGGATGTGGACTCAGCGATCATTGTACCGATAGTCGTGTCAGCCAATGGCTTAATAGCCACAAGCCTCGACCAACACCTCAGGAGACTCCATTAGGCGGCTGGATCAAGGGCTTGATTCAGAAAGCAGTACTTCTGGACACGGCTTGCATTGTTAGGCGGTTTCTCTCTCTGGAGCCCTGACCGCCGTTAGCTTGGACCCTGTTCCCGATACCAGTGGGCTACTATTTTCTTTAAACGAGATAATGATTACCTTCTTAGTGTGTATATTCCACAGCGTGAGGTCGGGGAAGCCACTCCTAGCGTACCCGTATTCCCGCGCCAGCCGCGCGCACACGGCCGCCACGCCGCGCGCTCGCAGGCATGACGTCACCGAGCAGATACACTCCCAGCCTATACTACGCTGGATTTCTGATATCTCACCTACAAATACGTACAGAACAGTTAAATCAGCTGGCCTGCCAGTCCTTAAATCAACTTGTCGGCACGGTTGGCGCAGTGGCTGAGCGATTGGCTGCTGCGCTGCATGGCAAGGGTTAGATTCCCGCACAGAAGAAATATTTGTATGGCCTACAGATAGTAGTTGGGTGAATGTCCTGAGTTTTGCAGAAATTAATGACGGAGTGCTACCGACACTGACGAATCGTGTGAAATTCAACTTTAATACACTAGTATTAAAGTACACTACTAGGCAGTGAATACTACTAGGCAGTGAATACAACTAGGCAGTGAATACTACTAGGCAGTGAATAATACTAGGCAGTGAATACAACTAGGCAGTGAATACTACTAGGCAGGAATACTACTAGGCAGTGAATACTACTAGGCAGTGAATACTACTAGGCAGTGAATACTACTAGGCAGTGAATACTACTAGTGTACTTAAATACTAGTGTTTTTAAGTTGAATTGCCGCGGACGAAGCGCGTTGAATTAGTACTTCCCCCATTATAAACTTTCAACCCCTTTTTCGAAAAACCCTTTCTTAGTGGATATACCTACTCTTCATAAACACACCCTCAAAATTTCATGTCTCTAGGACCAGCGGTTTAGGCTGCGCGTTGATATATCAGTCAGTCAGGACTTTGAATTCTATTTGTATACATATACAGATATAAAATGTAAGTGATCCAGGAGGATTTTTGCATTGCGACAAAGAATTTCCACTTTAGAGAAAGTGGTACTTAATAAATTTAGAAAACATGGCCCATCACATCCAGCTACATCTTACACCATACTCTCTTTCAAAATTATTTTATCTTTTTTTTATTATAAACTAAAACCGTCTTTATTACTATGTAGCAATAAATGCGGTTTTAGTTTATCAAATGTACCACTAAGGTCCATCAGCATCACACACAAAAATTAACAAATAAGTTCACTTACTCTCAGGCCTTCCATCCCAAGTAGATTTCATGAGATTCAGCATCATTTCGTCGGTGCACTCCTCTATGAACAACAGCCTTTCATCAATGGTCGTCTTCCGGTTGAGGTAGAAGCTCTCGGAGAACATATCCAGTGGATATCTCTGGTAGTGGTTAAGGAAGATGCCGGTGACGTCACGAGGCTTGCTGTAGATAATGTCCCAGAACAGTAGGAAGAATATTGTGGAGACGATGCGGCCTTCCCAATGCTCGCCTGTAATGGAAAATTAGGTATCTTAATTGATGGTGTATTACAAAAAAGATTAGAAAAGAAGAACAGAAGAGAGGAGCTCATGGCTAAAGTAATAACAGCCGCACGGGTCGATCCATCAGGTTAAGCTACGCTTGCCGGGGTTGGTCTATGGATGGGTGACCATCTTTACATACCGAGACTCCTCCGTGCCTCGAAAAGCACGTTATCCCGGCTGTTAATCGTGGATCTTTGACAGTCGTTACGGGTCGTCAGAAGCCCGAAAGTCTGACAACCAGTCTTACCAAGGGGTATCGTATTACCCAGTACTGGGTTGCGGAGGTCAGATAGGCAGTCGCCCCATGTAAAATACAGGTATTCAGCTGCATCCGGTTAGACTGGAAGCCGACCTCAAGATAGTTGAGAAAAGGCTAGGCAGATTTTTTTGATTACAATAAAAAAGATTGACAAGTTAAGTGTTTTTTTAATCAATTTACAATGTTTAAACGAATATTCGGATGTATAATGATGATGAATACACGGACCGTAGTATTCAACTGCCTCATTGGTCTCGCGGTCGCAAGCGCGACTGAGCGTGAGATCCTGGGTTCGATTCCCGTGCTATTTTGAGGTGGTCTGTAACAGGTAAAATTAGAAACCTGTTTCACTTGTTCCAGTTCCAGGGAAAAAACAGTTCCAAAAACCTGTTCCAAAATAACAGCCTGTTATGTTGCAACCAAAGACTCTTTGATTGCAACAGATTTATAATATAGTACCTAGTTTCATTCAGTGAGACAGAAACAGACGTTATCTCTTTCTGTTAAAATAAGTCAGTAGAGAGAAAAGTTTGTTCCCACGGAATAGAAAAAACAAGTGGAAGTGCCCACATAATTATCCGGCGCGTGTCACAATTATGCGGAAAAAAAATAAAATAATAACAACCTTCGTAAGTTGCAATAAGTCTTAATTTTGTATGAACAACAAATAAGCTTTTCGTCAAAATTGAATTTATTGTTCATACAAAATTAAGACTTATTACAACTGATGAAGGTTGTTATTATTTTACATACTTTTGCGCATAATTGTGACACACACCGGATAGCTGCGTGGGCACTTCCGCTAGTTTTTTCTATTCCGTGCTTGTTCCAGAGAACAGATGCTATCTCTGTCTATTACAATTACAATAAGTCAGAAGAGAAAAGAGCTTGTTACGAACTGTTCCAGGTCAGTTTCGTTTGTATCTCACTCTTTCTAATAACGTAAACATGCGATAGAGAAGATACTATTAAGATATTCTATATAGATATATTATTATTAAGATATTCTAGATAAAGAAGAGCGTACACACACCAGTTACGGCAATGTTTTAATTTTGTTGGTCTGTTGTAGGTTGTGGAATAGGCAGGAACTGGAACTGTATTTTTGGTTTTGCGATACCTGTTCCATGTTATTACTTTTAAAAACCTGTTTTTTTTTTTAACTGTTCCGATAAATACGACTCACTGCTAGTGCTATTGGGTTTGTCCATTAGGAATTACTCTATAGCAGCCCGGAGTTTGGAAGTTGGTGGTGTGACACCCCCTGTATTTGCGTACACGCTTGTATACTATAATATCTCCTGCGTACTTGGCTAATCTCCATTGAGATTGGCTACCGTGATAGAAATTCGGTCGGGAGGATTATTATTATTCTCACCAAGGAGACTTGGTCTTAGATGTGTGTGTAGGGTGACGTACACCTTATTTCTGTGTGCGAAACAATGTGAAAACCAACTCTCCTTCATGAGATAGAATAGCTATAACATGGGATAAGGGGAGATGAAATCATGAGCCTTTATGACAGTAATAAGTAAGATAACAAATAACCTTTTTCCCAAGAGAAATCAAGAAAAAAAGAACACCATAGGAATCTTTTTGCTCATGAGTTCTAGTTTGTTTTTTTTTTCTAATTAAACAGCCTGTTTTTGTCCTTGGTGTTGCCTGTGGGAAGCAATTAATGAGGTCTTTGTCCGCGCTCCCTTGAAAAAAATAAAAAAAATTGATAGTGTTAATTACTAACCATCTGTATACTGTCCAGTATTGATATAATGTGCAATACAATATTCTTCACACGTCAAAGTAGATCGTCCTTCTTTAGTGTGTAACTCGAATTTAAGCTTGCCTCTTTGGTTGTAGTTACTGAAACAAAACCAAAATGTTAATGATATCCTAGCACGTGATCATTTAAATAATAATAATAAAAAAAAAAACATAAAATCACGGCTCTATTAACCCAAAAGGTTGACTGGTACGCAACAAGGCATTCTCGCCTTGTTGCATAAAGTCCGCCTATGTACAGTATAACTATTTTCTTAATGTCCCTCGGCAATCATCGCATTTCCGAATACAAACGAATGCTGCTTTTCATGTCCATCAATTATTAGATTTATCGTGTTTAATCATTTTAACTCAGTACTTTATTGTTGTTTTGTTCTGATTTCCGTGTGAACTATGTACTTAGTTCTGAATTCAAATTATTATACACGAAAAATCTAATCCCAGGCCCGTTTTTTTTTTTCCTTTTGTTCCTTGCGGAACAGGCTAAGGTCAGAGACCATGGTGCCTAGTCATCAGTTAGTTCGATTTTTTTTTTTCCATATTAGAATGCAGATGTAACACATTCTTATGTTTTTGCAGTATTTGACAGCAAATGTATCGAATCAGCCATCTCGGCAAGTTTCGCTGAGGTAGTAAATACTACAATAAAATTCTCAGCTTCATTTTACCGAGATCTCGCCTGTTTCAATGATTCCACATATTGTTCAGTTGCGTAGACACTTGAAACACAAAACTACACCAATTTTACATCACAATACCCACTAGGAATCAATTTGCGAATAATTAAAACAGCCACTGAACTTCACTCAAAAAAATCCCGCCAAAAACCCGGAGCGTTGTGTTCCACGCGCTCCTCAAAGAGATGTCGGCAGTAATTGGCAGGGCCCGCTAGGGACGATGCCTCCCAGGGTCGCGAGTGTTTGAAAGAGTCACCGCGGCTCTGGAATGCAAGGACAACTGAAGGAACACGGGAAGATTTCCACCCAGAGCGGTAGAAGTCATCTGATGATTTGAAAAAGAGGAAAATGTCGTCGCATCGGTGTCGCGCCAGTGCGAGCCTTAATACTTAAGTACAAAACCGTCCCTCAATTGATTGAAATGACTTACTCCATTGGCTGTTTATGAATATGGTCTCCCGACAGCGTGCTTTCAAGTATACTTTCTTTGTCGGCATAGCTTCTCAGTTGGTCCCTCAACGAATCCTTCAATAATATGTTCTGCTGGTTAGCGATCTTCAGAGCGCGAGGCCGCATGGCGTCTTTCATCTCTTCCGTCATGTTTCCAGATTTGAATCCTTCTAGCAAAATCTTTGCCGCCTGGAAAAGTACATTTTGGAGTTTAAGACGACAAAGCTGACTTTATCTATCCTAAAATAAAATGTGGGACAATGATGTCTAATAAGATATTAGATTAAAAGAACAATGCTTTAATAAATATAAATATCTACTGAATGTGATGAGATAAGATAAAATTGAGGGTATTAAGTTGTTATTTAAAAAATTAAAGGTTCACCAATTTTGCTAACTAGGCCAAGAGTTTGGCAAAACGACTAACTGCTAATAGAGATAATTGACTCAATATATAAAAAAGAATTGGATATTTTGTCCAACACCAGTCAAAATGTTCGCATATACATTTCAATTGCAAGTCTTTTATTGGTCAAACAGAAAGGGATCACTTTTACATAATACTGTTTAGTATACTTTTTGGTCTCCTTTTGTTTTATGGATTTGCAACCATATTAATACTTGTCGACGTGGACACGGGGTCTCATCTCGAACAAAGAAAATTTAGTTCAAACAAACAAACAACAGATGGCGTATTAAGCATCTATTTCATAATGAAGTCTAAGTAACATTAATATTTTGAAAAAAAATATTGTAAAAACTGTATTTTCTTATTTAATAAACTACCCTAAGCATAATATTGTGGAATAATTGGCTCCTAATTCAAATTTAGATGTTTATTGGAACAAATCCTTAGGCATTTATATTTCTTGTACCAATAGATGGCGCTGTTTGAAGTTTTAGAGTTTATCCATTCGCCTCTTTAAAATTTGTATAGTGAAACCTTTTAAAACAGTAAAACTGCTATGAAGTGCCAAAAATACTATACATATATAGTAATTCCTAAATGTGTGAGAAATATTGGTAAGACTATGTAAATTCATTCAACTTGCAAGCCGTCGCTGCTAACACCATCTAGTGAGGTGTAGAGGACGAGCCCGAACGAAGAACAAAGTTGCTTGTGCAAGTCGAAAACCCGTAGTTACGGCGGTACCGTTTCTTTGTATGGGATGAGGCATCTGTACGCTAGTATTATATTATCTGTGACGTGAAGGAATTTTGGTCAAACGAAATTTAATTTTGGAGTTATCAATACAATGAAGAATAAGTATACTTTACCTGTTCTGAGCTATCTAAATAGCTATGCAGTATGAGCGCTTTTTCTGCATACCATCTAGCTTTCTTATGTTGTCTGAAATCCATTTGACTGATCAAAGTGTCAAGCATCGCCACTGCAATTTTGTAATATTCTTCAGTCTTTTGTTTCTTCAACTCTAGTACTCCACTCTCCAGGATTTTTACATAAATGTTTGGAGGAGTGAATCTACGCAGCCAGGTGGGCAATGATTTGTAACTACAAATGAAAGTAATGGTCAATGGAAGATAAAGGAACTGTTACACTAATAGATAAAACAAAAAAAAAACGCAGTCATAGGGACTGCACACAGAAGTGAAAACTTTAAACTTTGGGAATACACACACACACACACACACACACTTTTACTTTGGTGTTTATACTTTTATATATAACTAGCTGTGCCCGCGGTTTCACCTGCGTTTATGTATCTTTCGTTAAAATTTTTTTTTTTTTCATAAAAAGTATCTTGTTACTTCTAATACCTCCAAGAATATGTGTACAAAGTTTCATGATGATCGGTTAAGTAGTTTTCGCGTGATATCGTAACAAACAAACTTACATTCACATTTATAATATTAGTAGGGATTTTGGTATGACTAATTAAGATTTCATTATTTGTAAATTCATTAGTCTGTTTTTGACATCTATTGGCACTGCGAGCAACATATTTATATACATAATTTTAATTACATCGGCCATTTCCTTAGAGTCACACAGGCCGTTGCGCGTCGCCAGTCGGACGCAACACGTCACTAGCATGTCGGTGACGCGAAGGCAAAACCATAAGTTTTGCCCCAACAATTTACCACTTCAAAAATATGTAACAGGTAGACATTAATATTAAGTTACGAGGTTTTACTGTTTACTAAACTTAATTCTAGCAACAATTTTTAACATAACTACATACATAGAATAATAAATTACACTCTCATGAGCACTCTATGTTTCATGGCACAACAGTCATAATTACCGTAACATATGCTCCTCTGCTATTCCTTTGAACAAGCTGTGAGCTTCTTTGATAGCCTCACACTTTTTATTCAGGTCTGTCTCTTCCACATACTTCTCGTATACCACATGTGCCTGAAGATACCTGCAAAAAAACAAGTTGAGATGCCTTAAATAACGTGACGATTTTTTGAAAAGTTATATGTCGATATTCAGCATGCACTCGAATTTGTACATGCCATATAAAGCAGAGAATTTATAGTTTTATGTTGTATTGAGCTATTTCTATTCCGTTTCATGAGCTTACACCTGCATCCTTGCAATTTAAACTAACCTTATTTTAATAGTCATAAAACTACCTTAACGCGTCAGGCCCCGCGCGTCGACATAACAATAGGTTTTTAATTGTGTCTGCTAATGAGGGACTTGACGCGTTACTGCATCTCCTACAACTTCCCTATCTCTACATACTCGTAGTATAAATCAGTCGCTTTATGCAACTGTTTGTTCCACCACTACTTCTCCTAAACCATTAGTACTCTACGTACTTTAATGCGGTTATCACTAATGGAAAGAGCGATAAACAAGGAAATTTTGTGTGTATAAATTGTACCCGTGCAGAGACGGGTCGGGTTGCTAGTCAAGGTCAAGTACAAAAAAGAAAGCAGTTCTCAAAAATGCACTTTATATACCTGTCAAATTCTTCCCGGTCTTGGAACACAACACTGGCATCATCAACAACCATTTCCTTGTCTATGGGGAAAGTCTCCCTATTAATTTTCTCATTTATAAGCATTAACTCTAGCTTCTTGTCTCTTATGGTTGTGTAGTCAATTCCCAAGTACATCAAGACATATAAATTGTGGAATGTCGTCCGCGCCAGATCTGACATCTTATAACAATCCCCTGTTTTTGATTTGAATCTAAAATAATTATATTTGTTAGAAGAAACCTCTGTGAAAGATGGACAAAAAGTATCTGAAAAAGGTTCTGCTTTCCTTTTAAGGTTTTAACTCTGGTGGAAAAGATAATTTGCATGGGCAATTATAGTTTAAAAATAAAATTCACTAGGAAGTCTGAATGATGGGATAAGTAGTTAAGGACTGAATAGAATACTCTTTACAAAATGAATAAATTACTGTAAAATGTAAGCAAGAACCAAATTACTATATTACTGTTAGTATGGGGAAGAGCTACTGTGAAAAATGTCATAAAAATTACATGTTATTAAGGAATACTTTATACTTACATTTCTAAAACTCTGTTACTATTATTATTGACCTTATTTCTAGAAAAGAAGTTAGTGATGGGTGCGCACTTGGAGAATGCTTTCAAGGCTTCCACAGCATCCTGTTTAGATTGTATTTTTAATTTTAACTCCTTGGCTATCTGGAGAATGTCAGGTCTCTTCAGAAGCTTTACATAGTCATCAAATTTTAGATTTGGTCCACCTAAAACATATTATTTTCATTTATGTTTGTTTTATTTGTGCTTTAATTTTTTTTGTTTGGTTAACTGTTTTCATTGAGTTATATGATTATAACACACATATCTTTGATGTTTAGAGGGATGATGACATAAATAACTTACAATGCAGTGAAGCATCCAACTAAAACTTAAGCAGGATAAGAATCTCACCATCGGATCCAGCCTGCGTGATCAAACCAAAACCTTTCAAACATAATAACATATTGTTAAGGTCTGGACTACTCATGACCTCCTTATCACCATCCTTCTTTTTCTCCATGGCTATCTGGCCTAGTTCCTCTGCACGGTACCAGCCCGGTTGGCGCCAGTACAAGCGGCACATCAGCCTCATGCTAGGTTTCTCCACTTCCATACATTTTTCTAGAAGCACTTGTGAATTTTCCTGTAGTAATGGCTTTAAAGTTTCTGACTTGAGGTACTTGTCAATTATTGATAGAAAAAATCCAGCTAAAAAAGTTTACATGTGTGAGTTAACATTGTTACAATAAAATCAAAGACAAGTTTATTAGTAAACTAGCTGACCCGACAGACGTTGTCATGTCTTAGCTATGAACGTCCCGTATTATTATTATACTCTTTGCTATGAACTGTCAAATGTGCAAATTTTCAGGTGTTCAAAATTTTTTTTCCCATTTAATCTTGTTTGGTAAATTATTTGCTAACTCATATCTTAGCCTTACCTTGACTCAAAAAGTCAAGGTAGTCTTAGGTCCCAAAAGATAAAGAATAAAATGGAATGGTCTAAATGGACACACAATTTAATATTTAGTTTTGCAACTCATAGTAAGATTTAATTTTGATACTTCACTACATTTTTAAAGTAATCTTATCTATTAAAATATTACAATGATTGCTTACTTTTATCATCTCTGTCTTCAACATTAAGGGGAAAATCTATAATTCCAAATGAAGAATTTGGTGAAACATTTTCACTGAACTGTCTTGCTAAGTTTCTCTTAACTGGAGATTTCTTTTTTACAACCCTTTTCTTAGTTGGAGAGTAGAACTCCTTGGTACTTGAACCTCGAGATGAGGGAGTTCTTGGTGACTGCCCCAACAACGGCCCAGGAGACAGATTGTATTCCATTATTTCTATAGAAGAATTTGAAGGACCAGCACAGGTTCCTAAGTCCTCTACTGAATGCTGCTGACCAGTACGCACAGGTGTCTTATCTCTTAGTGATTCTATACTTCTAACAGAGATGCCAAGATTTCTTCTCTTTGCTGGAGTTGCTTCATGTTCACTATCACTTGACAATGTTACAATTTCTTCTTCCTTTTTCACCTCTACCACATCTGGACTTGGTGTTGACGACATTTTTCGTGCTGTAGGTGACATTGTCGGTGTTTTAAGTGACTTACCCACTGGCGACTTGCTCGGAGGTTTCTTAAGGCTCAAGCAACGCTTTTTAGTACTCATGGTCAATGGGATGGGTGTAGATTTTGATTGAAAATAGTTCGTCAATGTAGATTGTCGACGCATTTTGAGAGCAACCAGACGCCCCACTGACCAGTAGGTATATTTTGTATGTGTTAAATTTGATAATACAAAATATACTTACATATAAGTACAAAAGATCAAAACTGAAATAATGTACCAGTGTTCACGTTGGACCTTCTACTGCACCACACCAGATTGAGATGACAGCTGCCGTAGAGTAAAATAAAAAGTAGAAAACTAGGTTACTTGCACTGAAACCTGGACTATTGTGGTAGGTTAGGTAGGTAGGTGTGCTCTCACTCAGCTCACTGGGAACGCCAGACCCGTTCTAGAGTGTTCAATTCCAAAACGATACTCTGACAAATTGCTTGATTTAGTTTGGAACAAGATCACATTCATGAAATCACTTGACTTGTTGTGGAAGAAGATTTTGTTTAATAAAGGATTTCGTCCAAGGACTACAATAATATATGATTTCGTCGCCGTTTCGCGGCATAACCGCGCGCAAAGAGTATAATAATAATACGGGACAAGAGAGCCTTCTCGTGCGATTTCGAAGCATATAGATTCGAAGCGCCTCTGTATTTCTTAAGGCTCAATTACACCTTCCGATTTCAAGGGACCCAATTTAGGAACTAACTAACTAGGAAGCAGGAAGCGAGCAATTACACTATCCTAAATTGAACTCCTAAGTCGGCAGTGTTGCCAACTCTTACAAATTCGAGTCCCTAAACTGAATATCAAAAGTCGCTCTAAAGTCTCTTAAAAACTGATTCTACCAGGAGCAGACTTAAAAATAAAAAGAACGGACTCAGATTTTTTTTCTGGGAAAGGGACTTTGTGAAATTTAATTTAATTTTAAACACAAACCAAAATACTAGTACCCCATTTGTAGCGACAAAGTCTCTAAATTGGCAACACTTAGCTCTAAATCGGGGTGATGCGATTACACTATCCTAAATCGTACACAATTTAGGAAGTCAAATTGGGACGTCCCAATCTCACTAAATCGTATCCTAACTGCTCTAACTGCTATTACACCTTCCTGTTTCCTAAATTGGGTCCCTTGAAATCGGAACGTGTAATTGAGCCATTAACCGGAACTAAGGCTCTATCCCACAGAATACATATACCACAGAATACATATACTCTCTATCCAAAGAGGCTCTATCTATAGGTCGTATAGGTAGCTGTAGCTCTATGGAATTTAAGGAGGTTATTCTATTCGTGATAATTTGTGGTTATTGTAATTTGTTAAAATAGTTTTCTGAACAAAATTGTAAATTTCCTGAGAAACATTACGGTAATTAATATTTTATTTTGTTTTCGTTATTACATTTTGTAACAAATCACAGTTAATAAATACTGCGGATTCTCTACAAACATAATATGGTAATTCCTTCAATGTAGCCCGCGAAATTCAATTTTGTTATGCTTTTTTGCAAATAGCAACTGTATTTACGTCGTAGGTTGATCAAAATGCGAATATAATGATGATACATTTACTAAATTACAATCATTGAAACACAAATAACTTAAGGAGCTATGATTGATATTGTAATGATCGTGATTTAGTAAACGAGTCATCAATAAATTAGTGAATCGTATTTAGGTCAAGATACGTTGGTACACAGCCGCTATTTGCAACACATACGAAACAAAATTTGAATTTCACCAGCTACATTGAAGGAATTACCATATTATGTTTGTAGAGAATCCGCAGTATTTATTAACTGTAATTAGTTACAAAATGTAATAACGAAAACAAAATAAAATATTAATTACCGTAATGTTTCTCAGAAAATTTACAATTTTGTTCAGAAAACTATTTTAACAAATTACAATAAACACATTGTCACGCTTTTTTTCCCCGAAGGGTTAGGCAGATGCATACCCATATTAGGTACGCATAAATACCATAATAATAAAAATAGCACAATAGGAAATTAAACAAAAAAAAAAAAATTATACGTAGGATCAGCAGAGCTGAGAGGTATATCGTCAGGATTTGGAGTTCCCATTTTATTGGGATAAACAAGACTGTATAAACAATTACAGGGTTTTTATTACAGTACTAGTTACACTACATTAAAAACACACACACAATACAAACGGTAATTAGAAACAAGATAAAGTAGGTGTAAAGATATAGTAACAATACGGTGAACAAACCCTTAAGGTTCACAGTTCGTATAGCGGCGTGAGCCACCCAAATACAAAGTGTAACCTATCAGCAAGCCTATACAGCTATGTGAATATACAGCAGTGCTGTACCAGGTACAACCAAACCTTACGGTTCACAGTTCGTATAGCGGAGTAAGCCACCCAAATACAAAGTGTATCGCTCGCTAGCAGCAAGCCTATACAGCTATGTGAATATACAGCAGTGCTGTACCAGGTACGAACATCCCTCCACAACAACTCTGTCCGATGGCGCACAAAAGTACGGCACGCGTTTACAAGATACAAAACACTAAAATGTGCTAAATCTATTAAGACTTACATTAAAAAGTAATCAAATAATACAAGATTAATTGTCGTAAATAAACAAAGGTGATTAAATGAAGTAAATCAAATAAATAATCAAAGTAACATGTCATTGATTGTTTTGCACAAAACCATCGGTTACAACTATCGTAATAAGTTGCCAAAAATCAATTAGTGCGTTCACAGAGTACTCCATAAATTATGCTCCGATTTATCAGACAGTGATAGTTAGTAAAATCACATAAATTAATAATAAGAAAAACAAATCATATCAGATTCTGTTGACTACCCACAATTGTAGTGACAGGCAACTCCCATAACAAATTGTATTAACTACCCACATTTGTAATGCCAACCATCTCCGACATATTTTTTTGTCAGTACTACATTTATTTTTATTCTTATAATTTTTATTCTTATTACAATACTTTTGGGCTGCAGTTTTCATTTCATCTTCACCATCATAAATTAATTTTCCGACCAAAATTCGATTGACTGATCGACACCAACTGTAAATGATAACATTTAATGTCTTATCCAAAAAGCATTTCTTAAATGTATCATTATGGGCTGGACATTTATTTGGACAATCTATAAACACATCCGTAAAAGATATAATTGCGTGTTTCACACGTTTTTTGTGGACGTTTCTCCTGAGACACGATGTTGCAATATTTTGAATTTCATTGAAATAATTTTTATTTTCTCTGCTGGGGCAACAAAGCCATTTTTTGTTTTCATATTCTTTAGCTTTGATGAACGTATTATTTTCAATACATATTGTGTTCTCTATTAAAATTTCTGCATTAGCCAATCGCGATTTGAATGACTGTCCTTTTTTGCGCAAACGACATATTTTATTTTGAAGATACTTCATTTTTGTCTTGAGTGGTCTCATTTGTATGCAATTGAACCGCACCCCAATACTTTCACGAGCATCTGAAAAATATAATAATTATACTCTCTTTTCATGAATGCAAGTCCAAGGTAAAGAACAGGCTTCTTACTCTTAACTACGAAGAAACAGAAAAATATTTTATAGGGTAAAGTAAACACACACCCTCACACACACACACACACACATGCTCCACATTCACACACAACTTTCACACTACATTCTACATCTCTATTTTAATTTCTGCATGCTTGAAATTATAATTAAAAATCTTCGTTGGTATAAAAATTTAATGTAATAAATAGGGAGAAGGCGCTGAAATCTGACATACAGGTTTTTACCTAGCTTGGGTTTCAGAGGCTTCATAGGTTTTTTTGTAAATGAAGTTTATTTCAATAAAGATTTATTATTATTAAATAAATTTTGTATCATTCACTTTTTAAATGTTTCTGCACAAATCAATTATTTAGTTAGGTGATTACTTAAAACTAGCTCTATTTGCAAGTTTACAACATCACTCATGTGGAATTTCAAATAATAAATATTTGTGCAGGCACAGTGGCACAGTAATAGGCTATAATAAAAATGCTGAAGATAAACTACCTTTGAGTAATCGTTTTTGTTTGAGTCTGCATATCACACTATAATTATGTTCCATCATCACAGATTTTGCAGCAGCAGTGCAGTGACTTTTATCTGAAAACAGTATATAATACATGAATAAAATATGCAAGAGAATGCACCATGTTGATGGAGTTTAAAGTAGAGATGCCACGAATGGTCGCTATTATTTGACGTTTGGTGAATAGTTGTATAAAATAAACTTTTAAAAATAAAAAGACTTAAAAATAATGAAACTCTGCGCCCTAAGCATTTTTTATATTCCTTTTATTATGTTGAATAGTAATGGCGAGTTATTTTACTATTCGCAATAGGTAATAATGGCTATTAATCGGTATTTGACTATTCGTGGCATCTCTTGTATAAACTAATAAATTATAATACCTGAAGCTGAAGAAGCAAGAAGAGAGGTACTAGTGGATGGATGACTAACAATGATAGTCTCAAACTGCTGAGCTGGATGCTGAGTCGTAGCAGCGATGCCACAACTATCACCTGAAATAATATTATTTTTTATGGAATAGCTTTTTTATTATATCTCGAGAACCAATTAATTTATTGATTCTGAGGCGGTACAAAGTTTGCCAAGTCAGCTAGTATTTGATAAAACATACCAGGAGTGGAAGTAAGAGGAAGAGAAGTGCTAGTGGTAGAGTGACTGAAACTTAGGCTAGCCTCGGATTGCCCAGCTGTAGCAGTGATGGCATGACTTTCACCTGAAAGAATTAGTAAATTAAATATAATTATTATTTTGTTAAATATATTCATGTCACTCAGTTTATTGATATAGAACAGAAACGTCACACATTGTTTTTATTATTGATAGGCTCGCGCTTGACCTCTATCACACCTGATGGTAAGCAATGATGTGGTCGACGATGGACCACACTTGCCTAGAAGTAACCTATTCTGTTGTGTGTATTCCTACTCTTGTCTGGTAATTAGTAAAATCTGGCACAAGCACATCTTATTGTATTGTGTTTGCTTTGTATAAAGTAATTTAATTCAACTTACCAGGCAAATAAAGAGTTGGTATTGCCAATGCACTAAGGCGCTTAAAGCGATTACGGTGTTCATCAGTGAAGTGAATATAACATATTCTCTTCTTCTTATAAATGTATATGCTTCCCAATTGCATTCAACAAGATCAACCCAAGCTTTGAAACGCTCAGGAAATTTGCTAGGATTGGGCAATGAATGCATGACATTGCCTGAAACCAAAGGAAATAATATTTTATTTTTTGTCTTTTTGTCCATAAAAGCTTACCCATATGGGATTGCTGAATGTGCTGAATTGCTATTCATTGTAAGTACTAATTATTTAAAATAATTTATTCCAAAAACATATTTATAATATTTCCTATATTGAGAGTATGATAGTAATAATGAGAATGAAGGATTCCCAAACATGGTTAACAGAAGAGTTCTGTTTTAGCGGGCCAAAGAAAGAAAGAAAGAATAAATATAACACTAAGGTGAAAGCTCCAGGGTAGGCCGCGAATCGTATTTTGACCAACATACAATCTGATTATGACCTACAAATTGCAAAAAACGTAAGAAAACTTGAATTTCGCGGGCTACTATGGCGCGTGTACGTTACTCCAGCAAGAAAGTATCTCCTAGAGATATATGAGTAGAACGTATAGTTGGTGCCTTATCTGCTGTAAATGTACCCACATAAAAAAAGTGTGCCCCCTGTCGTTTTGAAAAAAAAAAACGGAAAAACGATTCTTGCTAACGTTTTTCTAGCAGGAAAATTCTAAACGAGTGATCGGAGAGAGAAAAATTGTGCATGGCCAGAGAGCTTATATGTGTGCCACAATGTGCCCTCAAAAATAAAATCTATGCCCCTTCAGATTTTCGAGATATTGCGTTTCCTGCTGGAGTAACGTTTTGATGAATCGTATATCTCTAAAACCATTGCATGTGCCCCCGTAGAATAAACATACACGAGTAGTTCTTAATGTGTGGCCCTATGTGCCCCAATTAGATTTCAGAAAATATTTATAGTTTTCAAATTATCGCGGTTTTATGAAAACCCGAAAAAACATCGCAGCGCCTAAATGAGACAAGGCATAAGTTCGCTGAAAACTGTATTCGGTCCTTCTTGATGCTAATAATAACCATACAAAGTTTCAAAACGCTTCATGCATGCGTTTTTGAATAATCTTGCTAAAAGTCAAAACGATGGTGTCATAACTTTGACGGCAAAATACAAGGAACTGGCTAAATCTTAGATGTGTAGGTGTAAACCAAAATCATGTGCCTTTAGTCAAAAATATATGGTGAAAATATTGAGCTTGGAATGTTTCGCATTAAGTAAATATAAACAAAAAACCAAATTAAGTAAACAACGGCTGGTTATCCGACCAAATTTGAATGACTACTAGCTCTCCTAACTCCTTAGTTTACTTACTAACCGGTTCACACGTGTTGTGCCTGAGTACACTGAAGAAAAAAAGCTGCACGAATGACTTTTTCTGTTTTTTTTTTGTTCCTACACCTTTATAAACTTGGAGGGTTGTATTGGTGATTTTGATGATTATTATTATGTAACTACATACGTCTTACAGCCGCGAATAATATTTTAATCAACATACAACCTAGCACTGGCCTGCAAATTGCGAAAAACGCAAGAAATTTTGAATTTCGCGGGCTGGTTGGAGCATTCCCGTTAATAGAAGATTCCCTTTTTTATTCTTAATACTGATCTGTGATTTTTTGTGATGCGAATTTACTTAGACCTAGATGAAAAACTGATCTGCGATTTAAATAATAATGACTACACAACGTGCAAATTATTTCTAATATTTATACGTAGGAAATTTGATCTGTGATTTGATGCAATAATTACTTTAAGAATTAAAATTAAGGGAAGAAAAATAATAATTTCCACATCAACAAGCTGTTTCATTAATATAGTCACAAGGTGCATTTAATATGTTTTTTAATTAGCCCCCAAAACTTTTGAACGCAACTGTACGGACAACAGCTTAGGTATAATACGTCCAATAAAGAAGGTCATCGATATGTATGAATCCGTCGCTTTTTAGTAGTCATTCAAATTTGGTCGGATAACCAGCCGTAGTTTACTTAATTTGGTTTTTTGTTTATGTTTACTTAATGCGAAACATTCCAAGCTCAATATTTTCACCATATATTTTTGACTAAAGGCACATGATTTTGATTTACACCTACACATCTAAGATTTAGCCAGTTCCTTGTATTTTGCCGTCAAAGTTATGACACGATCGTTTTGACTTTTAGCAAGATTATTCAAAAACGCATGCATGAAGCGTTTTGAAACTTTGTATGGTTATTATTAGCGTCAAGAAGGACCGAATACAGTTTTCAGCGAACTTATGCCTTGTCTCATTTAGGCGCTGCGATGTTTTTTCAGGTTTTCATAAAACCGCGATAACTTGAAAACTATAAATATTTTTCTAAATCTAATTGGGGCACATAGGGGCACACATTAAGAGCTACTCGTGTATGTTTATTCTACAGGGGCACATGCAATGGTTTTAGAGATATACGATTCATCAAAACGTTACTCCAGCAGGAAACGCAATATCTCGAAAATCTGAAGGGGCACAGATTTTATTTTTGGGGGACATTGTGGCACACATATAAGCTCTCTGGCCATGCACAATTTTTCTCTCTCCGATCACTCGTTTAGAATTTTTCTGCTAGCCTAGCTAAAAACGTTACCCCAGCAAGAATCATTTTCCGTTTTTTTTTTCAAAACGACAGGGGGCACACTTTTGGTACGACTTTACTTAATCTGACGTGGAATTAAGGGTTGAAAGGGGGAGGGGGGGGGAGGGGGGAGGGTATAGACCCCCCCCCCTATGAAAGAAAAAGCGAGGAAACGCCCCGTTTTTTTTTTATGAATTTTTAAAATTCTCATTTTGAGGTTATGTTTACGTAATTTTTTTTGTCAATTTAAAGGGAGGAAGGGTGAGAGAGGAAGGTATAGAAGCTCCCCCATGAAGAAAAAGTTGCGGAAGCCCCCCCCCCCTTTTTTTTTTAAATATATTTACTGAACCAGACAATTTTTTTCTATATAAATTTGTCGTTTCTGGCACTCGCCGGCCGCTGCCGCGGCACCGCTCGCTACGCTCGCTCGGCTCGTGCGTAGAGGGTCACAGTTCTAACCTAACCTAACCCACCCACTTTTTCCGGGTAGCATACTTAAAATAAAATGTAGTAACCTAACCTAACACAAAAAGATCTGAGCCGGGGTGCCTCAAGTCTCAATTTTTTTCTATATAATTTAGTCGTTTCTGGCACTCGCCGGCCGCTGCCGCGGCACCGCTCGCTACGCTCGCTCGGCTCGTGCGTAGAGGGTCACAGTTCTAACCTAACCTAACCCAACCACTTTTTCCGGGTAGCCTACTTATGCATTGTATTGCTGGAAAAAATTGCGTTTCGTTTCTCCTATCAAATACCACAAGAGAAAAAAATAACTTTAAATAGTCAATAAATCAAAATTTTCGTAGTTATTCAGCCAAAAAACACTCATCACTGAGAAATTATTATATACAAATAAAATAACTAATACAAATGCGAATTAAAAAAAAACATAAAAATTTGCGCGTCGACTTATTATTTGCATTATCAAAACGCACTATTAAAACACTATAAAATAGCAACACCAGCTGTCAAAATTACGTCAAAAGTAATAAAATAGTGTGAAAGTGAGGTTATTTTATCAAAGTTTGATATTTTTTATCTCCGAAACCATTAATTTCCTCGCCTTAAAAACTGTACGCGGATGCTTCTAATAACATGACCTATCTGTGAAAAAAATATGAACTCCCAACTCCACGTCAGATTAACTAAAGTTTAGCCGATACTTTCTTGCTGGAGTAACGTACACCCCTGGCGCATCCACATAATAACACTTCTTTTTTGAAAAAACTTACCAGTGTCCTTACATCCAAAAGCACAACGGAAAGGCATTGTATCTGTAATGAAAGACACACACAGCACAAAAAGCGTCTTTTCGCAAGATTGAAGAATATTATTCACTATGTCAGTACTTCACAATGTTTGTGAAATTGCTACAGAGTAACGACTAAAATAATTGGTTTCCGGGTAGTAATCCAATATCAGGACGGAGGAGAAACTCACATCGACGTATGATGTAGATAAACCACTGAAAAACCAATTGGACACACGAAACACAAACAAACGCGGACGAATGTTGCGGCGACCATTTTTTTTATTTTTTTTTTAATTTTGTGGCTATCATAATATTCTCTTTGGCTATCATTACGTTATGTAAAAGGTTGCCATAATCGATAATGCTATAAGGGAAAATTATTAAATTAATTTGAAAATTATTATAATTACATTGACAAATATTATAATTATTCTTTAGAAAAATACTGTAAATTAACTTTGATATTTTAATTATTTTAGATTCATATTTGCATTAAAATTGTGATTACAGAGACATCTATTGTAGAGTATGGTAACTATTCGATGTCATGGACTCGTAGTTTCATGGCACAAAAAAGAAGATTGCGACTCTATCTTTACCGAAGTTGCGCTTGTTCTAACTGTCCCCCCCCTGACCGCGCGAATATATGACAGTGACAATGACAGCAGAACAGAAACAACAATAGGTACCTACTTATAGTCTTTGAGAAACAAACAATCCAGAAAATAAAAAATCAGCTGAGCAGTGATGCCAGCTGAGGCACAGAAATATAGTAAGTATTACCAGTATACGTGTATAATCTATGGTAAGTAACCAGTAACCTGCAACGGGTAGTCTCAAGAAAAAATATTTTTCCTTATATTATTGACGTGACAACGTCTTATAAATTGGTTTGCCGGGTGACACTTCAAGAAACTGCGTTACGCTCCGCTCACGTTATTCATTTTATTTACAAGCTTTTGGCTGAAAGGTTCCAGCTTCATCATCATCATACTGTAATTGGTTAAACCGTCGCGTTGTAATTTCATTTAAATTAAGTAATTATAAATAAATCAGACCCTGGATATCATGTAGGTGTAAAGTGCTCCTCAAGACGAATCAATCGAGCCCAAACTCGGTGGGGTTATGTTATTTTATCACAGAGATGCCATAGTCACCTTCATCAGACTCTTTATCTACATCTATATCTACATCAGACTAGATATCGACTAGGCGTAAACTGATTCTCAAGATAAATCAATCGAGCCCAAACTCGATGGGTTTATCTTGTTTAGTTCAGAAGTTCCTATGGCGATCTTCCGTCTCTATCATCAGACATTCAGACCGGCTCCATGGTATTAAGGTTGTATATGTTTGCAATGTGCGACCTATAATAAAAAGAAAAATACCTTCTGTCATGTTTCCGTCAATGTGTGTCAATATGAAAAAAAGATTAACAAATTGGTCTTGTGAAATAAAATGTAATAAAACAAATGTTATCAAGTAAAGCCGTTTTAATCTAACAGGTTATGGGCTTATTTATCCAGAATGGAGTTGTCGAAGATTCAGATTGCTAAACTTGAGGGTACAAATTGGATACAATGGAAGTACCGGATGTCTGCATTGTTAAGGGGCATGGATGGCCTAATAGACATTGTAGAGGGCAAGTTAAAGAGACCGGTTAAACCTGCATGTGGGGCTGGCAATATAGCTGCAGCAGATTTGGCTCTTTATAATGCTGACTTAAAAAAATACAACAGGCTGGATAATACGGCATTGTTACATAAAACAAACAATATTTCTGATGACTCGTTGGACAAGGTTATAAGATTCTCAACGTCCAGGGAAGTATGGGATGAACTACATAGATTATATGAAGGCGTGAGCGAAGATCGTCTGTATGACTTATGTTTGCAGTTCTTCAGTTACAAAAAAGATACTGTTGATGATATTGCTACGCATATCTCGAAGCTGAAAAATGTCTGGTACAGGTTAAGACAAGAATTAATAAAAGAAGAAGACTGTAAGGAACTTTCTGATATTTTATTAATTTGCAAAATCTTGGACACATTACCAGAGAGTTATTTTTCGTTTAAATCGAGCTGGTTGCGAATGTCTAAAAAGGATCGGACCATTGAGAATATAACTAGTCAGTTGTGTGCTCATGAAAAGGCACTCTGCAACAACGGTAAAGACTGTGAGTCTAGTTGTGATGCCCTTGCGGTGAAAACATGGAAGAAATAATAATAATAATAATAATGTTTTATTGATATAAAAAAGGTTATACATTTTCGTTTGAAACCCTGACTCCTGAGCTAGGTGAGACCTGTGTTACAGTAGTCAGTGTCTTCTCCCGTTCTTTAGAATTAACAATTTATACAATAATTCGAACAAGTAAATCACTTAGAACTAAATTTAATGCAAGCCTGCTATTGCTTGGTGTGTATTTTGCGCGTGTATATGTGTGTGTGTGTGTGTGTGTGTGCGTGTGTGTGTGTGTGTGTGTGTGCGTACGTGTGTATAGCTGCGTATGTGTGTGTGTAGATTTGGGTGTGTCTGTATGTTTGTGTGAGTATTATGTTTGGGGTATTATGTTGGTGGTGGGGTAATCTTTTAAAACGGGTGATGACGTAACTCCAGGGACAAGTAAGAAGAAAGTAAGATGCTACAATTGCAAAGAAGTTGGTCATCTTAAGAAAGACTGCCCTAAGAGGAGTATATCTCGTCAAGTTGTAGATGACAACAAAGGAGTTAACATGGTGTTACTGTCTGTGAATTCAGCTGAATCTGACACTCATTGTGACAAATGGTATGTGGATAACGGTGCTACAAATCATGTTACGATGCGGTCAGATTTGTTTCAAGATTTTAAATATTTTGATGTTGATCACACTGTAACAACAGCTGATGGCAATGTGATTAAGGCTGTTGGGCAAGGATCGCTAAGCATTGAAGCTGAGTTTAACAAGAAGATTGTCAAGTGCACATTGAGAGATGTTTGGTACGTTCCCCAGATAAGCAGAAATTTATTTTCGGTGCTGTCGACGCAAGATAAAAATTCAGGGAGCTTGTTTGAGTCGCGCGTTACTTCTTGTTCAATGAAGATTGATGGACAAATTACAGTTACAGGTCAAAGAGAAAGGTACGGAGGTCTGTACAGGCTTAACTGCAGGATTGTACCACCATCTAAAGTAATTGTGAATTTGGTGCAGAAAATTGATACACTGCAACTCTACCATGAGCGGATGGCTCATCAGAATAAAAGGCATGTGAGAAGTCTAATCGAGAGGGAACTTGGTATTAAAACCAAAGAAAGTGGAGAATTATGCGAAGGCTGTATATTTGGAAAGTCCCACAGACAGAAGTTTGGTATACGGGAAAAGGCCACTAAGCCAGGAGAACGCATACACACTGATGTGTGTGGTCCATTCCCTCTATCGATGTCAAAGTATCGCTATTTTGTACTGTTCAAAGATGAATTCACGCGTTACAGATTTGTGTACTTTCTTCGAGAGAAGGCAGAGGTACATGAAAAACTGGAAGACATGTTGGCATCTACCAAGGTATCTGGTCATGTTGTTAAAGAACTATTGAGTGACAATGGTGGAGAGTTTAACAATAAGAAGATACTAAAGGTATTGACGGCTCAAGGAATAAAGCAACGATTGGTTATGCCATACACGCCAGAACAAAACGGGTGTAGTGAAACGGCAAATCGAACAATTGTTGAGGCTGCGAGATCTATGATGCATGCTCATGAGGAACTTCCTCAGAAGTTGTGGGCTGAGTTGGTGAATACTGCCGTTTATATTTTGAACAGGACAGGTCCAACTGCAGTAGAAAACAAGTCTCCATTTGAGCTTTGGGTGGGTAAGAAGCCACAAATAAAGCACTTGAGGATTATCGGATCGCCTTGTTATGCGCATGTACCAAAGCAAACCAGGAAAAAGTTGGCCAAGAAAGCAGTAAAATGTATCTTAGTGGGATATGATAATGACGATGGATACAGGCTCTGGAACGAACAAAATAATTCGCTGGTACGATCAAGGGATGTCTCCTTCGATGAAAAGCCCTTGGGTTCGGTTGCTCCAGTGAAAGCTTCTACAGAAGCTGAATTTGAAATACCTTTGGAATTGCCACAGTTGCATGGTGTTGAAGATCATATATTAAATTCAGTGAGTCAACCACAAAATACTCTGAAAGCAGGAAATTCAGACAATGATAGAACTATCAACAATGATGAAAATGTCAATGAAGGTGTTGGTACCGAAATTGGGGACACTGAGTTCGTTGGTAGAGAAGACGTTTTAGTTGAAGATTGGATGATTTTAATGACGCTAGGAGTTATGCTTCTGAACACAGTTTTGAGCTAGGGGGAGAGATAAGGGAAGTAAATGAAGATGAGCTGGGAATTCAAACCAGAGATGTAATGCCTGAACAGGAAATCATGGAACATGGTGGAAGGATTCTCAGAGATAGATCATTGCTTCGTCCACCTATTAAACTCAAAGACTATGTTTTAAACATGGCTAGCTGTCACCAAGAACCTAGTTGTTATAGAGAAGCTATTAAAAGCTCTGAACGGAATCTTTGGGAAAAAGCAATGGATTGCGAGATGAATTCTTTGAAGGAGAATAAGACTTGGGTCCTTGTGCCTCTTCCTAATAACAGGAAGGTTATACCGTGCAAATGGGTATATAAAGTGAAACTGAATGCTGATGGTTCAGTAGAGGAGTATAAGGCTAGACTTGTTGTAAAGGGGTTTAGTCAGAAGAAAGGCGTTGATTACGATCAAACTTTTAGTCCCGTGGCTAAAATGGCAACAGTCAGGAGTGTATTTGCTGTGGCAGCCAATGAAAACATGTCAATGATACAATTTGATGTTTCAACAGCTTTTCTGTATGGGTCACTCGATGAAGAAATTTTCATGAAACAGCCCGAAGGCTATGATGATGGTTCTGGTCGCATCTGTTTGTTGAAGAAAAGTCTTTATGGTTTAAAACAGGCTCCAAGGTGCTGGAATAAGCGGATTTTGGACTACTTCAAAGAGATTCAATTTGAAGTTAGTGATTCAGATCCTTGTTTATTCATAAGGAAGACGCCGTCGGGTGGTAAACTGATAGTTGCCCTATATGTTGATGATGGTTTGGTGGCTGCAACGAGCCAGGATCTTATAAACGAGTTCATAGGACAAATGAAATCTAAGTTTAAAATTACAACGAAGGCAGCGTCATATTTCCTTGGAATTGAAATAGAGAAGACTGATGATGGCATAAAAATATCTCAGGAATCTTACGCAAAGAAAGTGCTGAAAAGATTTGGTATGGAACATTGCAGACCGGTGATGACACCGATAGTAAAAGAGGATCAATGTCAGGTTCAAGACTCATGCGATGTGAGCAATTTTTTGAAAAACTACAGACAAGTGGTTGGTGCATTGGCATATTTGATGATAGGGACTAGACCAGATATTGCATATGCAGTCAGCGTTGTTTCAAGGACCCTCGAAAATCCTACAGAACCGGATTGTATCAAGTTGAAGAGAATACTACGATATTTGCAGTATACTCCAGATATAGAGATACTATACAAAAGACATTTCAAGACAGGTATTCTGGAGAGCTACAGTGATGCAGATCATGGCAGTGACTTGAACACAGGACGTTCAACTACTGGTGTATTGTGCATGTATGCTGGAGGTGCCGTGTCATGGATAAGCCAACGTCAGACAAGCGTGGCTATATCTACCACTGAAGCAGAGGTTGTAGCTGCTAGTGAAGGCGCACGGGAATCTATTTGGCTGTCCAGAGTCATTGGAAATATGACGAAACTGAAGGGTGTTCCTATCCTGAGAGTAGATAATGAAGCTGCGATCAAGCTAGCTGAAAATCCGGAGTACCACAAGTGTACTAAGCATATCCGGATTAGACACTTCTTTGTCAGGGAGATGGTAACAAGAGGAGAGTTAAACGTACGCAAGATCACCACTGAAAATCAGCTTGCAGATACGTTTACTAAAGCATTAGCCAGACCAAGGCTGCTAAAGCTTTTAAAATTAATAGGTCTTCATTGAGAGAAGATATTAAGGTTGTATATGTTTGCAATGTGCGACCTATAATAAAAAGAAAAATACCTTCTGTCATGTTTCCGTCAATGTGTGTCAATATGAAAAAAAGATTAACAAATTGGTCTTGTGAAATATAATGTAATAAAACAAATGTTATCAAGTAAAGCCGTTTTAATCTAACACATGGTTCCATAACACTGTAACGTATTGTATACAATTTATAAATTTGAATCCAATTGGACATCGGAATGTGGGTCTAATTTGGCTTGCAAGATTTGATTACAGACCGATAGACAGACAACGACGGGACAGGTGAAACTATAAAAACTTGGGTATAATAGCGCGCACACGATAAGTCTGCGCGTGGTCGAAATCGAAACTAAACGTTTTTTACGTTTTATTTTGCATAATTGCATTCCACAGTGACAGTTCATATATAGAGTGTAACGGAAAGGTGTGGTCATAAATTTTAAGAACTCTGCCCATGGAAATTAACAATTTACTCTAAGAAAAAGTAGAAAATTCCCAAAAAAATATTTTTTTTTTTCCCAATTTGTTTGCGATCGTTTTGCAGTAGGGCGAAGCCATTGGCTTGCAAACCACAGTTTGAATCTAGATTCAACTTAAGGCTCAATTACACCTTCCGATTTCAAGGGACCCAATTTAGGAAACGGGAAGGTGTAATAGCAGTTAGAATTGCTCGCTTCATACATCCTAGTTAGATCGTTCCTAAATTGGGTCCCTTGAAATCGGAAGGTGTAATTGAGCCTTTACTCACACTAGTGTAGGTACATAACGTAAGTAAAAAAACGAGTTGGCTGCAGAAGTACGAATCTAAAAAAATGTCTCGGGAAGATAAAAGATGTTCAGTGGGTAGAACAAGTGTTATAGGGAGATACGTCAGCTTTAGAAGATCCAAAGCGGTAAATTAATATTGGCAGCGAATTATTTGCACTTACTAAATATTGGGTTACTTACGGTGAAATGTGCAGGGTTGCCTGCGAAATTCAAATTTTATCACGTTTTTTTCAATTTGCAGGTCATTGTCAATACAACTTGACAATGACCTGCAAGAAGTAACGGGGCACGCACCTCGTATTCTGCCACCCGGGACGCGGACGCTACTAACTCTAAAGGAGCCAGGGTCGTTCTATCTACGCTATGACAATGATGGCCACTTGACCAGTGATCACCAGGAAGACAGGGTAGCCCGCGTAATTCAATTTTTCCTACGTTTTTTGCAATTTGCAGGTCAGTATCAGGTTGTACCTATGTTAGTCAAAATATTATTCGTGACGGTTGAAAATATGTATTTATAGAATTATAATCATCAGTTAAGCGTCGTCGTAGAACGCGATTATCGCGCGAATACACGATCGGCACAGTCATTTGTACGGCAATACCAGAAAGCGCCCTCTATCGACGCGATAGCACGATCAGGTTTGCCATACAAATAAACACGATGGTCGCGTATTCGCGCGATGGTCGCTTTATATTAATACGACGCTTTATAATTGATGTCAAATGTCATTATTTTATGAAATAGTCATTCCAAAAAAAAAACATCAACACGAAAATTGTATTGATGATTTTAATGATTACATTTACGTAAATACTTATGTAGGTACTTGCTACGGCCGCGAATCATATTTTGAGCAACCCTGCAAATTGCAAAATAAGTAAGATAATTTGAATTTCACGGGTAACCCTGGCGCTTCCCTCAGCGCCAGTGTCATGACATTTGGCATCAATTCTAACTGAAAGAGTTGTATTGATGATTTTAATGATTACAGTTCTGTAAATACTTGCTACGACCGCGAATCATATTTTGACCAACATAGGTACAACCTGATACTGACCTGCAAATTGCAAAAAACGTAGGAAAAATTGAATTTCGCGGGCTACCCTGTCTTCCTGGTGATCACTGGTCAAGTGGCCACTATTGTCATAGCGTAGATAGAACGACCCTGGCTTCTTTAGAGTTAGTAGCGTCCGCGTCCCGGGTGGCAGAATACGAGGTGCGTGCCCCGTTACTTCTTGTTTTTCAAAATAAAATCGAACCTCGCTCCCGTATATTTTTATTTTTAGGATTCCCTAAGTACCCGAAGAGTCAAAACGGAGCCCTATTGTTGTCACTCACGTGTCCGTCTGTCTGTCCTTCCGTCGTCTGTCACAAAATTTTGTTACGACTTCCCATTGACCTATGAACTTGGAATTTGGTGATAATGTTTATAATACGTATACCTACTTAACTAACAAATACCAATATTTGGTACGGAACCCTTAATGTGTGAAAACCGACACGCACTTGGCCAGTTTTTTTTTATGTACTTAGCAATTTTAAGCAAAACTAATTTGAAAGAAAGAAAGAAAGAAAAATAATTTATTCTGCACAGATTTAACGCACATTACAGAAAAAATTTGCTTAAAATTGTTAAAACTATTTGGCTCGGTTGGCCCGAGGCGCCAAATTTTGAAAACGCCACTGTTTCTAGTTTCAATCACCAATCAGGCTAATCATTAGCAAAAGACAGAATGCATTTTTTTTGCAGTTTAGTCATTTGATGTTATGCGGGCATCGGGGGGCAGCTATATAGTTGAGCTCAACGTTGACTGAAAACCGTTTGAACGGCCTATGTATGCTCAGTGTACCTACACCGAGCCATGGTACAAAAAACTAAGGATACAATTGAATCTGAGGTGTTAAAACGGTTTTTTGAAGAACCTCGTCGACTACTTCGTTTTTAATTTTTAACGTGACCTGTCCCGTTGCTCATGCAGCATTTACCTTAGATATAATAGGTATTCTTGGTTTGTCTACGCCTGCCCCCTTTAACAAAATCCTAGCTACGCCCTTGGGTACTGACAAAGTACCGGTAGGTAGGTAGATAGTTTCAGTATAATCAAAGAGAATATAATTTTGAGTATAATAGCATAGGCAGCCCAATAAAATGTATGTTGCTATGTCTCCCATGTACCTTACTTATGTATTGATCCAACAAAATGACTGAAAGCAATACTAAACAGGTCCGAATTTATCAACCAACGTACAGACTCAACCCGAAGAATCGTTTCGATGCTGAGAAAATACAAAAAGTACTCAAGAGAGTGGTGGACGCAGAGTTGGTGGAAACAGAATATAGCGAGAAAGTAGTTCCAGATTTGTGTTTGAGCCTCGCAGAAACGTTGCGTAACGCCGTGAAAGAAGAAAACTATGACAGGTACCTAAAGCATGACAGGAAACTTCATCTTATCATTGCTATAAAATGGTAGATTCATCAATAAAGATAGAATATTTCATAATTGTTTTGTAAAATATTTGTCTTGGGAAAATGTGCACGCAAAAATTATTACTATGATGTACATTTTGCCGTTCTTAGCCGGCTGCTCGATATTCTCATGTTTATACTGTTGCTTTTCTCAAAAAAAATGTTGACCTGTAAATTTTCAAATCATGTGTAACTGTGTGTGTTCAGCTAAACAGCGTTGGATATCGCTAAGTCAGTGTTTGTTGGCTAATGGCTGGGGAATCATAACTTCATAAGAAGTACGTACCTAGATACTAATTTGTTTTTGCAAGTCGAAGTTACCATAGCTATTGGCGTTCACTTCCAGCTAAGTGAAATGCGCGGTTAGTCCTACCTTCAGGAAAATTTAATTAGGAGTGTTTACCTTAAAATTGCTCTTATCCTCTCTCTAAACTCATGTTCGTAACTTGCTTTTTAGACCTAGGTACTTTGCGTCTACGTCGTACTCCCTTTCTTCTCCTAAAATTGTTTGTCCAAAAATCATTATCCATAACACGTTTGCTACTTCAGTAACCATAATGTTCAAAAATTCGAAATTTGTTTTACATAATTATCTACTTAGTAGCACATAATACACATTATTTTTAATACAATACTTAGGACATATGACTTTATTTCATGCAAAATTAGAAGATTTAATTATTATAGTACTGGATATTATGATAGTATAGTTTTAGAAGTAAAGTTCGGAATACACATGCTACTAAAACAGCACATAAGCACGCTAGTTTCGAGCAAATGCTACGTTGTATTCTACTACGTAGCGTATTCCGAATGTTGTAATCATAAAATCGAATCGCTGTAAATCCGACTCCACGCAGTTTTGTCTGCCCTATCCCTAGAGTGTCACATCGGCGTCGAGGGGACGATGAAGTACCTGGGACTCGTTCTAGACAGCCGGTGGAACTTCGTCGAGCATTTCCGACGTTTGGCTCCGGATTGGAGCGGGCCAGTGCTGCCCTGAAGCGACTCCTGCCCAATCTGGGGGGGTCCAAACGCCTCCTGCCGGAGGCTCTACGCGGGGATCGTGCGGTCCATGGCCCTTTACGGGGCACCGGTGTGGGCGTGTTCAATAAGGCGGCGACCAGCTCGCCGGTTGAACGCGTCCCAAAGGATCATGGCCATTCGGCTCATCCGCGGATACCGCACGGTCTCCTGTGAGGCGGCGAGCCTCCTTGCCGGACTGTCGCCATGGGATCTTGAGGCCAAGGTCCTCACGCTGCTCTGGGAGTGGCGCGAGGAGGCCAAACGCCGGGGCGAAACTCTGCTGCCGCGACACCTCGCGGCTCGGCGGACGGAGCTCCGGCAGGATCTCATGGCGACATGGAGACAGCGACTGTCGCAACCCAGCGCTGGGCACGCCACCATTGCGGCAGTAGTACCCCTCTTTGAGGAGCATTCATTCCTGCATCAGATCGGGCGGAAGGAAACGCCCGGGTATTACCACTGCGCGGATCGCCCAGTGGACACGGTGAAGCATACGGTGGAGGTCTGCCCCGCTTGAGCGGAGTGTGGAGGTATGCGGAACAGGGTGTAAAGTTCCACAACCTCCATTGAAAAGGGAGGATCCTCCGACCAGACGGGTGTTGTGTCTGGTCCGGGCAACTGCCCAATGGTTGATTTCGTACTGTTGTATATGTTCAAATCGCGCGGAGAACTCTGCTTGCGCGATGTAGAATTCTTGCTATTTTTAGTTCGTGTGCGGCGTCATAGATGTCGCTACATCACTCCCCTCCGGAGATCGGAGATCGATGGTTCTTGATGAGTCGTCCATACACCCTGTTCCGCATACCTCCAAAACATCACGTCGGGGTCACCAGTGTGGAGGTATGCGGAACAGGGTGTAAAGTTCCACAACCTCCATTGAAAAGGGAGGATCCTCCGACCAGACGGGTGTTGTGTCTGGTCCGGGCAACTGCCCAATGGTTGATTTCGGACTGTTGTATATGTTCAAATCGCGCGGAGAACTCTGCTTGCGCGATGTAGAATTCTTGCTATTTTTAGTTCGTGTGCGGCGTCATAGATGTCGCTACAGGAGCACCGCCGTGTCCTCGTGGATGCGATAGGTAGCGGCAACCTCTCGCGCCCTGCCCTGGTTCAGGCCATGGTACGGAGCGAGAGGGAATGGGAGGCAGTCTCCGCCTTCTGCGAAGCAGTAATGCTCGTAAAGGCGGAGGCGGGACGCGTGAGGGAAGCTGAACGGAGTGGCCCTCACGGCCCCGGCCGCTACCACCGCAGGAGAGGTACCGGGCGTACTGGCCGTAGGACGTCGCGAGACGATTTCCGGCTACCGTAGACCCGGGCCTGCGGACGGCGAGCAGTAGGTAGCTCGCCGTCCGATCAGCACCAGGCCCGTGAGTCGACGGCGCGTAGTATTCCACGCGCACCTCAAAGAGATGTAGTCAGCCACCACTGACGGGGCCCATCGTGGCCGGTGCCTGCATGCCTAGGGGTAACAGATAAATTCTAAAAATGAGTTACCGCACCCCTGGGCACTCAGGCAGGGAAGGAACAGGGGTGGGTTTTAGTCAGTAAGAGTCTGACACGCCCTCCCGCTCCACCCAGAGCGGGAGAAGTCATTGGATGATTTCCCACCCCCACAAAAAAAAAAAAAAAGAAACCCTAGAGTGTAATTTAAAATCGCGTAAGGCGCGGTAGGGCGAGGCGGCCCGCGATTTGAGGAGCAGGTGCAGTTCCGTCTTCAGCCTCAGCCGCGGCGGCGAGCGTCGACGATAAGCTAGCGTGGGACCGCCGAAGCCCTGCAGCGCCAGAGCCGTGACAGAAACCATGCCTGCTGAATGTTGCATGCTTGCTTGCCTGCTGCATGTTGCATACTCGCTTGTATGTTATATGCTTGCTTGCATGCTACATGTTACATGCTTGCTTGCATGCTGCACGCTTGTTTGCATGTTCACAATGAACTCTTTTATGGAGTGATGTTTTATTGTTTTGTGATGTGTGTTGAATATTATTAGGATAAATAAACATTAAAGCATTTGAATTTAGGACTTATAAGACAAACGGATTTAGGGCATATTGTATTTAGGGATTTCAATTTTATGGGCTGTGATATTATGTGACATTAAGCTCGGGCAGGTTATCATTCGAACAAATGATGATTATGACAAAAAAAAATTATAGCACTATAGAATATGAATAAACTAAGGAACACAATAGAGAACCATCTACGTACTAAGTTTCATTAAAATTGGTTCATTCATTTCCAAAAATGAGTAGCACATGTTCTGAAGCAGAAACTTTCGCATTTTTTCCCATGAAAAACAATATATTTGTCTACCAACCTATATTTATTGAGTGTCAGTCTTATCCATGGCAAGTCGGGATGGGGATAGTGTACTAGTTGGTATCATAGACCGTCAAGTTGGGAATCTATCATGTTATTTTATTTTATCAAGCTGGTTTTTTGTTTTCCTGTTTTTGGAACGAAGTTCCTTATCGCGCGTTGTGAAAGGGGGCTAGACGGAAAAAATTCTTACGAAAAGTTGTCACGACATCAAAGAGGCTGTCCATCCAAAAAGATTGTGTTGGAAAAACAATCTAATAAAAAAAATTCTTACGAAAAGTTGTCACGACACTAATGAGGCTGTCCATCCAAAAAGATTGTGTTGGAAAAAAAATCTAATAAAAACTTCTTGTATTTTTGGTGGGTAGGTGCAAGCTACTTCGTTCCATCCGGGTGTCCCTTGACACCTCTCAAGTTTTTTATTTTTTTATATATATTTTTCTTTTCAGGTACAGAATCATTGTGAGTGTGTGTATCGGACAACGGCGGCAGCAGAGCGTTCACGTGTTCCATTCATTCCTATGGGATCACGAACGGGACGCCTTCGCCTCGTACAGTTATGAAAACCCCCATATATTTGCAAATGTCGTGGTCTATGGTGTTTATTTAGACTAAAAAATGTTACATAAATAAATCGTAAAATTGAATCTCCAAAATCGCCTATTTATTGTGAAAGCGAGATTTGTTGCAATAAGATATTGCAGCTCTTTAACTATCAGGCATTACCGATTTACTTTATTCATGGTGGCGTAAAAATTTACGCCATCTAGTTTCGACGTAAACTTTTATTTAAAGTGGTTGCGCCACCACGGGAGTATCCTTCCCAGCGAAACCACCGTGATATATCTATTACTAATCATAGTTTATGCAAATACATAGTATCATATAATTTTATAACAATTCTATATTGAACTAGTACCCCCAAATCCTCAATCTATGTTAAATAAGAACTTCGACACCATAATCTTTTTCGTAGAAATGGTTATTGAGCGCCTGATATAACAAAAAAGCAAAGAAATACCCGTAAATAAATAAGAGGTTTTTTTTTTAGTCCAGGTGTACTCTACTACTTATAGACTATTTCATCGAGTTAACCTCTTGCGTGTCTGGCGGACAGCGCATGGGCCGGAAACGCCACATGGTGCACGGGCCGTTATAAATCTATTGTCTGCTAACCAAACGCGCGATGGGTTAAATATTAAAACATTGGAACACAGCTAGTTATTATAGGGATCCTATGAAATTAACAACTGTTATATTTGTCACATTATTTTTTTTTAATAAAACACACACCTTACTATTGTCTCTGATGTTGTAAAAAAAACTGCAAGGTATTTTTTTCGAGTAAATCCTACCTATTATAATTTTAGTAAAAAAGAAAAACATACTTCTTGTTACAAATAAAGATCTCTTTTGTTCTTCTAAACTCACTGATTATGTCTTTCCACGCTTCATTTTTGTAAACAGTTATACACACAGCTTAGATCGACGTTAAAATTTGCAACGCACAACTAACAATGATTTCATCTAAATGTAGGTAGGTAGTTGATTTTACTAAAGTTCCCTGAGTATGGTAAGTTCCCTCCTTCTAATTGTTTTAACGATACGACGTAGACACAGACATATCAACAATAAGCCGTTACAGGAAAATTTAAAAAGAAACAACTATTCTATATTTGTATTCACTATAATAATTCTATTAAAACTAATAACACAAGAAAATAAATTATTATTTTTTTATTAAACTAAACGCTATGTAAATGTTATTTGCTAAGAACTTTAAACTAGGCGCTTAGTGACTATTTCGAAGAGAAAGTTTGAGGCACTGTTTTTTCGTATATTTAGGTTAGTTTGAGGATTTGGGGTTACTAGTTCAATATAGAATTGCTATAGAATTATTTGATAGTATACAGGGTGTAACGGAAAGGTGTGGTCATATTTTAAGAACTACATCTGCCCATCGATATGAACAACTTTCTTCAAGAAAACTTGAGGAAATTCTAAATGTTTTTTTTTACTTCCCATACAAATATTGATCAGCTGATGATAACTTTGTATGGAAAGTAATTTTTTTTTTTGAATTTTCTATCTTTTCATTGAGAAAGTTGTTCATTTCCTTGGGCAGAACCGGTTCTTAAAATATGACCACACCTTTCTGTTACACGCTGTATATTTGCTTATACTATGTACAGTAATAATTGATATATCATGGTGGTTTCGCTGGGTAAGATACTCCACAGCATAATCAGTACTTTAAATAAAAGTTTACGTCGAAACTAGAGATAGTGTTTTTTTAATAGGAATAGAATTTTGTAGACATTGCGTAGATTTTTTAATGTAACTTATACTTGTTAAAGCATAGGTGGTTCCGCCAGGGAGCATAACGTACAGTGTCCTGGCTCCATAACGGCCACACCTTCGGCCCCAAGTGTCTATTCTGCCTCGGCTGCAATGACAAAGTTTGCCACCTTACCTACATCAAAATGTAGTAATTTTGTCTCCTTTCTCAATTATTTTCCAAGTGTATGCATTTGGAAAATAATTGAGGGTTTCATAAATAGTTTACCACGCCAACTGCGCGATTTGTCAGATGGGAGGGAGGGATCTCGAAATAAAAGACTTTAGTAAGCATTTTTACAGATCATACATATTTATTTATTTATTTCATATTATAGATATCACACTGGCCCGCCCTTATAAAAATAAATGTGTAATACAATAACGACCCAGTCTGCTATGAGCCCGCTGGAGTGACCGCGCGAGTTTCTCCTTTTCAACCCCTCCCATCCTCAAGTTAATAAATATTGGCATCATACGACACTAACCTACAACAATTTGGACACAATCACAAACGGCGCAGTCACCCCAGCTCTATTCCTATTGAATTTCATCAAATATCCTTATAGAAGAAAATTCAGAGATAATTCTAAACCATTATACAGGTCGATATACACAAGATTTAATTAATATAGGTTTACATTACAAGAAATTCGCACATATTTGACACACAAAGCGAAGAATATTACTGATAAGAAGACTAAAAGTAGCTTTAAGATATTGGTCCGAGACACTGAAGCGAGATGTATCCGCATGCGATACGAAACTAGCACCAAGCCACCGTACGATTAACAAAGCAGCGTCATACACTCGTGTGCCACTGTGCCACTACTGATACAAAAGCTACCTAGAGAGAGTCCGAGTGCGTCGTCCCGGTGTTGCCATGCTGCGCGCAGTCTAAGCTACGGCGCTCGGTACTTCGCACCGGATGCTGGAAGCGGAACTAAGTCGGATCACAACACGCGCTCATTTTAAACTATGCTTTTGCAAAAATGTTCAAAAAGGGTAAAATTTTATAAAAATTCAAGTCTGTCAAATAAGTCGGCGGTAGTTGAACACACGTTAGAGCGCGGTGACAGTGAGCAGAGAGCAGTGGATGCCTGGATGCAGGTGATGCTTTACTCCGGCGCACCGGACTACGTTCAGCCTCTGAGAGTTACATTTTACATCCGCATGATATGTGTTTACAGATAAAATATTTAAGTAGTACTGGGTACATTTATCTACAACCATACTGTACATTTATATGGCCGAAAATGTTACAACCTTAAGAAATAAGGGGTAGACAAATACAATATGCTAGTTATATCAAAAGAAATGCAGTGAATATTGGTATCAAAATATTAATCCTAATATACATCGTGTGAATGTGAATGTTCGAGTAGATATGTGATAATCGTGTGAAAGATACATAAAAAGCTTCGTTATATGAGATGAGACCGCGGTACAGTCGTTAATTCGTTATTACTGGAATATAAAAATAGTACTTACATCGTAGGTGACATCGATTATGTTGATTCGTATGAACTTAGCCACAAAAATATTTCACATTTGGGATTCTATAAGCTCGTCCTAAGTTAGGTTCAGAATGCGAGTAGAAGACTCTAGCTAGACGGACGATCGTGTCTGTCACACAATGACCGGTGCGTTGAAATAAACTCTGTAAAATCTCCTCTCTAGAAAATAATTTACAAAACGTTAAGTATAAAAATAAAAAGTAATAGCTTTTTTAAATCAAAGTAAATAAAATAATATGTCATGTAAAGGCAGCATAAAAATACCGCAAAACATCTAGCATACCTACCACAAAATATCACACGTAAGGTTTTACATTCGTTAGTCGCTGACAACAGACAGTCGGACGTCGGACGAGCGCCCCGGGCGGGTGCGGCTGTGGGTCTCGTGGGCCAAATTTTAAACATTTACTAATAAAATATTAAAGCTTAACATACATAAAGATTAAGCATCTCTGCACCTTAGATATACAATAGCCATTCAAAATAACTGCAGATTAAAATATCTCATCTTAAAATAAAGTCTTAAACATTAAACTATAATAAAAAAAAGACTGTATGTATTATTTGAGACGATTCTTAACTTAGGCCAAATTATGAAATTAATTTATAAAAAAAATAATTGATTAAAAATAAATTCATTGTAGTTTCGCTGTCGCATTTTCAACGATTAATTTCTTAATAGTTCTAACAAAACTAGGATAATGTGATGATAGAATAAATCGAATAATTAAAAACTAAAATTAGCGTGCGACGTCATCCGATCGCGTGTCACAATGAGTACAATGATGGAAAACATTTATAAATAGGATGCTGCGACCGGAGGACGTCGGGTATCAGACTTGTTTAAGATAAGAAGGTGAGGCAACACATAGCAGCGCCGGCGAGCAAGCGAGGCGCGGCGTCCTCGGGACAGCTTCAACTCTAAAATAATCAATTGGCGGTGGTTTATCTGGTTCAGTCCTCAGGGGAAGTAATTCAGCTTGATTCCTTTTCCTTCTCCTTTGACTCTGCAAGTTGAGAAACGACAACGTAATAAGTACGAGCTCGGATACTACACAAAGTTCCTACCAGTACGGTCAACCGCCTGCATTAGTACCTAGCACTTAAACAAAGGCGCTGTCAAGTCAAGCTGTTACCATATGGACATGCAGTTGACTTTACAAGATTCAGGACCCACATGATTGTGTCGTTGCGGTATGCGTAGCGCCTACATTTCTCTGAGGCTGCATCCCATAAGTTTGAGATGGCTCATTAAAATGTAATAGGCGCCCGTAAAGTTTGAAAGTAAATCAAACTAAACGATGAGTATCGAACCGACACATGGGGTGCGCTCTGAGATTTAAATTATTATTAGGTTTTAACAAGTAATTTCTTAATCTTAAACGGAAAATTTTAAAAGAAACTCGCTTTAAACAAAGTTCTAAATTCGAATTCCAGAAATCATCTTCAGTCACCAAAAATCTACAATCGTATTCTAATTTCAAACCATGCTCATGTATTGTAAGCATGATTATGTAATAAATATGTGTTGTTATAAGCATAACAAACTTTAAATACCTCACACTATTCTCAAACAAATGCTAAAGCTATGATATGGTATTATTAGATTCCATCTACTTAGAACCTATGTTTTTTTTTTATAATACGAATACTCAGACCCGACTTCTTATGACCAAGCTGGCTAAACGTATATTTTCATTGATTAAACAGCCCTTAGACGTGTTTGAAGTTACAAAAACATGTGGATAGAATGATTCGCAAAACTTGGAAGATTGGTTTTTAAAAACATGACACTATATTTTTATGAATTGTATTTGCAATTAAATGTAAGTAATTAACCGAAAACAAAGTTTTCCACATATATTAAGTACAGCTTTGCAATCAATTCATCAGATGGAATAAAGGAATTACGGCTTTAGTATTTTCTTTGAATTTGCGTACTGGCTGGCTGGAAGCAGTTGCATTATATGACATCAAACTGAACATTATTTTAATTTAATTTGTCATCATCTTCCTTCCCCTTTGTCCTACGTTACTTGAGGGTCAGCGCAACACATTTCCTTCTTCCAGTCCGCCCTGTCAATTTTCACATTATCATTGGCTCCCTTTAATTTCTTCAACAATATTAATGAAAGCAAAACCCAACTCTTACATTCTACGGCTACAATGCATAGAACTATCTAAGGAAGCATTTATTAAAACTAGAGGTTACAGTTTTTTTTTTTTTGTGAAAACAATTTGCTAATCTATACTATGCGCATGTGTTGTGATAATAACATAATATCCTATGTTCAAAAACGGTTGCAAGCAAAATGCTTAATAAATGCTACTGGCAAGTCTAAAGGCTGTATAAATAAAATACTTGAATATTTAGTAAATATAGGGGGCTCCGCAAGAAGCCGACATATGCGTTTAGCCAATAAATGCGTGCGTAGTTAATTAAAATAAAAGCCATAAGTAATAAAATAATAATAGGGCGAAACGCACAACTGCGGTCAACAAACTTAATTTGGTTTCTGAACAAAAATATATCCCTTCAATTGATAGACAAATTAGAGTTAAAAGGTCATCAATATCAATTTAGTAGGAAGGGTGCATTATAATTTCAGAGACCCAAAGCAAGCATTAAACCAACAGCTGTTTAATTCACCCGCATAATGAATAAATACGTTACTTGTGGTTTCAAAATTGAATCGTCTATGGAAGTTGTCTATCGTTCACATCGCAACCTCAACTGCGATATTCACAAGAGATGACGTCACAAGCGATTCAAAAATGGAACAGTCAAACTGTTAAAGCGGTACGCATCTACGCATGCCTGGTCACAATAGTTCGAGACTGACCTTCGTCGCTGTTACCGTTAGTGAGCGGTTCTTCACCGTTCTTCTCACCATTCTTTTCTCCGTTCTTCTCACCGTTCTCGGCCGGTTTCTTCTCCTCCTCCTTGGTTTCCTTGTCCTTCTTGTCTTCGGAGCTCTCTTTGGCTGGCTTCTTCTCCTTGCCGGACTTGCCTTTGGCTGGAGTGGCGGGTTTGGGCTTCGGCTCCAGTGATGGGTCGAGCACAAGCTTGCCGATGTTTTTGCGGTCGTGCATCTTCTGCATGGCTTCTCCGACCTGATGGTGGGATGAGGCAGTTAGTTTCAGACGCACAATCAATGAGTACTTAAACTGTAGGTAACAAGAATTAAAGTAATCTGCTGCTGAGAAGAATATGCTCAGATGCAAGAAATGTAGGGGTTCTAACTACTTTTTTCTTTCTTAGTCTATGCCTGGCGGCTCTTGTTCTGTAACGTTACTTACGTCCTCAAGCGCCCAGGTGGAGTCCACCAGCGGCTTGACCTTGCCCTCTCCCCACAGCGCGAACACGCGCTCGACAGCTCGGCGCACGTACTCGGCGCGGCCGTGTTGGAACAGCAGATGCCGCAGGTTCAGGCCCGCCAGGCTCTTGTTCTCGTCGAACAGCTTGATCGGGGACACTTTGTCTACTTGCCACCACTGGAATAAAATGGAACAAGTTAATATGGAGTGCTCTTCTAAGTTCTCAAAACGGATAGGTCAAATTGAACTGACCAGCCCCCCCAGCCAAATAACTTTTATAATAGCGCTAACGCTAACGCTTCGTGCAAAATGTATGGCAACGACATTATCTGCGGAGAGAACTGTCACGTGACTCACGCCCAGTAATGTCGTTGCCATTCATTTTGCACGAAGCGTTAGCGTTAGCGCTATTATAAAAGTTATTTGGCTAGAGGGGCAGGTCCTAACTTATCAAGCCTGAGACTAAATTGCAAAATAAACTCTTAGATCAAGGTGGCATCCCCCTAGAAAAGTTTAGAAAAGTTCCAAAGCACTCAAATGTTTCAAAGTTGAGGCGTGTGTACACCACACACGCCATATTCGTGAATCGACCCGCGACCCTCGCGCTTTCGTTACCAACTCTTTTGTCATATAAAAAAAAATATAAAAGGCTTTACTTTCCTAGATAATCAAGTGACTTTATGTAGGTATGATATATTAATTAACCCTTATAGTCCCGATGACAACCCGGGTTGTCATCGGGCTTCTTCGACAACCCGGGTTTGTCCGCGGATCTTAAGAGGTAGGAGGCTGGTTTTTTTTTGTTTTCAAACTCAGTTGAGTTTCGTATCCTAAGAGGTTAAATTTTGTTCCAAGCAAACGTTCACCTTGGGTTGTCGAAGAAGCCCGGTGACAACCCGGGTTGTCATCGGGACTATAAAGGTTAAAACTTCTCACGACTATACTATAGCAAGACAATCCCAGTACCTAAGCGTTTCGATGGCAAAATAATTATTTAAAACACCAGAACAACAAGAAAGCTCCATTGAAGTTGGTAAAAAAAAATCACGAAGCTTTACAATCGTTCGAACTGACCATAGCATCATGTACTAGGGCTCCACACCTCGACAGGCAGCACTACCTCTACAATCAGATAATTAGTCATTGAGTACTCACGGCACGCGCGGCGCTGAAGAAGCTCTTCGTCTCACCGGTCACGATGTTAGATGATCCTGCGATACACACCATTGTTTACTAACACGCAGTTAAACACATATCGAATAGGATATCACGTTTTATAAATTAAGTAATAATGCACTCAAGAAAATGTTATTACAGAATGTTGCTCAGGAATTGATCTCTGATTATTTCTGGAAGATATATATTCTGTCACAATTCAGTTGTGAGAATGTTCAAGAATAGTAGAAACCATATTTATATATCACCAATACAGGTCAATAAATTCTTAAAACAATCGAGAAACCGAGATTTTAAATCTTTTTATTATGTTGTGTGTCAAGAATTCGTCCGGCAAAATCTCGATCTAAATTAGTAGGTATACATACCATACAAGATGTATCGTCCCATTGGCTTCAGCAGCTGGTATCCGCGGTTGCACTCCTCACCGCAAAGGCAGTCCAGCACGATATCAACTCCATCAGCAGACACCCTGGTAAAAACACAAGGCGTTAGACAAACGAGACAATGGAATATGGCAACTTAGTCATGGTTATATAGACCTGCCCTCTTTCTTTCATCGTGCCCGTCCCATCGTCATCTATCTGGGTTTGATTTCCGCCCTTAGTGCCTTATTTATAAAAAAAAAAAAAAAAATACAGTCGAATTGAGAACCTCCTCCTTTTTTTGAAGTCGGTTAAAAAAATAACCATAGGATTAGTTCAAACACAAAGTATAGTATTCGTCAAGTTTAATGGCGTGTAGGAATACCACCAACTTCCAAACTGACAAATAAGTAGGTAGGTAGATAGTACCATATACCCCAAAAAAAATATGCACACAGCTTCCACACAGAACTTATAAAAATCATGTCCTAAATTATTGTCGACTTGACTGTACCTGCGCGCAGTTGCAATCGCAGCTAACTTCGTACACGGCATTAAGTTTTAAAGAATACTATACCTACAAAATGTTGTATGGAGAATTTGAATTTAGAATCCGGTAATCAGTATGCGTATCAGCCATGTATCAGCACTGTTTTTTTTTTTTTTTAATTTCAAAGTTCTGCCAAGGTTGCGGAGAGAGGTTTTATTCAGTAAGAGTCTGACACGTCCCGCTCGTTATTTGACGATTCCCAAGTAAAGTTGAAACTACGGTTTGTGCATTTATCCAGTGTCAAGTTTAGAAAGTATTTAGTTTTGAGATACAGAATACTGTCACTTTTTACCATAAGAATGCAGATGTAATGTTTTTGCAGTATTTGGCAGCAAATGTGTCGAGGCTAGCCTTTTCGGCAAGCTTCGCTGAGGTTGTCAATACTACAATAAAATTCTCAGCTTCATTTAACCGAGATCGCGCCTGTTTTAATGATTCCACATATTGTCCAGTTGCGTAGACACTTGAGACACAAAAGTACACCAATTTTACATCACATTTTCCACTAGGAATCAATTTACTGAACTTCACTCGAAAAATCCAGCCAAAAAACTCCAGCTAGAGATCCTCCAGATTAGCGAATTTTATAAATAAGGATGATAGTGGCTGGTGGACCATTGTCCCATATTATCTATTTAGTGTAGGTGCAACATGTTTTCTCATTCACTCTCCGCTAACAACCGTCAAAATATACTAAACTAGGTACTCAATATTCGTTCATCATCGTCCTCAATCAGTTCCAGATTATTAAAATTTTAATTGGAATCGGCTCAGTAGGTAACCTAATTCTTACGTCGAATCTTCTTCATATTTGTCAGAAATGTAGTTGAATATACTGCCTACGGCAGTAGCTACTAGCAACATAGTATGTTGGGGGAAAGGTGCGTAAACATGTGAAGTGAATTATTCAATCAATCCATTAAAGACAGAACGCAAAAATAATCACGCTTTTTCAGGAAGGTGGAAACCTTGGGAATTAAACTTTTTAATAGATACATCAAGCCGCATTAAAAACCTATAAAGGAACTTGTAGGTATATACTTTGTAATTTAACAGTAGGTATGTATATACCTGTTAATAAATGGTTAAAGGAATCTATCAATCTTGTCAGCCTATTAGATATTTACAGGAAGTGTTTTTCTGATTGCTTATCCGCAATTTTATTAGCTAAACATTTAATTAAATTAAAGAAATGTATAGCGTTTCTCAAGGGTCCGATAGATAGGTAGTTAAAGTAACGAGTTTTCTATTCATTTTCATCAAACTTATTTGAACTAACGGTAGTAGAAAATTAAATTATAATAAATCAAACTTAGTTATGTAATGAGTTTCCTAATTTATATTAGCAATCAGCTTCTTATATTTATAACTAAGTACCTAAATTTCAGTTAAACATTTACCTACTAAACTAGAATGTTTTACTAAAACGAAAGATGTTAGAAATCATACTATGTTGCCACACTTTATATTGTAAATCAATATTGTTTTAAGAGCATTTCTACGCGCAGTAGATAACTGACTATTTATTTACACTGATCTTGTGAGGCTCTCTTGTTTACGCTGCAAAGTGCTCACCAGATATAAAAATATCTTTGTCTATTTACGAGAATTAAATGACGCGTTTGTTACGAAGCAGCTGCCTTAAGGAGCGGGTTATAAAACGAACAATTAACGTGGTACCACACCATCTTATCCAGACCTCAACTCCAGTTATTTTGTCCCCTCTTTTGAACCGTTGATAAAAGCTCTAGGGGGGTGGGAGAGGTCTTTGTGAAATTGTGCTGCACATATCACACGAAGATGACTCGCACTGAAATATATTTCTGTAATAAGCGCCAATTAACTAAGCATGGGATTGGGAACAACATACTTGAGTTGTGAAACGTCGGGAAGTAGATCATCAATGATTCAACTTTGAATTCTTAAATGACGAACCACGTGATTGAACCCTAAGGAATCCGGAAGGGATTTATGTAAAACCGTCATTAAATTAACTGACAAATAGCTGTAACTAGCAAGAATTTATTGTGACAATAATAGGAATACACGGGCATAAAAATGCTCGCATACCAAACATTTAGTGCGTGTAACGTAAACAAAGGTATTATTAGTAAGATGAAGGGCCGCTGAACGGGATATTTTTAGCTCAGTGATATCACGAATCCGATCCTTCCCTTCATTTTTAGAATTCTTCATGAGTGCTGAACAAATTAATTTGTTCATGTGATTCATAGCGTTTGGCTTTACATTCGTTTAATCACAAATGCGACACTGTTTCAAGAAATGTACTTGTAAAAGTGGGTACATTTACAACTGGTAATAGTGTCAGATCGAATGGGGCGGTATCACATTGATTTTTTCACTTTGGCACGTGTTCAAAGCACAATGGAACTCATTCAAACTATTGATGATCTCACCAAATTCATGATATGAACTTTAAATTCGATTATCATATACACGCAAGATCGTAGATCATGCCGTGAAAGAACGCAAGGACGAAGGGGTACCTCAATGTGGGTAGTGATTAGCTAAAATTGTTTATTAAAAACTGTTCATCCATCACCAATGCGAGTTTTCAGGAAAATTTACGGCACCAGTTGGCGCTTCTTAGGCGTCAGAGCCTTTGACAAAATACTTTCCTGTTAACGTTAACGCTAACGCTTCGTGCAAAATGTATGGCAACGACATTACTGGGCGTGAGTCACGTGACACTTATCTGCGCAGGTAATGTCCATGCCATACTTGTTGCACGAAGCGTTAGCGTTTAGCGCTATTATAAAAGTTATTTGGCTAAGGGGGCAGGTCTTTTACTTTGAAAACGAAACATAGCGACATTAGTCAGTTTTTGACAAATAAGTAAGTGTTTTGACTGGTGTGAAGATCTGACAACAGTGCTGCCATCTGGTGTAGTACGTCATTTCAGAAAACCCTTATTTTCAGCATAAAGCTATGAGCTGATATGAAGGAGCAGTCCACATTAGCCTCTCTAGTTACACGCGATTTTTCTCAATCCTCAGCTACTTTTAATATCTCATCTAACTTGATAACAGCCACACAGCCTGAGCCTCATCTAAAAATTCAAGTAATTTCTTCTATCCATCAAAACTAAAATAAAAAACTCAAAACATCAGAGGCACTTTTGAAGGAGTCGATCATTTAGGGCCGATTTCACCAATGAAACTAATCTCGAGATTAGAACTTCATTTTGCGTTACACCACTATAAACTAAACTAGTTTAAGGTTAACTTAGTTTAAATTCTAAACGCCCAGTTTTCGGTGAAACGCAAAATGAAGCTAATTTCGATTAAACGCATGAACTGAGTTTAGTTTAAACTAATCGCGATTAGTTTCATTGGTGAAATCGGCCCTTAGCAGAAAGTTGAACCTAGATGCAGCCATGGGCTGTTGATCAGTCATTGGAATATGTTGGGTAGTACACAAAAATATAGGAAAGGTATATTTTGTAACAACGTGTGGTTTTACAAAGAGTGTGGGCGTAAATAGTGGATAACTCTTGAAGGGCTGATACGTTAGATAACGTGATACAGGCAAATGGAGATTAGCAATCTCATAATCCCAATTTGCAAGTGGGAGGAGTGGGTTTCGTATCAAAATTGTTGCTGTAAGTGCTGAGTATCATAAATGTGGATCAGTAATATACAGGGTGTAACGGAAAGGTGTGGTCATATTTTAAGAACCGGTTCTGCCCATGGAAATGAACCACTTTCTCTAAGAAAAAATAGGAAATTGCCAAAAAAAAAAAATGTGAGCCGTCACGGGACGCCTGGCAGATGTGAAACATCGACATTATTTTGTAAAAGTAATATGCAGAAAACAAAACAAAAAAACATCGTATAGCGTGGCGACGCGTCGCCACGGCATGCGTCGCCACGCCAGAAATCGGTTTTACGTGCGGCTATAGATGTTTCACATCAAAAATATTTACTTGCCATACAAAGTTATCATCAGCTGATCAACATTTGTATGGGGGTAATTTTTTTTTGAGAATTTCCTCAGGTTTCCTTGAATAAAGTTGTTCATATCGATGGGCAGATGCAGTTCTTAAAATATGACCACACCTTTCCGTTACAGCCTGTATAAAAAGGTCTAATATAACACAACCAATTGATTGATTCCCTAAGAGCCTTTCTAGACACAGAACCGCTGGATTAAACTATGCTGAGAGGTTTTACTGCAATTCCTGGTCAACCCTCAAAAAACCAAAAGTACAACTACAAAAAAAAAAAACTACCTCATGACTCCTTCAACACAGACGTAAAGAAGAATATCGATGGATTGTTTGAGAAATTAGTGACGTGACGATTGGCAGGAGACAAAGGAAGAAAATACACATATTGCGCCAACCCCAACTTACATGGAACAGGGGCAGAAATACGATAATGGTTCCGCCTAGAACTCGAACTCAAAACCTGATAAAAGTAAGAAAATGTTGACTTACTTCCTGACTTCGCTGGTGTAGTCGCTGCCGCGCTCCAGGAGATGGTCAATGTTGTTGTTGTTAGCCTTCAGAGCCTCGTGCTTGGTCTTCGAGCAGACGCCGAACACCGTCACGTTCTCTACAGTCTTAGCCAACTGAGCTACTGCTTGGCCCTATAATGTTAAACGAAAATTTAGATATCGGTTCCTATAAAACTACCAGTGATTGACCGTAAAATCTAAGTTCAAGTTATTTATTTCATAACAAAAATATTTGCACAGTAGGTACACAAAAAGAAGACACATAATTTAATACCAATTATGTATTAAATTCGTGTTCAACACTCCCTTTGAATACAGTTTGCAAGTCGATCGGTTAGTCTTTCGATGTGAATAACTGATCATCGGACAAAGACGCTATTGTAAGCAAGTCAATATCAAGTCTCAGATTGTCTTCAAACTATTGATTTCCGGCCTGTTAGCGTCCGTCCATTGTATCTTTCGAAGTTCTAAACAAAGTTGCCAAAACTCAATCGAATGTAAAGTTATAAACCCGAGTTTACCGCCCCAAAAGTTACCAAAAGCTTTCAGCTACATTAAAACTAAAACAATATCCACATTTACCATCTCATTATCGTCAATAGTTAGCATAGTCGTAGGTTATTTGTCTGTAAATTGGTTTCCCCTGTTAATAAAATGTCAGCTAATTGGTAGTGTCACCCCGCCCAGCGACCGCGCTTCGTATTACCGGTCACCGACACGCGAGGGTGGTCGGCACTCACGTCACATGGAAACTAAAATTCCAGAGCAAACATGAATATTTTGTAAACTATTTAGAGCAACAATTAGACATCTCGTTAGTCTATTTGCTCGGTAATTATCAAGACTGTGTGAAGCGTGCTGTGAGCTCAGCCGCAAGGGTCAATGCTACTGAGAGTCCGCGAGTATTTTCGATTTCATTTGGTATTTGTCAAGTTCTGAATAAACTTAATTTTAGCTTTGCATTCATGAGTTTTGGGAGTGAGTCAGTTTTTATGGTCGGTAAAATGACGTGCTCTTGAACTTCACTTTCATTTTCTGAAGATACGCGCTTGGAGTAGGTAATATTTTACAATGACTTTACAACGAACGGTTTAAATCTGTCGTCTAGAAAAACAGTTTTGTTTTTATTATTAATTTTACCGTCCACAACAGATTAGTTACAGTTATATAGTGCAACTGTAAAAGACTTCTTCAAAATATAATCATAGCTAGTATGGGAAATAACTTACCACGCCGCCTCCAGCGGAGTGCACAAGCAAGCTCTTGCCAGGAGTCAGGTTAGCCATCTCGAAGAGCAGCAGGTAAGCTACCACATAGTTGGTGGTAACCGCCACGGCGTCCAAAGCGGTCATGCCTTCTGGCAGCACATACACGTACTGGGCTGGCACGGAGACGAGCTCGGCCCAGGCGCGGTACTCTGGGAGAGCCACGACTTGGTCGCCAACCTGGGTGCAAATTTTGGGAAGATTAGAATGGCCCCAAACCAAATTAAGAGGGCAGCCCACCTGCCGGATAGTATAAAGTCATCACCGCCGTTCTGACATAAGCCAGTTGTCCCACCGCCGCCGGCGAGGAAGCGACTAACTCTCGGCTATTTTGTCGCTCAAGAAACGTACAATAGATATATATTCCGTGTAAACAAAAGATCGCTGACTGTTAACAACGCCGGCGAGGACTCGCTCCACAAGTTTATCGCTGAGCAACAAGAGCTATCAAAGCTTACTCGCTCAACCACAAATCTATCGGAAAACCACTCGCTACTCGCTGCTCGTCAATTCGTTTTTAGTTTGAAGCTGTAGAGCTACAAACTAAAAACGAATTGACGAGCAGCGAGTAGTCGCTACTCGCTCATCGCCGGCGGTGGGACAAGTGCCTAACAATACCAGTGGATTTGAAAATGCGCTGCTTTTCGATAGACAAGATGATAATCTAGTTTCTAGAGGTCTGATGGATTGGTGTGGATTGTTGATAACATAGGGAGTGCCTCTTGATAACCATGACCAAATTCAAATATTAAATGAATTCAAGAAGATTTGTAAAATAAAGAACATTTAAGTTCATTTGGAACTAAATATGCATTCGAGCCATAACACTAAATCGTACAAGAATAACAATGTATCACTGGGCGTGGAAACCGAGAGAAGTGTTTATAGGGCCATCCATAAGCAAACGTTTGATGTTGACTTCACATATTCGTAGAATATTAATCGGTGGTCGATCTAAAGCCAAGAACTAAAATTTTGATTAACGATCTGAGGAATTCAGAAGGGGTGACATGGGTTGAGAAGTGGTAGATCAACAGTTACTTTTTCAAAGGGCCTTAGTCCAAAGTAAATTAATAACGAAGAGATGATGACGATGACACATAGCCAAAGGATCTCATTTCAACAGTGCATTTACGGAATGATAACGTTAAAGATGAAGATTAAGCAGCAAATTATGAGCCTAATAGAGCTAGCTAGGTCTTTTTACAACAACAGAAACGGAAGTTTTATTACCCACAGACATCGCAATTAAAACTACTAAGTTAAATTAGAAATAGCGGCAGTTGCAATCCGTTGCGATATACCACAAGCCCGTGACCGATTAACTTTGACTAAAACTATAAAACAAGATATTAAAAGAACTGTAATTAATTGAGCATTGCGATAAAACATCAACGGAAAGGGAGAAATTTTAATTAAAATAATTTCCCAGCCAGTACGTAGTAAGTAGGGACTCAAGTTGGCACATTAATTGTATTATTCATTACCGAATTAATATTCTGAAGGCGTGAGAAATTTCACATAGTGATGGTGAGGAATTGCACAAGGAGACGTATCGGAGAAACCAATTAAAATTAGGGTGGCCCAAATGCCCTGAGAATTTCCTAAAATTGCTTAGCGAAAATGCGACGGAATTGCAATGTCTCTAGTATTTTTTACAAAAAGTATAAAACAGAAATAAAAGACTGTGGGTAATCACTGCTTTTTACTTAGAATCACCCCTTTTGGGACTGGAATCGGAAGGGCGGTAAGCAACAAAAAAAAAAACAACCGACTTCCAAAAAAGAAAATACACTAAAAATTAAAAAATAACTTTAATTTCGGAACTCGGTGTTTGTATTTTATTTCTTCGTTATTTGACACCGACTTCCGAATTCTAACTATTTTTTTTATTGTTTAATGTAGGTATTTTCTTTTTTGGCATTCGGTTGTTTTTTTTTGTAAAAAAGTTTTTTATTTTTCACTTTTTAGTTGTTATAAGTACCCAAGAACTAAAAAGCCCAATAACATGGAACGTGGAATTTAAACATACTCGTAATTGGAGAAAACCAAAACGTCATCTATGTGTATTTTTCGTTTTTGTTCAGTTTTTCAAGAAGCGCTGAAAAAATTTCGATAAAATTTATTGGGACCATCTCGGGAGTATATTCTTTAGGATAAAAAAAGAATTTTGAAAATCGGTCCACGACTGACAGAGAAATCGGTGGACATGCATAAAAAAAAAACATACATACAGTCGAACATCATACGTCCTCCTTTTTCGAAGTCTGTTAAAAACGAAAAATATAACAGAATTGGGCGGTCATGTAAAAACGCCACTGACTATGACAGTAAAACAAAGGGAATAGGTTACTTCTAGGCAAGCGTACTCCATCGTCGACAACATCATCGCTTACCATCAGGTGAGATAGTGGTCAAACGCGAGCCTATCAATGATAAAAAAGTTTCTTTATTTCGTTCATCTCATGCCTGGTCATTACCCCTTTTTGTCTGGCCTATAGCCTCTTTGCTTATTATGTAACTAAAGTTGTTAAGGTCGTTTCCATGGTTACCTTGAAGTTGGTGACTCCTTCGCCAACTTGCTCGATCTCTCCGGCGCATTCGAAGCCGAGGATGAACGGTGTCTTGGGGGGTGAGTCGATGGCACCCTGTCGTACGATCAGATCTTGGAAGTTCAGGCCACTGGAACAAGTAAAGGTTAGGTTAGTATTTTATGAGACTACTCATAAAGTACTCGTACTGTGGCGACGCTCGAGGAAGACCTATGTTCAACAATGGATGAGTCTTACGATGAGGAGCCATGTAAAGGATGTTCAGAATTTGCAGAGGTAGAATTCAGAATATTATTTAGTATATTTTGTGGAGAGCAAAATGTGAATAATTACTGAAAAAAAATTGAAAGCAAAAAGAGCTTTACAAAACCAACATTTAGCATCCATGAATACCTACCTCTTGTCTGTAAAGTGCTAGTTGACCGAACGCTGTTACAAACAATGTCTTAATCCTGTCGAAACACCAATCGGATCGATCGAGCGAAACGATACGAATTTGAATTTATTGATCTTATTCAAGTTTATCGTGGTGAACGATACCAACAAACAAGTGTACGTAGGTAGGTAGTTACTTAATTATAAGGCTGGAGTCAGGAATGCGGCAGCCATTTGTTATTATGTTCTAGAACACGCGGACAGAATAAAGAAGCCCACATTTAAATTTTAAACGTGTTGACGAATCAATCAATATGAATATGGCAGGACATAGGTGGCCTCACTATTGTTACACATAAAGGACTCGATAATTTAGGTTAAATTATAATCACTAATTCACTACCCACTCCCAATGTCAAAGTTGGTGGTGCAGCCGCATACGATACAAAAAGTTTCGCTTTTATTATTGAAAGCTCAATTTTACGAGGTCTCCCATCTGGACGAAACATGAATGGTTAATGCAATGGGCCATAAAGATAGTTTGAGTCTGCCAATCCATATACCGGACGTCAGCATAACTGACGAACGCTTACCTACGTAAAAACATACAAGCGACAAACAGAATGAAATCATAAACAAGTCATAGCTACGTCAAAAGACCCAGACAAAGGCGTTCATATTGAACAGAAAAAATATCTCACGGAAGTTTAAACAGATCAAGATCAGCAATATTGTCCGATAAGACCGTGTATAAAATAACAACACGTTGCTTAACCAGCGGAATAATGGGAAGACACAAACACTTGTTACAATATTGCAGGCCGCCATACTGGATCTAGTCACTGCGGGCGTCCTACCCTACCTACTCGTCGGGATCGATATGTCTCGATGGAGCTGCCTGAAGTACCGAACTACCTAATAGATAATGACTACAATACATTTACTTACAACAGTTTTATTTACTTGCATGTCTACGTCTTCTTGATTGAAAGTAATTTTATCGGCTACTGTTCATAAATTCTATACATATATTCTGCGTTCTATCTTCTGTAGAATCTTCGGTATTAAAAGAATTAACTGTTAATAAAAAAATAATAAAAAAAAACCAGACTGTAAAAACCAACAAAATTTTTCCAAACAAGTCACTTTTCAGGCAGTGTGATGCAGTTATTTCAGTTCAATTATTGATTGCATGCTACCAACTGCACCAGACTGCCTGAAAAGTGACTTGTCTGGAATTTTTTGTTGTTTTTTACAGTCGGGTTTTTTGTTTTTTTTTATTTATTTTTTAATTTCTACATTTTAGTAAGTTATATTTTTGGAATCGCCTCCTCGAACCCTCTATTTTGATACCCCATTTAATATAGTTCGTAGACTATTTTCATAATATTTTTTTTCTTTTTCATAATAATTATGGCGTCGTGTTGTCGCCCTAATGTATTTTGATTACTATCATGCCTTTAGTAGCACTCGCAAGATTAAGACGAATCAATTGTAGCGTAAAAATGATCAAAATCGGGGTTTGATCTCTAAAGCACCACAAAGGAACAAACGCACATACATAGGACAAACACATTATCCTCCCTTGCGCCGCACAGTCGGGTAAAAACAATCAATCTGAAAGCGTTTCATTTTTTGTTTCAAGCACACTTCCAGTAACTCTGTTTATTGTAACACCGTTTAACAGTTTACAGTCGAAAGTAATAAACGTTTGCTGTCCTAAAACAACCGAATGCTTAATTTTCCAAAGCCTATGTACCTACGACTAAACAAGGAAATGCCATTGGTCGGCTAATAGAACTCCGAAAATATCCATAGTGTACGAATAACAAACAATGAAAGCTGGAAAACTCCGAACTCGTATTACGGTATCGGAGTTAACCTGGCAACAGTAGGTACATGTGGATACGAGAGGTTTCACACGTACTGAACACAGTACTATTCTAAACAAATGTTTTGAATCAATTTTGTTGATTAAATCTAGCCAAATTGTAGTCCTGGGTAACCGATATAGGTACAATACACGCAAACACTGTGTAATTTAGTGCTTAGCCCTCCCCTTGTCTGGGTCCCCCCAGTGTTTGCATGAGTCACCGTCTACCCCATTCCCGGTATCGATGCATTGTGGTGAAAGCGGAAATTCGATACCATTTGTCATCGGCGCCGAAAGTATTAAACTACCCGCAAATCGCAATTTATAATCATCTTTACTTAGTATTGTGTAGCTAATTGATACTTTTGCTATGGTAGGTGTAATTCCGCCAGGTTTTCCGAAATCTGAACAAATATTTACGTTACATATCAATCACGGTTCAATGACTAGTCGGAAATTATAAAGTTGAAGCGTTTTATGTAAATGTAGTGATCTATAGTTGCTGTTCTGGGGTGAGTAGGCGTCGCTATATTGTAACCATCGCCTACGATAGTCTACGCTACGAATTTGTTAAATGTTGCTACATGCTCTAAGTTATTACCGTTCAAACTGCGTCAGTAATCCTACATTTTAATGATCCTGAAAGGGTTAACGGACTTTCGCCCTCAGCTTGCTATCAATGGCTGACTGTGACTAGTGCGTTGTTAGACACTTTCCTCATTAATTAATTGAGCCGCCATTTATGTGCACAGTAAACAAATAAGGAAATTAATCATCTCGATGAATAATTTCTCTATAAATATTACGCCTTTGTTAAAACGTTCGATTGGTGATTCATTAGCATCTTTTTATGCAGTTAAAACTTTTTACACGAATGAATGAGTTAAAGAAAAATTGTTGTGCCCTGTGCTGTGGTTGTGCCCCTAGCATGTCATATGATATTAATGCATACTGAAGCCTTCAATTCAGGGTAATTAGTGCGGCATGGGAGTCGAATGAGCCGAAAGTCGCCACGGTGTCGGCTGTCGCACGTCTGTCGCCCGCATACATTTTATTGGGTAAATTGGGCGCGGGCACTACGGTTTCATTATGAAAAAGCTTTGCCCCACTTTGGTCCTCCATAGGCGTCGATCCTGGGACCCAAGGGTCGGAATGTTAATCTGAGATAATCTCCGACGAGTCTCGCTCGTATCGAATTTTACGCACGCTACCTGACCGTTTATTCAACATTCATTGAATGGCTTCCTTCTACAACAATAGTTCGTTACGAGCACGACATGCGCAGGTAGAATAGTTTTTGTTGACGCTTGCACTACTTCAAAATAAATAACGCGAATTCTACGTTCAGGGCGATTAAGAATTCCCAGATGAAACATTCTTGGGGCCTCCACACGGCAAGCGTTTAAAGTTGGCAAGGTTTAATTGTTACACACTATTATAGCATGTAGGTAATAGCGTAAAGGGTGGTTGGCACCTGAATAAATGATTATGTTAGAACATTGTTGTTTCCAGTCGCGTGTTTCAGACTCCTTATGTCAAGGCCCCGGGGTCGATAAAACCGACGACGTCGCACAGCCAAAAGGCCAAACTGCGAGTCATCAACCCTGCCCTCCTTCGATTATCTTAATTACGGAGCCATTTCCACAAATTTGAAGATAAACGAGTTAGCATTGAATTTTAACTTTAAATACTTAGCTCAGCATGACTCACGTAGGTATTTATTTGTCTTGGTTAATAACATTCATAATTAAAGTCTCTCGTAAAACCAGTAATTTAATAAGGAAATCTGCGTATATATTGTCATATGATAGCATCGACAGCGACACTGCTGCGGTAACTCCCGCGGCAATTAATTGGATCACGTACAAGTTCAGGATTACTGAAAGGGTCTTCACTATTCGCACGTACACAACCCCAGCAAAGTGCTAATGCGATTAATGCGTTGCGTTGCATACAATTTCTATTCACGCAATTCAAATAACTTCACGGTTTATTGAACACTAGTAGAATGATATGTCGAGAATAATTTTGAATATGTTATTATTTGCGTAGTGTTCGCCCCCTCACGTGTGCACGATCATTTAGAATGGACATTAAAATGAACGAATGAGTTCACCCTCAGCGCGGGGTAATTTTAAAATTGCATCGGGGTCGGTGGTGGTGCGACGCGACCGACAGGCGGCGGCGGCGGCAGGCGTCGGGTCGCCGACGGCGTCGACGCGACGCCGTCCATCATGTCATGTTATACCATGCTAGGTACGTAGTCACTACGTAGCCTGTACTACTCAGGCTCACTGCCTAGGGAAAGTTTTGCCATAAGAAATTCATGTTCATTAACATTAGTGCGGCAACCATTTAGATGTCTAGTCTAGACTGTAATTTTTATCACTTGAGTGCTTCGAGAAAACCTGCTCGGATTGTGTTCCGCTTCTAAGTAAACTCACATTGATCGGTTTTCAGTAGGGACGTAAACATAATGATTGTTCCAATCTGTAACGTTTCGTGGTTCGTTCAGTTCAGTGGAGGAACTTGCACAAGTCGGATGTCGGGCGTCACGTTCCAGTGCACTTCGGCGAAATCCACGCTGCGCGCACATAACTTACACGAACGAAATTGCTTTTCTGAACTTTGCACTTTCGTTTTCATCGTGCGACAGTGAAAACTACTGAACCGAACCGATCACTTGCACTGTCTGCAACGTTAGACATTGTCGTCGTAGAGTTTTTATGACTCATCAGCATCAGTTCATCACACCTGCCCAAAATGACTATAATAGCGCTTGTCTAGACTACAGCAACAATTTGGCGAAAAGAACAAAAGAGGCGAAAAAAAATCTACAGACATTCATCAATTCATGCCACTGACACTTCCTTCCTTTTCAGATTTACGTTAAGGGAAACCCGCGGTAACTATTTCAGGGGGCAAAGTTTAAAACCCATCCAAATGACGAAGAGGAGCATACAAAATTCCTAGTAATCAAAATAAAAATCAATAGTCCGGCAAAAACCGCTGAAACTTCCTTCCTTTTCAGATTTAGGGAAAACCGCAATAGTTTCAGGTGGCAATGAGGCACATGATACCATTACGAACACATTCCTACAAAGTAAACCTTCTTCGATGTCTAGTGTACCTACTGTGTTATCACAACATCAAAGAGTATAATAGAACATAAAACCACGACTGTACCACGTACAGTCGATTCGTCAGCGTCTAGCGTTTCCTACGAAAAGTTGAGGAGAGCGAACATCATTGTGATTCAGCGTATGTACTGCGTATAAGTTAGACTCTCCTTCCGCCCGCGCTCATGTTTCATGTTCCGAAGTATCCGAACGTGTTCACGATATGGTGCAAGCGCCTGTTATCGCTTCGCTGTTACTCCGTCAAACTTGTGTCTTTCACGAAGATGTTTATTGCTCGGTGTATTGTATTGCGAAAAGTTATTGTTAAGTTTCACTATATTTTTATAGGCTTGCTAGTGGTTTGCTACCAGATACTCGTATATACCTACCATTAATTAGATATGACAATTTCAATATCTGTACATGTGGGCATCGTTGTGAATTCCAAAATAAATACCACTTATTGATGGTATGTGATCGAAAGTGGTATTACGTGAGAAGCTAAATATATGGAGGACCTTCCGCAAAGTCCACTACAAAGAATTGAAGTTGACAAAAACTGTCTCTTTTCGCTTTCTTTTCCACAAACTATTTGAGCTCTGATCTAAAACGCGTTTCAACTGTGTTTATAACTTTATTTTTGAAAGAACCTAAAAAGTAGAATAAATATCATCATCATCATCAGCGTTTTAATGTCCCCACTGCTGAAAACAAAAATAAATATGCTAATCCGGATTACGGAATCATGGTAAGTTCACTAATTCAAAACACTGTCCACGAATGGAACTGAAAACCCACAAAAACTAAATCCGGGGCTCGGGTCTAAAGTCATATTCCTCAACATGCAACGAACTAAAAATAAACGCCACAAAAAAAAAATCACTTTTCGAGAAACCGACCTTCGAAAATGCTTCATTGTCTCCGATTACAAATATTAGTTGATTCTTCATTAAATACAAATGTGCTAATTAAGGGTGTTATAGTGAAGATGTGCGAGCTATGAGCGGTGACTCAGAACCTTTAGCGTACAAAGACTACGACTTGTGAATAGGAATAGCACATAGTATTAGTTTATCATACATGTGCCTCCACTAGTACGACTGCACCGAATGGAATTTCCTTATTCGCGTACTTTCTGATTCATTTGTATTCCACACCGACATGAATCGACGTCGAGTTGCCGACTTAATACATTTAAGTATTATGTTATGAGCTTATAAAATAGGCACCGGAAGTTGAGCTGGCTGGATCGATCGCTCTGCGCCTGAACCTATGCTCTGACGCATCTCTGTGGTCGCGGACTCATTGCATGACAATTAACACTAGGTATTGTAGTTATTTATTATGTACTTAGACAATGTTTATTCAGTAGGTCGTATAAATGGTGATGAATATGCGGTCTTTGAAATTCCAATGCGCAAATGAGTTCTTGTTCTGATATTATTTAAATCTTTTCGTCCTACAATTTTCCCGTTACACCCCAAAGAAGTGCTCCGTTTCATGATGGAATTTCCCTATTTTTCCGCAGAGACATGGTCCTTTAATTAAGTGAAGGAGAAAAACATGAGCCTTTTGATTAGCTGTGTTGACTAACTTGCCAACTTTTACGAAATCCAGGATTTCAGAGGAGTAACTACGGTGGGTGCTACTACCCACCTTGCCCAACTACAAACATGGATTGAAAAACATGGTATCCTTATGATTAGCGTCAACAACCGTTTGGTAAACTAGCACTTAGTTCCATGAAGTTGAAATAGAACCTAGATAATCAAATAGGGTCACATTAAGGTATTTGTGCCACAATGCATACTGGTTTGCGTGACAAACAATTCGATCCTTATTTAATTAAAACTTATGGTATTTGTTTTATACATATCTGTAAACAAACCACATGCAAGTGTAAAACATGCAGTTTAACAAAGGAAAAAAATACAATCATTAGTTGCAACTGGGTTATACTTATTTGTACCTACATAATGCATTATGTCAATATATTAATGCAATAAATTACAATGTTTTTTATGATAAGACTAATGATAGCCAAAACTATAAGAGAGCCCAGAGTCTAGTGCTAGCAGAGCATCGTATAAACGAGAGAGAAACATAGCCAGTAAAGGAAAGGAAATAAAAATCATAGACAACAAAGCAATGCGTCCCAATAACTGCAAAACGACATGGTGGAGGCGCATGGCTTATCAAAGGCTCGAATAATTGAGGTGGTTCCAAAAAGCGTTCATATCCGGCTAGCGGGCCCTGACGCTGACTAGAATGAATACACCATGACACGCGTGACGAAGCTATCGACTTCCGATCAGTGACGATGACGAGAATGCCAGCCAGCCGCGTGTGACACCCGCTTTACTATTACGGCTGTAATTAACTGATGGTGATAATGCTACAGAGATAGATGCACCCCAAATTGAGTTTAAATGACAGTTCTGATTAATGTTGAGGTACTTTTCATTTTTAAACAATCTCACATTCGTTTTAATGAGAGAAAGTTTGTTGAAACAGCAGGATTTGCTGAAGCGAAAATGCACATTTTGAGTTTAGAACGCTTTCTCTGACATGCATTTTCAGTCTTAAACGTTTGTCCTGAAATCTGTTCGTACGTTTTAAACATATTGAAATATAACCGCAACATGGCCAACATGTGGTGCTGGTGGCAAATTGCTTTGACTATAGATCGTTCACAAACAGTGAATGATTGCTAATCCACAAAGACAATATTGAATTTTAATAAACTCTTTATTAGCCGCAACAGGCTCCAAAATCTGAGTTGTACAAAATTACACGATGTTCTGATGGACAAGCCGATTGTAATGTGCGAGTAGTTGCAACCTCATTAGTCATACACGATGCTAATGGTGAAGCATGTCAGCGATGTTTCGGTCCGTCCGTCCGTCATCGGCTTTAATTGTCAACCCAGGAAGTGAACTTGCATTCCGCAGATGGCTGAACGTCCAACGCTCAACTTTAGGGTGAGTAAATAATTTCAATTGAGCCGTCATTAAGTCGTTCCTCCGGTCTCGTACGTACCTACTCGTAGCATCCATTTCATAAATTGTTGCCCACATCACATTAAGCGCACGCATTAGCCACGCACTGCCGTGCTCTATAAAACAGACAAGAATTCGATTCAGAACTGCAATTATCACTTTCAAAATGTGTGTTACAAAATTAATGATAATAGCTCTCGATTTTGTACTTCCAACTACGTACCTTCGTATCGCAGCTACTGTTTAAGCTTGGATAGGTAATTTTCATCGGTGCTACGGAAAAGCTACGTGAGCGAAAGTCTGCTTTCGCTTCGGTGTAAAGGAGCTTATACGTGCTTATTTATTTGTAAAGACTCATTTTATTGCAATGGCCGATGAGAGAGTTTAACAGACAGTTACGATATCACAATATTCACATCCAGGAGATTGTGTCTGTCTTATTTGCTATTTAAATTCTTTACGTCTTGTTTCATTAGGAGATAAATATAAGAATAGCTTTCCAAGAAGCATGTCTTGAACGGAAAACTATCTCCTTCCTTGTTATCCTAAGATTGAACGATAAAGAAAACCAACAAGGATAACTCCAAGTTCAAATAGACATTTTTCGGATGTGTCTAATAAAACTTGTTGCGTGTTGCGTGGGCCACCCCTCGCTGGCATTTACACATTCATAAGTGTTGCCAACTGATTCTTTACCGAAATACTCTTAAATGCCGCAGAAAGAAAACCCGCATTCGAATAAAAATAAATGTTACTTACATGAAAGTAAAAGCAAACAAACCGAGCCTCCCACATTACGGTAACCGTAAAACTTTTAACAAAGCTATAATAACCGAAATCAATGTTACAGACCCTCATATGGAACATATGCGGGTCGGCAAAAAAGTCATCTTACACAGCGTGACGCGTCGCGCGAAGGGTAATAAACGGAATATCATATAGTGGCCGAACCGAAAGTCGGCAAGCAAAAAGGTGTCGGAACGAAGGATATTAGGGCGTGCGTCGGTTCTGTACGAGGGTGCCCTTACTGCTACCTAACTAAATATAGATCCGCAACAACTCCGCTACAGGAATTTGTACTCTAAACACGTCTGCGATGTACCCACGGCCCACTGGCTTTGAGCAGATTATTTAGGAGCTACCACACTCAACCTCCTCTACTCTATTGTTTTTAGGAAAAGATAACATTACAAATGAGTTCTCAGGTCGTCACTATTCCGATAAATACATAGCCACTATGTCTGGCTATCATGCTGATTATTTATCATGCATGAAATACCTACCAATAATTAAAAAATCTTTAGGTTAAGGTCAATAACGAAACGTAATTCAGATTGGGGTAACCATGGGGGAGTGGAAGCCGCAGGAATTGTTCTATTTGAAAGCGATTTTTGGAATCACGTCTGGAATCGATGTAACTTTTATTTTCAGACAAGCAAGCAAGTAAGTAAACCTTGATTTAAAAAGTTGTGGACTACAACAAAAGTTCGTAGATATTGAAAAAAGGCGAGTGAGAGAACAGTAGGTAGGTACTCGTCAAATAAGAAAAAAATAAGAACATTATAGTACCGCTAGTCGTGGTTAGAAAAAATACCAACACATGCTTTTATTCATTTATCGAAGAGCATGGTTAATGGGAGCTATAAAAAAACAAGCACTGGCGTCGAAAGACGTAGGGCCTGCGGAGATTGGTCGGGCGGCCTGGCGCGGGTAGGGGACGCGCCGTATTGATCCGGCGCGCGCCCCGTGCTCCCCCCCCCCCCGGCCCCCTCCTCCGGGCTCGCCAGACATTACAGAAGCACTCGCAACCCTCACCCCCGCACCCTCCGCCACCCCCAAGCCCGACGCACACCACCTAGCCGACACCCGGGTATAACGCAACCACACCCCTTTTTCATGCAGAATCGAGTCACGGGATTTTCCAATTCAATTTACTGAGCAATCTAGAACATAAGCAACGGCAGTTGAGATCATAATGTATAGAAAATGTGTTATAAATAACGAGACTGATGTGGGCATATTTACTTCAACGGCAAAATTATGGACAAAAACCATAATGGCGAAACTTTCTTGCCACATGATTGATTACAGATTAAGATTCAACAAGGCATTCACGCAGATTGTAGCTTCCAGAAAACCTTGCCGAATGTTCTGGAGTTGTATATCTTGTCATGAGTGCTTTATTTATCAAAAAAGATGAAAGTATGAGACGTGTTTACTTCCATATACAGTAGCGACTTGATTCGATTATGGGCACAATAAGCGAAGGAACATTTTCGTAAGTTCGTTGACTCCGCGAACAATGTGCCCGCGGGCGGCGGTTGGGCCGGCGCGACCCCGCCTGCCGCATCTGCTGTCCGACGATGGATTTTATAGAGACAGCATATGTTACAGCTACAGCTTCCGACAAGCACAACTTTTCGAGCAATATACATATAATGGCCGAGCATACGTGACAACACCCAAGTAACTTCCCTGTTCACTAAATTGAAAGCAAACAGGAATTTGTCCAACCACGTAATATGTGGCAATTAATAACCTTGTTTACTTCACTTTGTTCTGATTTGATCCTTTTCCTGGACTGACGTGACGTGCAAATACCTACAAATCGCACACTACCGAGGATAGCACTAATGAATCCCACTTCAATATACTTAATGGGATAATAATAATATTAGTTCCACATTATCCTTGTTAAAAATTGATCACGTAATATAATGATACTGGTTTAAATGGGAGCACAATAATACAATCATTCATTTCAGATGACACTTCTGCAAAGAGGGTGAAGTAAGTACGTCAGAAATGGTCAGAATCTGGTGAAGGTCAAAATTGTTTGTTGAATCAAGTGCCCTAATTGAAGGGATCACATACGAATCAGGGATATCGTTGTTGACTCCGTATTTATGTAGTTAGGTGAGTCAGCCGCGATAGCCTAACTTGGTCTGACTCATCTGTATAAGTTGGCTGTGCAAGTAATACGGGAATAAGTGACGCATCGCAGCACTCATACACACTAATTATTAAGCATATGAAATGATGTTAAAACAACAAACTAATGAAGAATCAGCTCGATGTGAAGTTTTAACGTGCACGTGTAGCAACACTGTCTCTCACCATGTTTGATTGATGGATGGACCGCATCCCACAGGTCATGCTAACGATAACATGTTATTATAAAAATACGAATATAATAATAGGTGTTGTTATTATTATACCACAAATTATATTTGAACGTACGTGTTAGGTTACAGTTTAAATGACTGAAACATTGAGGGATCAAAAATCAATGACAAGTTAATCGAGATTAATAAATTATGAGGGCATTGAATTGAATGCAATGATCAATTCAAAAAGCTACCATTTATGATGAATAACAACATAATAAAAGAACACAATATACCCTTATTATCAAATTGACTTCAATGGACGCATAATAACAGTAAATTGTTCTTTTATATTATTAACTGAAAAAGTTAAAAGAATGAAAATAATCTATCCAGTTTATTTAACACAAGAGAGTTGTTAAACCAAAAGGCATACATCTGAAGGTATATCAGGCGATACACACAACCAGCCATAGTGTCCAGCACGGTACTGGATCGCAAGCGAATCCACCCACTCGGTCCCAGTCAGGTACCATAGCAAGTTATTTGAATCGAGTTAGCTCAAGAACATAACTTTCTAGTGACTCATAGGAAGAGAGCTATCTCGCGCAGACGCTCTCAATAAGGAAGAGGGTAATAAACAAATTCATCTCTCCCATCTTATGCGGCTTCGGAGCCCATTAAAATGCACAATACTGCACTTTATACCATAGAGCCCGGCCCCTGTACTCGAGGGGCAGATGTTATTTTTAGGCTTTAAATTGATACGCCAACAAAGGAAAGGATGTAAGCAATTAACACTGCACTTTCGATACAAAATGTACCACGATCTTGTACTGATAAGTACACAGTGGAATCCTTGATATTTACGATATCCCTGACCCCAAAATAAACTCGTGTTCGAAATGATGTAGGCCAGACGCCCCGAGCACATGGATGGAACAAAAAACAAAAGTCCAGCCATCACATTTCCCATCATCTCCACATACAATTAAGCACTCTCCATATAAAAGAAAGCCACTTATCCGAGGCGTGAGTATAACCATTGTTCTTGGAAGACATCTCCAACTGATGCTGGCTTGACCTAATTGAAAATAATGACGCGTTATTCATTGGATACCATAAGAAGTCTCACAAAACATATCAGCCGAAAAGGCGGCTGCACGAAAGCGATCCCTGTAGGCACCCGATGACCCGAGCCACTCATGTCCGTATCGTAGTAAGATGGATTTCATCATTCTACTATAAATTGTAATGTATCATTTATTTTTGACTCCTGTTTAACAAACGTTTTTGTGTACGGCAAACGTGACCACCTTCTGGAGAGTTAGAAAAACTCAAAATTAACAATAGTGTTTTTCAAAAAACACTGTTTTAATTTTGAGCTCAGCTTTTGTCAAGGGATTTCCGCAATACAAGTAAATATTGTAGTACCCCGTGTAAACCAAGTCACCACGTATAAAAACTTTGAGCTCATTAATAACATTGGTAAATATTTATCATTACTTAAACCGTATTTAAACGGGCTGTCTCTGCGGACTCGATTTGTGGCGACCCTAGCGAGCGACGACTGCGTGACTTTAATACAAGTATAGTTTCAAACTACTGATGTAATATAACGACTCCATAATTGCGGTTCAACACACTCTGACATAGGTACTACATAATGGTCCAACTTTTTAAAGTTTGGAACCCAGCGAGTAACTATCAGACATAAATAAAATTGATGTGTCTGCGTGTGACTTCGAACAAAGTTTTTGATATCCATTTGTGGATTTGTTATCATCGTGATTTATGATGGGTTTAACTTATAGCCCTTCTTCAGAAGCTACAGTCCTACGTTTATTTACACGAAGCAGATAAGAACTCCTCGTACAATTAAATCCATTGTAATTGCAAAGAACTCAAACGGTTTCGAAGATATGACGATAACAAGGAATGTAGAAATTAGACCTCCGTCATCCGTGAAACGAGTTTGGTATCAAATCGCACTGTACTCTAGAGGGCATTAATTTTGCCGAGAACTTTGCTGTATCAAAGCTTTCGCTCCTATCCTGAATTACAAAGAATCAATGGTTTTCTGTATTTGGAATTTCTTTGTGCATTTCTTCGGATACATATTTATTTGTACTTTTAATTTGGTCTTAGGTACTTTTGCCAAGTATCCCATATAATATTTACGTGATACTTTTTCAAAGATCTGAATCTTGAGAAAGGCATAACCATTAACATGACCCTGGAGTTTACTCCGTGGATCGCTTTGCAGGATGATGCATATTCCTGTGGTAATCAGTTTCAAATGACTGATTTATTCGCAAATTATCACAAAAGAATGACCCAGAGTCGCCAGACTGCAGACCGCTAAACTTGGATTGTTCGCTCGCCATGTGGGCGGAACTCACACGTTTTTGTGCTTGGCTCAAAGCTAGAGAGCAAACTTGTACTGGTACCGGTCCGGGACTCAACCAGTCAGTTAATATTTTTGCGGCAGATGGCGTCGGCTATGTCGCGGTCATTTACATAGTAAGTCGACGATAAGCGCGCTATATTTAGCACGCGCGGGGATGCGCCCTGACCGGCCCTGCCTCGCACCTCGCACTGCATCTACACACCTCGCCTCCATCCCTCCCTTGCCGAACTTGTACGCCTCCGTAACATTCTATTGCACATTGTTACGAGCAGTACCATACATTTATTTCTCGTGAACCAAGTTCAACTCTTTTTTTTGCACATGTCGTAGACAATACCACCCAAAACTCAAAACGATTGCAACCTTTAAAGACTTCATAAACAGTTCGAATTCAACCCAAAATCCTTCTTGGAATCCAAGAGTTTGTACTATCAATTCTCGATAAAATTCCTGATAAAATTTGGAGCAAGCTAAAAGAAAAAACTGTCTGCCTTATCAAACATCCTAAGCCGACGAACGTCTGACCTTATCCCGAAGTAGCCTTTCATAAAAAAGTATCTCATTCATGACTAAACGTTTGTGTTGTGGTGTAACGAAACAAATACTTCACAGTTAAGTGAGTGTTTTGTTAAGCCTCTAACGAAGCAGTTAACGTTAACGAGAAAAGTGGCAGATAACTCATGTGTCGCGGTTGCAAGTAGCACGTTGACGCGACTCGTCCGTTGCATTATCTGAAGCAGTGGAGCGATAAAAACGAACAAAGAACAATGTCAGTAGGCGCTCAACTCCCTTTCGCACGAACTCGGCTCGCTCGGGGCTTCGAATGACAAAATAACATTAATTTGTTACAACCGTCGGCGACGCAGCGTTCACGCAGCGACGCGCTCCGGTGCGCACATGCATGCAGTTATTCCGATGCCGATTGAAAACAAATTTCCATAGCCTATTGAATAAATAATCTGGCGAAATCGAATGAAATAACACGGCGATGTAAACATTATTATTGTACATCAAGTAAGAGAGACGCTAAAACAAGCACATAAACATAATAGTTGGTCGTCGCATCGACGGCGGGCGGTCGACGAAGTGTAAATCCGCTTTAGGGCGCGTCGCACGATCGGGAGTGGGTGCCAGTGTGCGTGCAGAAATTTCAATCGGTCGGGTGCATGAGCTGTGCATCTCGACGGAGGCAGATGTTAATGAGGCAGCCGAGAGCCCGAGACACGGCGAGCGACGAGCGACGGAGCGAGCGGGACCCGTCCGCGCAGACACCGGCTAAGTGGGTACACTACGAGATGAACACCAACCTACCCAAAAAATATCGTCCGACACGGTGGAAAAAAACAATAGGGCGTAAAAATAGCACGTTCTTCAAAACCAACATGATTTTAGATTACGAGGGTCGGTAATCTAAAATCATGTACATTTGCACCCACTTATTATTTCACAACTAAATGGCTGCTAAAGAAAAATCAATCTCGGACCGAAGAAATATTCAAACGCAACGTCTTTTAATCTGTCAGTGTTAATATTAAACTTGAAACGTTCAATTCATTTTAAATTGATTTTAAGTAAAGATATGCAAGGAGTACTCACCATGCCTTCACTCGAATCAGGACCTCGCCTTCTCCAACAGTGGGCTCTGGCTTCTTAAGAATCTTGACAGTTTTAAGTCCGCCGAAGCCGGTGAGGACGACAGCGCGCATCTCCTTGGGTGGAGGAGTCTCCTTTTCTTTTTCTTCAGTTGCCTTTTCTGGAGTCTCTTCGGGCGGGGTCTCGGTAGTTCCATTCTCAGTGGGGGTCTTTTCAGGGGCAGCTGCCGCGGGGGTTTCTGTGCTCTCCGTCATGATGGCGAGGTGTTTGGCGAGGTGGTGCGATCGGAGCGGTGCGGCTAGCGGACGCGATGGGAATGAGCCCGGGCGAGTGCAGCGGAGGCCGGCCGGCAAGTTTACGCGTCGCGAAACGAATGATGTGAGAGAAGGGAGAAGCGCGCGCAGCGGTGTCGAGGGTGCAGGGGCGCGGGCGGGGCCGGGGGAGCGCGCGGGGAGGGGGAGCGCACACGCGCGCCACCGCGCGGCGACAGGTGGCCACCGCGCCGGCCGGTTTGCCCCCCCGCAGCCCCCCGTCCGATATTACACTACACAGGACCTGGATTAACTTTATTGCACGGGGTCGATATAAAAAGCCGTATTAGTTATGTACTGGTCCACAAAGTAGACACGCTGTAGCCTCGAGTCGACACCTCCTGAAACTGTAGGTACACAGTTACACACCCTGAACGTGACTTGGCAACGGGATCGATATTGTAATTTATTGCGAGTAAAGTTGCATATATGTCTGTGCTATCGAGCGGTTGTGGCCGACCAAAGAGTAGCGTGCATTCGAGGCTAGGCAGGAACAGACGTAGACGAAGCTGGCATTATCAAAACGCTCCCAGTACAGCTACCCTCATAATATTAGACAGCTTAAATGAGTCTAAAGCAACCTGTTGATTACCGTTGATAAAGTGATTCCAATAAAAGCAAATATTTTCATTGTTTATTCAAGTCATATAGCGGTTGATATACTAAGTACAGTGAGCACGATATGCATGTGGACTGCTTCGCCTTTGTTTTTATTGAAAATGTTATTAACGCATTGTTTATGTGATTAAAATGAGGTTGTTAATTTTATCAACGCGACCTTCGCCGATGAAAGCGTAAACATTGTAATTATGATATTTTGTTACAATGTAGAATATCATTTGTCAAAACATACATAGAGTTTACTAATTTTTATATTAATACCTACTTATTTCTCACTATCACCGTTACTCACCAACCAAAGCTCTTTGATAGTCAGTAAGTTGTAATCGCACTGGCAAGACTAGACTAGACTTCTACGAACACAGGGTGAGTCAGGGTTGAAAGAACGACCGACCCTCGTTCATGAAGGGGAAACTACCCTTAAATCTCTAAGATGGTTTTTTTTAGATTTATTATTCATTTTATTGTTCACCTAGGTTCAGTTCGATGCTCGAACCGGGCATCGCACTGAAATTTCAGCGAAAACACGACATTCTGACCGTAGCTAGCAGTTTACAGCATGTTTTTAGTTAAATGATAATTATTTTCAGTCATTTTTTTTTGTATTTCGGCTATGTCATCATCATCAGCCTTTTAATGCCTCTCGCTGGGGCACAGGCCTCCTCTCTGTGAGAGGGTGTGGGCCGTAATCCACCACGCGGGCCCAGTGCGGGTTGGTGGATGTCACATGTCTTCGAATTTTTGGTTCTAGGATATGCCGGTTTCCTCACGATGTTTTCCTTCACCGTTTTGAGAGCAGTGGTGATGAAATAATTTACACAAAGTAAAGCGCCTGCTTGGGTTTGAACTCACGACCTACAACTTGTAAGTTGCGGCGTGTTTTAGTCTCCCGCTCTGGGTCTCCACCCGGCAGGGCGTGTCAAGACTCTTACTGACTAAAACCCACCCCTGTTTCTTCCCTACCCTGAGAGCCCAGGGGCGCGGTAACTCTGTTTCGAATTTATCAGCAACCCCTGAGCAGGCATCGGCCATGACGGGCCCTGTCATGGTTTGCTGACAACTCTTTGAGGCGCGCGTGGAACACTACGTGCCAATACTCGTGACTGCTATCTGCTAGAAAATCTACAACAAGGACAATTAACAGCAGTCAAGGCAAGGGCTGTTGTGGCCCAGGGCCTTTTTGTTTTCGGAGTGAAACCTTCAAAAGGCGCCTGGACTTTTGGGAACCACTCCGGGACCCTCTCTGTGCAGCACCTGTTAGGGCACATCCCTGAGGAGACCGTAAAGGGATCTCCCCTGAGAGCCTCGCTGTGCACGGCAGCACGTGATCACAGTGCCGCCATATTCCCTGGAATCTTTTGGTGGGCAATCAGAATCCCCAATCTGAGCGCCCGAGATTCCAGTCCCGCCTGCATTAAGTTATGCAGATGGGTTTCGGCGTCGAGGCGGTTCCCTCCTCGACGCCTTCTTCTCCGAGTGGGATCGGTCCTCTCACGATCCCGCTCAGCGGCCTCTTTCTGGACCATCACAGTCTCACAGAACACCTCCCTCCAGTTTTCTGTCTCTGCGAGCATAGCTTTCACTACTGCTGGCAGACAGGTCTCGCCCGATCCTGGCGACCAGGATCCTCCGCTCGGCAGCCCAGGCAGGGCCCTTTTGGAGTGTGTGCAAATAACTTTAATTTCGAAAGTCAGTGCCAAATAACGAAGAAATAAAATACAAACACCGATTTTCAAAATTAAAGTTATTTTTAAACTAATGTATTTTCTTTTTTGGAAGTCGTTTTTTTTTTTTTAATGTACATTATGCGTAGTTGACGGCTATCCGATGTGTCTTTTTACACCCTATATATAAAAATGAATCCCTATTTCCCTTGGTCACGGCATCACGCGTGGCTGGACCCATTTCGCTAATTCCTTTTTTGTTGCGTTTTTAAGAAAGTTGCGCAGAAAAATGGAAAATTTCAGAAAAATTAACGATTTAGCTTCCCGTTTCGCGTCAGGACAACGTCTGTCGGGTTAGCTAGTAATATTAGCGACCCGCCCCAGCTTCGCTCGGGTACAAATTATATATATAAACCTTCCTCTTCAATCACTCTATCTATTATAAAAAACCGCATCAAAATCCGTTGCGTAGTTTTAAAGATTTAAGCATACATAGGGATATAGGGACAGAGAAAGCGTTTTATACTATGTAGTGATGTGAACGTTTGTGAGGATGTATGTTTGTTACTCTTTCACGCACTGAACGGATGTTGATGAGACGTGGGTTTACGAGTTCATCATCTTTTCTGAAGGAGCATACTTTGAAGGCTATAAAACAAAGATGGAAGAATAACTAACATTTTGTGTATTATTGACCTTTTCCCGGTACTTTCTTGACAGAGTAGTATAACTAAATATATCGGAATTACATACCTTTAGGCTATAAATTATAATGGAGGAAAATACCATTTCTTTGCGGGCGAAGCCGCTAGCAGAAGACAGTCTTATAAATAATCAAAAATTATCTGTGCAGTGACTAACGACTGACTATTGAAATATTATATATCTACCGTCGTATGACAAGTGTTACTTTCTATTATAACTATTTGCTTCAGTAAACTGCTAGAGAGATTGTTGTTTTGCAAAACTTGTCTAGGGACCTTTGTACAGGGGGGAATCCAGGGTGGCTTTTAAGACGTAACAGAGCCCCTTCCATGTGCTAATGGTGATCACTGGGGTCGTTTTAGTAGGTAAGAATCCCATACTGCCTGGTCTTTTCCCCAAAAGTCCGGGTGCCTTTTGAAGGGGTCCCCCCGAATACAAAAAAAAAGCCTGTGTGTGAGCCTAGAAAAAGCTGGATTAGGTTATAGGCAAGCATTGAGTAGGTACTACTTAAGATAATTACAGCTACAATAGTAACGACAGTGTGTCCTACAGATTGACGCAGGCACTTACTTGATTGGACCAACTTGATTTACTTTGACCAGATTAACTTAAAATGTTCTATTTTTAGATGCTTCTTCTTGCGCTCGTTTACTATCCCCCAATATCTGAATTAAATATTTGGGGCTTTATTTATAAAAAGAAAAACCATTATTTGTTTAAACACCGATTAGCAGGTTCTTATTTCATCATTTTCTACCCGGTAGACTTAGACTACGACAGAGTGTCAAAAGCCAGCAATCTGAAGTACCAGAATAAGAAGCCGGCTTGTATCTGTACACGCGAAATAAGTTCACACAGACAAAATGAGAAGCCGAAACGTCATCGTTATGTTCGTCAAGGTCACTCACACATTTTAACGATCCTGCTTCATTTAATGTCCAATGACGTTGCGTCTATAACCTTTCATAGTCTAAACCGGTAGATGGGTAGATGTGGGTGGTATAGTACTGACTAATCATTTGAAGGAAGGTTTGTCCTATCAAACATATGTTATTTAACGGACTCCAAATTCAACATACGAGTAACTTATGTCTCATCCATCACATTGGTGTCGATAGTACAAAACCTCACAACATTGGCATGATATTGCGACATTGAAGTCGCAATACCATCTCAGTCTCAATTAGTGACAAATTTTTTTCACTGATTGAGTTTGTTTGTTTTTAATAAATTGAGACTAAGATGTGAACGCGAACGAAAGTTCCTTAAAAGTACACATTCCTATGTATTCTCTAAAATAAGAGCATTGTCAGAGAAAACACAATATTTCTGATAGTTTCGTATCAATGTTACTTTGACATTTTAAACCGTTCGCTGACCATTTTTAAGCTCTTGCGAACCATAGGTTTGGAACCACTGGTCTATAATGGTCGCTAACATGCGCTGGACGTGGGGTTCGACCCTCGATTTGCGCTGTGTGTTGGGTTTTTCCATTAGAAAATTCTCAGTAACAATCAGTATGTCTAGATTTGTGTCCGGGTAATGACAATAGGGTCGCCGTGCTATTGTATTGGACCTACATGACTGGCATATGAGGGTGCATTATAGACTTGTCTGCCTACCCCTCCGGGGAATACAAGCGTGATGTTATGTTCTAATTGCATTTATATGTTAATAAATTTTCTCACAGCAAAATTGTTATTAACACCCATATTTTAGAACAATGCCCAGTGTGGAATCCCAATTTAAACTAATAGATTTATTAGTTTTCTTAATTTCGAATCTAGTTTTAGAGATTTATGTATGACTACCTCCGCTTCGTCTTAAACCTAAACCAAAGAGTATAATACTATTTAACCCGTATATACTTATATTTGAGGTCTAAACTAATCTAAACTTCCAAACTAATAAGCATTATAAAGAGGTAAGTAAACTCGTTATTTTTGTAAAGGGTAACTCTAGAAGTTCTGATGAGATTGGGAAAATTCTTTCATTATTAGAAAGCTTCTTACGAGTTGTACGCCGTGGGTTCAAACCCAGACAGGCGCTTTATTTGTTGAATTTATTTTATCACCACTGCTCTCAAAACGGTGAAGGAAAACATCGTGAGGAAACCAGCACGTCTTAGAACCAAAAATTCGAAGACATGTTACATCCACCAACCCACACTGGGCCCGCGTGGTAGATTACGGCCCATTCCTTCTTAAAGGAGACCAGAGGCCCAGCAGTGGGAACATTATAAGGCAGATTACGCTATGCTTATGCTTAATAGAAAGCTACACTATCGCCGAGTGTCATACATAAGTTACTTCTTGTCCCGAAAAAAACGTACAGTACATACCCCGTGTGTGTTTTTAACGGACTCGGTATACTAAAATTGTAAAGCGCCACCTGGTGACAATAACGGGTAAGCTCTTTTAACCGACTTTGAAAAAAGGAGGAGGTTCTATGTTCGACTGTGTCTATATATTTTTTGTGTCCACCAATTTCTCTCTTGAAAATATAAAAAAATATGTATACATAGATGACGTTTTGGTTTCCTCCAATTCGAGTATGTTTAAATTCCATGTACCATGTTATTGAGGTTATCAATTTGGGTGTTACTTTAATATTGAGTTTTAGTTCTGGAGTATAACAACTAAAAGGTGAAGGTGGGGAGGTGGGAGGTGAGGTGAGGTGGTGTGGTATTTTCTTTTTTGGAAGTCGGTGGTAATTTTTTTCTATACGATTTGACATAGTCGAACGTCTACGCAAACGCGTTTGAATGCGTTAAAAAACTAACACTAGGCCCTCCGCCTATCAACGAGAAAAACATAGTAAAATATAACATTGCTGATATTTAAAACGTGTTAGCGGAGAAGTGCTTTACCGATAAAGCAGGGTGGCATTGTTCGAAATGTACCGTGAAGTTTCAATTGAATTTGAAAACTATGACGTACTTAGATCATGGGTCACTAACAAAAGAAGAAGAATGCACAATACAAAGGCAATTTTTAATTTTCTACAAACTTATCGGATCTAGTGATAAGCGATACTCGTGGCTTCTTGATGCGTCACAAGAACATAGTACGCTTTACGATAGTCGGTGGAATGAAATCACCATGAAATTCTTGGCATTCGTATAACGCATTTTTTTTCCTGGAATAATTCCAAATAGTATTTATTCAAAGGAAAGAAATAGTACAACCATATTTCCGTAGTAATAGGCGTTAAGGGAGCGCTTACCTACCTATAATAATCTATATATATAAAAGGGGAAATTGACTGACATATCAACGCACAGCCGAAACTACTGGGACTAGGAACTTGCAAAAACGCTTGCTTGAAATTTTGCACACGGCTTCTTTTTAGTAGCGGAGCACTAAGAAGGGGTTTTTGGAAATTCGTCCTTTAAAGGGGTGAAAAGGGGGGAATTTGTATGAGACTTCGTCATTCTACGCGGTCGAAACCGCTGGCTGAAGCTGGTACCTAATATGTTACGCAATCGGTAAAAAGTGTTGGCAGACTATTTTTTCTTGGTCTCTAAAATTACAGAATAAATGCCAAGGCACATTTTTTACTTAAAAGGGTCACACTATTTTTTGGCAACAATCTTATAAATCCAAATAAAATTAGCTGGCGAAGTTTCAAACTTTACCTACCAGCAGTCATTGAACCCATCTAATCAACTTATCTAGTTTCTTCTTGAAATTATAGGGACTTTTTTATTAAAGTATCTAATAATTATTGGGGTAAGTTAGGTACTTGTTAGGTACCTACACCATTTTTAACTCAAAAGCGCATGGAGTTTGTCTACCAGATTAACTATTAAAACTTATGAAAGATTCACTAAAAAAAAAATATGTCCGTAAGGATTGAGGAGCCACTTTTCGTATCTTAATTAAATTAATGTACTTATTTAGCAGTAAGTTTAAACAATTTGTAGGATCGTTCCTCGATTTTGTAGTTTAATACTTCAAAAAGTTATACGAACATACAGGAGGCACCTCAATCTAAACGGACATAAAAAATTACGAAGAAAATACATTTTGTTTTGTTTATTGATTGAGACCATGACGGAGGCATTATTAGTAGGGAGCTGCAGCTGAAAATCAGCGTTAGGTGGTAATACCTCTACCCAGGGGTTGTGGATAAATTCGAAACAGAGTTACCGCGCCGCTGGGCATTCAGGGCAGGGAAGGAACAGGGGTGGGTTTTAGTCAGTAAGAGTCTGACATGCCCTCTCGCTCCACCCTAGAGCGGGAGATGTCATTGGATGAACCTAATGCGACCACCTAACATTATGCTGAGCCGAGGCCCGTTTGGCACAAAGATTTTCTTTTCTTTTTGTTTACGTGTTGTTTTTGTTTTATGTAATGTAGTACCAATAAACGCAATTTTCTTTCTTTCTATTATCTGAGGCCGTACCAAGTTCACCGGGTCAGCTAGTATTATCTACATATCGATACCCTTAAAAATTAAAATTGCAAAAATAAATCCAAGGAAAACGCATCACCACTCAGGTTTCTCCCACCAGTTAGTTAATATCCTGAGACCCAGTACATTACAGATGTATCAACTGTAAAGTACTAATCGTAAGTCGTCGGCATTTATGTCATTGTCATCATCATAACAGCCAGGAAACGTCCTCCGCTAAGCATCGGGCTCCCTCGTAAGTTACAATAAATGGGGGAACGAGGGACTGATGCTATCATTGTAGACGGGTTTTCGGAGTTCTAGGGTTACTCATTTATAAGGAGAAACCCGGTTTTTGATAAGTTTCTGAATGTATATGAGCCAGGATGGTAGAAGCATAAAAAATGGGTAAAACGGTGGTGTCCCTGAAAACTAAAGATAGATTTTCATGAACACTGCCTGCTGCAAAAAAAACGCTGTCCAAGTCTTAAATACTTAGATAACATTTTTACAAAAAATAGAACCCACTTCCAAAAAAAGTGCAAAATAACTTTAATTTCCGAAGTCGATGTTTCTGGTTTTGTGTGTTCGTTTTTTGGAACCGAAATTGTGGTTCCCCATTAAATAAATGGTGTTAACACTACATAGTCATACAATCGCAGCAATCGCAGTTGATTTATTGTAATTTTTTGAAGAGTTCAGTTGTCTGTCTCCGAAACTCATCATCAGATCAGATATGAAAAATAAATGGGACCCTTTCGAACAAAAAAAGAATTTTGCAAATCCGTCTAGGTACCTATTTATGACGGAGTTATGATCGAAACAACAAAAAAAAATACAAACATCCAAATTTGATAACCTCCTTTTTGAAGTCGATTAAAAAAGAGAGAGAATCCATTCTATCCTACTAATACGGATGGATGTTTGTTACTCAATCATGCCAGAACAGCTGAACGGATCTCGATGAAATTTGACACAGAAATAGATTATAGTCTGGAATAGCACGTAGGCTATAATTTATAATGCGGTAAGTACCTACTAATACCTCGCGGGCGAAACCGCTGGTAGAAGCTAGCTAGTAGTACATAATTACTAAAACGATTTCAATTCATCAATCGTGGACAGTTAACTTTCTTCCGCTAATAGAATCATTTTCTATTTTCTGTATTGCTTGACAATCCGAAATGAAACTGGAGAAAACACTAAAGCATCCGTTCACATAATCACGCATTCGCCCACAGAGGATGGGCAGAAACTAACACGCCACGTGCAGTGGTGTATTCAAAGATTTGGCGCCCCAGGCCAAACATTTATGCCGCCCTATAGTTAACAAAAAAAGGGAATACTTTTTTTTGCTATTGCTCCTTTAAAATTTGAGCTACACGATTCGGATAGGTAAGATTTTCTTGTGATAGACAGGAAGTTACGGGGTGGCTAAAAGAGTAGAAATACTAGTGCGTATCCAACTCGTAAAAACGGCTGCCGGAAACATTCGTCGCCCCTGGCAGTCTGCCGCCCCGGGCCATGGCCCCCTTGGCCTAAGGATAAATACGCCACTGGCCACGTGTTACGATCCTTATTCATCGTAAAACGAAGACCTTTTAATTTGAAGGATTAATCATGGACAATGGTACCTTATAAGTAAAGAAATTCTTCTAGCTAAATGTTTTTAGAGGTTTACTTTAATTAATGTTGTCACTACATTTTCTTAAACCCAGCTTTTAATCTAACTACAATCTAGCAACTCGCTCCGGCTCCGCACAGGTAAAAATTTTTATACCTTCCTCGTTTATCGCTATTAAATTTCTATTAGTGCAACGCATTAAAATCTGTTGCGTGGTTTAGGAGATAGTGGAGAAACAGACATAGCGACTTTCATTTATATTTTACTAGCTGCGCCCCGCGGTTTTACCCGCCTAGATCGAAATAAAAGGTAGCCTATATGTTAATCCAGGCTATAAGCTATCTACATACTAAATTTCATCCAAATCGGTCCAGCCGTTTAAGCGTGAAGAAGTAACAAACATACACACTTACAAACTTTCACATTTATAATATTAGTAGGGTTAGAGACTAGCACTCCACCCGCGACTTCGTCTGCGTGAATTTCAAATATTTATAGCCTATAGGACTCACAAATAATGTAGCTTTCTACTGGTGATAGAATTTTCAAAATCGGTTTATTGGTTCCGGAGATTACCCCCTACCTACAAACTTACTGTTTAATAGCAAGCTTTTTAACTTACTCTTTAATAGAAGCATAATTAGGGAAGAGTAAAGAACACATTTTTACAACACAGCATTCTACTTTCATGTACTTACATAGGTAACCTGCTTAATATGAAAAACGTAATAAAGGTGTTCCCTTAAAATGCGTCAATCCAAAAGCAGAGTGGTCAAAACAAGAAGCGGATGTGGCCCACTAACAGGTTAAATAAAAAGTTAAAACGTGATCCATCAGAGTAATTTGCAAAATTTAAAGAGAAGGGTCATTCTCTCTACACCAATAACCTGGAGCTCCATTCTCTGCAATTCCGATAGATCCTTTGACCCTTTGCTGACTGCAGACTGTCTATGGCAATTGTTCCTTGACTAATATTGTCAAGAGGATTTATCCGTGACATTATGCTTCGCGACTGGCGATACTTAAGTGCATCCGGTGCACTCAGGGAGACTGCTTCGATACTATGCTGCCTTGGTTAATCTTTTATCTTTTTTTAGCACAGAATGAGCGAATATTCCATACTAATAATATTATACTTACATACGAAGGTAAATCTGTCTGTTTATTATATCTTCACGGCTAAAGGGATTTGGATGAAAATTGGCACAAGGGTAGACCACGTCTTGGAATAGGACATAGCGACTATCCCGGGAGTATTTTTTCTTGGAATTATTTTCGACTCACGCGAGCGAAGCCGCTGGCAGAAGATAGTAATATTATAAATGCGAAAGTACATAACTTTAGTCTGTTTGTTTGTTACGTTTTCACGCCTAAATTGCTGTTCAAAATTTGATGAATTTTGCTATAAAGATAAATTGAACGGTGGAGAAGGGCATATAGGGTTATTTCATCCCGGGAGTACTTTCACGCGGGTGAAGTCGCTAGCAGGAGCTATGTAGTATTGAAAAAAGAAAGTCGTGAGGAAAGTTTTGCATCAGTATGTATGTGGATAACATAGAAAAACCGGCCAAGAGCGAGTTGGGACTCGCACTCAAAGGGTTCCGAACACATCATATTTTTTTTCCAAGTCTAAACTATAAGTTAACTGTACTTTTTTTTTAATTATAGGCCTAGTGGTTTCGGAGATAAGGGGTGGGAATAGCCATTTTTCATCCATTTCTTTAGATAACTTAAAAACTATATATTTTGAAAATAAGAAAACAATATAATGAGATATAAGTATATTAAGAAGCACGCTGACCCGAAATAAATTGAGATAAGCGCAGGAGGATGATGAGCATTATAGTAATATGTAGTTATTTTATATTTGTCCCACCGCAAAATAAGCAAGATCATGATACACTAACCCGGGGTAAAACACTTCACGTTTTAATCTAAGGACAGGATATGATGAGTTACACTGTGTCAACTTATAGTTTTCATTGTTGTAATTGATTCTGAAAATCCAGATGACTCGTTTAAGTTTACTTGATTGAACCTAGTAGGTAAAACAAACTATGATCGTACTTTTTAGGGTTCCGTATGACCGAATGACAAAACGAAACCATTATAGGATCACTATGCTGTCCGTCTGTCAAGACCCTTTTTCTCAGTAACGCGTGGAGGTATCAAGCTGAAATTAATACCAAATACTTAGGTCTGTAACCCCTTGGAGCAGTGAAAAAATCAAACTTCTAAATTCACACAATTAAAAGATACGGCCTTTGTGCTGCATATTTTGTCATAAGGGAATAAAAACCTATTTAAACGTCATTATCCGTTACACCGTTAACTCAATTATGTTCTGAATATTAATAAATATAAAACCCCCTTCTAAGTCCCGCATTTTATAACGGGCGACTACGGAACCCTACACTGCGCGAGGCGCAACACGCACTTGGCTGGTATTATTACTATGACCACGGGGTCTCATCTCGAACTGTGATCTCGAACAAAGAAAATTCAGTTCAAATAGATGGCGTAATATGCATCGGATTTCTTATTGAAGTTTACGTAACATTAATATTTTGAAAAAAAAAATATGGTAAAACTGTATTTTCTTATTTAATAAACTTCCCTAAGCATAAAATTGTGGTATAATTGGCTCCTTATTCAGATTTAGATGTTTATTGGAACGAATCCTTAGGCATTTCTATTTCTTGTGCCAATAGATGGCGCTGTTTGAAGTTCTAGAGTTAATCCAATCGCCTCTTTAAAATTTGTATAGTGACACATTTTGAAACAGTAACTCTATTGAAGTGCCAAAAATACTATAAAGTAATTCCTCAATGTGTGGAAAATATTGGTAAGACTATGTAAATTCATTCTACTAGCAAGCTGTCGCTGCTAACACCATCTAACGAGGTCCCGAACGAAGAACAAAAGTTGCTTGTGCAAGTCAAAAACCCGTAGTTACGGCGGTACCGTTTCTTTGTATGAGATGAGGCATCTGTACGCTAGTATTATATTATCTGTGCTATGAGCAAGACGTCTCGTGTGTTTAAAGTTTCCTAGGTGTCCCGCTTCAACTCGTAAAAAGGATACTATGTAGAGAAGTTTCCACAGTTAAATGGAAAAAACGCTGACATAATGTTAAAATGAGGAATCAAAGTGAAGTTGGAATTTAGCGATTAAAGAGAAGTTAGAATATGCGATCAAAGAGAAGTTAGAATAAACGATCAAAGAGAAGTTAGAATATGCGATCAAAGAGAAGTTAGAATAAACGATCAAAGAGAAGTTAGAATAAACGATCAAAGAGAAGTTAGAATAAGCGATCAAAGAGAAGTTAGAATAAGCGATCAAAGAAAAGTTAGAATAAGCGATCAAAAAAAAGTTAGAATAACCAATCAATAAAAAGTTAGAAAAAGCGAACAAAGAAAAGTTAGAACATTAGAATAAGCGATCAAAGAGAAGTTAGAATAAGCGATCAAAGAGAAGTTGAATATGCGATCAAAGAGAAGTTAGAATAAACGATCAAAGAGAAGTTAGAATAAACGATCAAAGAGAAGTCAGAATAAACGATCAAAGAGAAGTTAGAATAAGCGATCAAAGAAAAGTTAGAATAAGCGATCAAAAAAAAGTTAGAATAACCAATCAATAAAAAGTTAGAAAAAGCGAACAAAGAAAAGTTAGAACATTAGAATAAGCGATCAAAGAGAAGTTAGAATAAGCGATCAAAGAGAAGTTGAATAAGCGATCAAAGAGAAGTTACAATAAGCGATCAAAGAAAAGTTAGAACATTAGAATAAGCATTCTAAGAGAAGTTAGAATAAGCGTTCCAAGAGAAGTTAGAATAAGCGTTCCAAGAGAAGTTAGAATAAGCGTTCCAAGAGAAGTTAGAATAAGCGTTCCAAGAGATATTAGAATAAGCGTTCCAAGAGAAGTTAGAATAAGCGTTCCAAGAGAAGTTAGAATAAGCGTTCCAAGAGAAGTTAGAATAAGCGTTCCAAGATAAGTTAGAATTAACGTTCAAAGATAAATTAGAATTAGCGTTCAAAGAGAAGTTAGAATAAGCGTTCCAAGAGAAGTTAGAATTAGCGTTCAAAGAGAAGTTAGAATATGCGTTCAAAGATAAGTTAGAATAAGCGTTATAAGTGTAGTTAAAATAAGCGTTCAAATAGAAGTTAATGAAGCATTCAAATAGAAGTTAGAGAAGCATTCAAATGGAAGTATGAGAAACTTAAAAGGGAAGTTAGAGAAGCGTTCAAATAGAAGTTAGAGAAGCATTCAAATGGAAGTATGAGAAACTTAAAAGGGAAGTTAGAGAAACGTTCAAATTGAAGTTAGAGAAGCGTTCAAATAGAATTTAGAGAAGCGTTCAAATAGAATTTAGAGAAACGTTCAAATAGAATTTAGAGAAGCGTTCAAAGAAAAGTTAGAGAAGCGAAGCGTTCAAAGAGAAGTTAGAGAAACGTTCAAAGATAAGTTACGGAAGCGTTCAAAGGTAATGGTGTTGGTGCTCTTTTGAAGGCCTAGAGTTTTCTTCTTTTAAAAATAACTAAGTAACCTCTGACGCGTGTGGTCTATCTTACGACACGAAGACATCAATCAGGGCGCCAAGCTTTCTTTCCTGTAAGATCTGTCGTAAAAATACAGTTTCCGAATAAAATTTATTAAAAAGTACAAAAAGCAGGATTCTGGTCGATTGTTCACAAACATTTCACGTGAACGGTAAAGCATGAAGGTGAAGATTTTATCATGTTAACTAATATTTTAATGTTAATGTGAGTTTGTTTCACTAACATGCCTTAACAATTTCAACCGATCATCATGAAAAATCACATATAAAAGTTGGTCAGAGGTAGGTAAGGTACCTTTACAGAAAGAAAGTTACTGTTCTCGATAAATCTACATTAACGCGAGCAAAGCCGCGAGCAAAAACTAGTACCTATATCTATAAATGTATGTATTATGTGTGCTGTTGTATGTAGTCCAAGTGTCATTGTTTCACAATCCAAATGAATAAATATTGTTTTGTCTAAATCTTTTAGGCCTACTGATTTCGCCTGCAGTTAATAAACTTACCCAATCACCACAATTATTGTCCCTTACAAATTACAAAAGTGCCATCAGATGTGCTTAATATTTTTCTCCACATTAACCAGTAATCACCCTTTTATAAAGATCTCTGAAATATTTAGCAGATTCTAAATAAAAAAATAAATGAAATAAGATCTTTTGCTGTCTAATTATACATTATTTTCAAATGAAACATCGGCAAAATTAAGCAAATCTGTCGCACTCAAAAATCAAACTACTAACTCAACAGTAATAATTTATTTAACTACGTAACTAAACTACAGTGGAGGCTGCCTATGAATCAGGTCGGATAACTTCCTGGGTCCGGAGTAGTACGTGTAACTCTCCTCGTCATCAGACTCGTAATACTCTTCTTCATCTTCTTCCACGTCCTCTGTGCCTTCTGCGGCGTCGGCGAGCTGCCAGGCTTGGCGAGAGTCTTTCATTCGCTTCAGAAGACGCTTTTGCTCGATCTGGAAAACGCGGGTTAGTATTTGTTATAGCTTTTCAAAGGCCATATGCGAGGGTAGGGTATTATAAATAACTAGGCTTCGCCCGCGTGGAATTTATACTCTCTCCATTATAAATTATAGCCTTTATGCTATTCCATACTATAATCTATCTCTGTGTCAATCCAGGTCAATCCAAACTTTCGCATTTGTGAGCGAGGTTCAAACCCGCGACGGATAATACGTATAGCAAGATATCTAAGTATAGCACACATCAGTACATTGATCCTTTCGTTTACTTTTATTGTAGATCAACCTAATAATTCCCCAGGAAAGGCAGGGTAAAAGAACGATATTCAATCATGTGAAGTTCACTCACACAAATACAATAAATAAAAGAAGAAACCATCGCATCTTACTCAAGCTACCGGGTTTTTTCACTGTAGGAGGATGATAAAACTAGATAGGTGAGAGGTCATGCTAGGAATCAGCTCAGGGGTGAGCGATTGGAGAAGCCTATGTACAGCAGTGGACTTCTATAGGCTAGGCTGAAGAGAAACCTGAAAGATCTGTTTCTTTCCTTACCAATAAGATCTAAAGAAACTTGCAAGATATTTTTTTTGAAGTTACATTATGCATAATTAATGTCTAACCTGTCTCTTCTGCAAGAAGTCAGCCAGTTCTTTCTTCTGGTTGCCAACAGTAAACTCAGGTACTTTATCGGGCGTCACACGATAGGATATGACGTCATCATTCGTGTTCAGGGTGCTCCAAGCATCGCGAGTCTTCTTTCTGGCAGCTAGGAGCCTGTTCATAATCTTAGAGTGCTCCAGACCGTAGACATTGTGGGTCATTTCAGGGAGTGGTTCTTCGAATATTGGTAACTCTTCTTCAAGTTTCTTTATTTTTGCCTGTGGAAACATAAAATTGTACTTAATTTCGGGAAATTATGAGTACAGCAACAAAAGTTTTCTTTAGCACCTGCAACCTAAAGTCAGTTTTTTGTATGTAGGCAACGAGTCAATAGAACAGCTTCTATTATATTAATTCATCATCTTTACTATTCCAACAGAATATCAAAGAAGTCGGTTAATAACCAACATCAATTACGAACGTAAGTTAATGTGACTTCGAGCTACCGATAAATATATTCACTTCTAAATTGATAACTCAGCGACTAATGTTGTAAGTGGGCTACTCTAGATATTTTACAGATTCAACATCTGTCTGTTAATAAAATCAAATTCCAGCCTCCGCGCCCGGCCGACCTCTCGCGCCCGGCCGTGGTTCAGGCCATGGTACGGAGCGAGAGGGAATGGGAAGCAGTACCTCCTGCTGCGAAGCAGTAATGCTCGCGAAGGCGGAGGCGGGAGTCGACGGCGCGTGGTGTTCCACGCGCGCCTCAAAGAGATGATTGTCAGCCACCACTGACCGGGCCTATCGAGGCCGGTGCCTGCATACCTAGGGGTAGCGGATAAATTATTAACATAGTTACCGCTCCCCTGGGCACTCAGGCAGGGAAGGAACAGGGGTGGGTTTTAGTCAGTAAGAGTCTGACACACCCTCCCGCTCCACCCAGAGCGGGAGATGTCATTGGATGATTTCCCACCCCACAAAAAAAAAAGCTTCATAACTAAAAATAAATTAGATACTCCAAGTACCAAAACTGGACTGTCAGATGCAACTTGAAACATGGAGGATTCCGGATCAGTAAGTAGCCCTGGCGACTAGCGTAAAAGGCAGCTCAAGACAATGTCCTGCCGTTTAACTGCACTGTATACAACATTTAGGTTCCAAAAGAAATGAAGCAGTCCTCTTACCAGCTCAATATTTTCTAGCAAACATTTCATGCTGGACATGAGCTTCTCTAACTAATAAATACCCAAGAGGAGACTATTTTCTTAGGTTCCATAACAAAGAAAATTACGTTAATTACCTTCTTATCAGGTTACAGAGGACCTTGCCAACGCAATGCCGATCTTAGATAGTTTCAGCATTTTAATTAGTTGTTATCGGACAGTGCTTACCTTGACTGCAGGCGATAACTTGGTGTTTAACGTGAACTCAGACTTGAGCAGATGCCCCATGTCAGTAGGGATGTAGTCCTCGCCGTAATCAGCCATCGCTAAACGACGATCCAACTCTACAAGATTGGCTTCTTGTTTATCTGTGAACATTTTGTGTGAATGTTTCAATATATAAATATGTACTTTGTATCTTTCTATCTATATAAAAATCAATTGCCGAATGTATGTTTTCAATATATAAATATGTACTTTGTATTTTTCTATCTATATAAAAATCAATTGCCGAATGTATGTAAGCGCATCACTTCGGAACGCCTGCACCTTTAAGGCTAATTATTTTTTTGTTGTGTTCATAACTGTCAGGACAAGGTTTGTACGTAATACAATTTTGGAAAATAAAAAAAAAACCGGCCAAGAGCTAGTCGGACCCGCGCACTAAGGGTTCCGTACCATTATCTAAAAAAACAGCAAAAAAAAATCACGTTTGTTGTATGGGAGCCCCCTTAAATAATTATTTTATTCTGTTTTTTAGTATTTGTTGTTGTAGCGGTAACAGAAATACATCATCTGTGAAAATTTCAACGGTCTAACTCACGGTTCATGAGATACAGTCTGGTGACAGACGGACATACAGACAGACAGTAATAGGGTACCGTTTTACCCTTTGGGTACGGAACCCTAAAAATACTGCAACCGTGCGACGAAGCCAGGGCGAGTCGCTAGTATCATATAATTTTAAATGAGATGGTAGGCAATGGAAAATTTTAGAAGTAAAAGCATTAATATGCAGACCTCAAATAAATATGGGCAGAGTGATGAAGATCTTGTTCCTTCACTAGCGACCCCGCTCCAGCTTCGCTCAGGTACAAATTATTCTCCTAAACCGTCCTCATGAATCACTCAGTCTATTGGTGAAAACTGCATCAAATCCATTCAGTAGTTTTTGAGTTTATCGCGTACTTACGCGGCGGGGAACTTTGTAATGTAATAATAATGAAGCAGCTGAGAAATATACAGCGTGGAGAAGACAATACGACAATAAATGAAAACACGGACAATACCAGTTTATAAGAATAAGTTTAAGCTATCAAAAATATCCTAACATCGAAAATAAAAAAATAAAAATTTCAAACAAACTAAATGGCATAAAACTAGAAACGAAATAGAACACCACTTATAAATATGAGTTCACTAACCTGTCGTAAGAGCGGCAACAACGCGCGGTCCTGTAGCGACTTGATTTTTTGGCTTTTAATTATGGATTAATGCTCAGTAAAATTACACTAAATCACAGATTATTTAGCACAGAATCACAACTATGAATGCCAGCCCAAACATTGGCACCAAATCTGTACTGGTGCGAAGTCTCCCGTCCTAGACGCGGATTCACGCGGCTCCGGTAACGAATATTCTGTCTGTTCCATAAACCGTTCCTTGTAAATGTACTTTCATCAGTCCACATCACATTGTACAAGAAATCCGGATTCTCGAAATGTTTATTTTCAATCCAGCGACAGAAGTTTTACCTAACTGGTTTGTCTCTAGGTAACAATGCATGCAATTTCTTGTATTTATACGGTTTCCGTTTGTCGCGTTTTAAAGGAGATCGGACATTTTTGTATGGGCTCTGGCCCAAGTGGCGTCGGAGCATGAGGCTGATTTCGTTTGAAAGTTCATTTACTAAGCTTACTTTTTTTGTACGGGTGCAAAAAAATCTATCCTGGGAGAAAAAAGTTACAGTGTATATTAAAATACTCATATATCTCTCTATTTTCAACTATTTCAATGTGCCTAGCCTTTTCCCAACTATCTTGGTGTCGGCTTCCAGTCTAACTGGATGCAGCGAGATCTCTACAAGTCAGTTACTGGGTAATTCGATACCCCCTTTTTTTTTTGGTTAGACTGGATGTCAGACTTTCGGGCTTCTGACAACCCGACACGATTGTCAAAAATCAACAATTGACAGCCGGGACCAACGGCTTAACGTGCTTTCCGAGACAAGGAGGAGTCTCGGTATGTAAAGATACGCATCCATTGACCAATCCCAGCAACCGTAGCTTAACGTGATGGATCGACCCGTGCGGCTGTTATTACTTTAGCCATGAGCTCCTCTTATAATGTATATTCTAAACTAATATATTTCAACTATTTATTAATTAAATCTATTTATTAATTAAATCTATTTATTTTAATCCATATAAGTTTGATGTGGCCGAATATGTATGAAGACTCAGATGCGTGGTATTAGAAAGGGACAAAAGATGCAACGCGGGCGCAGCTCAGTAATCCGTTCCCCTTCCTTCTGCTCAATAAATCGGCTCAATCAAGAGCCACTAGACATGAGTCGTACTTGCAAAATCGAGTACCCATGTACGTCCAACTTTAGACACCAGCGCCGCAAGCGCCTCGCCGCAATTCTGCTTTTTATTTATATTTAGTTACAGATCAATATTCTATGCAAGAATTTTTATTTTACAGGTTTGAAGATTTTTATTTGTACACGCGATTCTGCTCCTTATTTTTATTAAGTTACGGATCAATAGACTATGCAAGTATTTTCCTTTCAACAAGACTTGAGAATTCAAAGTATTTTACTCGGCTGGCTGCTTGCTCCGTTTATTTATATTAGGGTGTTATTACACCAATCGATCAATTGTCGATCTATGCCAGCGTTCGGTGGTAGAATGGATTAGTCCTCCTCGATCGATAGTAACTATTACACCAATCGATCAATCGTCGATCGATGCCATCGATCGATGGTACAATGGATTAGTCGTCTTCGATCGATAGTTACTTTTACACTAATCGATCAATCGTCGATCGATGGTACAATGGATTAGTCGACGTCGATCGATAGTTACTATTACACCAATTGACCAATTGTCGATTGATGACATTGATCGATTGTAGAATAGATTAGTCGACGTCGATCGATGGTTACTATTACACCAACAGATCGATCGTCGATCGATGGTAGAATGGATTAGTCGACGTCGATCAATAGTTTCTACTATGTACACAAATCGATCGAGCGTCAATCGATGGTAGAACGGATAAGTCGACGTCGACCGATCGATATTTTATCGACCGGTATCCGTCTATCAGCCAAAGCTATTACATCAATCGATCAACGTCGATCCGTCGATCAGCCAAAGCTATTACATCAATCGATCAACGTCGATCTGTCGATCAGCCAAAGCTGTTACATTAATCGATCAATGTCGATCAGTCGATCAGCCAAAGCTATTACATCTAACGATCAACGTCGATCCGTCGATCAGCCAAGGCTATTACATCAATCGATCAACGTCGATCCGTCGATCAGCCAAAGCTATTACATTAATCGATCAATGTCGATCCGTCGATCAGCCAAAGCTATTACATCTAACGATCAACGTCGATCCGTCGATCAGCCAAGGCTATTACATCAATCGATCAACGTTGATCCGTCGATCAGCCAAAGCTATTACATTAATCGATCAATGTCGATCCGTCGATCAGCCAAAGCTATTACATCTAACGATCAACGTCAATCCGTCGATCAGCCAAGGCTATTACATCAATCAATCAACGTCAATCCGTCTATCAGCCAAAGCTATTACATTAATCGATCAACGTCGATCCGTCAATCAGCCAAAGTTATTACACCAATCGATCAATGTCGATCCGGTGATCAGCCAAAGCTATTACATCAATCGATCAACGTCGATCCGTCGATCAGCCAAAGCTATTACATCAATCGATCAACGTCGATCGGTCGATCAGCCAAAACTATTACATCAATCGATCAACGTCGATAGATCGATTGGTGTAATATCACCTATAAGTTACAGATCAATGTTCTACGCAAGTACCAATTTAAGTATTTTTCTTAAAAGGTTTGATTAGAAATATTTCTTTAGCCGACTTCCTCGACGATTTAACGATCAATGTTTTAAGCAAGTGTTCTTTCTTCCAACAACACTTAAAGGCTAGAGTAAAAATACCTACGTACTTCAAAGTACGTTGGTATTTTTACTTTTTAGGTTTGGAAGTATTTCTTTGTAAACACAATTGTGCTCTTTATTTATATTTACAGATCAATGTTCTATGCAAGTATTTTTCTTCCAAAAAGACTTGGAAGTTAGAAGTATCCTTCATACGCGATTGTACTCCTTACCTTCATGATTTTAAGGATCAATTTTCGATGCAGAAAGAAAATACTTCAAAGTATCTCGAACGCTGGTTTTTGGCGCTGGTGTCTAAAGTTGGACGTACATGGGTACTCGATTTTGTAAGTACGACTCATGTCTAGTGGCTCTTGATTGAGACGATTTATTGAGCAGGAGGTAGGGGAACGGACTACTGAGCTGCGCCCGCGTCGCATCTTTTCTCCCTTTCTAATACCACGCATCTGAGTCTTCATAGATGTTCGGCAACATCAAACTTATATGGATTAAAATAAATGGATTTAATTAATAAACAGTTGAAAATATATGAGTTTAGAATATACATTATAAGAGGAGCTCATGGCTAAAGTAATAACAGACGCACGTGTCGATCCATAACGTTAAGCTACGCTTGCCGGGATTGGTCAATGGATGGGTATCTTTACATACCGAGACTCCTCCTTGTCTCGGAAAGCACGTTAAGCCGTTGGTCCCGGCTGTCAATTGTTGATTTTTGACAATCGCGTCGGGTCTTCAGAAGCCCGAAAGTCTGAAATCCAGTCTTACCAAAAATAAAAGGGGGTATCGAATTACCCAGTAACTGAGTTGTAGAGATCTCGCTGCATCCAGTTAGACTGGAAGCCGACACCAAGATAGTTGGGAAAAGGCTAGGCACATTGAAATAGTTGAAAATAGAGAGATATATGAGTATTTTAATATACACTGTAACTTTTTTCTCCCAGGATAGATTTTTTTGCACCCGTACAAAAAAAGTAAGCTTAGTAAATGGACTTTCAAACAAAATCAGCCTCATGCTCCGACGCCACTTGGGCCACACCCGCCCGTTCTCCTTTAAGAATAGTTGTATGGTCAACACCTGAACTACACGTTGGGTTGCGTTAAAAGAAACACGAAAACAATAAAAACTAAGCGTCTAATTTCGCACAATTCACTCACTGTTTAACTAAATACCTATTAAAACGTTACGTGTCCTGTCACCAAAATAAAGCGTCCAATTTCGCACTCATACCGTCGTAAATGAATTTACAAAAAACACGAGCGGCGGGGAAGTACCTAGACGCGTGACTCGTCACAGGACCGCGGCGACACACTAACATAAATTTGTTGTAGCAAATTTCTTCAAGAAAGCGAACTAACAAACGAAACTAGATTTATCTCTTTCGCACACACTAAATTTTCTATTAACATTATGAGTGCATTGCAATTTCCGCATTCGTTACTTTCTTATCCAACTCTGATGACACGCTTTATGACTCTTATTACTCAGAGTTAAGGTATAATTTTCACTAAATCAGATGAAAATACTAATTTGGCGAAAGTGCGTAGTAGCGAGTTGGCAACGTGACTTTAATGTTTTGATGTTTATACCGATGTGGGTCGTTAACCTGACAGTGTTTCCCTATTATCAGATACATCATGTAGCAAATGTTAAAAATGACAAATAATTTCCTGTGACTAAACTACTGGATATATTCAAATGATTTTTTGTATGTAGACTGAGAACGTCTTGAGGTACGCGAGGTTTAATTTAATGTCGTATTGTCATCACCACTCTGTATAATGTCAGCGGATAATTGTAAAACATTGTAATACATCTTGCGAGAGTGTAAACCCTCGATATATTAGGAGTAGAGCATTTCAAATATTCTCATCCAAATTTGATATTTTTTTTTAATAATTTATCTTCTCACAATGGGCGTCATCAGAAGGCTTACAGTCACCCAAAGGGCAATAGAGAGGGCAATGCTCTAAGTTTCCTTGCGTGATAGAATCAGAAATGATGATATCCGCAATAGAACTAAGGTTACCGACATAGCCCAAAGAATCGCCAAACTGAAGTGGCAGTTGGCAAGGCACATTGCTCGCAGAACATATGGTCAATGAGGCCGAAAAGGTCTGGAGTGGCGACCGCATGCCGGAGGACGCAGCGTTGGAAGGCCTCCCACAAGGTGGACCGATGACCTGGTGAGGGTCGCGGGTAGCCGATGGATGCGAGACGCACAGGACCGGTCATTGTGGCGACACTTGGGGGAGGCCTATGTCCAGCACTGGACGTATTTCGGCTGAAATGATGATGATGATGAAATTTGATAATTTACTATATCGCCAGAGTCTTTTACAAAATAAAGAGTTTACTATTTTTACGTGATTTTTCATAAACTAACAGTGTGGTGACATCTATTTCTCAGCTGCTTGATGAAGATATAAATATTCCAATATTGAAAAGGTCAATCCAGCCTGGAATGATAATGGAAGAGGTATTTTGGAGCCATTGTATCCTCAAAATATTGAAGCATAAACTAAACACTAACCTTACTATACTTCAACAAGTGTTGTAGAAATATTATAATTACATGCTAAGGTCAGAGGTAATTAATTCAGCTTGATCAGTTTTCTTAGTATTTGCAAAAATATCTTAATCTAAGTACTTCCAAAATAGTCAAACATAAGTTTAGTCATTATTTGACAAAGCAGATAGACATTTCACATAGAGGTGGTTTTACACCGGCGAGGCGAGGTGTGGATGGGGTGGGCGAGAATTGAAATCACGCTTACCTTTTTACACCGAAAGATGTTCATCGCTATGTCGCAGCCATCTGGTTGAATTAGCCATTCAATTGGACGCTTAGGCCGTTCATTAAACGCGCCCATTCAATTAAATGCCTAGGCCGATAGTTAATTCAACTAGAATCACTCAACGTTTAACAACTTGGCGTATTGAAGATGACTGACCAAGACTCAGCCAAGTGATTCAAATTTACTTAGTCGTCTCAAACCAGTGAGGTTAGGGTTTTGGACTTAAGTCAAAAAATTAAAGCATAATTGCAGCACAAGGAAGAAAAGAACTTCAACGATAATACTTAAAAACTGTTGAAACTACGATCAAAAACGTGCTGTGTAAGCTGGAGTGACGTCACCCCAGCTGCTCATTCATATCTTCCAAACGCAAGAAGATATGAGTATGTATTTTAGCTCAAAAATTAAGGCCTAATTGCAGCCAGAGGCTGCAAAATTTTCAAATCTCTGGTCAAAGTACTCTATGAGTTATTAAACCGATAAGCATGTGTAAGCTGGAGTGACGGCACCCCAGTTGCTCATGTCATATCTTCCGAACGAATGAAGACATGATTATGTATTATAGCTCAAAATTTAGAGCATAATAGCAGCCAAAGGCTCCAAAATTTTCAAATCTCTAGGCCTTGTTGTTTCCACGTAATAAACAAAAAAACAGTTTCCGCGCAAAAAATTCAAATTACTGCTTCGGAGTAGGTAAGAGCGCTATTGCCGCTCCGTGCGCTTCATTATCGTAACCAAGTTTGCACTTAGTTAGCATTATTATATGAGTCATTTTAACTTGCGCTCAAAATAATTTTAATTTTGTAAAATGAAAATATAGTCTGAGAGCCGACTGAACTTTAATGGAACTATGAATGTTATATTAAAAAGTAGATTCTTCAAGTTTAGACGACGAGAGAAATACTATTATTGTTTTTTTTTTTGTGATTTGTTCCTTGTAGTTCGGTTATGGTGGATGCGCAAAGGTAGCCCGTGAAATTAAAATTTTGTTACGTTTTTTGCAATTTACAGGTCAGGTTGTATCTTGATCAAATATTATTCGCGACCAACAAATCGTGACATGTGCATGTGACACAGTGTTGCCAGACGGTTACATTTTTTATATTTTTCGTAACTTTTGACACCCTCGCGTAATATGTAAGTAATTTTAACATTTAGGGCAATTTTCGTAACTTTTGAGAACAACGAGATTTGTAATACTAGATTTTTATTGCAAACAACAAACTGGCGCGTCTAAAAAGTATGTCACTCCATAACACACTCAAAGATGGCTTTTAATGGAACGCGCCATGACAAAAAGAAACGTTTTCTGGATGGATTTTTATTAGTGATCGATGATAAGAACTTGATTTTGCTTGAGCGTAGGCGCACACGTTTCTCGCCGTTCGCGGTTTCGTAGCTACCTAGCAAGAAAAAGAAAATAAACATGGTTGATTGTGATTTGTTTTGTTGTGTAATTAACAATAAAAACTGACGACCATTTCGAATATTTATTTTTTGAATACTTCACTTTGATTTTTAAATTTTTTAAATTTAAATCCTTTTTCTTGCAAAATCTCGATACTCGACAAAATAATTTGGTTGTAATTCTATCCGACACCTACATGCCTTACCTGTGTCCCGGTGGACACATTTGGTACCTTTTAACATTTTTTTTCTTAAAATATTGTTTTTGCCCACTGTGTGAAACGTTTTGTTTAGCGTATATTTTTATTAAAGTACATTCCGTTAGCCCGCGCGGAGACAAATCTTTTGACACCGCACACTTGAGCCTAGCTGTTACAAAACGTCAAGAAATTCTGCCATCAATTTACTGCCGACACCAAAAACACCTAAATTAAAAAATCTGGCCAAGTGCGTGTCGGATTTCGCACATTAAAGTAGGTACCGTTATAATTTTTTTTATATATCAATGGTTATAATAAACATTATCACCAAATTTTAAGTTCATACGTCAATGGGCAGTTAAAAAATACTTCGTAACAAAATTTTATGACAGACGACGGACGAACAGACAGACAGATGGACACGTGAGTGACAACAATAGGGCTCCGTTTGGACGCTTCGGCATACGGAACCCTAAAAATAATCCCTATTTGCTTGTATCACGGCATCACGCGTGAACGATTGGACCGATTTCGCTAATTCTTCTTTTGTTGTGTTTGTTATTGTCAGGAGAAGGTTCTTATTAAAGAAAAAATTAAGATAGTTGCGCGGAAAATTCAGAAAACTTAACGACTATTTAAACTACACGCTTTTGACGGTTCATAGCTAAGACGACAGGACAACGTCTGTCGGGTCAGCTAGTACTTTATAATTTATGCTAGTTAAACGACATTTACAAATTCTACATACTTAGGTAAAGTGCGATTCACGAAAAAATTCTTTTCGCCGTAATGTTGGCTCCATTGCTTTTCATTGAAGGAATGGTTTTTGCAAGCAATTCTTCAATGAAAAACAATGGTGCCAACACTACGGCGAAGGGAATTCTTTCATGAACCGACTTTAAAAAAAGACCGACCGACTTTAAAAGATATTTCATCTTAAATCTAAAGAATTATTTGTGATTTATACTGATCATGTTTTATCTGATTTCAAAGACTGTAAATTATGCCAAAAATGTGATTTATAATAAAAATAATATACGAAATTGTTACACTTAGATTGTTTAATTTTCTTTCATCCTATGTAACACACAATACGATTATAATTCAAACTGACAATTGTAGCGCACGGAGCGGCAACGCCGCTCTAACCTAAACTAAAGCAATAATTTGAATTTTTGGCGCGAAAACTGTTTTTTTGTTTATTACGTGGAAACTACAAAGCCTAGAGATTTGAAAATTTTGGAGCCTTTGGCTGCTATTATGCTCTAAATTTTGAGCTATAATAAATAATCATGTCTTCATTCGTTCGGAAGATATGACATGAGCAACTGGGGTGCAGTCACTCCAGCTTACACATGCTTATCAGTTTAATAACTCAGAGTATTTTGACCAGAGATTTGAAAATTTTGCAGCCTATGGCTGCAATTATGCCTTATTTTTTGAGCTAAAATACGTACTCATAGCTTCTTGCGTTTGGAAGATATGAATGAGCAACTGGGGTGATGTCACTCCAGCTTACACAGCACGTTTTTGATCGTAGTTTCAACAGTTTTTAAGTATTATCGTTGAAGTTCTTTTCTTCCTTGTGCTGCAATTATGCTTTAATTTTTTGATTTAAGTCCAAAACCCTAACCTCACTGGTTTGTCTGTATTGAATGAGGAAGCTGGGGTGACGTCACTCCAGCTGACACACACTAAACAACTCATATTAACGATTTTTTGTGGCTGCTAAATTAATACTGGGAACTTTGATTGCTGCTATTATGCTTTAAATATTGGCATAGGTAGGATTATTCTATCACATATGAGGAAGCTAGAGTTATACACATGTATTCATGTGTATGATGTGCGTCTCAGCTAGTCCATTATAAAATTATCAAGAATTGTAATGAAACAACAATTTCTATGGGTATCTTAAATATTTTCCATTTTTACCATTTATAAGTTAGGTAAATGGACAGGTGGACACCGTAGTCTAGCGTACCTACATTAAGTGAACCACAATGTTAGCCGTGTACTTTTATTTATTTCAGCTTTGTCACACTAATATTACAAAGGCGAAAGTTTGCAAGTGTGTGTTTTTATATTTGTTACTTCTTTAGGCGCAAATGGCTGGACCGATTTGGATGAAATTTGGTATGTAGATAGCTTATACCCTGGATTAACACATAGGCTACTTTTTATCTTGGTCTACGCTGGTGAAACCGCGGGGCGCAGCTAGTATAACAATAAATTAAAGAAAACATGTAAGAAGCGTGCCAGTGCGTGCCACCACGAACCATCGCGAGACATCGTGAGTCAGTGTTTGACGTAGAGAGACCATGCGGGTCTTCGATGGCCAGTGCGAGATTTTGATATCCATTTTACAAAGTAAATAAATACTCTATTCTTAGAGCAATAAAGTTCAACATTGTACTAACAATTATTTCAATTCTCGCCTCACACACACATCCTCGCGCATCTAGACCTTTAACACCAAAGATGGGCAAGGCGTGGATAGAAATTTTGCCATACAAATTTCAATTCTCGCCCATTCCCATCCACGTCATGCCTCGACTCGCCTCACAGGTGTAAAACCACCTTAAAGACATGTAAAGAAATCTGTGATAACTTAACAAACACTAAGATATTTCTCTCATGACCCTGAGTGTGGATAGCTCATGCCTCAGGCCTCCAGCTACTTTTTTCAGTATCTTCTCGGTCTCATCATCTGGCATTACCTTTGAGAGAATAGATATCAAATCTATGATGAATTACCTTTAACAAACACAATGTAAGGTATTTCTCCCATGACCCTGAGTGTGGACAGCTCATGCCTCAGGGCTCCAGCTACTTTGTTCAGTACCTTCTCGGTCTCATCATCTGAAGCATCGCCTTTGCATACCCAGAACACATTCACTGTGTTCATATCTGGAGTCACATTTACCTGTAAATAGAAAACACAAGTTAACCACTTTGGCACTTCTATGGCATAAAAATGCCCAGGTCTCCAATTCTTTAGTTTGCAGAAAGTGATAGGGTAATAATGGCTGTCTGATCTGATGGAATGAACATTCCTAGGGTTTTCTGCAATTTGCTTAATTAAATCATTTATTTTCTAGATTATAAGTATGTGAATTTGAATTTACATTTTAGAATATAACAGTCAAGCCCATATTTCCACTTAGTAGCAACTCACCAGATTCTCAACCAGACTCACAATTCACCAGACTCGAAATTCAGTAATATTTCCATACCCATTCTGCCCATATTTTTTATGTAAAAATAAAATCAGTTGACATTGAAATCAAGCAGTTGAATCAATATCAGATTGGTAGTAAAACAGATTCCATTAGTTTATGTATTTTCTAGACACATTAGGGATGATTTCTGGGTACTAAAATAATAATTCTTTTTAGTCCTTAGTTAAATTATAAAAATACTGGACATGTATTTTTTGCTTTACCAAATCAATAAAAAATTTAAAAATAAAACATTAAAGTTCAGGAGTGGGGGTTAGTTACATCACTAACACTTGTTGTAGGTAAAATTGCTAAATTTTTTACACGGGTGGGATGTCACATGAAGTTTCAATGCACTATAACATTCTTATTTTTTGTTTATGTGACAAAAGATAAAATATGTGTCCTTGTATTAGGTAATCTGACAGCTCAAATATTTTTTTTTTCATCTACCCTTTTATGACTACTTCAGATCCAAATTAAAATACAGGTTTATCAAGTTACACTACTTTTGGGCTTTGCTGCTTGCTTGGGTCAAGGGTAAAAAAAGGAACCTGCACATCCCGCTACCAACTTTTTAGGAAATCATCCACCAGATAACCAGATCATAATAACAGGTATTTACTTTGGAGATTTCGATGCCTCTTCCAACTATATCCATAGCAACAGTGCCAGTAGACATCATGTCTGTGATCTGTTTCATAAACATTTTGTTCAGCATGGCAGTTCTGCGCTGCCCGCGCTTGTCAGGCTCATACTTCTGCTGAGTCAGGCTCTTTACCGAAGGCAGAGCATTCAGTGCGAACGCTTGCGTTGGATGCCACTGCCTAAGAAAACATCAAAATAATAATATAACCTCAAAACAATAACATGATTCATAGAACACTACAATTTTACTAATACAAATAAAGACAATCCACCTTTTACTCTTCGGATTCACCATTTTACACAATTTTAGCCCTTGCTTTTTCAAACTGAGAGCAACGCAGGAAACATGGTAAAATCGGTGAAAAGATATCATTTTCTTCACAAAATGTAAACTGTATTTGAGAATATGATTATTCTAAGGTTGTAAGATACAATCAACTAAAAATACGGAGAAAACGCTTTCGACGTACATACAATGCTACAAATAATACTATGCTCTATGCTACAAATTCTCAAATAATGTCTTTTGTCAAGAAAAATAAAAGAAAAGAACAAAATTTAAATTTGGAATACATTTGTTTTTTAAATATTAGGTACCACAGATATCATTACCAACCAAATTCATTACTTTGTTTGATATTTTTTTTTATTTTAATTTACCCCGAAGGGAAGGCCTTTTGACCATATTGCCTAGGCTTACGTAGTGTATTTTTACTTTTTCCATTAGAATCCACAATGTAACATGTTCTAATGTTTATTGCAGTATCTGTCAACAAATGTGTCGAGTTAGCCTTCCCGGTACACTTTGCTGAGGTAGTCAATACTACCAATAAAATAATAAAATTCTCAGATCCATTTTACCGAGATCGCGCCTGTTTCAATGATTCCACATATTGTCCAGTTGCATAGACACTTGAGACACAAAACTACACCAATTTTACATCACAATATCCACTAGGAATAAATAAGCGAATAATTAAAGGAGCAACACTGAACTTCACTCGAGAAAATCCTTCTGAATTCTTTTTCTGAATGTGTTACAATGGAAAAAATAAATAGAAATACACTACTGATGACTAGGCAGCATGGTCTCTGACCTTGGCCTGTTCCAAAAAGAAACAAAAAAAAATCAAAACCAAAGAAATTTCCTCAAAACGAAATTATATACGAGTTTTTGGCGGGATTTTGTCGAGTGAAGTTCAGCGGCTGTTTTAATTATTTGTTTATTGATTCCTAATGGATATTGTGATGTAGAATTGGTGTAGTTTTGTGTCTCAAGTGTCAACGCAAATGGACAATATGTAGAATCATTGAAACAGGCGCGATCTCGGGAAAATGGAGCTGAGAATTTTATTGTAGTTTTGACTACCTCAGCGAAGTTTGCCGAAAAGGCTGACTCGACACATTTGTTGCCAAATACTGCAAAAAACATTAGAATGTGTTACATCTGCATTCTAATGAAAAAAAAAAGTATAAATACACTACGTAAGACTAGGCAATATGGTCAAAAGACTTCCGCCTTCCCTTCGAGGATAATAAAAAAAAAAAGAAAAGAAGTTATGTACTCTTTGCTCAAAACCTATGGAAATATTAAGCACTCTAAATTTAGTACGATTTACAAATTAATCATAAATATTTCTTTCAGTCACTGGATCCAGTGAACAGCCACGACTTCTAGATAACGAAAACATTATTTAATTTTCACAAACCCTATTTTTTTTTCAGTCGTTTGTTTCTTCCAAAGACTATTAGAATATAATTGGGTTAATTCCAACTTGGTAACTCGGAATCACAGATGACTATGTTAGTAGCAAGATAATCGGAATTTTCGTACGTGAAAAATATAACTCAACACAGCTGTGGTAACACAAGGGACAAGGGCCTGTACATAATTATGGTTGCGTTTGAGGCTTCTCAAAGACTGTTGCGAACACCAAAACCAATCACTATGTATAAATATAAGCGCCACGGTAACCCGCAAAATTCAAATTTTCATACGTTTTTTGTAATTTGCAGGTCAGTATCAGGTTGTATGTTGAACCTTATAAGTTCATATTTAAATTCTTCAATAGTTTACTGCCAATCAGTTTCGGTATTCCTCAGGGTAGCACTCTTGGCCCAACACTCTTTACCTTTTATATGAACGATATACTAAAATTAAATGCAGAAATTACATAATACGCTGTAGACACGGCAATTGTATTTAACGCTAAAACCTGGGATCAGGTGTATCATCTTGCTGAGAACGGGTTGATTACAAATGCAGAGGTACTAAAAAAAATCTTCTTACTTTCAACGTGAAAAAAACCAAGCTTATAAATTTTAGCTTCGAGCCCTCCGCGACATTTTACACTTAAATTCCACACATGCTGTAGCCATCATTATCATCCACTCACAGACTGTTACTGTTCCATTAAAGACCGCACCCACTCTCCTAGTTAACTCTGATTCGATTACTATAGATGAAAACATATCTTTTAAACGCCACATTCATCTACTTTCGGCGCGTGTCAGGAAACTCATTTACATCATGAAAAAGTTACGTGACTGCATACCTTAGTAGGTGTGCAGTCACGTACGTAACTTTGCTTTGCTTAGCATCAGTGCTTCAGTATGAGATTTCCGTCTGGGGCAGTGCTGGTATAATCACATTCTTAGAAATAGAAATAGCTCAGAGAGCAGTTTTCAAAGTAATGTTAAAAAAGCCCGTCAGGTTTCCAACGGACTTGCATGTTCTCCGAGTGCGGCAATTATTTATTCTAAGTGCTGCACTACAATACTCACAAAACTTTAAAAAATAGGGCGGATTATTAAAATCTCATTTTCAAAAGCGTGTCCCTCTTCCTAATACTAAGAGTATTTTGGCTAGACGCTTTCCTTCTTATTCCCACACTTTTTTTTTTTTTTTTTTGGAAGTGGTAAATCATCATAGGAGGGCGGGTCAATAAGTCCGTGACTTTTTGAATTTCTGACCTCTTTACTGAAAAAGCAACACTACACCTGTCAACAGGCATCTGTCAGTTGACTCCTGTCAAAATTTGAACTTGCTGTGTCAGTTAGTTTGTGTTTGACAGCTATCTTTATCAGACTACCCAGTAATTTGAGGAAAAAATGGAGCATTATTTTTTGCGAAAAAAAACCATTACCGAGACCAAGGCTAAGCTTGATAAATACTATGGGGACTCTGCACCATCGATTTCAATGGTAAAAAAGTGGTTTACTGAATTTCGTTGTGGCTGTACAAGCACTGAAGATGCCTAACGTCCTGGACGCCCAGTTGAGGTCTCTTCACCCGAAACAATCGAAAAAATTCACGATATGGTGTTGGCCGACCGAAGATTGAAAGTGCAAGAGATTGTGGAAGCCGTAGGGATCTCGCATGGCTCAGTGGTTTCAATTTTGAATGATCACTTGGGCATGAGAAAGCTTTCCGCAAGATGGGTGCCGCGTTTGCTCACAGTCGACCACAAACGCAATCGTGTAATAACTTCACAGGAAGGTTTGGCGTCGTTTAATCGCAATATGGAGGAGTTTTTGCGCCGTTTTGTAACCGTGGACGAAAAATGGATCCATCACAACACACCCGAGACCAAACAACAGTCAAAACAGTGGGTTTCTAAGGGTGAATCGGCGCCAAAGAAGGCCAAGGTGGGTGGGTTTGTCAGCCAATAAAGTTATGGCGACTGTTTTTTGGGATGCACGCGGGATAATCCACATTGACTACCTTCAAAAGGGAAGAACAATCAATGGGGAATATTATGCCAACTTATTGGACCGATTCAATGACGATTTGAAAAAAAACCGACCTCATTTGGCCAAGAAAAAAGTTCTTTTCCACCAAGACAATGCAAGGGTGCACACATGTGCAGTTGCCATGGCAAAAATCCATGAATTGGGCTATGAATTGCTTCCTCATCCGCCCTATTCTCCAGATTTGGCTCCGAGTGACTACTTCTTGTTCCCAAACCTGAAGAAATGGCTTGGTGGAAAAAGATTTGACTCCAATGATGAAGTCATCTCGCAAACGAAGGCCTATTTTGAGGACCTCGACAAATCATATTTTTTGGAAGGGATAAAAAAATTGGAGAAGCGTTGGACAAAGTGTATAGAGAGCTCAAGGGAGACTACGTTGAAAAATAAAATTTATTTATCAAAAAATCTGTGTTTTATTCCAAAAGTCACGGACTTATTTACCCGCCCTCGTATGACTTCTCCCGCTCTAGGTGGAGCGAGCGAGGTGTAGTAGGCACTGAAGGTGGAAGCTCCAGGGTATCCCGCGAAATTCAAATTTACTTAAGTTTTTTGCCATTTGCAGGTCAGTGTCAGGTTGTATCTTAGTCAAAATATGATTCGCGGCCGTATCAAGTATGTATTTATAGAATTATAATCATTAAACTCATCAATACATCTTTTTCAGTTAGAATTGATGTCAAATCAATGAAATCATGACATTTGGCATCAATTATATATGAGACAGTTTTAATTCTGTAGATACGGTACATACTTGCTACGGCCGCAAATCATATTTTGACCAACATACAACCTGACACTGACCTGTAAATTCCAAAAAACGTGAGAAAATATGAATTTCGCGTGCTACCTGGCTCAAGTTCTCTCTCTCATATTTTTATCCATGGAGAAAGAAAGCTTTGGTGAGACCAACCCTTTTCGCAGCCATGTTTTCAAACCAAAGACAAAATTGCCGCGCGTGGGAGGAGTCGTGCTATTCCCGCCAAATAGCTGTCAAATTGTCAAAATCGGGATAAGTTTACGTGTGAAAGGTTGTTTATTTTTATGTTTTATTTAAATCAATAGTGAATTCACTATCAAAATGTCTAAATTAGAAGACAATGAAGAAAACTGGATTGATAAATTGAACAGTCTTTGTTCGGATTTAAACGTCGACCCAGTTGCAGCACAAAAATCCAAGGAGTCCTTTTTAGAGATAAAACGAAATTATACTTTAGATGTAAGTATTTCAGTCCATTCCATTCGTATTATTACTGCAATTAATAGTCTTCTCTTCTTAGTTGTTGATATTTTTTTAGAAGAATACTAGAGCGTCATTACAGGGAGTGATACGATCTGGCTACGTCGATTCACTACTGAAGCCCTTAAGAAGCCAAAAATCAAAATCTTACTCGGGTTAATTCATTACATTGTTCTAGCTTAGTACGTGTTCTTTTTTCTAAGGTCCATATTGTGGATGCATTTTAGTATCTTTGTGATTTGGCTTCATGTATTATTTTTTAACCTGCAACTACTTTCATCTGCCTAATCCACACGAGGCCTTTATCTTAGGATGTTCACTGGCATCAGTCATTTATCAGGAACTATAAGCTTTACATAGATGACACAAAACAAAAATTGAGACAATATTTGGAGGAAGCATTTTCCCTAGACCTTTGTTTACTAAACCAATTTGTATTGTTTGAAAATACGTCATGATAGGATAAAACTTGTATGGCCCTTATATTTTATATTGTCCTAGGGTGATTCATTGCATTGGATGGCATGTGCCCTATATGTGGCATGTAGAACCTCCATAACTCCTACAGTGGAGTCTGGAAAGGCAGTGGAAGGAAACTGTGTCAGCCTTACCAAGCTGTTGAGACTGTGCAATATAAGGTTAGTAATATTCATAGATAATAGTTTTAAGTTCCTAGTATCAATTTGGTTGGTTATAAGAGTAGAAGAAGACTAAAGAACAATGAATGGATATTGTGAGATGATATTGCTAGAAGAGTGTTAAATGGAAAATAGAGATGAATGGAAGAAATCATGCCAACCCCAAACAAATTCTTTTCTATATTTATTCAGGAATGCAGGGCATAATAACGATTTTTATTGTTACAATAATCTATTATTCTCTACTGTAGCTTCTTGCTAGTTAAATATATTAATTTTTTTATCATAATGCAACATTTTGACTTTCTCCACAGTCTAATCCAGTTCTTCAAAAAAATAAAAAACTGGATGGAGATGGCTTCAATGTCCACTGAATTCAGAGACAGGATATCCCATTTGGAGCACAAGTTTGCAGTCTCCACTGTGCTGTTCAGGAATTTCCAGCCAATCTTCCAGGAGATCTTCTCTGGCCTAACAAAGGAGCCTATGAAAAGCAGTTCTAAAAGAAGGCCTAAGTAAGTGATTTATTCAATATGTCCATCTAGAATCTTCATGTTTTAGGCACAGAATATTTATTAATGTTTTTTTTTTGTACAAAATAATTATACTCTCATACTAATGATACATTACTTACACCAAAATATTCATTTATGCATCAGTTTACAGATATTTAGTGAGTCAAATAAACAATATAATTCTAAAATCATGCTAGTTCTATTATATTTTGCTTGGGTTAGCTCACTTAGCTCATAGAAAAAAAAACATGTTTGTGTGTAGGCAACAGGAAGTTCACCATTGTTTAGTTTGTTGGTTGTCATTCAACTGATTCTAATGTCCTGAGACATCACTTTGTTTTTCCACTTCAGTTCTTAGCAAATTTACAGCTATAAAATTTGAATTAACTTGTTTATGTAATTTTGTTCAATGCAAATTCAATGAAATATTTCAGAAAATTTAGGCTCTAACAAACTTCATTTGGCTTGTCTGAAAATTGTATTGGTGTAATACCTCACCAAATAATGCTAAAATAAAGATTTCCAACATACCTTGATAACTCATGGTATTTACATTTCTACATAATAAAAACATATCAAAATTTAAAAACATTTAATATTTTAAATCTATTAAAATAGTAACCAACCTGTATCGGGACCAGGCTCCTAGCTATTGGCGGCCAGGGAACAATATAAGCCAAACTACCATTTTTTAAGCCGCCTTAAGGGTCTACTAACGGTCCAGGGGCGCCCTCATTGAATAAAAAATCGTAGCATAGCACAGAAAATAAATATTAAAAAATCCAACTTCACATTTGAACGTTTCGTATCCAAAGTAGTAGGCAAAAGTACCAAAAACGGCAGTTTCTGACACTTTTGTCTACTACTATGGATACGAAACATTTTGAGACCTGTTTTAACAACGTAAAAATGCTTTATCCTCTTTGTAACAAACGTGAAGTTGGATTTCTTTATATTATTTTCTGTGCTATGCTACGATTTTTTATTCAATGAGGGCGCCACTGGACTGTTAGTAAGGCCTTAAGAGAGCCTCCTATGATATTTGTTGAAGCTTTCAAGCAAAGTCAAAATACTTGATACCTTTTCATTATGAATATTTTTCATATATTTGTTAGGCTCACATTTGACTATTATTTCATTTTTCCTTCATAGGGCACAGCCGTGTACAACAAATGCTCTGTTTGAGTTCACTTGGTGTTTATACATCTGCGTGAAGGGGGAGCATCACAGGTCAGCTCATGATCTTGTGGACATGTACCATTTGCTGCTTGCATCTTTAGACTTTGTTTTTGCAAATGCCATCTTGGACAGAAGGGTAGATTTAATTAATCCTGAATTTAAAGGTTTGTAGATAATATTATTTAATACTTTTACCACCTTTTCTGTTTTAATCTCTTACAATATTGGGTAAGAATTTTGTGTGTTCTAAATTAGTAAAGAAACCCTGAAATATCAAAATAATAATTTCAACATGTCAATTTATTTTAAAAAAATCTTAGAAGTTTTGGTCTAAAGGTTTACATCAAATTGTACTTTATTTTCTAGGTTTGCCTAGTGACTGGTTGAAAGAGGATTTCAAAATGCCATCAACAACCCCATGTATCATGCCGGCTTTATGTGAAATCAAAAATGGACTGCTTGTGGATGCTGCTGCATCTAAGGAATATACCTGGAAGCCAGCGATAAAGAAGTTTTTCGAAAAACAAGTAAGTTGTGACTTGATACTTAGATCTGGTTTGATGCCAACAACGCACAAAACAATTAAAAATCTATTGTTTTATGCGTTGTTGGCAGCGAATGGATTAAGGTTTAATCTATACATATAATAAATCTGTAGAAAAGTTTTTGTCTGTTTGTCGGTTTATCTGTTTGTCTGTTTAGTTGTGCACGCATCACGTAAAATGTACGAAACCAATGTATATAAGTTTTGTACATAAAAATTGTGCATAACTTGAAGTATTATTTAGTTTTTGTTTGATGGCAATCAGTTCATTCTATCAAAAGATCAATAAGTGGTCCAGGAGATTTTTTTTTACCTTAATGCGATCATGCCATGGTTTCTAAATTACTTAAACCTCAAAGTGACGTTTGGGAGGACCTTTTATCCGAATGGCAATGTTGGTGGGAAAGTTCCATCAAAGATCGACACCACCAGTTCTTCCCATCAGTTCGCGAGCGGCTGTCTAGTACATGGTTGGAGGTGGATCACTGTGTTGCCCAATTTCTCACAGGTCATTGCAACTTTAAGAGTAAATTATTTTCCTTCAAGCTTGTTGCCTCGCCTTTATGTCAATGTTCTACACCTGATTGTGAATACGAACAATCCGCACATATCCTATGGGAGTGTACTCTTTGGCAAACTGAACGCAATATTATGTTGGATAGTATTCAGCAATAGATGACTATTACACGGACCTTGTGGAAACTAGAACGAATTTACGTGCGTTCAAGCGTTTTTGCCATACCTGTTATTAGAATCAAGTGTAACAGCTCACAATTTTAGGACCCATTAATATTGTTACCCATTATAGTGTTATTAACCAGTGGTGCTTGGCAACTGGGCTTGCCCCAGTTTTAAATACCCCCATTGTGCCTGATGGCCTAGCTTTGTTCTGTCTCCCGCTTGATTAGGTGGGAAGTGGAAATTATGTTTTTCTTATATTATGAATTTCGTTTTAGGACCCAAGACAGTTTTATCGTTTCTCTGGGACTCGTCGAGCTTCATTGCCTCGGCGTTTTTTCTGATGGTCGCCACTGTTGATTCTGGCTTACAGAGGTTACAGTGGCCCAAAAAAAAAAAGAAGTGTTCAAGAAGTAAAATACCACAACACAATGTTGACAGTTGAACTACTTATTCGATAGATGGCGTTGTGCATTTGACGCCATTTTTCTGATTGGCGGCGGTGTTAAGATTCTCCGCGGAAGAATGATCGTCGGTTTTTTTTTTCGGCTGTATATCATGATCCGTAATGGGTAGTAGACAGTTGAAATTTTCACAGAATATGTATTTCAACTGTCTACCTACCTATTAAGGATCGTGAGATACAGCCCGCTGACAGACGGACGGACAGCGGAGGCATAGGGTCCCGTTGGTTACTCTTCGGGTACGGAACCCTAAAAATTAAGACGATACAGTGCGTTGAAATTTCGCATGACGTCACGCTTGAGTTAAAATTGTACCACTTTTTACTCAAAAGTTACGTAATAAACCTCCACTTCTGAACTTTGATGCGTTTTATCTAGAGAAGCATTAACATAATCAAGTTTCTCATTGGATAAAATTACAAGAACTTTATTTGCGAACTCTTTATTTTAAATGGAAGCGGTGATACAGTCAGTGCCTTGCATTACCTCTTCTTATTTTCAATAGCGGTCAGGTAAAGCAGGTAACACAGGGTATTGACTGTACTCTTATCTAAGCGACGCATTTTAGTTTTCGACAACCACGCGAACGAAATCACGGGCACAGCTTGTTCTTAATAAAACCATTCTACTGACAGTTGAGCTTACCTGAAATGACAGCAGGATTTCCATTTGCAACATAATTTAATCTCCTTTTTCTATTTTTTTTTAGATTTTAAAAGGTGATCCTGAAGAACTTTGTGGAGTCCTAGAAATTGGTACTTTTGACCAAAACCTAAAATCATTGAACAATTTATATGAAACCTATGTGCTAAGTGTTGGTGAATTTGATGAACGGATATTCTTAGGTGAGTTAACCTAATTGTTAATAATAATAGTCATGATACAGCCTGTAACTGTGTGTGTATCCTGCATATGTATATCTGAAAGTGAAACTGGATTATGTCACCAAGATTTTGGACTTGAAAATTTGCATGAAATACACTATTACAAACTTTGCAATAGTACAACAAAGCCTGCAACTTTGTCCCCAGCAAACATAAATCTATCAAAATCATTAAAAGGAGTTTTATTAGGTCTTACTGGCCACTAACAAAAATATATCTGACCATTAAGGCATTATTAATAAAAAAAATGGTCTGACATTTTTCAAAGCTTGTTTACTAGAAAGCAAACATGTCGAATATTTCAAATAATAATATTTATTATTTAAATCCTATTTTAACTTGTTTTGTAGATTACGAAGGTAAAACTGTTATTGTACACAATGTTTTATGCCTAGACAAGTCTAATTTTATTGAGAATTTTATTTTTATGGTGGTTTTTTAGGTGAACACGCAAATGAACAAATCGGTACTTCAAATAAAGTGTCTGGAGATGAAATATCACAAGTTATCGCTACTTTTGGACCTGTGAGTACTTAATTTCTATATTGTGTGTGTATTTATATACCTAGGTGAAATTATCCTCTCTTATTCATCATTCACCTGCCCTTATCCCAATTTATTTGGGGTCGGCGCAACATGTCTGTTTCTTCCATACTTCTCTATTAGCGTCATCTTTGTAGTCACCCTCTTTTTTACCCATATCCTCTTTCACACAGTCCATCCATCGTTTCTTTGGCCTTCCGTTACTCCTATAGCCATCCATACACAGGACTTTCCTCACGACGTTTTCTTGATTCCTCCGCATCACATGCCCTTACCATGACAACCGATTTCCACACAACTTTTCAGTCAGAGGTGCCACTTTCAGACTTCCTCTTATATACTCATTCCTAATTCTATCCATGCGCGTAACACCACACATCGCTCTTAGCATTCTCATCTCAGCTGCATGCAGTTGCTTTTCATTCATCCCTTTTGTGGCCCAACATTCTGAACCATACAAGACAGCAGGTCTGACCATTGTTTTATTGATCTTCCCCTGGAATAAGGGCAGGAGAATGATTTCATTCCTCATAAACTCATTCTTAATTCTATCCTAGCACGTAACACCACACATCGCTCTTAGCATTCTCATCTATAATGTATCTTATTAATTCTACCAGCTTTATTTATATAATCCACCAGTATATTGTAAATAATAATAAGAAATATACTTAAGATCCTATTAGTATTGTTACTTTATTTTATTTGTTATAATATAAGAACTGCCTTTTGTGGTGAAAGCTTCCTCCATCTTATGCCAGCGTTCACAGTCTTAGCCACATATTTATTGTTAGTTTAAGTTATGCGTCTAAGTAGACTTGCTGCGAATATGTTGTATTTACAAGATATTGTCAGGCTTATCTGGTCTGTATTATCTCTGAAAAGGTCCTAGGTTCCAACAATGCCCTCTCGTACAGAATAAGATTAAAGAGATTGGTGAGGGGTTTTATCATTTTATTAATTATCTCATCTTGTCCTGGGCTTTTCACTGATTTTAGGTCTTAGTTGGTAGTCTTTTTAACTGATAGCTCTACTTCACTCTCTATGAAAGATGGTACCGAGTTGTATCAGTTTTGTTTTGTAAACCGCCAGTAACAACAATAAAAAGACTACCACGGAACTTCTATGTTATATTTATTCATCCTTCTGAACATGCCCGTGATTATTTATTTATTTTATAATGTAACATCTTGCATGCCTTGTGTGTGTAAACTCATGTTTGAAACAAATACCTAAATGGTCTTGTATTGTTCATCTGTCACCCAATCAACTTGTGACATTGTCTTGTGCGAGTGCATTTGCACAAGTTTTTGAGGCAAAATAATGTGCATGATTAGTAAATCACACCCATTCGCCTATCCACTGGCGGGGCCCATCGTGGCCAGTGCCTGCATGCCTAGGGGTAGCGGATAAATTCTGAAAATGAGTTACCGCACCCCTGGGCACTCAGGCAGGGAAGGAACAGGGGTGGGTTTTAGTCAGTAAGAGTCTGACACGTCCTCCCGCTCCACCCAGAACGGGAGAAGTCATTGGATGATTTCCCAACCCCAAAAAAACAACACACCCATCCACCCATGCTTTGCGTGCGTGCGCCCAGCAAACCCCTTTCGGTATGGACACGCTCAGTGCAATTTTACTTTATTCTGTACTACTCTTTCTTTTGCCTCGTGTTTATTGCTATTGTTTTGTGTCTGTGTCAAATAAATGTTTTCTATTCAGCGGCAGGCTCGTTCTTATAAACACCAAAGTTTCTAGAAACAAAACTTTATTCTTCATCCTTTGGTTTTGTATGTGCAATGCGATGGAATTTTCAGGCCTCCTTTTCGGTACCTTGGTATGAGCGTATGTTTTCAAATACTTTGTGATGAGGTGGTGATGCAATAGATATCAGAGCTGTGGTGGGCCAGTCAAGTGATAAGGACTACGTCGTACGAGTCGGTTGTGGCATGGAACCTAAGTTAGCATGCTCTTTACTTTGTTGCTCTTTGAAGAAAAAATCGGGGTCGAATCGGTATGATCTAGCCAAAAGCAAAACATTTTAGAAATGTAATTGCTCAAACTAGGCCCATGTCCTGGAATACAGTACCAGCAGTGGAAAACTATAGATTTCTAGTACACACTGACCTCGCAATGTATGGAAAGCCTAAACAACGTGAGGCCAGTTTAAACTGGAAGCTTGATATGATATTGTCGTGTGATTATTGGCTTAGTGATAGCGCGCACAAGCAACTTTTGTCTCCACATCAAGTCTATGGCCTTGTATGAAAGTGCGCGCATTAGCGACGCGACAGCAAGTTGCTAGTGGGCGCTCTCCCTTATTGTATATTTTTGTTGTTATCAGAGTGGTCGCGCATGCCACGAGACACCTCTCACCGGGCGGCGATACTTAGCGCGGCGGGGTGAGGAACTGACGCCGGTGTCTGAAGCCAAGAATAGTCTGGCTCGCCTCGCTGCGTACCTGAGAAACGCCAAGCCGCAGCCTTCGAGGGACCTCTTGAAATTGTTCACGTAAGAACAACGTAGTTACTAATAAAAATAACGCAGTTCATAAGCTTGGTGTCATGTGACTCTTTATGTCAGTGGAATAAGGTCTATATAGGAATGATTGACGCGTTTTCGTGTAAAAACCATGTTTAGCTGATTTGCAATGGGGTTATATAACTGGGTTTATGTACAAAAACCAACAATCATGATTGTTGTAAAATGTGTGATGTGCATGGGAGCAAAATAAATAAATTGATGTTTATATGGCTATTTGTGGTTAGTGTTTGTGCTGATGATGAATGGAAGTCCCACGTGAAATAAAACACTTCACGTGGGGCTAATTAAAGTAATAGTTTTCTGCCCTTTTTATTTTTACCCGGATTTTTAAAAACCCGTCCGCTAAAAAAGACTAAAAAGTCGGGTTTTTTGAACAAAAGACATTTTTTTCTTACTTAAGAAATAAATAAATCTTCATTTTTCTCAACCTTCTGATGTTTTGAAACTTTCTGCCCAGCTTCAATACTATACTGCTTACTGGATGCCATTTAATTATATTTAGTTATTTTTAACGACTCATCAAGCTTATTTAAATAATAAAAAAAACCATTTACATTTAATTCATTATTGCCGTCATTTTGAATTAGTAATTATTCTACACAGTGATTGCAACGTGAACATGGATGCAATAAACACAAACCTCGTCAAGCCATGCAACAACTGGATGGAACAGTTCTCCAGCAGTCTGAGGGAGACCAACAGTACTTCTAGTAATCAAACCATCAGGTTTCGCTGCAATATGGTCTCTTGTCTGTACTACAAAGTCTTCGAACACATCATCAGAGAGGAGCACAGGAAAAAACCGCAAGTGTCATTAAATGTAAGTAGAAATTGACTACTGCCCCATTTTTCGCAAGCAGCTTTAATAATAATAATAATAAGACATTTATGACAGTCCATATACTGTAACACAAAAAACGTTATATAGCTATTGTTAGTTCATACAAAAACAAAGCCACAGAAATCACAGGAGTTCCAGTTTATGCCAAAGCCCTGGGCGCGTCCTGGCTTTGCGCACGTCAGAATGTTATCCCTCAGGAAAGTAGTAAATTCTTAAAGAATATTCTGTTCTACAGATGCTGCTAAATCAAGAAACATACCGGCTAGCCGTATACGCGTGTTGCACAGAGATAGTCCTACACGCGTACGGCGTTCATTCTCTCAAGTTCCCGAGAGTCCTACAGATATACGGACTCAGTGCCTTCCATTTCTACAAGATTATCGAGCTGGTCGTGCAGGCGGTCGTTGAGAAACTCAGTCGGGATGTTATTAAACATCTGAATGCTGTAAGTAAATTTATATCTTTTATTTTATGTTATTGGTGACCCTGCAGAAGATGACGATATGAATTGGACAAAACAAATAACCAGTGGTCCACATCTGTACTGGATCTAACTAGCTGAAAACCATCCGAAGAGATACAGGCTAACAAGAATCAGGTATAGGGTAGTAAAAAAACTCGGCACGCTGCTTGATAGGAGGTCTAGTGACATCTGCAAGACCAAAGGCACCACCACTGAGACTACCCTGAAGCACGTCATGTGTCCCCTTCAAACCAAAATGGAATTTCCAGTAAAGAAAGTAGAAGTTACTACTAACTACTGTCACTGTCTGTCTACTGTTACTGTTAAGTTGGTAGTTGCTCTGGATAAACTCTTTTATTAAGACCTCTACTACTACTGCCTATTTGTCTCGGAAGTTTTCACAAATACGAATAATACCAATAACACTACTAAGAGATGCTGTTTCCAATTTTCTTAGGTGGAGGAAGAAGTATTGGAGTCTCTGGTGTGGACATCAGACAGTCCTTTGTGGGACCAACTCAGTAAAACGCCAGTACCAGCGTCCAATGATGTCAAAGTTCATGACTCGCCGCATCGTAGATCCAGTAAGTACCTAATTATATTGTGCTAGCTTTTGCCAGCGGCTTTGCCCTCGCAAAAGCCGAATATTATCACAATGGAACATACTTCTGGGATAAAAGTATCCAGGTAGACCATGTCCTATTCCAGGATATATATAGTCTACCTGTGTGCCAAGTTTCATCTAAATCCGTTAAGCCGTAAAAACGCGAAGAGGTAACAAACAGAGTTACCTTCGCATTTATAAAAGTATGGATTATGGCAAGGTTTGAAAGAAATAAAAAAACTATAAAAGTAACACCTTATGAAAAAGCATAAATTTTTGAAATAGCAGTAGCATTAAACTAGCTTCCTCTTGCCTTTCATTATTACATCAAATATTTATTTTTCAGATGGTCTTCAATCGCCCGTGTCGACAGACATCGACCGTTACCTCTCACCAATGGCCGACCAGGCGAAAAAGCAGCTATTTAAAGACCCTATCAAACCCGGCCAATCATTATTAGGTAAGACAAATTTCATTACAACCAGTACTAGTTTCATCATCTTTCTGTATCTAGATATACATTTGAAACTTATTTTTTGTTGATTGTTTTAGTTGCCACAAACAACACGCCGGCCAGACAAGAGTCTAGCACATCGCAGCCTTCACCAAGTTGTTCGAACGGCGAAACGAATAGCAACTCGTCCACACCTAAAAAAACGAATAACTCGTTAATACTCTTCTTTAGAAAGGTAAGTTGTTTCAAGTCTTGTCTCATTGTAATTAGGCTCAAGTGCAATATCAATTTGTTTGTCTCTTTAACACGTTTCTTCCCTGTTTTGTTACAACTCGTCGAGGGCTAGTTTATAACGTCAGTGGGTCCTGAGGGGTTAGACAAAATACTTTTCTGTTAACGTTAATGCTTCGTGCAAAATGTATGGCAACGACATTACTGGGCGTAGTCACGTGACAATTCTCTCCGCAGGTAATATCCTTGCCATACATTTTGCACGAAGCGTTAGCGCTAGCGCTATTATAAAAGTTATTTGGCTAAGAGGAGCTCGTGGCTAAAGTAATAACAGCCGCACGGGTCGATCCATCAGGTTAAGCTACGCTTCCCGGGATTGGTCCATGGATGGGTGACCATCTTTACATACCGAGACTCCTCCGTGCCTCGGAAAGCACGTTAAGCCGTTGGTCCCGGCTGTCAATCGTGGATCTTTGACAGTCGTTACGGGTCGTCAGAAGCCCGAAAGTCTGACATCCAGTCTTACCAAGGGGTATCGTGTTATCTAGTAACTGGGTTGTGGAGGTCAGATAGGCAGTCGCTCCATGTAAAATACTGGTATTCAGCTGCATCCGGTTAGACTGGAAGCCGACCCCAAGATAGTTGGGAAAAGGCTAAGCAGATGATGATTTGGCTAAGGGGGCTGAGCTTTTAAAGGCGTTGTCCCTCAACAACAGTCCACGGCTGAAGCACGCATGTCTTTAACTTCGCTTTGTATGAATGTGTGGGCTCCCTGTGCACTACGACGAACGACCAAGCTCACGAATACTTGCCTGTAAAATAAGCAAACAGCAACTTACATGACGAAACTCCATGAACATCCTATGTAGCAGTCGACGGTCGACTGAACTTTGTTAAACCGTGTTGCCATCGGTTTTCCAACACAAAGAATAAGCCAAAACTTTTGTTCCAGTTCTACAGTCTAGCAGTAGTCCGAATAAACGACCTATGCACACGACTGCGCCTCACTGACGAAGAACTTAAGCGCAAGATATGGACCTGTCTCGAGTACTCCATAATGCATCAGACGCAGCTGATGAAGGATCGCCATCTCGACCAGATCCTTATGTGTGCCGTATATGTTATATGTAGAGTGAGTATCACCTATCATCATTCAGCTGAAAAACTTCCTCATAGGCATCTCCTGAGGCATGTTTTTATGAGCCGGTTTTATGCTCCCACTTCTATAGGACAATACCAACTGTCAACAATATTTACAGTACAGCTATTTTCATGTCCCTCGGCAATCATCCCATTTCCGAATACAAACGAATGCTAATGTCCATGTCCATCAATTATTAGATTTATCGCGTGTAACAATTTGAATTCAGAAATAAGTACTTTATTCTTGTTTTGTTTTGATTTCCGTGTGAATGCTGATGAATGCTATCTGGAGTTGTAAAACTATTTTCCTTTTTAACCGACTTCAAAAAACGGAGATCCCGTATTTATAATAACATTTACTCCTGTATACTATAGAAATTAATAAAAATATAAACAAAATAAAATACTTCTTCAACCAACTTCCAATAAAGAGGAGGTTCTTATGTTCGACATGTAGGTATGCAACTAAAATAAATATTTATCCAGTTATTAATCTTTTCAATTCAGTCAGAAAATTTCTGCATCTGATGTAGCCTGTGTCAGTGTATTCACTAGCGATGGAATGATCACTGTCTTCACTACTCGAACATTTGAACACATTGGTTCAAAGTTTATATATTTGTTCTCACATTTTATTGAATGATCACATACTTTTTCCATTCTTCCGGGCCAATCGTATTGATTTTTTCCAATATATAATTTCTTTGATTGTTGTCACATACATTGCAACATTTAATAGCTACGTATCCTTTCATTTGAGACCAAATGTTTGCAATTGGATTAGAATCCGGATATGTGTGTGTAGTTAGCTGTACTTTGGCCATGCTTCTATGATACATTCTTCCCCTTGTAGCAGTTTATTATTTGTGTTGGTACAAGCATTTTAACAGGTACCGTCTAATGGACTACAGACTTTTTTTGAAAGTCTTTTCGACAGTCCCTATGAAAGATTTAGTGGTCTAAATCTTCCATAAAAGTTATAACCTTGTAAAAATTGATGATTTATTTCCAGGTGTCAAACAATCCTACAAATCAAGTAGAGAGGACGTTTGCAGAAATCATGCGCTGTTATAGACAGCGGCCGTTAGCTGACAATCATGTGTACAGATCTGTTCTTATCAAACAGAGCGAAGGAGAGAGTGAGTAGTTTTTATTAACACGCTTTTATTAGATTCACCAGTAACTAAATATGTGAAGTTAAATTTAACCCAGTTTCCGGTTTAGCTGAAATTTTGCATACATGTTTAGTTTGCCATGCTAAATCCAATATGGCGGACTTGTTATTTTTATGCATTCCCATGATATGGATATCAAAAAAAGGAAAGCTTTCTTTCTTTTTACTCAATAATAGTTAAGTGTCGAAATTAGATGTAGGTACATAGCTATACAGGACATAATAACATCGTCCTTTTTGCAATGAGTCTATGATGGATGTCGTAATCCATACCTTTGTAGTAATAAAATGTGTTTCTTTTTAGGTTCACCAGAGAGAGGCGATTTGATTAATTTCTATAATAAGGTTTATGTGCAATGTATGCAGAACTTCGCATTGAGATTTACTGGGAAACATAAAGATGTAAGTATATTCGTTCCTTATTGCTCTTATGCGTTTGTCCACATCATCATTATTTTAGCCTTTTACTACAATGCCTTTTAAAAGTTCCTATTGCAAGTTACCAATGTAGTTACAATGTTAATAAAACCAATCATACTTTCTCACTCACACATACCATTATGTGCTCTTGAATCTTCAAATATATTTCTCTATTAGTGTTTCTACATGTAGAGATCTTGTCTTGAGTCGCGATCGTAAAAGTATGATTAGTGCAATTGGGTTAAGGACTAAAAAATCTAATTAGTTCGTCTGTTAGATTACCAAAAAATATTGGACACGTATTTTCTCTTTTGTCACTTAAACAAAAAAAAAAAAAACAGCCAAGTGCGAGTCGGACTCGCATACGAAGAGTTCCGTACCATAAACTGAAAAAAAAACACGTTTCTGGAAACGTGTTTTTTTTTGGGCTGTATCTCATGATCCGTTTAGGTAGACAGTTGAAATTTTCACACTGCGTGTATTTCTGTTGCCGCTATAACAACAAATTTAAAAAAAAAAAAATGATTTTTTGTTATAGGGGATATACAGGGTGGAGAAGACAATACGACAATAAATGAAAACACAGACAATACTAGTTCATAAGAATAAGTTTAAGCTATCAAAAAAATCCTAACATCGAAAATAAAAAAATAAAAATTTCAAACAAACTAAATGGCATAAAACTAGAAACGAAATAGAACACCATTTATAAATATGAGTTCACTAACCTGTCGTAAGAGCGGCAACAACGCGCGGTCCTGTAGCGACTTGATCTTTTGGCTTTTAATTATGGATTAATGCTCAGTAAAATTACACTGAATCACAGATTATTAACCAAATAATCAGGCATCTCTCAACGGCGTGTTATTTATTAATCAAATTATTAATCACGATCAGGATGTAGGTATGAAAGTCACTAAATTTTTCGTTTTTCAATATGGCCGCCATGAATTCGAATACACAAATTGCACCGACGTAAAAGGTTATTTCTAACGTCTGACAAAAGGTCTCCATTCGCAGCCATGTGTTTTAATTTATTAAAAGATATGATTATTCTATCTTTTAAATCATCAACAGTATCAACAGCTGTTGAGTACACTTCATTTTTGATATGACCCCACAAGAAAAAATCCAGTGGTGTAAGGTCGGGGGACCTGGCTGGCCAACGCGTTGGTCCATAACGGCCAATCCACTGCTGTCCGAACATTTGAGACAAACGCTCTCTAGCAGACACCACTGAATGAGCTGGTGCTCCGTCTAATTGGTACCACATCTGCCTGAACGCAGTTACCGAAAGCTCATCCGTGTACTCGCAAACAGGTCCATTGAGGAGTTCTAAAAACTTTTCAGCATTTAAATTTCCATCAATGAAAACCGGACCGATAATAGTATTTCTATGAATGCCAGCCCAAACATTCACAGTAAATCTGTACTGGTGCGAAGTCTCCCGTCCTAGACTCGGATTCACGCGGCTCCAGTAACGAAGATTCTGTCTGTTCCATAAACCGTTCCTTGTAAATGTACTTTCATCAGTCCACATCACATTGTACAAGAAATCCGGATTCTCGAAATGTTTGTTTTCAATCCAGCGACAGAAGTTTTCCCTAACTGGTTTGTCTCTAGGTAACAATGCATGCAATTTCTTGTATTTATACGGCTTCCGTTTGTCGCGTTTTAAAACTTTAAGAATAGTTGTATGGTCAACACGAAAATGTCGACCTGCCCTTCGCGAACTACACGTTGGGTTGCGTTCAAAATAATTTAAAATTCGTTCCTCAAGGGTCACTCTTACACGTGGAGGAGCACTATCCACATGCGGGATTAAGGATCGATTTTCTCGCATCCTCTGGACAGCTTGGACAATGGTGCGCCCGTTGGTCGGACAAAATCGAGTGTTTCCAAACCTCTCTCGGTATGTCCGTATAGCCAAAGCGGCGTTTCTTTGACACTCCCCATAAATTAAAATCATGTCGGTGTACTCCGAAGCTGTGTAACTGTAGCGCGGCATGATTATTAAAAAAAAAAAACACGAAAACAATAAAAACTAAGCGTCTAATTTCGCACAATTCACTCACTGTTTAACTAAATACCTAAAACGTTACGTGTCCTGTCACTAAAATAAAGCGTCCAATTTCGCACTAATACAGTCGTAAATGAATTTACAAATTTAAACACGAGCGGCGGGGAAGTCCCTCATCAAAGGCGCCCGCGCGCGGCGCGAACGAAAGTTAGCGGCATCTGAGGACGCGTGACTCGTCACAGGATCGCGGCGGCCGGCAACACACTAACATAAATTTGTTGTAGCAAATTTCTTCAAGAAAGCGAAGTAACAAACGAAACTAGATTTATCTCTTTCGCACACACTAAATTTTTTATTAATATTATGAGTGCATTGCAATTTCCGCATTCGTTACTTTCTTATCCAACTCTGATGACACGCTTTATGACTCTTATTACTCAGAGTTAAGGTATAATTTTCACTAAATCAGATGAAAATACTAATTTGGCGAAAGTGTTAAAGTAGCGAGTTGGCAACGTGGCTTTAATGTTTTGATGTTTATACCGATGTGGGTCGTTAACCTGACAGTGTTTCCCTATTATCAGATACATCATGTAGCAAATGTTAAAAATCGAAAATAATTTCCTGTTACTAAACTACTGGATATATTCAAATGATTTTTTGTATGTAGACTGAGAACGTCTTGAGGTATGCGAGGTTTAATTTAATGTCGTATTGTCATCACCACTCTGTATAAATACACATTCTGTGAAAATTTTAACTGTGTAGCTATTACGGATCGTGAGATACAGCCCGCTGACAGACGGACAGACAGTGGAGGCATAGTAATAGGGTTCCGTTGGTTAACCTTCGGGTACGGAACCCTAAAAATAAAGAAGGTACAGTGCGTTGAAATTTCACATGACGTCACACGAGTTAAAATTGTACCACTTCTTACTCAAGTGAAGTAACAAGCCGCCACTCCTGAACTTTGATGCATTTTATCTTTGTCATTTTATATCACTACATAGTATAAAACAAAGTCGCTTTCTCTGTCCCTATATCCCTATGTATGCTTAAATCTTTAAAACTACGCAACGGATTTTGATGCGGTTTTTTTTAATACATAGAGTGATTGAAGAGGAAGGTTTATATGTATAATTTGTACCCGAGCGAAGCTGGGGCGGGTCGCTAGTGATTTGATAAAACAAAAAATACGTGTCACAATATTTTTTTATAATCTAACTTACAGACTAAATATAATAATTATTATTTTACCCTGGAATCATCCATCTAGAATAATCCTATTATCATCATATTCATCATCATTTTAGCCCAGGATCGCCCACTGCTGGATATACCCCACCTCTTTCTTCAGCTATACATGATTAACGCCGCTGTTTCCAAATAATATAGTCAGTAATGTGCGTGTGTTATTGTCTAGGAATGCAGCCTGTCCCCCCTCCCAGCGGGTCGCGGAGACGCCACATGGTCCCCAGCAGGCCAGCGCGTGTCCGAGCGCCACCAGCTGTACGTCAAGCCGCTCACCACGCCGCCGCCGCCGCACCACCATCTCACGTACCGGTTCAGTCGCAGTCCTGCTAAGGTACTCATAACTGCTTATGTACTTAGTGGTATCTTCATACAAGCCCCAAGCAGTCAAACCAAGCAACCTGTTTTTTTTTTGTGTGCCTTCACCAATTTCATACGGATGTTATTCAAGTATATATAAAAATCTCGTGTCACGGTGTTTGTGGTTGCACTCCTTCAAAACGGCTCGACTGATTTTAACGCGTCTAGTCCCTCATTAGCAGACACAATTAAAAACCTATTGTTATGTCGACGCGCGGGGCCTGACGCGTTAATGTTTTTTTTTTTATATATTTGCTAGGTATGAGAATAGGACGTAAAGTATTTTACACCCTCCTACCTATGGCAGAACGTTTGCCGGGTCAGCTAGTTCAAGTATATATTTCTGGTTCGCTGACTAGTTTTGAGCACTAATTTTGAAAAAAAAAATCAAGTGGAATGCCGCAACACCATGCCACCTAGTAACTCGATATTTATGTTCTTCAGTCCATAGCTTCAGTATTTATGTTCATATATTTGTCCCCAGGACCTGCACGCGATCAACACGATGGTGTCGTGCGAGGTGGGCGGGCTCACGTCGGGGCTGGGCGCGCTGGGCGTGAAGCGCGGCGCGGAGGGCGGCGGCGACGTCGTGAAGCGCGCACGCCTCGCCAACGCGCACGTGGCGCGCAAGCTGCAGGGGCTCATGACCGACCGACAGGCTGTTTAGAGGTACACTGCCATACTACCATGTTCATGTCAACGGCCAACACTATTGAGCTTTAGAGGCCTCCCTCACACACTGGTACAACGCAATGGAAGTTTCTTCATAAGGTATACCGGTTACCTGGTGAAGATAGTGTGGGGGGGGTATGACTGGTTTGGCTATAAAGACGATTCCTGTCACTCATACCTGTGTACCTCAAAATCCCCACCTTGCAGCAGTTCATGAAACGCTCCACCCAGCGCTTCCTTGAAACTGCTGCTAAGCATCGTAACCCCCTTATCGCATCGGCTACTCGATACGTTCCTTCCCAAATTTCTAGGATTCGCCGCCCCCGGCATACCCTCTTAGTTCCTGATGACGCCACAACCCTGCTCCAAGAGAGCCGTAGGGAGACTAGCACCATTAGAAAACATGACAGACTGCCGATTTTCCGACCTCGCCGGCGAGGCCCGTCGCGAAATCTAAGTCATTGTCGTCCCCGTCTCTCGCCAGCACGTGCCGCTGAGCCAGTAAACTCCCCAATTAATGGAAACCAGATCCAGCCTTCCCTTGCTGCCCCCCCAGTGACGCCCTAAGCCGAGGCCCGTACCCCGCAGGGGGTGCCCTTAGCGTGGTCACTTAGTTTGTAAGTTTAAATAAGTCCTGGCTGGAGGCTTTAATATATTAAAGCCTACACAGGCAAGCCCGGTTGAGCAGACGACCTGCGAGAAGCCCCACAAAAAAAAAAAAAAAATCATACCTGTGTATGTCTCTTTCTAAAGCGTGATGTGTCATATAGTCCGACTGCTAAAGGGTGTAGCACACATATCAATTTGGAAACAGCTCATCACTGCCTCAACTCGAGCCCATCAGTAATATTTGTTTTAAATTCCCTTCTACAACGAACACTAATCGCATAGAACCGCATCACCTCGCCTCAGGACAAGCTCGCGAACCTCAAACGGTGTGTTTAACTCGCGTTCCCCACACGCACCTTTGAGAAGACTGTCAACTACGGTGTGAGGCTGGTCACACCGTGATAGGCGAAGCAGTGAGAAACGTTGCCGAATAATTGATAAGTGTACGCCAAACCTAAAGTATAAAACATGAAATGCAGGTGCGCAACTGACTGATGTGTCATATTGTCCCTAACTGCTATACCTTGATGAGTTATATAAACCCTAGTTTTACTCTTATTTGTAACATTTGTTTGTCTTTGTTTCAGACTTAACCGACTCCATCCAAATTAACATTCGAGTCTATTTACGTTCTTAGTCATATTTATTTCGTTTCACTTAGTACCAAAAATCGCTACTAGCTCTCTAGCCGTCGTCTTTCCTTTATAAAATGATTTGATTATTTGACGAATTTAATATGTAAATGTGAAATCAATTTTTTTAAGGTTGACCACAATAATGACTAATGTTGAACTTGTCACAATTTCATTACGAGACAAGTGGTGCTGCTGCCCGGAGCATGTCCAGCGTACTTAGCGCCCATAATGTTGAGAAAAATACATATTGATCTCATTTTTTATTTATGTTGATATACATATAGTATTGATATGCCATAACTTGAATTTTGCTCATTGCTTACGTAAGATTTAAGTTAAAATAATATGAGTCTTCAACGGCTGTGTCGGAATGAATTAGTGTTTCTGAGTCCAGGACACTTCATTGTTTACCAGATTTCATAATACAAGCAACTTCGAACTACATAAGTAAATTAAGTTTTTATTTTTTCCATCTTACCACGATTATGACTGTATTGTTTTCTTGAAGATGTTTTATTTTATCCCATAGATTTTTTTCATATTGTAGGTATCGCACTGTACCTAAAACGTGAGTTCCTCGTAAATTTTGTTTATTACAATCTGACATATTTTAGTTTCTTCCATTAATTGTATTATTATTGTTTAGTTTGTAAGTAATCAGAGAAAGTTATAAAATCAATTTGTTTTAACTACCAATCAAAATTAAATGATTGTATATTTCGAACCTAAGCACTATATATCATGTATTCTATTAGATTTTAACCTTAGATAGTAAATAAAAGATTGTATCCGATTTATAGTTTTTATTACACCAAACACTGGTTGGTACCAGTGTTTATTTATAGTCTTAAAAGTATTTTATAAATATGGAGAAATGACATTCTATCAAATAATTATAAAATACTGTTTTATATGAATAAGATAGTCTTACTTAGCAACGCAAAATATTAAATTCACAAACAATGCTATTCTAAGCTACCTATTTCTTAATTTAAATATTATCTATCAAGTTAACTCGTATACACACTACACTATCTATAAGTGAATGATTACTACTCTGCTGCACATACTCATACAAATAAAATAAAATTAGAAAGCAGTCTGTTTTTGCATTCTTTTATGTATCAGACATACCTAGTACACATTAGTGACGCTTCCAAGGCTGAAAGGAACTTTGAACAACTCTCACCACACATAAATTACGCAATAACAAACGACGATCGTCACAAAACATTTTAACTAGAATTTAGAATCTCAGTAGAACCACCAACTTATTGTCGCACACAACAACGTTCAAATTTGATTGCAACTACATATTTTAGGACATTTTATACTCCGTTCACAATAGCATTAGAAAAAAAGAGGCTCTAAAAGCACGGATGCAAAACATTTTATGTCAAAATTAGCACAATTTTATTAATTCTTTTATTTTAAAACAGTGACTAATAACAACTAAATTACGAAAACTCGGCAATAACAATTAACAAGGCGCATTCACAAGTATTCACATTGAATGACAATCACAGAACATTATTTACGTCAATTTAACAGACGACATAAACCAGTAAAATTGGAAATACCAAGCTGTCACAACTTGGGAAAGGACTAGGTAACATTTTAAATTTGGTAGAATTATAGCGAATCGAAAAACGTTCCGGGTATGTTCACTTCTGCGTCTTTTAGGTTTTTAACATTGACACTAATGAAACTATAATAAATTCGGCATCTACGGTAACTGGAACATGTTAATTGTACTTTTGTTACAAAGTGTGCATTAAAAATAACCTTGTTTTAACTTCTGTCTAATGCTATTACGAATGGAGTATAGTAACAAAATGGTCACTCAAAAACCAAGCTAGACAACGCTAGAGTTTAAGGTACGGGCACACTTGTCGTGTCGCTAAATAAACCAATAAAAAATTAGGCTTATGTCATACCACATGTTTTAAATTGAAGCCAATCAAGTGCGTCAGAATGTGATACGACACAACACAGTAATGCGAATCCGGTTTTGAATGGCAATTAATGTAAATCATCTGAGATTCTGAATTGAAGCATACATCATTATAATATATCCCTAGCCGCTTGCCCCAAGAACACCTTAAAAGTCCATTGCAATATGCACGTTGTAGCCTACACTCTACAGCATGGAGTCGCCGGAGGTGGCGTCGGAGCGGCTGGAGGGCGGGCGCTCGGCGGCGGCGGGTCAGGTGGCGCGGCCCTTGCCCTCCTTGATGGCAATCACGTAGCGCTGCGCCACGCGCTCCGGCGGCGAGTAGCCGTCCGCGTACGACGAGTCCTGGAAACAATCTTATGGGTTGAGTACGGCATAGGACGTCCAATAGCGCGTTAGTTAAGCCGACGAAATTGACAAAATCGAGGGAAATATCTAGATGGATAAGCGATATAGAGGACCGGGCATATGGCAGAAAAGAAAGAAGTACAATAATAATATAGTATTGTAGCAGTGTAGTGTTGCTTTTCATTTTTTTTTTAATTCATTATTAAAGCAAAGTAGAAATGTCTTGCTAATTTACCAACAGCTGCCGAAAAATAAACTCAGAATATTTTTTGATACATACAAATTCTTGGAAAGGCGATGGCATTCAAACGAGTAATGAGACGAGCACGGAATAGTTGCGGATCAATATCTGAGTCTCAATTTTATTTATATACATTGCCGCGGAACAAAATTAAGAGGGAACAGGGGCTGCGATTCTCCATACAAATGTATTCCCCTTTTTCTTCCTGAATAATGCCTCTAGAGCATTTTTTTTTTATAATATCAAGGTCTGCTGTAGACATGTCCTTGTCATTTCCTCTTTTTTTTCAGAAACTAATAAGAAAATATGACCCGCCAAAAATTACAAAAAATGGCCCATTTTTACCGCCGCGATAAGAGGACTACCAGAAAAATTCGAAGAGACATAAAACATTTAATAGGAACCTAGACATACTCTTACTTAAAATTATTGTGCCAAAATAATTGAATCGGCTCAGTTTTCGAGGAGAAAAAATGGGAATAAGAAACGTTGATCTCGTCAAAAAATTTTGTGATAAAATTAGTCTGAGCTGCAGCTGTCTCTATCGCACTTTACAGGGGGGGCAATAGTTTCTTCAAATACCTATTTTTGAAATTCCTCGCAGGCCCTGTTCCTTCTTAAAGCTAATTTTCTTAACAAAATTCTACTAATCCTACTAATATTATAAATGTGAATGTAAGTTTGTTTGTTACACTTTCACACAAAAACAACAGAACGGAATTTGATGAAACCTTACAATAACATTGCCTATACATCAGAATAACACATATTAGGCTATAATTTACAATGAGGGGAAGTACTAACTAATACCACGCGGGCGAAGTCGCAGGCAGAAGCTAGTTTTACATATTATTAGTAAATGATCTGTACGAGTATACCAGTTGTGTAAAGTACAGACAAACGAGTAAGTAATTTCGTTGTAAAAATTCCATTCTCTTGCAATGTAAATTAATCTCTTGCGTGTCTGGCGAACAGCGCATAGGCCGTAAACAATTAAAAATCTATTGTGTATGCTAACTAGATGCGCGACGGGTTAATTGAGCAACCATAATATCCTGCTAAAGTAGGTACTGATTAACATTATGTTCAGTTACTCAGTAATCACTGACTATCTTTCAATCCAACAAGGTGTATTTGAAAAAATTGATTTACCTCAAACAGCACTTCATAAGGATCAGCAGCATTAGCCGGGAGCCTATTCACCACAGCTCTATAAAAGCAGGTTGTCTGTGGGTACAGCGCCATCACCACGGCTCCCTTAGGGAACAAGGCGTGCTCATCGACACGAGGGTCGGCGCGCATGAGAGGGAGCGGCACTACCCGGCGCTTGCTCAGGATGTGACGGTTCTTTTGTTCTTCGTCTATGTCATCGACTTCGTATTTGCCTTGAGCGGGCAGCCAGCTTACCACCTATAAAAAAAAACAAAGGAATTATTTTTTTCGTCGGTTAAAAATCACTCACATACCAAAAAAATCGCCTTTGTGGAAGAGAAGTAAAAAACTTATTTAATTTCTATTCACACTTTTCCAAAGCTCAAACAAAACACCATCTCCACTGACTAGTACGGAAATAAAACAGCAATCTCATCTCACGGTGACTAAAAATTCCCCTCAGTGGTTTTAACCGCAAAAATAGAAGTTTGGTTCAAGATAGAAACCTCACCCAATGGACCAGAGACCTTTTGTAATAATAATAATAATAATTTATTAACGCAATCAACAGGGTTTACAAGTATTATGTAGGGGCCTTCTTTTAAGTATTGAGATACCTGTCACAGAAGAATTCACTCTTCAATAACTATATAAATGTTTACAGAGCCTGTTAAAATATAATCAAAAACAAATCACAATAAATTAAACTAAAGTTCTAAATTAAAATTAGATAAAATTACATACTTGAATTGATTTTTGATTGAAATTAATTGAATTGATACAATAGATTTTACGAATTAACAAGTCTAATTAATGTCAGATTCCATTTTCAAAGATAAATGAGTGTGGAGTGTTAATGTAGAGTGTTAGTGTCGAGTGCAAGTGTGTGTGTAAGAGAGAAGGAGAATTCAAAAACTTATTATCAAAGTAGGTACGAGTAAGTAGTCAAAATATTTGTTATTTACATTATCTCCCAGTATATCTTAGGTGGGAAATTTTATTATTATTGTGTATATCTTATGTAACCGGATGCAGAAGTAACTCAGTTTTTTCGTAATTAAGAGTCTTCAGAAATGCAGTCAAGGTCTTCTTGGATTCGTAATACGTTTTTTGATAAAAAAATATTTTTTTATTTAACGCGTTGTACAGCAGAGTGGCTTGGGCAATAAATTGCCTTCTGCAGTGCGGACCCTGACCACAGTTATTCGACCTTGACTCCTTCTTTTTGTCAGTATAAGAGGATCAAAAACCGTTGTATTGTGAATTTTAGGGTTGTATTTAGAATATACAACTTCCTTCTCCACTTTTATGAAGTTTTTGCGACCAAGATTGCAACCGATCGTGGTCCTGGCCGCGTGGTCTTAAAAAACACCATTCTCAACAAGCTTTCCTGAAGTTGACGAGAAAAAACTACAAGTTCTCAAATTACCTCAGCCAATATCCAGTTCTCTTCTTTCTCCGACACCCTGACAAGCGCAGCAACAGCATCCCCGGCCTTCGCCACATGTCCGGAGTCAGGCGGCACGGCCCCGCACAGCGGCGGTGCGCGCTCCCCCACGCGTCCGACGTGTAGGGGTAACGTCTGTGCTGCACTTAACAACATCTTCATGAGGGCTCCACAACCAATTGTCTCTTTGTTGCCAGCGTAACGGGCCTGGAAACCGTTTAATTGAAGAGTCTAACAATATTCAATATTTTAACTTGAAGACTTCTTTTGCATGAAAAGGCTTACATCTCTTGTTGAGGATCTGATAGACGGGCTTTTGAATCTCACAACAAGTTAAATTATGAATATTACTGAGCTCTTGCGATTACGCAAAATCTATTAGCAACTTTTATGTAGGGTCTTACAGGTAACCTTAAAAACAGATTTATTCTAAGTAGAGGGATAACTTGAGGAGGGTGAGTCTTGAAGAACATAGGATACTTTCTTCAGCACAGAATGGCTTCAGTTTTTAACCGACTTCACAAAAAGGAGGAGGTTCTATGTTCGACTGTATGTATGTATGTCCACCGATTTCTCTGTCAGTTGTGGACCGATTTTCAAAATTCTTTTTTTATCCGAAAGGGGTGGTCCCATATAAATGTTATCGAAATTGCTTAAGCGCATTTTGAAAAAACCAACAAAAAATGTGTATACGTAGATGACGTATTGATCTCCTTCAATTACGAGTATGTTCAAATTCCATGTTCCATGATAATGGGGTTATCAATTCGGCCATAACTTTAATATTTAGTTCTGGGGTATAAACAACTAAACAGTGAAAAATAAAGAACTTTTTTACAAAAAATACAACCGACTTCCAAAAAAGAAAATACACTTAAAATTGAAAAATAACTAGTTTCAGAAGTCGGTGTCAATTATCGAAGAAATAAAAAACTTAGATTTCGGAAGTCGGTGTTTTTTTATTTTATTTCTTCGTTACTTCCGAAATCTAAGTTATTTTTAATTTTTAGTGTATTTTCTTTTTTGAAGTCAGTTGTTTTTTTTTTGGCAAAAAGTTTTTTATTTTTCACTTATTAGTCTGTTGTTATACCCCTAAAGAGATATAGAACTAAAACCCCAATAAAATGGAACGTGGAATTTAAACATACTCGTAATTGGAGAAAACCAAAACGTCATCTATGTATAGGTACGTATTTTTCGTTTTTGTTCAGTTTTTCAAAAAGCGCTGATGGTAATAGTGTGTGTGTGTAGTAGATACCTGTATTCTTCTCTCATTCTTGATGCTGCGAATTTCATAGATACGAGACAATGCCTTCCGCAGCAGACTCTCTTCTTGTTCAGCTGCTGACAATCCCGATTTGTACAAGTTTTTCAACTGCATCTGCTGTAGGATTTAAGGACTTTTTAATGAAAATACCAGTAATTTAGTTAAACTCTAGAATTTATAAAGGGAGTTTCGCTAAGCTAAGATTAGCAAGCAGATGGGCTGACATTTTCACAAAGATGGTTTAAATATGAGTTTAAAAAATTTATGATGCCCTTTACCATAACAAAATAAAAAGGAGTCAGTGATATAGCGTGAGAGTTGACAGGACGAAATGGTAGGATAAAATATGTAAGGTCAACCAAATGTTACATTACATAGAACAAGCCCAGCGCCGGTACTTCAGTTTTATTATTACGAGTATTTCGTTTATTTATTGCTTGTATATACATATAAATTATAATTTTAAATATTTCTTACAAATCATCATCGATCACTAATAAAAAACTAAGTTTTTAACACTAAGTTTTTTATTAATGATCGATGCAAATCTTAAAAAAAAACAGTGGTACTCTTGGGAGTGCAGAAAGAAGTTAAAACTTGAACAAAAATGCCCAACGCGCCTCGCGTTCCGCTACGTACGCTCGTAGCGAATCCGTATGGCTCCGGATTAAGAATGCTGCCACCCCATTTCATCCCATGGGTGCCGTTGGAGGCGACTAAGGGAAATTTTTAGACCGTGCATACTTATTCAGCACCTTAGGTCATTCGCGTGGTGGCGGGTAAACCATCAGCAACCGCATTCCCAAAGAGGGTTGGTGTCAGGCTGGCGGCCGACTGTAAAACATTTGCCAAATCTTTAGCAATATGTTAGGTCTGAATGGAATGTGCGATAGAGTTAGGGCGTACCTCATAGGCAACGCGCAAGGGCAGCACCAGGCCCCTGTGGGAAATGGACTAGGGTTGTTGCACCACACCGGGCGGGGGCAACGTAAGAAGCTAGCTCGGGAAGTGAGATTGAAGTATGCAATTTGGAATGTTGGGACTATGACTGGAAGGGCCAGAGAGTTAGCGGACGTAATAAGAAGAAGACGAATAAATATAGTGTGTTTACAGGAAACTAAATAGAAGGGAATAAAGGCGAAAGAAATTGGTGAAGGATACAAGTTTTTCTATTGTGGAAGTGACAGTAAAAGAAATGTCGTGGCAATAGTATTAGATAGCAAAATGAAAGAAAGCGTGATGGAGGTTAAAAGGATTAATGATAGATTGATAGTTGTGAAAGTTATTTTGGATAATGTGATGCTGAATATAGTTAGTGTGTATGCGCCGCAGGGAGATGTGACGAAAGGGTGAAAGAAAAGTTTTAGGAGGATTTTGATACAACTGTAATGACCATCCACGTGCATGAGGAATTGATAGTCGGAAGTGATTTTAATGGGCATGTAGGAAGAACGACAAATTGTTATGAAAGAGTACATGGAGGATGAGGTTTTGGAAGTCTCAATAACGAGAGAGAGACGCTGTTGCAATCCGCTACTGCATTTGATCGGGCAGTAGTCAACACTTGGTTCCAGAAGAGAGATGAACACCTAGTCACATACAAAAGTTGTAACCACAAGACCCAAATTGACTATTTTCTAGTCAAGCGCAACCATATTAAGCACGTCAAAGACTGCAAAGTGCTGCCAGGGGAAGACTTGGTCTCACAGCACAGGCTCTTGGTTATGGTATTAGCGATAAAAACACAGTGTACAAAAAGCAAAGAGCGTCCTCCTCCTCAAATAAAATGGCATATGCTAGGGAAGAATGATTGTGCGAAGGAATTTAAAGAGCGAGTAGTAGACAACATTATAAAAATGGGATACATTAATGATCGAAGTGTGAATCAAAGCTGGAATGAGATAGCTGGGTGTATTAGGGCGAAGGATATTTTGGGACAGACAAAAGGAAAGGGTGGTGGTCGATAGAAATACAGTAAGTGTTGATGGAAAAAAAAGAAGAAATTCAAGGAATGGCAGAGTGTAGAACTGGAAAGTGTTAGTTTGAAAGCTGAAAAAAAGAGCGTTAAAGAAAAAAGCTAAGAAATCCGTGGCAATAGCGAGAGCAAAAGCTCAGGACAAACTGTACGACACACTGGACAGTCCAGCTGGCCAAAAAGATCTATACCGGCTTGCTAGAGCCATAGAGGGAAGGCGAAAGATGTTAGTCGGATAAGATGTGTAAGGGATGAAGCTGGAATGCTTCTATCAGAGGATGAAATGATTAAGGATAGATGGAAGGGCTATTTTGAAAGACTGATGAATGAGGAAAATATCTGGAGTGGTGTTGTAGAGATAAACCAATGAACGAGGGGTTAGTGAGAAAGGTCAGTGTGGATTAAGTGAGAATAGCAGTGAATGGAATGAAGAATGGTAAGGCGGAGGTCCAGACGGAAAAACAATTGAAGTGTAAAAGTCATTACGGGTAGATGGATGGACGTGGTTAGCTTTGTTCTTCAATAAGATGTTGCTGGATCAAGCCATACCTGATGAATGGTGCAACAGTTCGTTGGTGCCCATCTTCAAGATCAAAGGTGATTGTGACATAGTATGAAAGCTTGGGAGAAAGTTAATGAAAAGCGGCTGAGAGAAGAGTGAAATCTCACAGAACCAGTTCGGTTTTATGCCTGGTCAGGGTACAAAGCCAGCTGTACGAGCCGAGTGTGCTGTGCATAAAAACTTGCAATGGTGTTCGTTGATCTCGAAAAGGCGTATGACCGGGTGCCTCGTGAGATTTTGCGGTGGGCCCTTAAGGAGAAAGGTGTGCCTGGGAAGTACGTGCAGTTGATCCGAGCGATGTACAGTCGATGCAGTACCCAAGTCCGGTCTGCAGTGGGCACCACTGACAGCTTCAGCGTAGCAGTCGGTTTGCACCAGGGGTCGGCCCTCAGCCCTTACCTCGTCCTTATGACAACGGACGCTCTGACGTCGGACATCCAGGAAGAGGCTCCTGCCTCCATGCAAAAGATTGCATATGGCGGAGATGAGAATGTTGAGATGGATGTGTGGAGTAACGAGAATGGATACAGTGAGAAATTAGTACATTAGAGGTAGTTTAAAAGTGGCGCCAGTCACAGAAAAGTTGAAAGGGAACCGCTTATCTTGGTATGGTCATGTGAAGAGGAGGGATGAAACACATGTAACTAAAAGAGTTATGAATATAAATGTGGATGGATGGAGAGGGAGACCAACGAAAAGATGGATGGATTGTGTGAGGAGTGATGAAAGAGATATGAAAGAAAAGGGAGTTAGTGATAGTGTGACGGCTGACAGGACAGAATGGAAGAAAAAAACGTGTTGTGCCGACCCCAAGTAACATGGGATAAGGGCAGGAAGATGATGAGGAAGATCCATAAGATCAAAATTCATAAAAAAAACTTGAACAAAATCCGCTACAAGTGGGTGTCGGTTTTCACTTCAAATGGATCGCGAGGCGCGTTGGGCATTTTTGTTCAAGTTTTGACTTCTGTCTGCACTCCCAGAGTGCCACTGTTTTTTTTTTATTCAAGGCTTGCATCGGTACGATCTTGTAGCATATGCTCTAGTCCTGTGGCTGGGAGAGAGAAAAGGACCATATCATCAGCGAAACGTTAATTACAGTCAATCTCGCTTCGAAAGAAAGAAAGAAAATACGTTTATTAACGGTACACATGACGCAAAAAACAGACAAACACAACAAAAAAGAAGCTGGGTGAAAATATGCGTCACATCCACGCAAAACGGCCATCGCTCAGCTTAGTGCTATGACCCTATGCAAGACAGCGCCCCAGCGCTAACGACAATACCCATCTCTTCCCATTTGGCTGCCAGTGTCTGAAATACTATACTATAATCGAGGACAACGGGTCGCCCTGTTTAACTTCCATAAGAATTTCAAACTTAGGACCTAATCGCTCTAACCTAATGGAAACTGTGCTATGGGTGTATATTATTTTGTAGTAGTGGGTCGGTTCTATTTTTTATTTCGCAAGGGACTTGAATATCGCAGAATTTGTGATGCCAAAGGCTTTGGAATAGAATACAAATGCAAAATACACAGCAACTTGATATTTTTGGACTATTTGGTTGATGGTGTGTAAATGGTCAGTGGTGGATAGATAGCACTCTACGAAAGCCTGCTTGTTCTGGGGGTTGTTTTTCGTCTAGTTGGACAGCTATGCGTTTTCCAAAAACTTTATTAAAGGTTTTGTAAATATGATAATATACTTAATATAAATGTGGATGGATGGAGTGGGATGGATTGTGTGAGGAGTGATATGAAAGAAAAAGGAGTTAGTGATAGCGTGACGGTTGACAGAAACGAATGGAAGAAAAAAACGTGTTGCGCCGACCTCAAGTAACATGGGATAAGGGCAGGAAGATGGTCTTTAATTTTTTTTATTTTTATTCGGGCTTATTGCCTTTCTGGTGGAGAAGTATAAATATTGTCATGGCAAAAATTTGTTGGGAGCTACTGGTACAAAGAATGTCGTTGAACAACCTTGTAAGGTAGAAGAGTAATGATGGTTAATCCAATTTTAGGGCTTCGGTATTCACGCCATCTTTGCCACAGAATCGGTTATATATTATTTTAATTTGCTGAGTGCATCACAAACATACACTTCAGATATGGGGGATACATTTTCGGAACATGAATCGCTTTCAGATGTTGATTGTGTGTGAGGTGTATCGGAGTAAAGGGTCTTATAAAAAGTAGTGCAAATCTCTAGAAACTTGTTCCTGTTAATTGGTTTTACGTCTCTGCTGACTTTTAAACATGTAATCCATGATTTATCGTTGCTGATTCCTTGCTTTGCTATTTTTAGTACCTAATTTCTTCCTTTTTATTGCATTCCGTATTTGTTTTTTATTATAATCTCTTATATCTTTTCTGATTCTGCACTAACTTCTTTATCTTTCAATCCAAAACTCTATTTATTTTGTTTAAAGGCCGTCTCTCTTCTATTAATTTCTTAGTATCTTCTGATAGTTTTTGGAGTCCCGTACTCAAAGGGTCCAAACGGAGCCCTATTGCTGTCACTCACGTGTCCGTCTGTCTGTCCGTCTCTCTGTGTCACAAAATTTAGTTCTGAAGAATTTTTTAACTTCCAATTGACTTACGAACTTGAAATTTAATAAACATTATATCCATATAATGTTTATTAAATGTCTATTTTACTTACAAATACCAATACATTGATAAATCAGGCGTCATTTGGTAAGAAACCCTAAATGCGCGAAGTGCGCCACGCACTTGGCCGGTTCTTTTTTAATGTTTTCTTGAAATTTGTTTTACTACATGCTTTAAATTTTATCCTTAAATATATATTTGCTTTGATGTTAATGTTTAGTTTTACAACTGCATGCACGAGCCTTTTTTTATGATCAGAACTAACTTTGAATTTGTTAATAACTTGAACATTGTTAATAATTTGCTTTTTTGATGAGAGAATATAAACAAAAAAGCAAACAGAATTAGTCTGGATCCACATTCGTTAAGGTATCCAGAACCATGCCAACCAACAACTGCCGCAATATCCAATATGTCCTGGCTGGCCTTTGTCCTATTTTGGTGTTGAAGTCACCTAGAACAATATTCCAGGTGCTTCGGTGTTCATCGCACACTTTATCAAGTAGGTCGTAAAACAGTTACACTTCATTGTCAGTTTTATGTTAAATAAATAATAATTAGCAAATCAAAAATCAACTTTTGCAACTTATTGAATTTAAATTAGGTAGTAGTATGCTCGCAGGAGCTTTCTTGATGATAAAGAAGCAGTTTTTTATCATCAAGAAAGCTTTTCCTGCTATCGCTCCCCCGCTTGTCAAAAGGTGCCATCAAAATTTTACTTTGCACTGGAAATTGTTTTTCACATTTGGCTTTTTGGTGCGTAGAGCGACCGCTCCTCTCGCCCAAGGCTGGCGCTAGGACAAGGCAGGAAGATGATGATACTGACCAAACAAAAAATTAAAGAGCAACTAGTATACCTGTTGTGAAGAGCTGGAGGAGTCTTCATTAGAGGGAGGTGACTCTACAGCTTTCTCTGCTCTCAATATTGAGTCAATGCATTGCTCATTACGAGCCCTCTCTGCTTCAATGTCATAAATCAATCTGTGCAAGGATCTTAGACGCTCCTGAAATGAAAAAGTCGTACTGATAATATTAATGAAGTAATTTAAACATGATTGAGCATGAAACTCAAACTGCACTCCAGGAAATTGAGTTATAAAAAAAACCGGTTAAGAGAGAGTTGGACGGCTCCACTTTCCTTTAGCGCCAATCTGTGCGAGGCTTCACAATTTTACAGCTTGTACATGTATTTAAGTAAAACACTTTCGTAAAACATTTTAACGCGCAAACGTCTACTTTTTGAGAAAAAAAATCCTAAAGTTTCAGAAAATTCTACTAGTTTACTTAATAAAATTGACATAATGCCACAGATACTGTACGAATTTCATTCCTAGGTCGTTTCGTTTTACGTTTAGACAAAACGACAGTGGATTTTTAATGGTTTTTAGTGTAAACATTGTGAGTTTTTACCTTTAATTCATTTTTAAATATCTGCTACCGCCGTGAATTCAATTATTAAGCAAATATAATAAAATTAAATTTAAAAAAGTTGTACTATTTTTATTTACTCTAAAGATCGTAAGTAACGAAACGTAAGAATGTTGCGAAAAAAACGTTTGACAGTTGTCACTCGTCGTATTTTTTTTTTACCCCGAAGGGAAGGCCAAGGTCTTTTGACCATATTGCCTAGTCTTACGTCCTTCACTCGTATGTTCTATTTTTGTTTTTTTTTTATTATTATGTTACCTATTACACTACACACTAAACTTAACACTCACTCAATCTTCACTAAGTAAAAAAGCAATGACAAGATGCAAGAGCGAGCGAAGCGAGCTCGGGACTTAGGGCACCCCGACTCGGACAGGTTAGGTTAGATGGGGATGGCGGGGTCAAGAGAGCGAGCGAAGCGAGCGAACAGACCCCGCCATCCCCATCGTGGTTATTTTTCTATAAACCACTCAGAAGTAGGAGCCCCGCGAAGCGGGGCTCCGTCGACATGTGGCTCCATCGTCATGCAAACCTAAAACATTATAATAAAATAAAAAATGCCTTTGCCCTTCGACGAATGACCTTGACCTTCGGCTTTTGGGGTGTTAATCTTGACCTTGAAGATGCCATTGATCGTATTATTGCTTGGAAATAGTCTTTACACACACACGTGATCTTCTTCACCCTTAATTTTTCACCAATTTTGAAAAATTTTGACAATTTTTTTCTCGGCCCCTATGGTTTTGCGCGTTTTGGGGTTTTCAAATTTACACTAAAAAGGGTATCCTCTACCCAAAAAAAAATACCTACTATAAATCCGCGATTGGCGCTAAATGAAAGTGCTTCCAGTTGGACTCATGCTCAAAGGGTTCTGTACAAATCATATTTTTTTGAGATTTTTTTTAAACTACGCTTCTTATAGGTTTTCCTGTAATCTCTATGTAAAGAACTACTTTCTGTATTTTGTTGTAAAGAACTACTTTCTGTACCTGCACTTGTTGAGCAGCCACATCAGCTGTGAGCGGCATCTTTTTGCACTGATGATAAACTCCAACTCAGATAGATTGCATGGAACCAACAGACACACACGAACACCTGAAAGTTTACTTGATTAGTTAAAAAACAAAATATAAAGCTCTTATTTAAACAATCTTTTTAGAGAGAAACAAGCAAACAGCACTTTGTAGAAATATAATAGATTGACTGAATCAATTTTTGTTTTCATACTTACCGCTACCAATATTTTGTATATCAAACTAGAATACACCATCAGTTTACAATGACGAAATAACTAAGTTGTTTTCTGTTGTTGTTTGTGTTATGTACAAGTGTTAGGAAAATATGAGTCTTGTTATAACTGCAAGGCTTAGTTATTTTTATTGTATGAACCCTATATATGATATATCGTGCGCTAGACTTATCCAAACGTGAATATTTATGACAATATCTCACGATTTGGGAGTTTTCACCAGGTTTTGCTTAACATTTACACCCTTTGATTTACACCAATTTACACTTTCTTTACACAGACACAATGTGTCACGTACGTTTCGAAACAATCACAGATTAGATAGCTAAACAATGACAACGACAGTGACACTAGGGATGAGCGTTGAACTCATTGACATATTATGGCTCAATTACACCTTCCGATTTCAAGGGACCCAATTTAGGAAACAGGAAGGTGTAATAGCAGTTAGAAATAGAGCAGTTAGTGTCCGATTTAGTGTTGATTGGTCGGAGGATGATGTTATCAAAAATATCCAGGTCCAGGAGGGCTGTGGCTCTGTCATTAAGGTTAGAAGAGTGAGCCGTAAGGTGTCTTCTTCTGGTGTGACTGAGTGGAAGCCTACACAAACTGTTTTACTTACTTTTGATGGCCAAGTACTGCCTAACCGTGTGTTTAGCTTCTACTCAGCTCTTCCAATTGAAAGATACACATACCCTACCATACAATGTTATCATTGTGGTCGTTTTGGACACACTCGCACAGTCTGTAGACTGCCCTTCCAACGGAAGTTGCAGAGCCTAGGCCTTACAGACAGGAGAACAACTCAAGGAACATCCTAGATTTAATTACCAATTTATTAATGTCTGCACTCTCGAGTCCAACTCAAATAATATCTGACCACGTTGCCTCAAAACTGACCTCCATTTTAAATTATATTCACAATGTTCCATCCCCTGATATTCCTTCAGTGGAATGTGAGGAGTATTACTCCCAGAAAGCCTGATCTCTCTTTTTTAATCAATAAATTTAAACCATCGATTTGTGCCATTGCCGAGACATAGCTCTTGCCTGATAGTAATTTCAGGTTGCCGTGTTTTGGCAGCATCCGTAATGACAGAATTGATGGATATGAGGGATGTGCTTTGCTCATCAATAGCAAAGTATTATACTCCCAAATTCCTTTAACCTTCGTTGGCGACAGCATAAATGTTGTTGCTGTTAAGGCTGAGGATATAAATATTTTTTCTTTTTATATTGCGCACCCACAGCCTGAACATCTCTCGGTTCTTAAAAATTTGTTATGCAGTGTTAGTGGTTCAATACTTGTTATGGGTGATTTCAATTGTCATCATTATCGTTGGGGATCAGATAATTGCGATAACTTTGGCTTGCTTGCTTGATGTATTGGATGACCTCGGCCTCCGTCTCATCAACGATGGCAGTGTTACACGCCGGTCTGCACCTGGGCAGAGTAATAGTTGTGTCGACTTGACTTTCTGTTCATCCAATATATCTAGTCACCTCATGTGGCGTCGCTTGGATATGACCCATGGAAGTGATCACTATCCCATCATAATCGAATTTCCTTCCAAAAATATTCCCACCAAAAATACCCCCCCCCCCCTTTTTAAAGCACCAACTAAATTCAGCAGACTGGGATTTATACTCGAAAATTTTGGATTTACGAATTTCTTCCGTTCCAAAAGTAAACAGAGATAACACCCAGGATTGTTTTTCGTCCAAAAGGACGAAAAACAATCCTGCTACCATCCACCATTATTATTATTGGCATTATTATTATTGTTATTATTGGCTGCTATTTTGCTATGGAGGAAAACCTCCACCATTTCCTCCATAGCAAATGATTGCTTCCCATCCAAAAAATCCCCTTCTGGCAGACTTCCTTCCCCGCCATGGTGGGATAGGGAATGCACTGACATAATCAGAGCCAGGAATGAGGCTGAACGGACAGCTAACTGCGATATGAACCTGGATAATCTCATCGCCTTCAAACAGATGTTAGCGAAGTCCAGGAAATTCTTCAAAAGGAAGAAACGTGAAGGTTGGTCGAAGTATTGTAGTTTGTTGAGTCCATCCACCCCGGTTTCCAAGGTGTGGCGAAGGTTGAAGCGTTTTTGGAGCAGTTTACCACCTGCCTCACCTAACAGTCTCACAGAAGAACTGGGTTACCAGTTTTTCTCAAAAGTCGCTCCAGCTTATGTTCCAAGCATAGAGGAAAGCAGTGTTGGCATCGATGATGTTGACAACACTGTCGAACCAATGGACATGCCATTTAGCTTGGAAGAACTCAAAACTGTGCTATCCCATGTCCCGAGACTCCGCTCCGGGAGTGGATGGATTCCCTTACTCCTTTGTTGCCAAAGCCGGTCCAAAAACTCACCAATATTACCTGGACTTGGCTAACTTCTGCTTTACTTCTGGCTATATTCCGATAGAGTGGATAGTTCAAGTAGTTATCCCGTTACTAAAACCAGGCAAAGATCCTAATGATCATTGCTCATACAGGCCTTTTGCTCTATCGTCCATACTCATAAAACTTTTAGAACGTTTAATAAAAAACCGTCTACAGTGGTTGGTGGAAAAGAGGAGGCTGCTCCCAACGTCTCAGTTCGGCTTCAGGAAAGGTTTGGGCACAGCTGATAGTGTGGGTATCCTCACGTCAGCGGTCCGGCTGACCCTCAGCAAGGTCGTCCTTGCTGAGGCAAGTCCTGCTTTGCGTGTCTGTGGTTGCTGTCTTTCTGGTCATTTCAGCTGCCTATAATTCGGTCCTCCTCCCTAATCTCAGGCAAAAGCTGCATGAGCAGAGAATCCCGGCTAGGATTTGTCGTATCATTGGAAGCATTTTCACCAATCGCATCATCCAACTTAGAATCCCTGGGGTTGACTCTGAACAACGAACAGTCTGGAGTGGGTTACCTCAAGGATCTGTCCTAAGTCCCCCATTATACAATATCTACACAGCTAATCTACCCTCATCTCTTAATTTCGACTGCAAAATTTTCCAGTATGCTGACGATATTGCACTAATGGTCTGCGGCAGTTCCATTCAGGATGCCGCTCAATCGATGAATGTGTCTTTGTCCTCGCTGAATCAATGGCTTCTTGATCACGGGTTATCTTTAAGTGCACCAAAGAGTACAGCAGTCATTTTTACCCGCAAGCGTTCTGTACTCTTTAATATTGTTGTTGAACAATAAATTCTGAAAATGAGTTACCGCACCTCTGGGCACTCAGGCAGGGAAGGAACAGGGATGGGTTTTAGTCAGTAAGAGTCTCACACGCCCTCGCGCTCCACCCAGAGCGGGACAAGTCATTGGATGATTTCCCACCCCAAAAAAAGAACTTCAGAAGGAGTCTTGAAGCGCAGAAAAGCTGACCACATACGCTCCAAGGCGAGTGTAGCTCAGTCACCAACTAACGAGCCAGGTATTGCGTTGGGACCATCGTCATCGGCTGAATCGTCAACGTCCACACCACATGAAGTACTACCTCGTGCCAGTTCAACTCCAATCAGTCCACCTCCGATAGAGACCGTTTCCTACTTGCCACGAACACTCGAGCAGACGCTAGTGTTGAGGTGTAGCAAGAGAACAGTACGCCCACCGCATCGCCTCATTGAGCGAATGGACTAAGGCCCGGAGGAATGTTACAGACTCCTTTAATACTATAGATTTTATAGGGGTCGTGGCTTCTTAAATGCTAAGACCCTACACAACAGCGAGATATGCAGCCTTAGAGAATATTTCCTAGAAACCGACGTGGGTATGCATCGAGATGTGGTCGCTGTGGACAAGGGCCTCACCCCGCTCTCCTTGGCCAACGAGAACTGGCGCAAACCTCTAATACTGGATACTAAGGACCGCAGGAAAGTATGGCAGAGCAAGGAGTTTCACGGACGCTTTTACCGGGTGCCTGATGTAGATCTCTTAGCTTCTGTATCCTGGCTGCGCTTTGGTGACAACTTCGGGGAAACCGAAGGTTTTGTCTGTGTGATTGTGGACGATATCATGATGACGAATAACTATCGGAAATATATTGTGAAGGACGGTACGGTTGATGCCTGTCGGGCATGCCACCGGCTCGGGGAATTCATCCGACACATTATTTCTGGTTGTTCTCGTCTAGCTAACGGAGACTTTTGCATAGACACAACCTTGAAGCCAGGATTATCCACCAGCAACTTGCTCTTAAATACAATCTTGTGGAATCCGTATTGTAGGTATGAGCCCAACCCAGTTCTCGAAAATGGCAATATCACGTTATATTGGGATCGATCTATCATCACTGACAGGACTATTGTTGCCAATAAGCCTGACATAGTGCACAATGATTGCTGATATAGCGGTCCCTCATAACGAGAACCTCGTGGAAGCTGACAAAGATAAGCAAACAAAGTATCTTGATCTGACTCGCGAGGTTGTCGACATGTGGGAGGTGGATACAGCAGTCATTGTCCCGACTCCCGATAGTCGTGACGCCTAATTTCTTAATAGCCAAGAGCCTCGACGAACACCTAAGGAGGCTCTCGTTAGGTAGTTGGATCAAGCGCTTGATACAAAAAGCGGTACTCCTGGACACGGCGCGCATTGTTAGGAGATTCCTTTCTCAAGAGCCCTGACCACCGATAGCTTGGACTCTGTTCCCGATGCCGGTGGGCAATTTTTTTTATATTTATATTTTTTTTTTCATCTATTTATTTTACCAAATCTAAAAAAGATGTAACAATTAGGAAAACTGATTAGTAAACGAAATAATAATATCTTTCTTCGGGTGGCTTATACCCATATAAATCTTATCATAATACATATTTCTTTTTTTTCTCAAGATCTGTGACGGATATCTATTCCACTTGTCTAAGATTTTGCGTAGTCTCAGTCTGAGAAAATGGAGAAACATGGGGCGATTTTGTGTGCTGCCATTATCATTAGATTATTATTAAAACAAGATAAAACAAAACAAAAAAAAGCTTTGGGTGAAGCCATGGATCGAAAGGTGAAGAGAAAAAAGCATTGAAGATAATAATTTACAAGTCGAGGACAAACATTCATTGCGTTTTTTACATGAACTAAAAACTTTTTTCCAAAAAAAATAGAACCGACTTCCAAAAAAAGTGCAAAATAACTTTAATTTCGGAAGTCGGTGTTCCTGTTTTGTGTCTTTGTTTTTTGACACCGACTTCCGAAATTAAAGTTATTTTGCACTTTTTTTGGAAGTCGGTTCTATTTTTTTTGGAAAAAAGTTTTTTATTTTTCACTTTTTAGTTGTAACTCCCCATTAAACTGTGTTAACAATTCATAGACATACGATAGCAGCAATCGCGGTTGATTTGCTGTCAATTTTTGAAGAGTTCCGTTGTCTGTCTCCGAAACCCATCATCAGATCTTTTTGAAATTTAAATGGGACCATTTCGGAATAAACCCCTTTCGAACAAAAAAAGAATTTTGCAAATCCGTCAATATATGACGGAGTTATGTCCGAACATACATAAAAAAAAAAAAAAAAAAAAATACAAACATCCGAATTGATAACCTCCTCCTTTTTCGAAGTCGGTTAATCATTAATCTTTGATCAAATTTCGGTGTTGCATTATTATACTCTTTGGGTGTTGCTGTCATATTACAATTGATGAAGTCGTCCTATTTCTTTGATCAAACGTTTGTTGGACAATGTTTTTTTTTCTTTTTTTTGTTTCTTTTGGAACAAGCTAAGGTCTGGAACCATACTGCCTAGTCATTAGTAGTGTATTTTAATTTCTTTTTCCATTATAATGCAGATGTAACACTTTCTAATGTTTTTGCAGTATTTGGCAGCAAATGTATCGAGTCAGCCATCTCTACAAGTTTCACTGAGGTAGTCAATACTACAATAAAATTCTCAGCTTCACTCTACCGAGATCGCGTCTGTTTCAATGATCCCATGTATTGTCCAGTTGCGTGTTGTGTGTCACTTGAGACACAAACTACACCAATTTTACATCACAATATTCACCAGGAATCAATTTGCGAATAATAGAAACAGTCACTAAACTTCACTCGAAGAAGTCCCGCCAATAACTCCATAGTCCCTAGTCCCTAGCACCCATAATTGTTGAGGTAGGGTGGCAATTTTTTAATTTATTTTTAAATCATACAATTTTTTTTTGTTATGGTCACATTGTTAGTTGTTTGGTTTGGCGTTTAATTTTTAGGTATTTTGGCCGAAACGAATCTGTAAATATCAAAGGAATAACAGGATGTTCATGAGATTATCACTTTTACACTGAAAGCCAATGACCCGAAGTGGTGAATGTGATTAGTATTTTAAAAGTAGGCCATTTCCCTTCTGACGGATTTGGTTACCGGTACGTCAGAGTAACTTCGTAATCATCAGAATTATTTCAGCGTAGAGTTTCACTAATTACGTGTTGTTTCAGGGATTAAGTGAAGTGTGAAGTTTTAAGTGTTGAATTCATGAAAGCAGTTATTGGCCATGGCAGACAATGATGATTATTTAGAAACGATTGACAACAATCATTTGGACGGAACCAACGGTTCCTTAAACATGACTGACAATAGTCTTGGAGTGAGTATATTTTCTTGGTTTACTTTCGTCTAAAGTAACATAATGTTTGTTAATAATGATGCACGAACACAGTCTGTTGTTTATCAGGCAGGAGAAGATAACAGTTATTCGTGGTGAAATGTTACACTTACTGAGTATTAACGGTAATCGGCCTTTATACGACTGGTTCTGGTTTACAAAGCTAACCTGTAAATCATCGATTACACATATGTACGTGTAACATAACTTTCATGTTAATATTGTAGTAGTTCTTTGTTATTTTGGAGGAAGGCAGGATTCCAAATCTGTCTGTTGCATATTATTATTGTAGTCAATGATAAACACAGATGATAACATACATAATTTGATTTGGTTTAATAAGACAGATAAGACCCAAGCTATATTTATTACTAGCTGCGCCCAGTGGTTTCACTCGCGTAGACTGGGATAAAAAGTAGCCTATGTGTTAATCCAGGGTATAAGCTATCTACATACCAAATTTCGTCCAAATCAGTCCAGCTATTTGAGTGTATGTTTGTTACTTCTTGTAACAAACATACACACACACAACAAGCTTTCGCCTCTAAAGTATTTATTATTATAACCATGTTGACCTTGTTTTGTTAGCCTTAATATTTATTAATTTGTTTATCAATATGTTTAACATGCATTTTTCTACATTGACGTTAAGGCCAAATTACACCTTACGATTTCCACCACCCACAATACCACAATACAAATCTACGGTCATCGCATAACCGTCTTCTTTTATGTCCCACTCATCGTACTGACTTTCTTCACTGTTCTTTCTTCGTTCAGTCTATCTCTCTGTGGAATGCGCTGCCCCAAGAAATCAGGATGGTAACTAACTGATTAACCTTCAAAATTAAAGTTCGTGAGCACATTTGTAGAAAGTTGGCAGTAGTATCCTCACAGCGTTAATTCTTTTTCCAATCATCTATTTGTACCTATGTTGTTGGCTATGTATATTTGTGTATTAAGTTTATTCATATGAGTATATATTTTATTTGTAGTTTACATATGTATTTATGTACCTTTGCATTTAAATAAAGATGCCCTGTTTTTTTTTGTTTTTTTCCTTATGGCACCTACCACTATTTGTCTCTGCATCACCCTAAGGTTGACAGGTAGAAAATGCCTGAGGCATTAAGTCCGCCTCTGTACCTGTATGTGCGTAAAGTGTTTTATAAATAAATAAATAAATAATAGCAGTAACAACAGTTAGAGTCCAATTTAGTGAGATTGGAAGGTTTCGATTTGACTTCCTAAATTGTGTATGATTTAGGATAGTGCAATCGCATCACTACGATTTAGAGCTAAGTGTTGCCAATTTAGCGACTTTGTCGCTACTAAATTGTTATGCATTTAAATAATTAATTTGCCAAGGTCCCTTTCCCAGAAAAAATAATCTGAATCAGCTCTTAATTTTTTTTGGTCTGCTTCTGGTAGAATCAGTTTTACGACACTTTCCAGCGACTTTCGATATTCTCTCTAGGGGCTTGAATTTGTAAGAGTTGGCAACACTGCTGATTTAGGAGTCCAATTTAGTGTAGTGTGATCACTAGCTTCCTACTTCCTAGTTAGATTGTTCCTAAATTGGGTCCCTTGAAATTGGAAGGTGTAATTAAGCCTTAAGGAAAATACATCATATTTCATGAAATCATGATATTTGGCATCATTTCTTACTGAGAGCGATGTCTTGATGATTTTAATGATTATAATTCTATAGACACATACTTGCTACGGCCGCGAATCAAATTTTGAGTCAAATCAAGATACAACCTGACACTGACCTGCAAATTGCAAAAAACGTAAGAAAATTTAAATTTTGCGGGCTACCCTGGAGCTTCCACCTTAACTTGCAATCTTTTGTAATTAGAAGCACAGGGATTTAAAAAAAAAAATGTGATTAGTTTAAACACTGATTAGCAGGTTCTTATTTCAACATTTACTACCCCAAAGAAAGGTAGATAAGAAAAGAAGGAAGAGAGAGAAGAGGGGGGTAGGGAGGGGTGAGATGTAGGAAGAAAGGTAGTGCTGACTTATCATTTAACACTTTTAAAGGCTACATACACTTGAATTTGGGTGTGTGGAAAACTCACATCTCTCATCTTGAGTTTACTTTATAATAATAATTAATAAAAATTACATGTCAGTTTTGAAGAAAAGAAAAATAAAATAAAAGCAAATCATGATACATTACAAAGAGCATAAATTAGAATCGACTAATCAGTGTTTAAAGGCAGTTATCCCACCGCTGGAAAGGAAGCGACTAACTCTCTCTCTCTCTATATCTAAATTTTTTGTACCAATAGATGTTGGAAACAGAGTTCATTCACCTCATTAAAGTTTGTATAGTAAAACATTTTGAGACAATGAAACTGTTATAAAGTGCAAAAAATACTATAAAACAATTCCTTAATGTGTGAGAAAAAAAATATGAGAAAAGTAAATTTATTTAATTTGCAAGCTACCTTCTGAAAATCACTACTTAGCACAGACATGTTTTTTTTTTCTTTTATTTTTTAAAACATTACAGAGATATTTCTTTGTATGAGATTGAGCATATGCTCAAGCTACTATTATATTATCTGTAGTTTAAACTAAGAATATGGTTAGTGAGTTTTATAATTAAGAAAATATAAAGTTTATATAAAAATAGTAAGTTTTATAAATAAAGATTGTTAGTATATAAAGCTTGCTTTCTATGAAACAGAAGCCAAGTAATTAAAATTCTGGGATTATCTACAGCTGTATTGATTCAGCATTACAAAATATATCAGTCTTCAACTCACCTACATTTATACATATATGATGATCATATATGACATCCCATCCATACGCACAAAGCGTTTTGAGAAAACATTCATTGCACGTACAGCTAGAGAGTGGAATTCTCTACCGGAGTCTGTGTTTCCTGTAAGATACAACCTGGGAGTCTTTAAGTCAAGAGTGAATAGGTTACTTCTAGGCAAGCGTGCTCCATCTTCGACCGCATCATCGCTTAACATCAGGTGAGATAGTGGTCAAACGCGAGCCTATCAAACATAAAAAAAAAATAAAAAAAAAATTATTGTCTAAATATGGAAATAATCACTATTTCCATGTTCAAATGAAACAAACTAATATGAGAAACAACTGTTATAGAATACTTGATAACAGCAGTTAGATTACTGCATCAACACTTATCTTACTTCACCTATTGGTTTGAGGTCTACAATTTACAATTCTGGTAAAGAAAATAATCAATTTACTTTATTATTACTCAGGGTGGTGATGAAGCTACTGGTGGTGAAGTGCCAGACTTGGCAGCAATCAAAGCAAGAGTACGGGAAATGGAGGAAGAGGCTGAGAAATTAAAACAGATGCAAACTGAAGTAGACAAGCAGATGAGTATGGGTAGCCCACCGGGACTTAGTAAGTTTTTGTTTTATACCTTATAAACCAATAGATATCCTCTGCAGAATGTAGGCCCTCACTGATAGATTATAGTTTACTTGAAACATGTTTTGTCTTACCTGGGCGGCACAATACACAATTTTGTATTGTCAAAGTATAGAATAAAAAAACATAATTTGTAACTAAGTTCCAACACCACATTTATGTCAAAAATAGTGACTTTTCAAGAAAGTGTTGCAAATCACATTTTTTTAAGCAAAACAAAAAAAAATGTTCCAGAACTGATTGTTTGATTAAAATGCTTTCTTAGAACTCATTTAAATACAGTTTAAACATTAAAATGATAGAAAAAACTTGTCATCTTGGCTAAATGATCAAAATCCCTAATTTAACACATTGTTTTTTAATTATATTTTTGCAATTCAAGTCTGAGTATTCCCTCTTGCTCGAGAATTCGCCGTTTTAGTGTCTTTATCAAGACGATAGCCACTATAAGAATTTTGGTTCTTTTCTTTACCTGATGGTGATTTTCAAGTCTCCTAATGTTATAGGGGCTGCATTAGGGGCTCTAAACTTTTGTTATAGGGTGTCCCATAAAGGCTACACTATAGCTACTATAGCCTTTGTGGGAAACCCTATAACAAAAGATTCCCAACCCTATAGAGTCTAAAGGGTTGGGATCACGACTTCATATTGACTACAACATAACTCGTATGTTGACCTTTATCAGGTATGCTGTGATAATGTGCACTATGTGTCTTTTTTCATCAATATAGTCGACATTTTGCATTACTGGGTCTTCCTAGGTCTTTGTAATTAACAAAAAATGCGATCAACGGTTGAAATTTTTTTACACTTTAGTGGGTACAGGTCAACGGCCAAGTCACATAACATTAAATATAAAAATAAAGAAATTGCAGTAAGGAACCTTAGACTTGGCTCAACTTTGTCTAGAGATTTCATTACTTTTTAGAGATAAACAAGCAGCTCCATCTATTTTTTACCGAATGTTTTTGGTGGGATTGCACTTCTTTTTGCAGAAATTTCATTTTATATTCATATTAAAAGCAGAGTCCCACTACGCAGAATAAATTTTGTAAAGACAGTCGGTCGATAACACTAATAGTTTAAGTGTGCTCTTACGGTTTCTCATCTGGGTCACTAGGTAGTCCAGATCTTCCAGGATCCTAGTTTTGATAGTTTTTCCTCTATGTGGGTGTTAAAATCTACCTCTGTACCAAATTTCAGCGCTCTAGGTCAGTGGGAAGTACCAGTACTATTTTGATGATCAGTGAGTCAGTGTCGAAAATGCGTAACTTTGCTTTCGTTTAGCTTTGGAACTAAATGATCTACCGACTTGAAATTAGCTTACTAGATGACGCAAATGTCAGCGTTCTGGTCCCATCCAGAGGTTTCTCAATCTCAAATAGGGGCCTGAAAATGCGGCGAAATGGTTCCAAAAAAGGATGGTACGATAGTGTTGCTTCGCGCTCGACTTGACGGGGGCATTGCCGTGCCCCCAGATTATAGAGGTGACTGTTTCTCTTATGCAGCACTTAACTTAACCTCCACATGGTCGTCGTATGACGTCACTGTGACTATCTGAACCGTATAAAATCATTTGAATCTCATCGCTAAAGAGAACTGACTCCCGTCGCTTTTTAGTTATGTTGACATGATAACGCAAATTTTAAGTCGACGAGTTACGGGCAATTGTGGCTTCGATATGTACATCCGTGGTCGTAAATTCTGCTCAGGAAACTTTTAACAGTACTGTAACTTATGGCTCAATTACACGTTCCGATTTCAAGGGACCCAATTTAGGAAACAGGAAGGTGTAATAGCAGTTAGAGCAGTTAGTGTACGATTTAGTGAGATTGGGACGTCCCAATTTGACTTCCTAAATTGTGTACGATTTAGGATAGTGTAATCGCATCACCCCGATTTAGAGCTAAGTGTTGCCAATTTAGAGACTTTGTCGCTACAAATGGGGTAGTAGTATTTTGGTTTGTGTTTAAAATTAAATTAAATTTCACAAAGTCCCTTTCCCAGAAAAAAAATCTGAGTCCGCTCTTTTTATTTTTAAGTCTGCTCCTGGTAGAATCAGTTTTTAAGAGACTTTAGAGCGACTTTTGATATTCTGTTTAGGGACTCGAATTTGTAAGAGTTGGCAACACTGCCGACTTAGGAGTTCAATTTAGGATAGTGTAATTGCTCGCTTCCTGCTTCCTAGTTAGTTAGTTCCTAAATTGGGTCCCTTGAAATCGGAAGGTGTAATTGAGCCTTTACAGCTACACCTTTATCTTCACGTAAGTGTCGCTCTCGCTGGAGATCAACACTAGAAAAGTGACGATTCCGTAGAGCTGATACCACTATAAAGCGGTTGTCCCTTGCCTTTCAGACTAAAGTCTTGTTCTGACTGTTTTGTTTGTATTTTATTTCTTCGTTATTTGACACCGACTGCCGAAATTAAAGTTTTTTTTTTTAATTTTTAGTGTATTTTCTTTTTTGGAAGTCGGTTGTCTTTGTTTTTGTAAAAATGATTTTTATTTTTAACCAACTTCAAAAAAGTAGGTTATTGATTGTATTTTTTTTTTTTATGTATGTTCGGGCATAACTCCGTCATTTATTGACGGATTTGCAAAATTATTTTATTGTTTGAAAGGGATTTGTTCCGAAATGGTCCCATTTAAATTTCATATAAATATGATGATGGTTTTCGGAGACAGACAAAGGAACTCTTCAAAAATTGACAGCAAATCAACCGGGTTTGCTGCTATCGTATGTCTATGAATTGTTAACACAGTTTAATGGCAAATCACAACTAAAAAGTGAAAAATAATAAACTTTTTTTCAAAAAAATAGAACCGACTTCCAAAAAAAGTGCAAAATAACTTTAATTTCGGAATTCGGTGTCAAAAAACGAAGACACAAAACCAGGAACACCAACTTCCGAAATTAAAGTTATTTTTCAAAGTCGGTTAAAAATACAACCGACTTGCATAAATAACACAAAAAAATGCAAAATAACTTTAATTTCTGAAGTCAGTGTTTCCAGTTTTGTTTCTTCGTTATTTGACACCGACTTCCTATGTTAAAGATATTTTGCATTTTTTAGTGTTATTTATGGAAGTCGCTTATTTTTTAAAGTTTTTTATTTTTCACTTTTTGGTTGTTGTACCCTATAACTAAAACTAAATTATTAGTAAAGTTATGCCCGAATTGATAGCCCCAAAAATATGGAATTTGAACATAAATTGTGAAATTAGGGTGTATAAGGGTGAACTGTACAAATCTGTGTACCCCTTCAGAGCGTATCAGCGTGATGTTATGTTGTGAAGTGGTATGAACAATAAACAGACATGCGGTTGCAGCAATTTAGGAAGGTTTGCTATAATTTATTAAAGAGTTCCATTGTGTATCTCCGAAGTTCTTCATCAGATCTTCACCAAATTTAAATGATACCACATGCAAAGCGCCAAGCTTTCAAATAAAAATCATCGAATCATCGAAATCGGTTCACCAGTTCAAAAGTTCTGAGGTAACACACATAAAAAAAACGTATAGTTGAATTGAGAACCTCCTCCTTTATACTAATACCTAAACTAGTATGACTCACTCTCTTCTATTATCTTTATCAGCAATAACAAAACAACAAAAAAAGTCATTTATTAAAATGCAATTAGACTTTTTCTCTAACTATTCATGTATCCTTAATAGTAATTACTTTGGGTCTAATAGCACTTTTATCATTAACGTTATCATCATATTTTTCCAATAATTACTTTATGGATCTCATTAAGATCCATAGTAATTATTGGCAAATTATAAAGGTGAGATTTCTAGTAGAACTAAGACAGTCCCAATTTGATAGTGTTACTTAAATGTTAAATATTCTCAATTTATAAAACAAAACTCGAAAACTTCATAAGAAATAAACAGTGTTACAGATTTTTATAACTGAACTACTGCTACAGTTGTGTGAATGTTTAAAGTGCTACAGTTGTTGTGAATAAATTTGAACTTTCTTCCTCCATTATGGCGTCGCATCCACGAAATTTGGAATTCGTGCGGAATTCAGAAGAGCAGCGAATTCTTCAGCTCCTAACGTCATGTAAAATGTTTTAACTTTTCTTTTTTGCTATTTCGCCGATATCCCATGTATTGCTTTCCCTCTTAGTTTATTGTATTTAATTTTGGTCCACTCTTCTTCGTTTTTTTAAAATTTTTTCTTTCATTCTCAATATTCTTCGTCAACTGTTTTTTTCGTTATCATTAGCTATAGCGTCAACATCAATCTCTTTAATTCTATTCTTTTCTTCTTCACTTAGTCCATTAATTACAGGTTGGTTTGGTTCCTTCTCGATGCTTACTTCTTGTTCTGATAATATTCCTTATTGTTCATTCAGCACTTGTTTGTTCTATAATTTGTTCTTCTGTTATTATTATTGACGCCTGTTGTTGTAATGATTATTTCTTCAGCAATTAATATTTAAATATTCGTTTCCTAAAATGTGTGGTGAAGTCTGTGCAAATAAGTAAGAAATATTTGTTTTTATTACTAGATAAAATTAAATAGGTAAATTATTTTGATCCACATTTTCTAAATTTGAGAGTTGGTTTATATACAGAGTGTAAGGTACATGAACGCACATACGTGTACTAGTGATTCAGTACCCCAAAGACATTTTAAATGAAACAATTTAGTTAATTATTTTTTCATTTAAAATGTCTTTGGGGTAGATAGGTATAACGGTTTTATACAGTTTAAAGTGAAAAAAAAAATTTTTTTTTTTTAAATATTAGTAAAAGGCCGACGAAAGGAGGTCCAGAATCATGTACTGAATCACTAGTACACGTATGTGCGTTCATGTACCTTACACCCTGTATAGTATTCTTTATAACTGGTTTTTGTTTTATTATTTTCGCGGATATATTTATTTTTTACTCTGCATAGTCAAGCAGCGTTTCGTCGTCGTCATTGCTCATTTTATTTTTTTCTGTAATAAAAAAAAAAATTTCAAAAAAGTAGGTACTATCATAATGTGAATCAATGAGAAAGCTTAGTCTTTTAACATAATTTTCTTACTAAAATAAGCTCTTTTCAATATAAAAATACCAAATTTAGAGCGTTAAATTATCTAAAAACTTGTCAATTTTTCGATAAATCCTTATGAGCAACCAGAACTTTGAAATTTGGTTCAACACGAATTTCTATTAGACGATGCTTTTACTGATTGGCTAAAACAACGCGTCTAGATTCTCTAGCAAATATGGGGTGAAAATGTCAAAACCGCGAAATAATTACTTACGTGGTGTTAGAACTTAAACGACGATTATGCTATTCATGAGTCGGTATCGGTACTACATAACAGCCAAGTTCTGGAACTTTACTGTTATAATGATACACCATTGGCTCGCGCGTGTGCAAGTCTTATATTATACCAAGGGAACGTACTCCTGGGATAAAAAGTATCTTAACCAGGACATGGTCTACCCGTGTGCTAAGTTTCATCCAAATCAGTACTGCCTTTAATAAGTACAGAGTACGAGTTATTTTCACATATCATCACTATCACTACATATTATAAAACAAAGTCCCTCGCCGCGTCTGTTCGCGATAAACTCAAAAACTACTGAACGGATTTTCATGCGGTTTTCACCAATATATAGAGTAATTCATGGCGAAAGTTCAGGTGTATAATTTGTACCCGTGCGGAGCCGGGGTGGATCGGTAGTATAATATAAGTATGGATATTGAAACATTGGCAAATTCCATAAAATTGGTTATTATTAAATTGTGCTGGCCAGAATGGACACCCATGCTGTTCAATTAGGTTTTCATCAATATATCATTGTACAGTGTCAACATAATCGACGGCACGGTTGGCGCAGTGGTTGAGCGATCGGCTGCTGCGCTGCGTGTCGCTGGTTCGATCCCCGCACGGAACAAATATTTGTATGGCCTACAGCAGGCGTATTCGCTAACTCAGTTGACCTCAATCTGATAGTTGTTTCGGGTCTGGGTGTCTTGTGTATGTGAGTTTACATGTTTGTGAATGCACCCACGATACAAGAATAATTGCTAGCAATTTCATAATTATTCGAGGTAGTTATCATTTTGACTATTATGTTAAAAACCAATGTTAGTTACCCAGTTTCCTAGATATAGCTTAGTTGTCTTGTAAATATTATGTAAATGAGTATACAGGGTGTAAGAGAAGTGTTTGGTCGTATTTTAAATACTGTTTCTGCTCATTGATTGATACTACTTTCTTTAGGAAAGTAATAGATAATATTAAGTTACGAAAAAAAAAAATTAACGTCCCATAATAATTTTGATCAGCTGACAACTTAGTACGGTAAATCCAATTTTTTATTTGGGAATTGTCTATAGCTTCCTTGAAGAAAGTTGTTTTTTTCCATGGGCAGAAAAAATAAAATATTATGGTTAATTCTCCCTTAGAATAAAGGTAAAAGCACACTCGGAAAGGGATCGTCGCCTTATCAACTCGAGCCGTGCAGTATTCTTTGTATGAAACTCCCTACTGCATCGCACACTTATCGGAATTGTAACGTAGTTGCCTCGCCTCGGAACAAGCTCACGAGCCGGTGCGGCGCGTGGTTAACTTGCGGTTCCCACGCTTACGGCTTGTCATCCCCGCGCTTACGGCTCGTCGTCCCCGCGCTTACTTGTCTCCGTTTCCACTCAGTCTCACCCCTCGCACGGCTTGCCTGCAGCACAGTACTGTTGCCAAACGTGCTGTCATGTCATTTACAAGCCAACTTCAGTCGTATTGCGCGTGTTTTTTTACTGTAGATTAGATTTCATACAAACTAACCAAACAGGTTCAAAATGTGGCAGCGGTCGGTGAGCCGTAAGCGTGGCGTCGCCTAGCCGTAGCCGAGTTGACGTACAAACCCCCTTAGCCAAATAACTTTTATAATAACGGTAACGCTTCGTGCAAAATGTATGGGAAGGACATTACCTGCGGAGAGAACTATCACGTGACTCACGCCCAGTAATGTCGTTGCCATACATTTTGCAAGAAGCGTGAGCGTTAAAGTTAACAGAAAAGTATTTTGTCTAAAGGCTCAGAGCTGCCGATCCGCTTTGATTACGTGCTTACGTTAGGTTGACGCCTGTTTGACGAAAGGCGTAGAGTGACGACGAGATGAAAGGAGATACGGTGACGATCCCTTTCCGAGTTGATATGTGTGCTATGACCTTACGAACAGTGTTAGGAATGGTGTCATCAAAACCTTTAGTGTACTCTTAAGTTATTTGCTCTTAATGTTTTTTTATCCAAAGGTCTTGCTACACAATATTAAGGATCTGTTCTGGTAAACTTTATAACTTCTGGTAAAACAAGGTTCTCTGAGAAAGAAAAAAAAAATGGGTTTGCATGATTGATGTTATCTTTTCACAACATTCACATGTGCGCCTTGCTTTGCTATATTATTTTAATAAAAGGGTTTATAAAACCTCTAGTATCTGGTATCTTATATTGGTTTGTTATTTTTGCTTAGGGAATAATCAAAGGTATTCTTCGAAAGAACCTAAGTTTAACCCATCTAGTCTGATTCTGAATTAAAAAAATATATATATCGAAGTAAATAAAAGATCTGTTTGTATAGTAAGCAATTGTTATCATAGGTATACAAATAAATCATGGGCAGGGTAGACTGAAGGGCTGAATATAAGACTATATTATTGGGCTTTAAAAAAGATATACCTACTATACAAATTGGTGGTTTGCGGTCGTTCGTATGGACGTCTTGGCGCATCTGCGAATGTTGTACTATATGACATTATGTACACTGTACAATACGCGAAACTTTGGGAAAGCTTGAAATTGGCAAAAACTAAAATACAGTCAAAATCGTTTATAACAATAAATTGGTTATATTGACCAAAACCATAGGTCCCGGCTGAATGCTATTTGACCGTCTTATAAAGAACACTGATTTTTAGGGTTCCTTACCCCAAGAGGAACCAGTGGAACGCTAATTACTAAGCTACGCTGTCTGTCAGCGGGCTGTATCTCATGAACCGTAATTGAAATTAAAATTTTATTACAATTGTTCGAAATTTTCACCGATTGTATATTTCTACTACAACATGTAATGAAAATTGTACGAAACACTTCGTATGCGAAACAAACTCGCACTTAACCGGTTTTTAAGATGTTGCTTAACACAACACTACATTTTTAATTCTCCGAAAAGATTAACTAATGGTACCCACCATTAGTTAATCTTTCCTAGACGCCTTTTACTTTGAATGTTACTTTTACTAAGTATATTATAAATACACTATTCCTAGTAATATCTCTGGACTTATGTGTAGGCGAATCTTTACCTTAAAAACTTTGCCAGTTGTTATGACTACCGGTTTTTACGACTAATTATGAGTATTCCCGATGTCCCTATAAAAGATATTGACTGTATAAAAAAAAATACAATTAGGTTTCGATAAAAGCACTCCCGACCCGATACGTCGTCTACTGTACATATCTGTTGTAATAAAAAAGTGAATGTTATATTTTTTATTTTATTTAAAAAATAACTTTTTCTCTACAAGTGTTTTCTCTCTCTACGCAGCAAGTCCGCTTAACATGTCGATCGAGGAGAAGATCGAAGCAGATAACAGATCAGTTTACGTCGGCAACGTGGACTACGGCGCCACTGCCGAGGAACTGGAACAGCACTTCCACGGATGTGGATCTATTAATAGGTATGTTAAAGTTACTCCTTCATCCATGAAAACTTAGGTTTTAAACAAGCTGCATTTTAACTGCAAGCCAGCATCAAAATTGCAGCTAACCCAAACTGCAATTTTGTGTGTTAAGGTGGATGCACCTGGGTAGCCCGCGAAATTTAAATTTTCTTACGTTTTTTGCAATTTGCAGGTCAGTGTCAGGTTGTATCTTGGTCAAAATTTGATTCGCGGCCGTAGCAAATATGTATTGATAGAATTATAATCATTAAAATCATCAATATAACTCTTTCAGTTAGAATTGATGCCAAATGTAAGTATTTCATGAAATCATGACATTTGGTATCAATTCTAACTGAGACAGTTGTATTGAATTTTGAAAATCTTCTCTTTCACTTATAGAAAGACCTGAGTGCCATTGTTTTCAAGTGAAATTGCTGTCACCGAAAAATTAGAAACACCGTTATTTAATGAAAAATCACGTAAAATAGTAAACTCTTTATTTTTAAAGAGAATTCCAATACACTGTGCATTCTTGAATTTGGATGAGATTTATTGTATTTGAAATGATCTATTCATAATAATTAAAGAAAGTTTACACTCTCGCAAGATTTATAACAATATGCGGTGTTTGCACTTTTATTCGGTGATATACTCGTAGCTAGTAATATAGACCATAAGGCCAAAATTGCCTTGACATCTTGGTATGTCTGGTACATCGAATATTATTTATATTAATCCAATATCATACTACCTTACAGGGTTACAATTTTATGTAATAAGTTCGACGGCCACCCAAAGGGATTCGCCTACATAGAGTTTGGTGATAAAGACAGTGTACAGACTGCAATGGCAATGGACGAATCGTTATTTAGAGGGCGTCAAATTAAGGTAAGCTGTTGAATTATTGCTTTGAACGAGACTAACCTGGTGGAGGTGAAGTATTCATTTGCGTTTGATTGAAGAAATTACGTAATACTAACATTTTATCAATATTTTTTTACTTGTACAAAGATTTCAAAACGCCACTGTTATGTTACAAAATCTTCAGGCGAATCTCTGTTTCTGTTTATGATTCTTGAATAGTATTGTTTCGCTCACTCATAATGAAAATCGCATGAGCTCCCACTTCTCAGTACGGACACTGCGCTTCTTTCGAACGCATATCTAATGATTGAAATCTTCGCAATGTACCTTTTTCTTCATTCGGAATGTGAAGTATCTGGAGTTTTAGTGTCTGGAAGTTAGTGCATGGACCTCAAAGCAGAAACCCAAGGCCATGCTGCTTCGAGGTCCTTTATCCACAAAACAGCGTGTTATGTTACAATGAGTAAATTAGCAAGTACTGGAGTAGCATTTGGTTGTGTGTGTGCAGGTGATGCCCAAGCGCACCAACAAGCCGGGGCTGTCGACGACGAACCGGCCGCCGCGCGCCATGCGAGGCCGTGGCCGCTCGTTCCGTGGCGGGTTCTCGCCGTACTACTCCGGCTACCGGCCCGTGCGCCGCGGCAGGTACAATCCATATTAACACTGTCTACATCTTCAACTTCTGTGGTTTTTTTAATTCTGTTACATAATTTGCAACTGTTGTCATGTAAACAACACTTTGCCACACAAAGTGCTGTAGCTAAAGATCTTTGTACAAAAATTTGTTGTTTATTGTCTCTGTATGAGATTTTAATAAAACGATCTCAAGATATTGTCCGAAAGGCCAGCAGGAATATTAATATCATACGATAGTTTGTAAAAACAGATAGAGAAACGATTCTTGTTTATAACTAATTGTAAATTTTGAACTTTTATTAAATATGTCAGAGACTTGTGACCTATTTGGTGTTTTATGACTATGAATATTTGGAGCCTAAATTCTGTCCAGCAAATTATGTTTTATTGTTTTGTACAAGCAAAATATTGTAAAATGCAAACATGTAGTCACATATCATTGATTACTAAATATAATTCCAAGATAAATAAAATCAATTGTTTTACTTAGGATGACTTCCTGTCATTTAAATATTACCCTGAAGAAAATATTTTATTTTTTGTTAGGTTATGGTATTTTTTTTTGTCATTTTTTTTCATCTCATCTCTATTTATTTAAAAAAAAAACAGTATATCCTATTACCTCCACATATACATGCGGAAAGGTTTTGTCATTAATATCATCACTTCATCAGTCATTAAGTTATATAATGTTCAATCAACAAGTCTGAAATAAACTAAGGCTCCAATATCTGTATAGTGGAATGGAGCACCGTTGCACCGTTTGATGACACTAATGAGAGACGAAGTTTGGTACCAATTATTGTAATACATTAACAGTTGCAAATTACACCAATTTCTACACTAACTTGTGGAAGATGTCACCTCTCTCCTCACTTGTTCTACTTCTGTTTTATAGATTTAGAAGTGGAAGGATTTTAGTCAGTTGAATATTGACGCTAAACTAGATGTGGCATCTTAGACAATTAATCACTGTAGACGGTAGACACTGTTGTAATATTCGGTACAAACTGTTGTAAATTGATCAAAAGAAAGACAATATTTATACACACTTTTTACAAATAAAGTTTGTAATAGAAAACTGAGTATTTTCAATGCGGCGCCCCTCCTCCGTCGTGACGTAGCTTGCATGGCAGTGCGTAACGCGTAGCGGTAGCTTGGTATCTGTAACGTGTAGCACGTAGCTGTAGTGACTAACGGCGTGCCTTGTTTGCAGAGGTTACAGGCGCGGCACGTATTACTCTCCGTACTGAGTGCGGTAGAGGCCCCGGCCGCCGCGCGGTAACTTTGTGCGAGTGTGCGGTATAGCTAAGTTAGTATGTGGACGCCGACGGCGACTCGACTAGAGCTGCGAGCCGCGCCCTGCGCCACTGGACTCTAGCTCTACCTTTTTACCTTTACTTTCTAAACGTCGTCGGTCACGATAATATGGGTAAGGAAAATATACGGACTCCGGTGTATTTATGACGGATCGCGTTAAGGAAATATGGATTATATTTTTATTTGTATAAGATAACTGAGATGAAGTGACTGTTTAAAAATGTGCTGTTTTTGATTGTGAACAATAACATCTTCCTAGGACTCGTTTAGGGCGATGTGTATAAAATAAGTCTAGCGAATAGATATTTAAAATATACGATGTTGACTTCCGTTGCTGACCGCCTCAATGTCTGATTATGTGTCTACACAACTTAGATAATGTTGAAATATATCCTTTGAACTAATTTTGTATTATATTCGCCTTAAAGATGTCGTTAGTGATTTGTGAATAAATATTTTGGCCATCATTGTTCATATCGCGTTTAGGTGTTTAGATTATAGTAAGGGTCTTATTGTAGCCGTTGTGAGTGCTACAGAGGATGATAGTAATGCTAGTACCTACCTATAAAGTTAAGTCGCATTATAAAGTGAATAAGCCTGCACGGTTGGTGAATGTTTTAAAATGTACGTGCAACAAGGTCGCGTAGAGTTCGAGCCACCAGGCCGAGACCGCGTCGCCTCGCACCCTTCGTAGGGACAGCTTCATTGTGAAAAGCTAAATATAAGATGGCAGCTGTCTAATTTAAATAATATTATGTATTAAAATAGGTAGTTACATTTACACTTGTGTCGAAGAATTGTTATAAGTTTTAATATTTGACTGTATCTAGATTGTGTTTGTTACTTTATGGATGAGGTTCCATAACTCAATTTTGTGTAAAATAGTATTTTCGTGGTTAGTTCGTATTCGTCCACGCCACAGTAATTTCAAATATTGATAATTACGTTTATGATATCAGAGTCGTAACAAAAGTATTACTTACTTATTAAAAAAATAGAAATACAGAAATTAATTTCTCGTTTATAAAAATAAAAATTCGAATTCGTATCAGTTTAATTATATAAAAAGTACAATGTACGCGTATTATTAAGCATTGTACGAAAAACATGTAATTTTGTGTTCGTTTTTAAAAAAATATTGATAATAATGGCACATTGAAAAGCTCGAAAGAAAGAAGTAAAAGGAAAAAGATGAAATAAGAGTAATTTAAGAATAATTTTAAGAATGATTCTGTTGTTTTATTTCATTTTCCTAAATTTAATTACTGTTGATGAAGACCACTTCTGAACAAAATAAGCCAGAGGCACAAACACATACATGGCTCGATCTAGGGGGGCGAGCCAGGCAAATGCACAGAGCGGCAAAAATGAGGGCAGTTGGCTGGCAGCAACTAGAAAAGTGAGAATGAGAAGTCAAGCGAAGTTTTCCTGAATTATTGATCGATTTTATATTTCTGAACTGGCAACCCCTTTCGTTACGGCAGAAAATGTAACTTCTCCGAGGCGGGGTGCTCAAATTTCGAGCGTGTTACGCTCGCTCTTCGTATGTTATCCCTTCTTTTACCTCAAAAGCATCCTGTATACCTACTAAAATGTTCGAAGTCTTCCAAAAAATGGTTTGGTCCGAACCGAATGGCAAAAACTAACGTCCTCCCTGAAAAACATTGCCCCTTCTATGGATCATTGTAATGGGCGGCAAATCGCTTAGGCTGTAGAAGAAACGTTCTCTGATCGGTAAGGTAGAAGACTGACAGTACCGGTAAACGAGGTGAATAGGGGGATGTGAATCGGGACGAGACTTTAAAAGGGATTTTAACGTTGAAATAATATATTTTGTCGCCAACATGGACACTAAATTATAATTCAGTTAAAAATATTCAAGTCCTTGTTGGCAACTCTTATCCCTTTTTAAGGTTTCCCTTACTGGTTTTTAATTGAACATCACGTCATTTCTTTGAAAAATGTTATTAGAAACAATATTGCCGTCGTAATTTGATCTGAGAATATTTGAAATAATATTTTTATAACTTACTGTAATTAATTTGTAAAATTGTGTCTAGCGCCTATAAAACGTGTTTTTATGAAACCTAAGATCATTTAATTATTTATAATTTATTTTAATACCTATTGTTATAAGTGTAATAAATTAATAATGCGTCTAATTTCGTATAGCGCTCCTTGATGGGCGAGCCCTATTACTGGGTGAACGTACGACGCGTTACGTGAGCTCAGCACAGAACACGCAAGCTAACCACTCAAGGTCATTGGCAGTTATAAGCGCCTTAGTTTCGTCCCGATTTACCCCTGCATTCCTATTTACCACGTTTTACGGTACTATAAGTTGAAACAGTTTAGACGCAGTGCCCAGATCATAGCACAAATATCCATTCGAAAAGGGATCGTCATCGTATCGTCTTTCATCTCGTCAAACAGGCGTCAACCTAGCGTAAGCACGTAACCAAAGTGGAGCCGCTCCGGTACGTCGACTCTGCTACGGTTAGGCGACGCCGCGCTTACGGCTCACCGACTGCTGGTTAATCTGGCTGGCACACAGTTTGAACCTTCGTTAGTTTGTTTGAAATCTAACCTACAAATTCAATAAAACGCGCGCAATGCGACTGGAAGTTGCTATGTGAATGACATGAAAACACGTTTGGCAACAGTAGTGTGCTGCAGGCAAGCCGTGGGAGGGGCGAGACCATCTAGATATAATATATAGGTACTCTAATTAAACATCTAAGGGTGAGACAGAGGGCACGGAGACCCTTCTTTCCTGTGTAGGTACCTACCCCTCGCTGTTCCATTGATGGTACAGACTAATTTTAACCGCTGTACCCTTCCCTTCTTTCCTGTGTACCCTTGGCTGTTCCATTGATGGTACAGTGGAAGATCAATTTTAACCGCTATATCCTTGTCCGTGAAACCCGATCAAACGCGTTCCGCGCGGCGTCTCGCTGCGGCGGCGCAGCGAGGCGTCGCTCGTGTTGCCAACGATTTTACGATGCGCCTCGCCACGTTGCGATAAGTCTCGCGGCGCAGCGCGAAATCACTGGCCTCTTCCAGTATCGTCGCGTCGCGTCTCGTCTCGGTGTGAGCTGACCGTTACACGGAGAGAGAGACGTAAGCGCGGGGACGACAAGCCGTTAGCGTGGGAACCGCAAGTTAACCACGCGCCGCACCGTCTCGTGAGCTTGATCCGAGGCGAGGCGATTTCGTTACAATTCCGATTAGTGTGTTGCAGTAGGGAGTTTCATATAAAGATTAATGCACGGCTCGAATTGATACGGCGACGATCCCTTTCCGAGTTGATATGTGTGCTAAGCTAAGACCTAAAACGGAGCTTATATTATTAAGCGCTAGTATTATATTATCTGTGGTAGAGGCATAGGCGATGGGTGCGCTTGCACCCCGCAAGTGCACCCAGCGCCTATGCCTCTACATCTGGCACACAAAATCGGTCAAAATTAAAAAATATAGATTAGGTAAATAAGCCTCCTAGAAATGATTGCAAGCATAATCGAAGCGAGAAACTCAATTTTTCGAGCTCGCATCGCTCCCTTTTGGATTTTTTTTTAGGCCCGTGTTCTATCTCTACATGAGGCCATGTGCTAAAGATGCACCCGTCCCGTATTATTTTTATACTCTGATGCACCCCCTGAAAATAGTTCTGCCGGTGCTAATGAGTAGAAGTCCCGTTCTTTTTGCTAACCACTGATACGATTTCTAAGAAAATGTAGACGGCGTTATTCCTAGGTCACTAAAAAGCCCATCTAGCACCCTAATTGCATAAAATACAATCGAGATAGATTGTATTTTACGCAAAGGGTCATAAAAAAAAAACAAGGAAATTATTAAATAATTCATTTTTTCATGTTTGAAAATTCTTCTGCTCGAATATTTTATATGTATAATAATATTATAAAAGTGTTTCGCAATTAATCATCCGCAGTGACTTTTTCGTAGCCCGCAGTGTAATAATTATGAGAGGGGCCGCCATTATCAAGGTTCTGCCCCCGGTTCGGAAAAATCGTTGATCCGGTACTGCGAGCTACCCATTGCTGGCCGTCTGTGGCCGGGAATCGCCCTGTGAATCCCGACCAGCCGTCGGTGCCCAGGGCGTCTCCTGCGGTGGCTAGGGACGTGATAGCGAGATGATTCCTTCTTCTCCCTCACGCGTTCAACCTCTTCCTTCGCGTGCATCGCCTCCACAAGGACACTGTGTTGCTCCGCCGAAGCAGGCCAGACCTCCACCGTGTCCTCCGAGCGATCCACACAATGATAACACCCGGGCGTATTCTCCCGCTAAGTCTGGAACAGGTACCTCCCGAAACAACCGTGTCCGGTGAGGACCTGCGTCAAGCGGAAGCTGAGTACGCCGTGGCGCCTCTAAACAGTCCTCAAGAGGGGACTTATCGCCGCGATTGTGGCGTGCCCAATGGAAACTGCCCTGGTTGTCATAATTTTACTGCTGGCAACTATTTAAATGTCAATGTTGTTGCTGTGAGCGTTACCAACTTACGTTTTTGTACGTAGATCTACGTATTTTCTTTCAAACTGTACAGCAAAATAACATAACTCATGACTTCATGAGGCTGAAGAAGCATATTTTCCGTTACTTTACTTGAAGACAGTGGCGTCCTCGCTAAAAGCTAAGGATGGTATTACACTTATCTAATATCTTTGTCTTATTATTGATCATTGATGGATGCCCATTACACTTGTCCATTATCTTTGTCCAAGATTTTACGTAGGTAATCTGAGAAAATGGAGGAACGTGGAGAACTTTATGTGCTGCTATTATTATATAAAAGAAAAATAAAACTAGAAAAAGCTTTGGGTGAAGTAGAAAAAAGCATTCAAGATAAATCAAATAATTACAAGTCAAGGACAAACGCGTTTTTTTACGTGTCTAAGAATCGACATTCAATTACATTGAAGAAAGACAAAAAGTTGCAGCCATTTTGATTTAAATGTCATTAATCTTTGATCAAATATCGGTGTTGTTGTCACATTTAATGAAGTCGTCCTACTTCTTTGATCAAACGTACATTGGACACAGATATTGGATGTGTATTACCACCCTAAGTTGCGCAGTTTTTATAAGTACTCGCTCGTGAGTGACCTATTTTGAAAAGGGGTCGTCGCTACGTTAACATTGTAAGGAGGATGATGCAACGGTCCAAACACTGCCAGCTGGTCGTTTCTGATAGCAGCTCACCGTGAAAACTTGGTTGGAGTGAGCATGAAGTGAACTGTCATTCCACCTTGATTGTATGGATTGACAGCCCACTTCACGTTCACTTCACATAAGTTATCACGGTGAGATTTTACAGAATAGCACTATAGTACGGTGCACGTTGGGCTGAAATTCGGCTTTCATAGACTTAGGGATATCAATTTGCAAGTGCCAGATTTTTTCGTGTAGGTATTCCCGTTCGTCCCACTGGACGGGAATAATTTATTAATTTTTTTTTTTGAGTCCCATTGGTCCCACTAAATAATTTTGATCAACTTCACGTACATAAGTACCAAAACACACAAACATACTCGTATGTACGCTTAAACATTAAAATTAAATAAAAAAAATCTCCATACAGCTAAGAATTATATTTAAAGATCAGTGTACAGAGCTGAAAAACCAGCGCTGGGGCTGTCTTGCATAGGGTCATAGCACTAAGCTGACCGTTTTGCGTGGATGTGACGAATATTTTCCCCAGCTTTTCTTTTTTTGTTGTTTCTCTGTTTTTTGCGTCATGTTTACCGTAAATAAACGTATTTTCTTTCTTTTAATATTGTCACAATTGACGTAACATAAGAACCACTATAAACAAACTTTTTTACCATTCTGTTAATTTCTTCTGAAATCTTTTTATCATTCATATGTTCCTACTTTTTAATGATAAAAAGAATAAGAATTGTCTAAATGATCAGAAAACTTTACTCATTAATTTTACACATAAATAGCGTCAGTATCACAATTTTATAGAGTATCAAAATAAAATAAAAACAAAATCAACATGAACTAAAACCTAAAGAGAAACAATAATAAAAAGACGTGTATTTTAGTCGAGGTCTTAATATGCAGTAATTGTATATGGCACACAATAGGTACCTACCCAAAAAGATCAAAATCAACGTCTAATACTAATTGTATGTACAACCATCGGGCACTTTGCTTGTGATTATATTTACCTATGTTTTTCTAGAAAATGCCTTACGGTTATTTGTAAATTAAGTAGTTGCATTTATAACATATTCTGTCTGTCAAGATTGAATTTAGGTTACGCCGTTTTGGACTTTGTTTTGCTTTCACGCTGTGTTTTCTATTGGCTCTCATCTCTTCTCTCAACTCATCACTCATATATTGGGAAAAAACTTTTTACAAAAAAATACGTCCTACAACTTTAAAGTTGCAGTTAATACCACTGGGCAACCACTGCTGAACAATTGTTTTTGTATAATAACTATTAAACTCGACCAAGTACCTAATTTGAAAAGTAAACTGCAAAACAACGATTATTATTCTAATGGCTCAATTACACCTTCCGATTTCAAGGGACCCAATTTAGGAAACAGGAAGGTGTAATAGCAGTTAGAGCAGTTAGTGTACGATTTAGTGAGATTGGGATTTGACTTCCTAAATTGTGTACGATTTAGGATAGTGTAATCGCATCACCCCGATTTAGAGCTAAGTGTTGCCAATTTAGAGACTTTGTCGCTACAAATGGGGTAGTAGTATTTTGGTTTGTGTTTAAAATTAAATTAAATTTCACAAAGTCCCTTTCCCAGAAAAAAAATCTGATTCCGCTCTTTTTATTTTTAAGTCTGCTCCTGGTAGAATCAGTTTTTAAGAGACTTTAGAGCGACTTTTGATATTCTGTTTAGGGACTCGAATTTGTAAGAGTTGGCAACACTGCCGACTTAGGAGTTCAATTTAGGATAGTGTAATTGCTCGCTTCCTGCTTCCTAGTTAGTTAGTTCCTAAATTGGGTCCCTTGAAATCGGAAGGTGTAATTGAGCCTTAACGCGCGTAAGTCGAAAACACTCAGCCGGCCGGCAAGCGGGGGCCTGCGGGGGCGGCGTCAGTCGTTGCATCACAGCGCTTATGGCTCAATTACACGTTCCGATTTCAAGGGACCCAATTTAGGAAACAGGAAGGTGTAATAGCAGTTAGAGCAGTTAGTGTACGATTTATTGAGATTGGGACGTCCCGATTTGACTTCCTAAATTGTGTACGATTTAGGATAGTGTAATCGCATCACCCCGATTTAGAGCTAAGTGTTGCCAATTTAGAGACTTTGTCGCTACAAATGGGGTAGTAGTATTTTGGTTTGTGTTTAAAATTAAATTAAATTTCACAAAGTCCCTTTCCCAGAAAAAAAATCTGAGTACGCTCTTTTTATTTTTAAGTCTGCTCCTGGTAGAATCAGTTTTTAAGAGACTTTAGAGCGACTTTTGATATTCTGTTTAGGGACTCGAATTTGTAAGAGTTGGCAACACTGCCGACTTAGGAGTTCAATTTAGGATAGTGTAATTGCTCGCTTCCTGCTTCCTAGTTAGTTAGTTCCTAAATTGGGTCCCTTGAAATCGGAAGGTGTAATTGAGCCTTAAGCACTATATTATTTAGTGGGACGAATGGTACTAATCTAAGAACATATTCCCATTCGTCCCACTAAAATCCCGAGTGGGACGATCGGGAACAAATTTAATATATTTTTTTTTTTAATTCCCGTTCGTCCCACCAGTAGGACGAAGTCATAGGGATGAACGGGAATACACGGAAATTTTTGCCGGACATCGCTTCTATTAGTTATTACCACTGACTTATAAATCCTATGGACTGGGCATACCTACAAGAATAACTTGCCATACCTACACTACACTGAGAGGATAAAATGGCGGATAATAGGGTAGCCATATCTCTTTATTAAAAACATCGATAAAAGATTTTGAGAATGTTTTCACATTGCTACGGTACAATGTCAACTTTTTTTTTCCCAGTGGCATTGAGGTAATAAGTTACTATGTAACTATTGTTTCAGCGCGAACATTAGTGCTGAAACAATAATTAGTTGTCTTAACAAAACAGTATAGACTCGTAGCGCTAGAACGCTTCTAAGGTGTAGTTTTCTCGCGACCAGAAGGTCAGAAGCGCCGTGATTTTCCAGAACCCCACAATACGTAGTTTCCTTTTTAACCGACTGCGCGACGCAAGGGAGGGTAATGTGTTCATCAGCCTATGTATGTATGTATGATTAAATGTATGTATATTTGTTCCCTTGACGTGTTTTAGAGACCGAAAGCGTGGGCCGATTTTGATCATTCTTACGTCAATTGATTTATTTGAATCTTGCGAGTGCTACTAATGACATGACAATTATCAAAATAAAATATGGCGACCACCAGACGCCATAGATTGTGAAAAAGAAAAAAATGAAAGTCGACTAACTATATTAAGTGGGGTTTCAAAAAAAAGGGTTCGAGGAGGCGATTCCAAAAACCTAACACACTGTTAGTTCAAGTTTCTTTCCCTTTTAAATGTATCAAAGATTTAAAAGGGAAAGAAATTATTACTGAAGATTTTTTTTCGTTTGTTTTCTAACTTTCTCATTTAAGTCTCTTTTTGGACTTTTCTTCTTGGACTGTTTTTGACATTTGTCCTTAAATTTCTTAATCATTTTAAATGTGTACCTGAAATCAAATAAAATAAAAGTAAGCTTTAATAGATATTGAAGACAAGCGAGAGATATCTCCCACACAGTCTTAATTCAGTCGATGACATATCATTGAGATCAAATTCGCAAATAATGATGACAAGAAAAACTGAAGCTAGTCATACCGATAAATCTGGCGCAGCAGAGGTGCCAGCGGCTAAACCTGGTGCAGTGGAGGTGCTAACAGCCAAATCTGGTGCAGCGGAGACATTAGCGGCTAAACCTGGCGCAGCGGACGTGCTGGTGACTAAATACCATATTCAGAGCACCAAATCCAGAAGTTGAGAGTTCGTTTTGATTTTAATCACTTTCAATTAAAACGCCAGACATATTTGATGGAATTGCAGGCTGCAAACAAGCAATAAAATTATTAATATGTTTGATGTTTCTCAATTTTATTATTAGAATTGATACTTATTATTCTAAATGGTCTCATTTAATTTGCAATTTGTAGGTTGAGAAGAGTTCTTGTTTGGTCGTTGAGTGCACTTCTCACTCACTCGCTCAATAGCTCACTAGTTCAGTAGCTCTCGAGTGGACAATGAGTTAAATAATCGTACATAAGCTCACTTAATGTTCACCTCACCCAAGTTTTCACAGAGAGATTTTTACAGAATAACACTGCTAATATACTTAAAAGTCCTCATAATATAATTTAGAAGTCCATTGACACAAAAAGCAGACTATTGGTGACATTAAAAAACTCCTTTAAAAGGAGTAAGTATGTACTTAGTGCAACCAAATAAACAAGTTTTTCTTATTTTTGCAATTAATCTTAGGACTACACTCAAACACATTCTTTGCATCACTCTTTGTGCCCGGTATTGCACTTAGCACTCTTGTCATCGGAGTCCAATTCTGAATCAGAATCCAGATTGGATACATCTAAAAACTCGAACTCACTTTTCTGAAACTGAATTAAGTCGAGAGTTTCAGCAAAAAAGCTCTGCTTTCTCTTGGCATCTAACTTAGGCCTTTGTGCACTTAGGAAAGGATCCGAAGAAACAACAAGCATATTTAAGATATCTTGATTAAAAAAAAAATTATAAATTCTTTATTTGCGCAATACAAGTTTACAAATAGTGAGACCCTGACTCTTGAGCTAGGTTACAAAATCTGTATTTCAAGAGCCAGTGACTTCTTCCGTTTAGGTTAAATTAATTAAGTTGTTCTTATAAGAATAAAAGTGAAATACAAAATGAAAATTAACATATGCAATACTAAGATTGATAGATTAGAATCTTGCCTGCTTCTTTTCCGCGAATGATGTTCCCGAAACCTCCTAAAATCATTGTTTCTACTCTGAGGCTTCTTCCGAGAGAGTCTCAATCGGCACAATATATTTTTTCTCGATTATGTCAGCCCCGTACAAAATACAAATACAAAATATTTATTTCTGTACCAACTAATGTATACATTAGTTTATGATTGGAGCCTCCTTTTAAGCATGATGATGCCTGTGTTAGGAGACTCCGCTCCTCCATAGCTTTGGCTGTTTGTACAACTTACAAAATTGTTATTATTTAGTTTTTAGTTTCATGCTAGACTAATTTAAATATATATATATATATTTTTTTTTCTTGAACGGGTGATGCGTGCTTTATTGCTATTTACATAGAGTATAATAAATTCAAACACGCTTGCTTGCTCGTGAATTGAACAGTGTTGGTGTTTTGGGTGAGCGGAGTGCGTGAGGGGTGTCGAGTGTGTGTGCTGTGTGATGTTTGTGGGGAGAGTGAGGTGTGTGGAGTGTGTGAGTTAGGTGGGGTGTGAGAGGTGTGTGGGTGCTGTGAATGTGTGTATGGGGAGGATGCACGTGTGGGTGTGGCATTGCAAATATAATTAATTTCCAATTAATGTAACAATGTCAAATTTAGCCAGGTGTATTAATAATTTATGTACAGTTGACGACATGTAGTACAAATCCACGTACTTTTTTGATGTTTTGCGGGCAAAATCTTTAAATTTTATTACGGACATCTTCTCGCCAGATGTTATCGTTTGCAAAGTCACAGTAAATCTTTTAATAAGATCTTCGTCTAACCCGGTAATAGCTGCAGTTTTATTGGGAAACTTGAAAAACTTTCTTACGGTATTCCCGTCATTAGAAGTTTCCGAGCCTTGTTTCACAATATCAATCAACAGATTGAGCTGATCTTTGAACTTACTTTGAATACATTTTTTTCTGTTCTGCAACATTTCTTTGTCCTCATTACTTCTCGCTGCCCACCGTTTGAAGTCGAGCCTGTACGCAATATGAAACAGACATTCCATACAAATTATACGTGCGTGTAGCGATGACAAGCCTTGTATAAGTCAGCACACACAGTCTTTGATGTTACAACATCAAAGCGGTTCATTTCCGTAATTTTTGCTAAGCACAGGTAGCAGAAAGGTACTACGTGCAAACTTTGGCGTCGATCATTGTCATCATTAGTTGATGAGTCACCATGTTATTAGTAAACTGCACTCTGTGGGGATAAGGGCCTGAATTTCATCATCCATTTGTCTTGAGACCAATGACAACTGCTTCGCTCTCCTTTACAAAAGTAAACTGAACTGGACGACAATAGAAAGTTGAGCATGGTTTTGATAAATATTGATATTGATAAAATATCTAGCTCAAACATAGTTGTATAAGTGTGGATGTACCTGTGAAGCCCTGCGACTCACTGGTGAGTCGGACAAAAAAAAAATATTAAAGAGAAAAATAAAAAAATAATTGGCTGTCAACCCGGGTTGTCGTCGGGGTTCAATTTGACAACCCGGATTTGGCCGCGGGGGTTGAAGGGTTAAAAACCTCTGACTACTCCTTCGCGAATAAAGGGGTGATGCTATTTTATGTTACGTGTTGTTAAAAGTCTGTGTTCCTCAACTTAAACACTGTAACGAACCGTTTCATAGGTAAAAATAAAAAAAAATATTTTAACGATTTAAAAAAAAATAGCAGCAATAACCGATAAAGATCATAGGTCAAAAATTATTAGTACTTTAAGCATCTGTAAGGATATTACGGTTTTCCTTGCTGTTTACGAGATAATTAACTTTTTCATACTAGCTTCATACAAATTTTTCGTAAAAAAAAAATAATTCCTTCGTTTTTGTGAAGAATTAACTCGGGTGTCATTTTTGAATAACGGACTGCAAATGTTTGACTATAGAAATGAGAACCTCCGCCTTTTTTTTTCGTCGGTTAAAAACAGTTACACAAATATGTGGCATATCGACGCCAAAATCATAAAAATACTGCTATCTCTTTTTAGAAGTGAAAAAGGCTAGTAGTGTTTTTGACAGTTACTATAATGGCAACCCTTTATTCCTAGCATCATTGAAATACCTATTTGCGGCCGGTTCGCCATTTTATCATCTCGTTGTTTGGTACTAAAGTTGGGTGGGTATGTCAACTGTCAAATGCTCATAAACAATGGATATATTTTGTGAATTTTGGAGTAATTTTGCTGTGTTATTGCGTTTGAACTCGGTTCTATAGTGGAAGTCGTCAATAGCAAGATGCCCATTGCAATATAATCGGATTTGGCATCAAAAGAACCGGAAATCACCCGAACATAACTTTGCACCAATACGTAAACTTAAATTTAGCTGAAATATCTTTATATTTAGTTATTAAAAACAAAAGATTCTGTATTCGTTGGAGTTTATGTAAAAAGCATTCATAATTTCCCGTTTGCCTTTCTTTTTAACAGTTGTATTTCATGAAATCATTTTCTTGTTTTTGTAGGGATAGAGTAGTGCATGCATGACATTATTGTTTATCGATAATGCTATATTATTATGGTTCTTTATTGGTTTTACGTTTTACTTTCAAGGCTGCCTGCTAATAAACGAAAAAAGAAAATTGTGCTGGAAACAATCAGTTGTAAAAAAGATGTCAACAAAAACAATTCATATTATATTCCCTTCACTTTGAAGAGAATCATGTTTCAACTGGACACTGAGTAAAGTAACACTGCGTGACGATGCTTTACTTTCACGAACCATAATGGTAAGTAACATTGTTTGTTATAAAATTGTCCAACATGATTGCGTAGTGGGTGACAAATAATGGTGGTGGTAAAATGTTTAAAATTAGATTTTTTTATTTTTGCTATTTTCTCAAATATTTCTCTTGTTTTATATATTCTTAATATTTGAGTCAGTAAAATTCTTCATAACTAACAATGTTCTTAAATTTAGTCACTAAAAGGAACCGTTTCATATGTAAAAATAAATAAAAATATTTTGACGATTTTAAAAAAAAAAATATCAGCGACAATACAACATATGTCAATGTATCATAAATAATTAGTACTATAACCACCTGTAAGGATATTATGGTTTTCCTTGCTGTTTACGAGCTAATTAACTTTTTCATACTAGCTTCATACAAATTTTTCGTAAAAAAATTATAGACACATCCTTCTCCTCCTCCTCCAGACCGGAACTATTGTAATTATCCTGAGACCTGAAATTGAAATTTGTCTTAGATTCCAATTTATTTTTAATTTATGACAGCAATTAGGCATTAAAAAAAATATTATTCTCATGCCCAAAAACAATGAAAGACAAGAAAGAAAAAAAAACTGCATCGAAAATATCATAACACTTCTTTTTGCTGCATTCGGCTAAACCGTTGAAAAAAAACAAGCCATTACTCTCATAATTTCTATGTTTATACAAACCCTTACTGTGGACATTTAATAAAAGCGTTTACTATTTCCTTCGTTTTTGTGCAGAATTAACTCGGGTGTAATTTTTGAATATAGTAATAACTAATAGAAGCGATATCCGGCAAAAATCCGGCACTTGCAAATTGAAATCCCCAAGTCTATGAAAGCCGATTTTCAGCCCACTGTGCGGTGTCTCTTCCATGAGCTCTAGCTCTTGTACATATAACAAACTAATCATTTTATTCAGTTTTACCAACCCTAAGTCCTTCAATTCACTCAGAAATAAAGTACGTAGATCTACGAACTTTTCAACAAATATTTAATAATAATTATTTTTTGTAATTATTATTATTTCTGGCCTAGCCTACGCATTTTTCAAAATCCGAGTTGGCAACAACATTTTTGCTGTCAAAAAAGTGACACTTTTTTGACAGCACGAAATGTATCCTTTTGGTATCTTTCTTAGCATGTCTTGTTGTCTGATCTGATTGATTTTGTAGTTTTCTCACGTTTAGTCCGATTGTAATAATAAATACTACTCTAAAAACACTTAATGCTTTGGTGTTTCTAATTCTTTTTCCAAAAGCTATTTAAAACTGTGGCTCATCTATAGCCGATCCAATTGTAAAAGAAATCCATCAATAGATAAACAGTTTTCTTACAAAGTGTAAACATGTTAGCTATGGGTCCCGAGTTTTTACAGTTTATGAAGAAACTGGAAGAAAATGGGGACAAGCTCATTTGTAGTACCCCTCCATTAGAGCTGCCTCTGGAGTTTGAGTTTGATGTACGTATGAAAATTTACTACAAAATAGTGTAGTGAAGAATATTTAGTTTATTTATTTATTTTTATGTGGAGTGCCATACACCGCAAACACACCGCACCACAAACAGTTAACAGAAAATTTATCATAATAAATTATATCATCACAGCAAACTATTCTCTTACAGTGTGCACAGTACTTACAGGTATTGCCTCATCATCATCATCATCATCATCACAGCCGAAAGACGTCCACTGCTGGACATAGGCCTCCCCCAAGTGTCGCCACAATGATCGGTCCTGTGCGTCTCGCATCCATCGGCTACCTGCGACCCTCACCAGGTCATCGGTCCACCTTGTGGGAAGCCTTCCAACGCTGCGTCTTCCAGTACGCGGTCGCCATTCCAGAACTTTTCGGCCCCATCGACCATCTGTTCTGCAAGCAATGTGCCCTGCCTACTGCCACTTCAGTTTGGTGATTCTTCGGGCTATGTCGGTAACCTTAGTTCTCTTGCGGATATCATCATTACTGATTCTATCACACAAGGAAACTCCGAGCATTGCCCTCTCCATTGCCCTTTGGGTGACTGTAAGCCTTCTGATGAGGCCCACTGTGAGCGTCCACGTTTCGGTTCCATAAGTCATCACTGGCAATACGCACTGGTCATAGACTTTCTCGTCTTGAGACACTGTGGTTTGTGAGACGAGAAGATACCACGCAACTTCCCGAACGCCGCCCAGCCGAGTCGGATTCGAAGGTTGACCTCTTTCTCGAAGTTAGCCCTACCTAACTGGACCGTTTGACCCAGGTAGACATACTCGTCTACAACTTCGAGTGTAGAGTCTCCGATCTTGATAGGAGTGGGTGCTACATGGGTATTTACCATGACCTTGGTTTTGTCCATGTTCATTCTAAGACCCACTCTTTCGGAAGCTCTACTGAGGTTATCGAGCATTGTACTCAGGTCCTCCATAGTCTCAGCCTATTTGACATTAAATTTAAATAAATTATGTGACATTAATTGAACAAGAAATAATAAAAAGATGCAAAATAATAATAGTTATTATGGAATCAATTGTTTTGTTACAGAACTCTACTTGTCACGTGTGCAATGGGTACTACGGTCCTGGCTTCGGGGAGCCAGTTTGTGTCACTTGTCACGCTTTTCTCTTCCCGGATTTCCCTTCGTACTTGCCTTCTTCCTATTTCTACAGTGAGAAGACAGATGATGGCGACTCGGGGAATGATGAGCCTTCAGACTTGAATTATAGTGCTGAACGTAAAATAAACAGAGCCTGTGCTTCAGTACCCTCCTGGTGGCATTACAGAGTAAGTCATAGATAGCATTAAAAATTGATTGATTAGTCCTTTTGTTTATTATTCGATGCTTCTCATGTAAATTGTTGTCAAAAACTGCAATTTTACAGGAGATTGTTTCAAAGATACTTTTGGTGATTTAACCTGCATTAATTTTCAATAAATCTGTATAAAATTCATTATGTGAATATTAATACTTTAGCGTTTTGTCCTTGCAAATTGTTGTATCTAGAAAGCCACGTTATTTGTGAGTGTATTATTTATGATTAAACGAACTTACCTGTACGTGAAGTTCGATCATAATTATACGATGGCTTCGTCCGAAGAGATTAGCATAAACACAATGTAGTAACACGTACGGTGTTGCCTTTGCGCACTGAAAGTAAAAAGCCCTATAGGTAAACCTAAAAAAAAAAAACGATTATTTTGCACTTTTTTAGGTGAGGGTAGACATATTTCCTTTGCTGGATACCGTCTTCTATTGCTCATTTAGTTCAGAGCCTACATTTTCAATCCTGTTTCTGATATTTCAGGTAATGCCAGGGTATATTTCGTTTTCGGGGAAAAATAAATATGGGAGGGTGGGTTGCTAATCTCTTCGGACGAAGCTATCGTATAATTATGATCGAACTTCACGTACAGGTAAGTTCGTTTAATCATAAATTATACTCAGCTTCGTCCTCAAGATTAGCATAAACACAATGTAGAATTTGAGAGCTACTGAAATATCAATGAAAACACTTCTTTGTAAAAAGGCAATCAATTTTAATCAGTATATGAGTTTAAAATCATAATTAATGATGATTATTTATAAAGTAATAAACATTAGTAGATAGTAATTAATTAAATTTATAGTTCTGCTTACAATAGAAATTTTATAAACTCAGTTGAAATTAAACTTAACTAACTTAAAAGCCTATGACCAGCAGTGGACATCTTGTGGCTGAATTGATGATTAACATAATACTATAATTATCATGAAACTTAATAATAATTACTTAATTGTTGTCACAATTGTTTAATATTGATTTTGCAAATAAATCATCTTGTTCTGTAATTTGTACCTCTCTATTATAGAATTTCATAAAAACCTGAGACGAACCCTCCATCCCGCGGTTTTTCTTATGGTTTCTAAGTTAATTCCTAATTTGTGGGCTTTAGATGTAGCAGCATGTCGGGTGCTGTGAGCTGTAAAGATAGATATATCTATGCCACATTCTCCTAGCGTAATCTTAACCCACCGACTCAATGTTTGAGCCGAAACTAATTTATGTGGTTTCCTCACAGCAATAAATAGGCTATTTACACTACCACGAAGTGAACTAGTGAAATCTAGATACGCTAAAAGTGTGGTGACTGGACAGATTTCCGGTTTTTCGCGGAAAAATGGTAAAGTGAGATTTGGTTGTACGGTTCCTATCTTCGATGTTTTTATAATATCGGGTATTTTAATAGTTATTCTATCTGCATGAATTTGTATGTTATTTGTATAAATTTTTGTTAAAGTTTGCATTCGGTGTGCAGTAACCAAGGATAATAAAGTGACTAATTTACGTGAAAGTTTATCTAAACCCAAGCTATCGTTAGGATACCAAGAAGACAAAATATTTAGGACTTTAGACGTATCCCAAGTTGTGTTATACTTGGGTAAGGGTGGTCGAAGTCTAAAGATACCTTTAAAAAAACGTTTTACAACTTCACTATCACTAACTTTTTCAATCAGAATTAAGGCTAATGCCGATCTACAACTGTTTAAAGTCCCACATTGGGCACCTGAATCAAACAATGTCGTTAAAAATAAAATAATATCATTGATTGACGCCCCGAAAATGTCGATATTATTAGATAAACAAAAATTATACCATTTTTTAAGACAGGTGTCGTATTGTTTTATCGATGTCCCGGAGAGGGAAGCCAACATTATGCCAATTGCAGGTGATGGAACTTTTCTTCTCAACAACGAGTCCCGGACAAGAGACCGGCAGCCAGGGTAAACCGAGGGTGTGCATTGTTGTAGCTGGAAGGTGATAAAATTGTTTGTTTATTTGGGTCAAAATACAAAACAGATGATGCCAGAAGTTTCCTGAATAGAGGGTACCAAGGTTGGGTAGGCCATAAGGGGACCACTACAATACCAGTAGCTTTGTCTTTAACAATTTTTCGTAACGTTTTTAGGACCATTGAAAAAGGAGGGAATGCGTAGAAGTTAATTTGTGACCATGATAATGTAAATGCATTTAGGGCCATAGCGTCAGGATCTCTGAACCAAGATACATAGTTACAACATTTTTTATTAACACGACTTGCAAAAATGTCTACATCCGGAAGACCAAACGTGTTTGTTATATGGTAAAAAACTGAGTCGCTCAATTCCCACTCAACATCTGGATGAATTCTATGTGATTCCGCGTCGGCTATTTTATTATCTGCCGAACGAATGTATGACGCATACACAATAATATGCCTAGATTGACACCATTCCCATAATTCTTTTGTTATGCTTGTTAGATGTGGATATTGTATGCCTCCCATGCGATTTATATAGGATATGGCTGTAGTGTTGTCAATGCGAAGTAGAATTTGACAATTCTTCATTGTTACTGCAAATACTTTTAAACCAAAAAAGGCAGCAACGATTTCTAAATAATTAATATGATGTGATCGCTCTTCAACTGTCCATGCCCCACTAGCCGTCTCCTTTCCGCACGCCGCGCCCCACCCCGTAGTCGAAGCATCACTAAAAATTTCTAGGCAGTATTCATCATATTTAATTTTACTAATAGGTTTATTTAATGCTTTAAGCCACCAATCAATATCTGACGATAAGTATGACGGTATGTTCATATAATTATCGTAGTTTAATGGATCATTTTTTAAATTTAAAAATTTGCATCTTTCAAATTCTTTTGTGTATAGCCATCCGTATTCGACGGCAGGGCAGGCAGAACACAATAAACCCACTAAACTTGCAAAATCTCTTATTTTACAGCGTGACATGTTTTTAAAGGATTGTAATTTATTTTTAATTTTAATAGATTTTTCTGTAGGTAGACTGATTTGAAATTTTTTAGTATCAATAATGTAACCAAGATATTTACATGATGTCGTAGGCAATAAGTTGCATTTATCCATATTTATAATAAACCCTAATGCTGACAATAGCTGCTGAGTTACCGCTATATTTTCCAAACAATCGTCGTAAGAATTGCCAATAAGCAATAAATCATCTAAATATATACTAGACATATAACCGCATGACCTGAGCAGTCCGACAACTGGTTTCATTATCTTCGTAAATAACACATTAAATTCATACAAAACATTGTCAAATTGGAATCTAAGATATTTTTTATAGTCATCATGAATTTTAATTAAAAAATATGCGTCTTTTAAATCTACCGTTCCCATAAGATTATTTTCCGATACAAGTTTAATTGCTGTGCGTAAATCTTCGAGCTTAAAATGTTCTGTTTCTATAAATTGATTAAGATTTTTTAAATTAAGTATGAATCTATGCTTACCGTTGGTCTTAGATATCAAGAATATGTTTGATAGAAACTGCCCTTCACAGGGGCTGCAATGAGTGATAGCACCAGCGCATATCAATTCGTCAATACATTTTTTGAAATTTTGTTTTTCTGATGTTGAGTAGATTCTTTTACTAGGGTAGTATACTGTATAACACGAGCTGAAAAAGGTATTTTATATCCAGAAATCCATGAAAGAACCGTCGGATCAGAAGTTAGTTCTGACCAGGTGTCATAAAAAAATGCTAGTCTACCACCATAATTGCTTACCCCGGTAACCTCTAGCGGCGACTGCGGTAGCTGGCCCGTGCTGCGGGCATTGTCTGCTGCCGACCTTGATATGACCCGCGCGAGGTGCTCGCGGGCGGATTTCTCTGTGCAGGCTCCCTCGTCCTCTGAGTCCCCGTTTGCCTGCGACTCGGGGGAGGAGCTCGCCAGTTTAAATGGTTCCGTTGTTGGAACGTCGATTGAGGTGGAGTCGTCGCTGTCTTCGTTCTGTTGATAGGTGGCCGAGATATGGTTGACTTTAATTCGGCTCCTGTCTTTGTTATTGTCTTTGCAATTTTCAGCGTTTCAGCTAAGTCAGATCCGAAAAGGTGTTTGTCAATTGTTGTTTTTTGTAGTTGTTCTTTCATATCTTTTTTTAAATTGTGTAAAACAAAGTTCCGGCGGAGTGTTGAGTCCGCGTGTTGATTGTCACAAAGAAGGCGTACAGTGTCTATCATCATTTGTATTAATTCCGTGTCTTTGTTTTCTTTAGCAATCATAACAGTAATAGCATTACTTAGACATGAAATGGCACATCCTAACTGTTTTTGTTTTATCTGAATACCCTTATCTCTCTTTAAGATAACATCTGATATGGCTGCTTTTATTTCTAAATTTAGTTCCGGCGAGTCAATTAACTTGCAATTACTAGGAGGTAAGTATTTTCCTATCAATTCCTTGCGAAGATCGCTGGACAAGCCCTTAGTAGCTATATGCTGTAACCGAATAGCCAGATCGGTCTGAATTTCTTTGCTATATATCTTTTCCACAGAAGGATCCTCTCCAAATATTTCTAAAATATCCGAGTCCAGCTCGCAGCTCGGATGTGTATCAGTTGCCATAAGAACTTCAGTCTCTGGGAAAGGGGCCTGTGGCTGTGAAGTACTTGTGGATGGAATTGGGTCTGCAGCGCTAGTTGAGGGAACTGGGTCCAAGGCACTGATCGCAGGAGTGGGAGCCCCAGCGCTCATGGATTGCTCATCATGATAATCTGGTTCCAATTCCACAACTTCCTCAAAAGGTTCTTCGTCGTAGTATCGACATTGGGGAGAAGGTGTGTCCTCTGTAAAGTGTAGATTTATTTTGTTACGAATCATCATTGTTATTGGCATGTAAAGGACTAATGGGTAATTAATTTACAACAATAAGATAAGCACGCGCAGGTAGGTCGGTGTGTCTATGAATATAGGCATGTACCTACCACGTGCGGCATAGTATCTACGGTGAAGTGACAATCCCAGAGACTGCCCGCATCATCCGTATAGCTTCACGTCTACTAACAAAGTAACAGTTCGTATAGCAATATTAGCCTTGCACGTGATATAAAACAATGAAGTTCTTAGATATAACGTTTATAAGTCCGAAGTGTTAACCCCCAAAAATTAACCGCAACGACTTTTGACAACGTTAAAACAGATGTGAATAAGAAACATTATTATTATTTTACGCTAGGTATGTCTGACACTTGACTAACCTCTGGAATCCGACGACGATCTTGTCTCACGCTGAAGTTTCTTCTCCCATTTCTTTAACTTTTTTGTGATGTATTCATAATCGTGTTTTCGTTTTCTTTTCCCCATGACACTTATAAATTTTAACAATACTTAGTCACAACTAACACACGGAGAATAATTATTTGAGAAAATTATGTGCGCTCCGGCAGAGCACTGAACTGTGAATGGGCAATAGAAGACGGTATCCAGCAAAGGAAATATGTCTACCCTCACCTAAAAAAGTGCAAAATAATCGTTTTTTTTTTTTTAGGTTTACCTATAGGGCTTTTTACTTTCAGTGCGCAAAGGCAACACCGTACGTGTTACTACATTGTGTTTATGCTAATCTTGAGGACGAAGCTGAGTATAATTATAAATTTTTTAAATCCACGCGGACGAAGTCTCGGACGAAGCGCTAGTAGCTAATAGTTTTATAGAATTTCGTTTCACATAAAAAAAATCTCATATTATCATTTCTTAAAATAATCAATACGCAGAATACTTAGGTACCTACTTTGAAGAAATTTAAGGGCCGATTTCACTATTTGCTCTATAAACTAAGTTTTACAGTTTTTTTCTTAGTTTTATTATACTAAGCATATCGTAAAAAATAAAAACCATAAAAAAGATTATAGTGAGTTAACCTTAAAAGATAGAGATAAATGCTGTCGTGTACTTTTTTTTAGAACATTAAAAGGAGAACAATTCCGTCATACATAATTATTGCGTAACTAACGTTTACGCAGCGCACGCAACTGAAGCTCTCAAGTTTTTTTTTTCCCGTTCTTGCAACATTTTTCAGTGATGCTTCGCTCCTGTTGGTCGCAGCGTGATTTTATATGGCTTTCCTCGATAAATGGACTATTCAACACAAAAATATTTTTTCAATTCGATCCAGTACTTCCTGAGATTAGCGCGTTCAATCATACAAACTATAGCTTTATGACAGCGGCTAAACGCGTTTAAGCGAGCTTTAACGTCGAAAACTGGGGGTCTAGAATTGGTGAAATCGGCCCTCATTCATTGATTTTTGTTTCACATAAAGTTTAATGTTAGACCTCTCAACGCCCGCGCGCGCGAAACCGTAAAAAGCTACGGTCAACGCCCGCGCTGTTTCCCGCCATTGACATGTTTACGACTTTGCTCATAAAAAACAGTTTGCTGACGCTATATTGGCGCGAGGCACTTGAAGTATTTTTTTTTGGGTTGTTGAATAAACAGACCTTAAAATAAAATGTAAACAATACTTGTATTACGAGAGTTGAATTCTAATCAAATGCTTTTATCAACGATTTGCCGCGAATAGTGTCTGTTCACGTATTAGGTTCATTTCTGATAAAACCACTGTATCAATTTACACAAAATTTTGTATTTTACACTATGAATAGACAATTAATCTAATAACAATGTTTTTTTTTGAGAGTCTATAATATATAGAGATAATATATATAGAGTTTATAATATTTTCCTACTATTCATACTCAACTTCATATTACGTAAACAAAACAAAGTAATGGCTTTTTCAAATTGCGTTTCTGCGTTTGCGTTGCGTTTTGTGTTGCGTTTTTTTCAAATACTATGTAATAACTACCTAAGAATAAATACATACCCTCAAACTTTGAATAACACACAAAAACTCACATCATTCACGAGTGTAATTGTGAGTACAATAACAATACGAACAAAACCGGTTGACTTTGACAGAATGTTATACGTAATATTTCTTCAAAATATTTATCTAAAATGATGTTATAACGACGTAATAATAACAACAATGAATATATAAACTCAACATATCACCTATACAAACACAAAACTATTTAAAACACACAATATTAACAAATTTTCGTTCGCCATTGACAAACATAAACATGCAACTAAAAACTTTTTTTAATTTTTCTAAACAGTGTTTGTCTATGGAAATGTTTGTAAAAGTACGACACTATCACGCTCCGAGTGTGTAAAATATTCCACAGGAATATGACCTTTCGTTATGTAATAAGAAGCGGCTGAATACAGTTACAAAGTAAAAGAGTTAAGGAAGGGTAGATATATTACTGGATGGAATGTGTACGTTCGCGACGCTCATGCCAGGGCGCGACTTTGTTACAATATACAGAGTGGTGATGACAATACGACATTAAATTAAAGCTCGCATACCTCAAGACGTTCTCAGTCTACATACAAAAAATTATTTGAATATATCCAGTAGTTTAGTCACAGGAAATTATTTTTCATTTTTAACATTTGCTACATGATGTATCTGATAATAGGGAAACACTGTCAGGTGAACGACCCACATCGGTATAAACATCAAAACATTAAAGTCACGTTGCCAACTCGCTACGAGGACATAAACACTTTCGCCAAATTAGTATTTTCATCTAATTTAGTGAAAATTATACCTTACTTCTGAGTAATAAGAGTCATAAAGCGTGTCATCAGAGTTGGATAAGAAAGGAACGAATGCGGAAATTGCAATGCACTCATAATATTAATAGAAAATTTAGTGTGTGCGAAAGAGATAAATCTAGTTTCGTTTGTTACTTCGCTTTCTTGAAGAAATTTGCTACAACAAATTTAGGTTAGTGTGTCGCCGGCCGCGATCCTGTGATGAGTTACGCGTCCTCGCTTTGTAGTGCAGCCGCGTCTTTGATTTAGGTACTTCCCCGCCGCTCGTGTGTGTCGTGTTTTGTAAATTCATTTACGGCGGTATTAGTGCGAAATTGGACGCTTTGTTTTGGTGACAGGACACGTAACGTTTTAATAGGTATTTAGTTAAACAGTGAGTGAATTGTGCGAAATTAGACGCTTAGTTTTTATTGTTTTCGTGTTTTTTTTTTTAATAATCATGCCGCGCTACAATTACACAGCTTCGGAGTACACCGACATGATTTTAATTTATGGGGAGTGTCAAAGAAATGCCGCTTTGGCTATACGGACATACCGAGAGAGGTTTGGAAACACTCGAGTTTGTCCGACCAACGGGCGCACCATTGTCCAAGCTGTCCAGAGGATGCGAGAAAATCGATCCTTAATCCCGCATGTGGATAGTGCTCTTCCACGTGTAAAAGTGACCCTTGAGGAACGAATTTTAAATTTTAATTTAAATGCTGAAAAGTTTTTAGAACTCCTCAATGGACCTGTTTGCGAGTACATGGATGAGCTTTCGGTAACTGCGTACAGGCAGATGTGGTACCAATTAGACGGAGCACCAGCTCATTCAGTGGTGTCTGCTAGAGAGCGTTTGTCTCAAATGTTCGGACAGCAGTGGATTGGCCGTTATGGACCAACGCGTTGGCCAGCCAGGTCCCCCGACCTTACACCACTGGATTTTTTCTTGTGGGGTCATATCAAAAATGAAGTGTAGGTACTCAACAGCTGTTGATACTGTTGATGATTTAAAAGATAGAATAATCATATCTTTTAATAAATTAAAACACATGGCTGCGAATGGGGACCTTTTGTCAGACGTTAGAAATAACCTTTTACGACGGTGCAATTTGTGTATTCGAATTCATGGCGGCCATATTGAAAAACGAAAAATTTAGTGACTTTCATACCTACATCCTGATCGTGATTAATAATTTGATTAATAAATAACACGCGGTTGAGAGATGCCTGATTATTTGGTTAATAATCTGTGATTCAGTGTAATTTTATTGAGCATTAATCCATAATTAAAAGCCAAAAAATCAAGTCGCTACAGGACCGCGCGTTGTTGCCGCTCTTACGACAGGTTAGTGAACTCATATTTATAAATGGTGTTGTTGACGATGCTTTTCGCGATAGGCGCGAGGGTTGAAGGATTTGTGTGTGACTGGCGTATTGTTGTCTCGCGACACTCACGTGTGATGAAATGAGCAAGTGGGTCATTCAATTGATACACAGATTGAAATATAAAATGGTATAATGGTACATAAAATAAAGGTAAATGGTAAAAAGTCAAATGAAGCACAGGTTTACACAGAATTACGGTTGAAACACAATATGAATTACTGCCCCAATAGTGGACAGTAACAACAGTCTGTACAAGGAGTGGTACAAGACACTTTAAACCGCCGTACAAGGTGTGGTACTAGGCGATAGGAGCGAAGCCAGAGGCCTACGAGCTCACTTGAGTCACTAACGCTGAGAGACTAATTTTGACTGCCAGGGGTGCCTATATATATTACCCAAATTCTATGGGGCACGTAGTGCAGCAAATGCAGACCCGGACAGCCAATACATTTTGTTAATTCTACAAATTAACTTGAACATTAGCTTTCGACCAATCACAGGCATTCCGACATTCTAACGATAACCAATCAGAGAAGTCTTACTTATCTCTTATGTAATGAACACCTGCATATTTACTTTTACATATTTACTGGTCTTACTAACAACAAAACAGACATTTTTACATAATACAAAGTATGTATTCTAAGGACAAACTGAATCTACGTTATACTTTACTATTAGATTCTAAATTCACATTCTCACAAATCTACAAACTACAATAAAAACAAAGGAACTTTACATATGTATTTCAATATGTACATAAAACAACATGGTGGACTCCGAAAACTTTCCACTGTCTGTAGCCAATCATGAGAAGCATGAATATGATCAACCAATCGCTGACTAGCCGAAATTTCTTACTACGGACTTTAACACAATTGGTCAATTCATAGCGCTGTGGCATGCACTACTTGCGCTATACAAAAAAGTTACCTCATAAACCTTGACATGGAACATATTTTTACCTTTATTCTTATGACATTTAAAACATAATAATACGTAGTTAAAACGTAATAAGACATACTTAGGACATAATAAGGCATACTTAGGACATAATAAGGCATACTTAGGACATAATAAAGCATACTTTAAACATGACAAAAACGAACTATGCTAGCTATATTTAGCTATGGTCAGAGTGATGGCGCCATTTTCAACACCGGGGTGATGGTGGATCCTCTACAGGTGTTCTATTTCGTTTCTAGTTTTATGCCATTTAGTTTGTTTGAAATTTTTATTTTTTTATTTTCGATGTTAGGATTTTTTTGATAGCTTAAACTTATTCTTATGAACTAGTATTGTCCGTGTTTTCATTTATTGTCGTATTGTCTTCTCCACCCTGTATGGTTACTGAATGGTAAGCCTAGCGCCGGTAGAATTCACCAAGACATGTATGAATCGCGGAAGCTTTTCAAAAATAAGTTGAAATGGTGCCAAGCTCACCAAAATCAAATTAAAATGGACATCATTGCAAAACATCATACAAATAAAGACTTCTGTAAATTTTGGAAAACAACAAATAAGCTCAAGCCTCCCGGTGAGCGTTGAGGGCGTGCATAGTACCCGTGAGATAGCGGATCTGTTCCGACGACACTTCAGAGTCGAATCACCCCTGACGAGAGCGCCGCAGCCGCTGCGGATGCTCGATGCTGACATGGTCTGCTCTGAGCGCAGTGTGTCATTCACCGCAAAGCAAGTTGCTGATATTATTAAAAATATGGTAAGAGGCAAATCTCCAGGCCATGATAGTCTCAGTATCGAGCACCTGCAGCATGCTGGAGTTCACTTGCCTAGAATACTGTCTATGTTTTTTAATTTATGTTTATGTCATTCATACCTACCGGAAAGATTAATGCGTACTATTGTTGTTCCAATTATTAAAAACAAAACCAGTGACTCTTCTAAGGTGTCCAATTATAGACCAATTTCTCTCGCGACTGTAATTGCTAAAGTTCTGGACAGTCTGCTTGGACGCCAGCTGGACAAGCACTTGAAAATCAATGACGCTCAATTCGGCTTTAGGTCTGGCTTGTCCACTGAAAGTGCTATCCTATGCCTCAAGCAGACTGTTCAGTACTACACAGCAAGAAAGACACCAATATACGCCTGTTACCTAGACTATTCAAAGGCGTTTGATCTAGTGTCATACAATACATCGTGGGACAAACTAATTAGGGAAACCTCGGTACCACCGGAAGTGATAGGCATATTTAAATTTTGGTATGGAAACCAAGTGAACCGTGTGAGGTGGGTGGACTCTTTGTCGGAAGAGTATAGGTTGGAGTGCGGGGTGAGACAAGGGGGTTTAACCTCCCCAGCGCTCTTCAACCTGTACATGAATAGTCTGATCGAGGAGCTCAGCGGCACCAGGATCGGATGTCATATTGATGGCACTTGTATTAATAATATCAGTTATGCCGACGATATGGTGCTGCTGAGTCCCTCGGTTGGAGCAATGCGGAGGATGCTAAGTCTGTGCGAATCCTATGCAAGGGCCCACGGGCTCAAGTACAATGCTCTCAAGAGTGAACTGATGGTTTTCAAAGCTGGTAATAAAAGCTACTCTAAAGTACCACTTATCACACTGGACGGCATACCATTAAAAAGAGTTACTAAATTTAAGTACTTGGGCCACTGGGTGAGTGAAGACCTTAAAGACAATTTAGATGTGGAAAGGGAGCGCAGGTCGCTGGCTGTCCGATGCTGTATGTTGGCCCGTAGGTTCGCCCGTTGTACTGCGCGAGTTAAAGTAACGCTTTTTAAAGCCTTCTGCCAATCTTTTTACACGTGCAGCCTGTGGGTGAACTTCACGCAGAAGGCATATAGCGACCTGCGCATCCAATACAATAACGCTTTCCGGGTGTTGTTGGGGCTGCCGCGTTTTTGTAGCGCGTCCGGTATGTTTGCCGACGCAAATGTTGACAGCTTTTCAACCGTCATGCGCAAGAGATGCGCATCGCTTTTATATCGGTTTCGCGCCAGCCCCAACACTATCCTGAGGACGTTGGCAGACCGCTGGGACTCTCCGATTCTAGGACGCTGGATACGACTCCACGCGGTGAAGTAGATTGGGATGGGAGAGTCTCTAGCGGGTGTACTTAGTTTAAAATGTATATAATTACCCGTTAGTTTAGTTTATTTACTAACACTAGATATAAGGCATGTTATACTGGTACTAACAAACTATGGAACTTGATTCTGAAATAAATGTTTATTATTATTATTATTAATAATAGAGGTTGAAACAGCGCGAGTCGGCCGCGAACCGATCGGGTCTTACGGACACTAAGAGGTGTACGAGTATCATAGTATAAAAAATCAAATATTCTTTATCCCTAGATTGTTTATCTATACTTCTTTACTTACTAATATAATAATATTGTAAAGAGGTAAAGTTTGTGACGTTGTAGGGGATAATCTCTGGATGTTCTGAACCGATTTTGAAAATTCTTTTACCAATAGAAAGCCTCGTTATTTGTGAGTGTCACAGGCTAAAAAAATTTGAAATCCACGCGGAAAAAGTTTCGGGCGAAGTGCTAGTTTAATATAAAACTTATTAGGTACTAAGAATAACATTTTATCGAGTGTCAGTTTCTAAACGTTTCAATTCATACCTTTGATAAAATGCAAACCCGCTTATAAAATTACAACACCGCATTCACAAAAATAATGCGAGTAAATTCTTGTCAAGCAGGAAAACAATTTTGTTAGTCTCATTAATAGCGACTTCATATGTACATATTAACTTTTTTTTTTTTTTTTGTGGGGTGGGAAATCATCCAATGACTTCTCCCGCTCTGGGTGGAGCGGAAGGGCGTGTCAGACTCTTACTGACTAAAACCCACCCCTGTTCCTTCCTGCCCTGAGTGCCCAGGGGCGAGGTAACTCTGTTTCGAATTTATCATCAACGGGCAGGCATCGGCCATGACGGGCCCCGTCTCTTTTGCTGACAACTCTTTGAGGCGCGCGTGGAACACTACGCCCGTCGACTCTCGGGCCTGGTGCTGATCGGAAGGCGAGCTACCCATTACTCGCCGTCCGCAGGCCCGGGTGTGCACATATTAACTGTGTTTATGTTTTTTTTTTTAAATGAGTGATACAGAAGTTAATAGGTACACCATGCATGCAGCAAACATGCAGCATGCAAGCGAGCATGCAACATGTAAAAGCAACATGGAAAAGTTGGATATTTGCATTTCTCAACCGGAGTTTTCTAACGCCAGCTGCCTAATATGCACAGTCCAAAACAAAAATACTATATTAGCAATATATAGACCAACCTCACAAAAGAAAATTGACAAGTTCTTGGATAGCCTAGATAATTTGCTGACCGAGTGCAGACAGAAATCTCAATAAACCTACCTTGCGCTATCAACGACATCGAGAGCTGCGATTTCACAAGTATTTCAAATCTAAATGACCCATGGATAAGCTTTACGAAATACTTACCTACACCCATATTAATACGGAACACTGCACATAAAACCATACCCTGTAAACATAAAATCATAAAACCTTGGATAACCGTCGGTTTGCTGAGATGCATATGCAAACGAGATGTCATGCACAAGAAAACCAACGTAGAACCCCATAACACAATTTTAAAACTAACATACTTGCGCTACCGGAGTTTTTGTAATAATTTGCTAAAAAAGCTCAAAACCGCATATGAGAATAAAGCAAAGCTTATTTCGATGCCAAAAATAACACAAAAAAGATGTAAGATGCCGTATGTTCTTCATGTTCTTGATGTCAATAATAGTACTTCAGCTCCGTTAGATCTCCTTGAAATAGCAAATGATCCAGCCGTGGCAGTCGATTCCGTCAGTAGGTTCTTCGCTGATGTAGGTAAAACCTGGCCAACAACATCCCACAATATGTAAGCAACGGCCATTGCATCCCTCCCCGTCCAGTGTCGATGGTAAACTCATTAGGCTTACTGGAGACACACGAGGAACAGGTTGATGCTATAATCAAAGACCTCCGTGTAGACACTGCTTCTGGCTGGGACGGTATCTCTCACAAATTATAAAAATCCAGCAGTCGAAAGCTAGTACCACCCATAATACACATTTGTAATCTCGCACAATCCACAGGCATTTTCCCAAAGACCCTAAAAAAAGCCATCGTCCACCCGATTTATAAAACAGGTGACAGAGGCAGTGTTAATAATTATCGGTCAATCTCTGTACTTCCTGCAATTTCAAAAATACTGGAAAGAATAATCTACAAGGAGCTCCTCAATTATCTGAACAAATATAAAATAATTGCAGAATATCAGTATGGCTTCAGGAGAGGTGTATTGACAGAAGATGCCGTTTCAGCAATACTGGACTCAGTTGTCAACAAAATCGACAACAAACACAAATGTATCGGCACCTTCGTTGACCAATACATATAAGGCCTTCGACAATGTCTCTGTCCCTAATTTACTCGGAAAACTGGAATGCATTGGAATACGTGGCACATCCCTCAAATTGCTTCAGAATTTCCTTTCTGACCGGTCACAAAGTAGGCGAATACATTACAATACAGGTACAACCTGGGAGTCTAAGTCAAGAGTGAATAGGTTACTTCTAGGCAAGCATGCTCCATCTTCGACCACATCGCTTACCATCAGGTGAGATAGTGGTCAAACGCGTGCCTATGAACAAAAAAAAAAAACAGTAGCGAAAAACTGCTAGATTTCGGTGTGCCCCAGGGAAGTCTGCTTAGCCCCCTCCTCTTCCAAATCTATGTTAACGATCTCTGTCTACTCACCCTTTCCTCACTTACTCACATTATAGCTTACGCTGACGATACCGTTTCCAGTGGACCCCTCTGGAAAACGGCAAGGTAGGTCGCCGAAAGATCCTTGGATCGGGTTATGATCTGGCTAAGTAGCAACAGTTTAACTCTAAATTTTGCCAAAACTAACTTCATCACCTTTAGTTCCAAACCCTGCCCTTCCATCACACCTTTCACTACTAATGAAAGCCCACCTTTGTGACGAGAATGTCCGAAACAACCTCTGCTCATGTCAGACAGTGACAAGAGTCAGGTCTGTCAAGTATCTCGGCCTCCAACTTGATTCCAACATCAGCTGGAGAACCCACATCGAATCTCTGTCTGCACGCACAAGAAAACTCATTTACCTTTAAAAAAAAATCAGAACTGCTAACAAAGATATTCTGAAAATGGTATGCACCGCCCTATGCGAATCAATACTTAGCTATTGTGTCGTTGCGTGGGGCAGTGCAGCCAAAACAATTCTAATACAAGTGGAAAGAGCCCAGCGAGCAGTAATAAAAGTTCTCCTAAGTAAACCGTTTAGGTATCCAACTCAAAAACTCTAAGCAGAATATAAGGTGCTAACGGTCCGACAAATGTATATGTTTCGATCAGTCTTACGAAAACATAAAATAACTCCTCCCATCATAGATAAAAGCCCCACGATCAGAAAAATACCCAAACCAGTTTGCTCTAGAATTGTTGTTAATACGACATTTGCACGTCGGCAGAGCCGCTACTTAAGCGCACTAATTTACAACAGACTTCACAACAAACTGATTATACACAAATTGAACAAGTTCCATTGTAAATCCAAGGTAAAAGAATTTCTGCTTACCCTAAACTATAAAGACACGGAAGAATTTCTTAAACCATAACTAGACAGACACACTTATACATACATATACAAAACACACCCGACACAAAGTATTATTCCCTTGTTCCCTAATTCAAATTTACATTTTTTCTCTTTCTTTTCCCTCTACCTCTACTATTGTTCGTGTAAACGCCTTGAAGTTAGCTTGTTGTTTTCGCAATGTTTCATCCATCTTACTGAATATTCCTTTATCCACTGATGGACCCTGGATCTGTTGAGAAGCCGGTTCTTGTTCCTTGTTGTACTGCTTCTTGTTTTTCCAGCGGTTTGCTTGTTACAGAGGTATCTACGTGTTTCTCTTGAGAAGTGCTCGCTTGTGACGTGAAACTCTCGAATTCCTCCTTTATTTGGTTTTGGTACATTAAATAAACTGATTTTAGTTTGTCGTAGCGCTGATCCTGAAAATAAGGATCCATGCGACTCACTTCAGAGCACAGTTGCTCATGTTTGAACTGGAACTCATTCCACAGCTCTTCTAACCTGTTCCAACGCCTCTTGAAGTATTCAGCGTTGTTTTTCCTGCTCGCGCCGTCTTTCTTGTAGTTCTTGTACTCCTGCTCAATATCCTCTGCTAGTAGGTACTGAGCTTCAAGGGATGTCATGATGGTTTGAAACCGAAAGAGATAAAACAAAAAGGAAAGATCTTACTTGAAGTTCGGCTGCTGTTATTGTTGAACGCAACCGACGAACACGCCTGTTGCTCCTGTTGACTCCCAACACTGAAATCCTTCACCAATGTTGCTAGTTCATACACTTCACTCACGTAACTATCACGTTAACTATTTCTGATCAAGATGCGCGAGATCCGGCTCGAAGGACCAAAATGTGCGGTGCGAGGGCTTCGAGTGTTGGAAAGTTTGTTAAATGAAAGTCTATGTTGCGAGATAAACTAAATGTCTATTTAACTGTTACCAAAATGTTCTTAAAGTAAAGATATACTAAATCTAATGTTCTGTTAAAATCTATGAAATGTTAATGTTAAAATGTTTGGAATGTTATGAATGCACCCGGTCGCAATGTGTCCGTGTAATGCACTAACTGATGTTAGGTAAGTACATCGCTTTATAGGCGCGTGCGTCATAACACGTGAAGTGTTCGATGGCATTACACCGAACACCTCCAAATCCCCAAATTGTAGGTACTACTAGTCTAGTTTATTTTTATTTTTACTTTAAGTGTATAGTACTTACTATATTAAGCTTTATCATTCATATAATGGATGGATGGATGACCCCTGTAACACAGGTTTTCCTGGCATGCGGGTCATTGATCATTATTTTGTACCTCGTCAATTGTACCTTAATAAGTGTCACCTGTAAGGCTGTAATTGTTGCGAATTCTCTTGTTTAATATCTAATCTAAAATTAGAGAATTGCTATCTTTTACTAAAAGGCAGTGCGAGGAAAGGACGGCTATAGCTATGAACTAAGTTAGAGATGTCAAACTAGTTTGTTACGCCTTGCGCTTCGCCGTGTTTTTAGACGACATGTTTTTACGTGTACCCTTAATTTGTATGGAAATATTAGTTCAAACTAAATTTGACAGCACTAATTTTCGTCCGTGTCTTTCTTGTTTTATTAGAGAGAAAAAGATAGCAATAGCCTAAATTAAGTTTAGTTTGTGCACAACAGAATCAACACCATTGTGTACTTTTTGCAAATGAATGTTATTATTCCATTTATTCAACTTTATGTACATACTATTTACATTTTTAAATTAAAATATCAAAATATAAAAACTTTTAAAAATATAAAAAATTATAGCCCACTGGCATCGGGATAATGTCGAAGCTACCGGTGGTCAGGGCTCCTGAGAAAAGAATCTCCTAACAATACGCGCCGTTTCCAGGAGTACCGCTTTTTGTATCAAGCGCTTGATCCAACTACCCAACGAGAGCCTCCTTAGGTGTTCATCGAGGCTCTTGGCTATTACGCCATTGGCCGTCATGACTATCGGCACAATGACTGCTGTATCCACATCCCACATATCGACAACCTCGCGAGCCAGATCAAGATACTTTGTTTACTTATCTTTCTCAGCTTTTACGAGGTTCTCGTCATGAGGGACCGATATGTCAACTATCATTGTGCGACGTTCTAGTCGATCTATCACCATTATGTCAGGCTTTTTGGCAACAATAGTCCTGTCAGTGATGATAGATCGATCCCAATATATCGTGATATTGCCATTTTCGAGAACTGGGTCGGGAATATACCTATAATACGGTACTTCCGATTCCACAAGATTGTATTTAAGAGCAAGTTGCTGGTGGGTAATCCTGGCTACAGGGTTTTGTCTATGCAAATAGTCTCCGTAAGCTAGACGAGAACAACCAGAAATAATGTGTCGGATTGATTACCCGGGACGGTGGCATGCCCGACAGATGTCAACCGTGCCATCCTTCACAATGTATTTCCGATAGTTCTTCGTCATCATAACTTCGTCCATAATCGCACAAACAAAACCTTATTATTATTGTAATGGTTTCTGTGACTTCTCCGGCGCTGCGGGACTCCGGCGGTCCCACGCGAGCCTATCGTCGCAGATGGTGTTATCGTTCACCACCTCAGCTTCGGCTTGCTGGCCGTGGAACCGCCAGCCAACCTCAGGCGCGGCGGTGAGCTTTAAAACCACTTGCTCCTCAACTCGTGGGCCGCCTCGCCCCTCCGCGCCTACGCGGGCTTAAATTACGCTCTCAGGGCAGACGGGCACGCCGCAATTGCATCGGTAAGGCCCTTCTTTGAGGAGTGACTGGAGAGGCGCCACGGCGTCCTCACCTGCCGCCTGATGCAGGTCCTCACCGGACACGGAAGTTTCGGGAGGTTCCCGTGTAGGATAAGGCGGAGGGAAACGCCTGGGTGTCACCACTGTGAGGATAGCCCAGAGGACACGGTGGAGCATAGGGCGGCTGCTGCTGGGGGTGTGAGGGCGACTCTGTTGAGCCTCCTTCGCGAGCATTACTGCTTCGCAGAAGGAGGCGACTGCTTCTCATTCCTTCTCGCTCCGTACCATGGCCTGGACCAGGGCTGGGCGCGAGAGGTCGCTGCCGGCGATCGCCTCCACGAGGACACGGCGGGGCTCCGCCCAAGCGGGGCAGATCTCTAAAAATGAGTAGGTTTGTATTTTGTAGGGTTATTGTTACAGCTGCGATGTTACACCATAGAGGTAAGTAAGTTTTCAATATCCTCATAAGATAATTGTGGTAAGGCAGTAAAGTAACTTTCTTTTTACACATAGTTTTAGTGAGTTTAATAAAGGTGCCATCCTGAGTACTTATTTAAAAAAAAATGTCAAAATTTACCATCTCGATTGCACTATATTTTATATTATGGTGATGGCAATTTAAAATGTGGTACAGATTACATACAACAATGTTTGTGGCTAAATATACACTGGACAGCAAATAAACCGAGCCACCCGCTACCTAGGCACTCTAATTCGATTTTCTCAAAAACTAAAAAACCTACAATTATCAAAGTTGTACCTACAGAAAGTGCGTTTCATGGTGATTAAAATGAAAGGAAACTCATTGGGTTTAATCATTATTTCAGTGTTTATTAAGGAGTTTACAAAGAAGAGTCGTTTTCCAGTCGTGACAATCGTTAGTAATGATAAATTGAAAAAAAAAAATTAAAGCAAAAAACAAAGACAAAATCAAAAAAAGTTTTTGATCAATATTCCGTATTCCCTCCCCTTGCTCGGATAACTGCCAGCATCCTTGTATTCATCGACCTTACGAGCCTGACGATAAAATTTTGAGGAATTGTATTCCACTCCTCTTCAATTGCGATTCGCAGCTCTGGAAGCCTTGTTGGAGCAGGAACCCGGGCTCGAACCCGACGTTTCAGCTCATCCCATAAGTGTTCTATCGGATTCAAGTCCGGGCTTCGAGCTGGCCAGTCCATCGTACGAATGCTGACGTCGCGTAGATACTGGGTCACTACATGAGCAACATGAGGCCGTGCATTATCATGCATCAATTGCATATCCTGCCCGATATATCCTGCGTAAGGTACCACATGGTCTGCGAGGATTTCAGTAATGTAGCGATGAGAAGTCAGTCCACGTGTACGGCCCGTCGGTTCGATGAAAACTAACGCTGTATGTGCTGTTAACGAGATGCCGCCCCAGACCATTACAGATCCTCCTCCATAAGCAACAGTTTCCTCGATGCAACACTGAGAATAACGTTCTCCAGGGCGACGATATACTCTCTGACGTCGATCACTTCCATGTAGACTCACCCTGGTCTCATCAGTGAAGAGTACATTACTCCACTGCTCTAATGTCCAATCCCTATGCTCTCGAGCAAATTCAAGTCGTGCTCGACGGTGTGCTACCGTTAATGCTTTTGGGGTCAGGTTCCGTTCAGCAAGTCTCCTTCTGACGGTATCTGAACTTATGACCACTTGGCGTTCGTCACGCAGACTTTGTTGGACTTGAACTGCGTTGAGGTGGCGATTTCGCAGAACAGTAAGGTGGATATAACGATCATCTGCTGCTGATGTAGCCCTAGGTCTGCCCGTACCTGGACGGCGATCGAATGCTCCAGTCTCTAGGTATCGTCTTAAACTCGTTGCACCGAAGATCTGCTGATTCGAAGCCTTCGAGCGACTTCACGTTGCGCAATGCCTGCTTGAAATAATGCTACAGCTTGAGCTGCTTCCTGAGGTGTTTTATCCATTATTAATCGAAAAAAGTAGCAAAAACACACGCGTCTGAGCAAACGTTGGACAAAAACTAAAGAAATGATAAGAAATATCCGACTACCATCATTGTAGAGAAAAAGAACGCTAATTTCAAACTCTGGTGAAAACAGAGCAAATCGTTAGCATTGTGTTTGTTGCTTGATTACCTACAATGTGAGTTGACGGTACTTTCGAATTAATTTGTAGTCATTTTAATCACCATGAAACGCACTTTTTGTAGGTATAACTTTGATAGTTGTAAGTTTTATACTTTTTGAGAAAATCGAGTCAGAGTTCCTAGGTAGCGGATGGCTCGGTTTATTTGCTGACCAGTGTATCTAACAAAATAAAATGTATCATTTTGGCAAAAGGGCGGAGACCTGGTGTCCTGAAATACAGGCCTAGAGCTTAGTTTAGGCACCAGTCTGCCACATGGATACAGGAAAAAGCCAGCCCTTGGATCACGCGAAGTGTCAACAAGGCGTTTAGATAGATCTTTAAATATTAAATGGGGTCCAAGTGACCCCACGGACCAAGGGTTTCAACCCCAAATGGCTCGAAAATGTAACTACCAGTAAGATTTAGGTTCTCCGCAGCCGCAGCGGCAGCACCAGCACAGCACGACGAACTAGGAAGATGAGATGGCGCAAGAGTATCGACACATGTAGCGTCCCACACTAAAGGCCTACCCAACTTCCACGTAAATAACGACATGCCGTCCGGTCTTTTACCACCGTCGCGAGCCAGGCCATGTGGTTCTAATACAGCCGGAACACCGGCGGTGACAAGAGCTCGTCGGATGATGTCGTTGATATTTGCGTGCCGCGCTATGCGACCCGCGCTTCGGCTGCACGAACGTGGAACGTGGTATCCAAGGCTGTTGACAACTTCACCACAGTGGCAGCGATGAGGAGAACAACAGGGAAGCGCCTAGACGTAACAACAGCGAGGCGAAAAGTAGTATCGTCGAACAGGTGCCTATGTTAGACGACGCTAGTGCGTGAAGCCAGAGACCAGACTCCCACTCTCCCACAGTCAGCAGGCGTGCACGCGCCGCAGTAGTAGCAGATGTAGCAATAAGGTTTTCAATACTTATATACATAGATTCAATAAAAATATATAAAATACAAAAAATTGTAGCCCACCGGTATCGGGAACAGGGTCAAAGCTACGGGTCAGGGCTCTAGAGAGAGGAACCGCCTTTTTTTTGTGGGGGTGGGAAATCATCCAATGACTTCTCCCGCTCTGGGTGGAGCGCGAGGGCGTGTCTGACTTTTACTAACTAACACCCACCCCTGTTCCTTCAGTTGCCTGAGTGCCAAGGGCCGCGGCCACTTTGTTACGAATTTATCCGCTACCTCAGGCAGGCATCGGCCCTGATGGGCCCTGTCAGGTATGGCTGACATCCCTTTGAGGCGCGCGTGGAATACTATGCGCCGTCGACTCTCGGGCCTGGTCCTGATCGGATGGCAAGCTACCTACTACTCGCCGTCCACAGGCCCGCGCTTACGGTGGCCGGAGATCGGCTTGCGAACCTCGACGCCCAGGGCGTCTCCTGCGGCGGCTGCTGCTGGGAGCGTGAGGGTGACTCTGTTGAGTCTCCCACACCCGTTCCGCCTCCTCCTTTGCGAGCATTAAGTACTGCTTCGCAGAAGGAGGCGACTGCTTTCCATTCTCTCTCGCTCCGTACCATGGCCTGAACCAGGGCCGGACGCTAGAGGTCGCTACCGCTGATCGCCTCCACGAGGACACGGCGGTGCTCTGCCCAAGCGGGGCAGAACTCCACCGTGTCCTCTGGGCGATCCGCAAAGTGGTGACACCCGGGCGTTTCCTCCCGCCTTATCCGACACAGGAACCTCCCGAAACAGCCGTGTCCGGTGAGGACCTGCGTCAGGCGGAAAGTGAGGACGCCGCGTGGCGCCTCTCCAGCCACTCCTCAAAGAGGGGCCTTACCGCTGCAATTGTGGCGTGCCCAAGAGAGGAACCGCCTAACAATGCAAATTATTTTTATTAAATAGTACTTAGTAATACTTCAAACATTGTGAACTCACAATGTTCTCACAGTGGAACTCGCTGTCGGCCTCAACTAACTACTTGAGGCCAACAGCGAGGTCCACTGTAGTCTGTTGTATGTGGCACGGGGCTCGCGCTCTCTTCTCTCCACATACCGTCCGCTCCAAACCATTGCACATATACTTATAAATAATCTACGCCGGAATCTTTCGAAACATACAACATTATGCCTCTCAAAAATACCAATTTTTAAGTATTTTTTTTATTTAGTGCTGGATAATATACTTACATAAAATTTGACTTCAAAATATTTATCAATTTGAACTGTAATAGAAACTGCTTTGATACTCGTAGAAAGCAAACATTATGTGGTGTCCTCTCATTGTGGTCCCCGTTTACAAATATCATGATCATTGAATATTATTGATGGCTTGCTTAGTCTCTGTTTGTAAGATTCCATGAGAAATGGATAGATGGAATTGATACCTTTGGCCTTCAGAAATTTGGCCTTGAGTTTGGCTATTGTGACTGAAATTCGGTGGGAAGGATATCCTTTTACTAAAAAAAAATCGGTAAACATTTTCTCTGTCCTGATATATTGAGAATCTGGTATATTGAGAGTCCGGTTATTTAAGAATCTGGTATTCTGACATTAAAGCATTATATTTCAGCAAAAGCTCATAAACAATAGTTTTCTTTAATACATACATGTCTGACCATCAGTTGCTTGCTCCAGTAGGTAGTGGTTGAGATAAAAGTCCCACCATGGAAGCGTACGTATTTCAGACTCCACTGTGGGTCCTACTCCTACCCATCCCAATTGATTTTTGTTTTGATGATTATTATTTATACTGGCTGACCCGACAGACGTTGTTCTGTCTTAGTTATGAAATGTCAAACGCGCGAAGTTTGAATAGTCGTTAAGTTTTCTGAAATTTTCTAATTTTCCGCGCAACTTTCTTAATTTTTTCTTTCATAAGAACCTTCTCCTGACAATAACACACAACGCATGATACCGTAACTTAGGAAGTAGGGATTCATTTTTAATTATATATATATATATACTAGCTGACCCGACAGACGTTGTCCTGTCATTCAATTCACACTGGAATACTATACTAATAATAATTATTTCTATTGTTGTAAATTTTGAAATTGTATGTTTGTAATTTTTTGTTTATGTTTCATCTGCAACGGTAAATAGATATAAAATAGGTAAAAGTAAAATTGGTGGTAAAACTAATGTTTCCCATTAAACTTACCTTGAAAGTGGCCATAAAATTATCTCGAATAATTTTTGTTGCAACAAATGAGGTCATTTGAAAGCAATTATTGTATTATTGTATGGATATGAGTCAAAAAATGTTTGGAATCTGGCCTATTTTCAGAAACCAACGAATGTAGTGGGTCTGGTGGCGCTTCCAATGGCATCAATTTGACCTGGCCGCTGGCGCAACACAATTCAGTCTTTATTTTTGTACTTCAATGCCTTGCAATGTGAACATACAACGTTCATAGATCCAATAGCAGCAACCTCTGTTTGTACGTCTATTTCTTGTCATTTTTAATATCAAAATTTCAACTTAAAATTATAAATGAACAAACTTAAAACTCCATAAATTTTCCGATTCAATCGACTGTGTCAATGAATTATGGTTTACATTTCTTAGTGCACACTGCACTAAGGGTCAACTCACACCAAAAGAGCGTCGAAGCGCAGCGCAGTTTCAGTGTCATATGAATTTTAGCTTTATTTTCATTACTACAGTACTTATTATCGGCGGCGGCGGCGCGGATTCCCGCGGCGCCGCGGGCATCCGCGCGACTCGAGTTTCTCATGCGATAATAAGTATTGTAGTAATGAAAATAAAGTTAAAATTCATATGACACTGAAACTGCGCTGCGCTTCGACGGTCTTTTGGTGTGAGCTGACCCTTAGTGCAGTGTGCACTAAAACAACACTAGAAGTGTGTATATATCTATATATACACTTTTATAGGCCACTAGCTGACAGACGTTGTCCTGCAATGACTTTAGAGCACGTATTATTATTATACTCTTTGCTTTAGAGCCTCTTCTCTTTGTTGTCCTGTCTTAGCTATGAACTGACAAATGCGCGAAGTGTAATTAGTCGTTAAGTTTTCTGAAATTTTCTGCGCAACTTTCTTAATTTCTTTCCTAGGAACCTTTTCCTGACAACAACAAACAACAAAAAAAGAATTAGCGAAATCGGTCCAACCATTAAGGAAATAGGAATTCATTTTTATATTATACAGGGTGTAACGGAAAGGTGTGGTCATATTTGAAGAACCGGTTCTATCCATGAAAATGAACAATTTTCTCTAAAAAAAAAAATTAAAAATCCACTAAAAAAAATGGATTTTCCATACAAAGTTATCATCAGCTGATCAATATTTGTATAGGAGGTAATTCTTTTTTTGAGAATTTCGTCAGGTTTTCTTGATTAAAGTTGTTCATATCGATGGACAGATGCAGTTCTTAAAATATGACCACACCTTTCCGTTACACCCTGTAGATGATGTGCATTCATTCCTGATGTTGTTTGCATTTGTCTGATATATGAATATTTTTTACAGAGTTCAATGGACAGTGAAACCAGTCCAGAGGATGAAGCCAGCCGGGCAAGTAACTCAGGTGCTGGCGCAAGTAGTAGTGGAAACTGTAGCGGCGTTGGGGGTAATGGCGGCCCGAGTCGCGCTGATGGCCCAGGTCGTGCTGATGGGCCTGGGCGCGCCGATGGCCCAGGTCGTGCCGATGGCCCAGGTCGTGCTGATGGGTCAGGTCGTGCTGATGGGCCAGGCCGTGCTGATGGACCTGGTCGTGCTGATGGGCTTGGTCGTGCTGATGGGCTTGGTCGTGCTGATGGGCCAGGTCGTGCTGAAGGGCCAGGTCATGCCGATAGGCCGCTTCGTATTGAACCGCCGTTGCGTCCTGATGGACCGATTCGTGTTGATGGATCCATGCGTGTCGATTTTGCTGCCTTTGCCAATGATACACCACTTGATGATGTACCAGTGCGTGCGGAGGGGGGTCCCTCTGCCGCGAGCTCTGCAGACGGGCCGGGGGCGGCGAGTGACGATCGAGTAGGGTTAGGCCCGCCGCCACACCCACCCTGCCTAGCGCACTCGTTGCAGGCGCTATCAACGCCCAGGCCACCAGATAATCTTGCCGCCGGACTTTTTGAGCAGTTGCCCTCTGAAGGTATTTATTTATTGGGGTATTTTATTACAGTTTCATGATACGTAGTAAAACCATTGAATAAATTCAATATCTTTAATTCATACAGTAACAGATTTAGAATATACATTGATTACAGCCGAAAATAATTAATTTGACTTCAGATCTGGATCATAACCACGATTTATTTATTGAAGTACACATATCATATGAAAGAGAAACTTTATGAAATAGCTCCTTTGTACAAGATCGCTGATCATTTCTTGGTATGACAAGTAATTTATCTGTGTAACAATATCTTGCAGTGCTGCTATGCATATTTAGCTACCTGGACGACTTGTCCCTATGCGCGTGCGCGTGCGTGTGCTCGCGGTGGTGGCGACTGGTGCGCGCGCGTGTGGCCCCGCCGCGCTGGGCCGGCTTCACCACCAAGCGCTTCCCACTCTTCCGGCCCCTGATGACCAACATAGACTGGCACAAGGTAACATGCCTTCTGTGGCCTTTTAGCATGAATTTCAGTTTGTAGTAAAACAATAAGCCAGAAACGAAAAACCTCTTTTTCCATACGATTTTCCATAAGCACAGATAATATAATACTAGCGTACAGATGCCTCATCTCATACAAAGAAACGGTACCGTCGTAACTAGTTATCGACTGGCACAAGCAACTTTTGTTCTTCGTTCGGGCCCGACCTCTACACCTTGCTAGATGGTGTTAGCAGCGACGGCTTGCAAGTTGAATTTACTTAAGAGTCTATGTTACCTCAAATGGCTTAGCATGATCCTCCGTTATGTCGGTAATACTGCAGCATTAATTTTGAAATAAATATATGGCAAGGTTGAGGATCAATGTTAAGTATTATAAACCTCAAAAACACGATTCCATAAAATTTTCTCGATAGAAAAAAAATCCAAAGTTACCTCTAAACCGAAAACAATAAACCGCTAGCATTCAAAAAATGTTTAAAATTAGATCATGAAACTTTGCATACTAACTGAACTTACTATAAAGCAGGTCCTACAAGTTTTTTTATTTTTTAATTACCATTATTTTCACAGTAAAAATAAAATACCTAAACTATCACCTAAACTATGCCGTCTTGAAGCTTGTTCCCTGGCGCCCGACGCCCCCGTTCAGTCTCGCTTCGGCTTTCGAACGGGAGGGCTGTGTCGCTTGCGCTCAGAGCACACATTACGCAACAAGACTACGTAAAATACAAATCTTGTAGTACTTATACTTATAGTGTTGGTGCAATGGGAAATAACCGTAATAAAAATAAGAAACGAAAGGGTTGGCGCAAAGAAACTGGAAAACATGATAAACGTAATGAAGTAAGTATATAGCTACCTATCTACTTACAGTATTAGTGATTACAAACATGTCACGTTTGGTGCAGTGGCAGGTGATTGGCTGCTGCGTTAGGAGTTGCAGGTGTTTCTGCATGTGAAGATTTGTGTTTGTAAACGCACCTTTCACGATTCAGGCGAAATCCAGGTGTACACTTTTTTTTTGATAAAAAATGTGAAAAATGGGTGTCCAATTTTGTAAAAAGTTAAAAAGTTCCCTAAATAGGTTTGTTATTGTTTTGACAATATACAACAAATAGGTATCTATGTAGTTCCTAATTGTTTATTTTTATAATGTTGCCGACTCCAGGATTTCAACTGAATCGGAGACGGTGCGATTACAAACACAAATCTTCACATTCACAAACGCGCAGATCCGACAAAACTATCTGTAGGCCATAAAACACTGATCTGTTATTATTATTACTACATATGGCTATATAATTTTGACGGCACGGTTGGCGCAGTGGTTGAGCGTTCGGCTGCTACGCTGCGTGTCACGGGTTCGATCCCCGCACGGAACAAATATTTGTATGACCTGCAGATAGTTGTTCCGGGTCTGGGTGTCTTGTGTATGTGAATTTACATGTTTGTGAACGCACCCACGATACAGGAATATTCCTAGTGTGGGGCAACATTTTTTTAAAAGACAAACAAAAATCAAAAAAAAAATTATCAAGCTATAAATTTCCAGTATAAGCTGATCTCACATTGTATAGGAATTCCGTACAATGAGAGGTCAGCTTGTACTGGAAAATTATCCCTCCACCATCAAATACCAATTCACCAAATTTGTATTTCAATAAAAAATGTAGGGTGGGTAATTGTTATTTGTTATTCATAGGGCAAGTCTGCTTCTATGGACGATTTAGTCTTCTTTTGTATATTTTTAGGGTTCCATAGCCAAATCATAAATAAAAATATGTGAGGTCTAGGTAGGTATTTATTTGTCCCGTGTGATTGTTACAGGACCGGACGGACGGAGGTATGACCTCCGAAAACTGTAGAAATAAATTCGGACGAAACAAATCTTCATGTGTTACAAAATATATAATTGTAAGTACCTATCTATCATACGTGTGTGATAATCACGAAATTTGCTGTTCCCCCATGGCACTACCGCTTGGTACTAACGCGTAACGGTACTATCACGAAATTGGCGAATTCATAATAAAATTTTCATAATGTTGGACTTTTTAGGGTTCCGTATTATTTATTCATGTTGACAAAATTATGCTGCCGGGGTCGCGAGTATATTTGAAAGAGAGTTACCGCGGCTCTTGGCACAGGCAACTGAAGGAACAGGGGTGGGTTTTAGTTAGTAAAAGTCTGAGATGCCCTCCCGCTCCGCCCAGAGCGGGAGGTAATTTTTTATATTTTTTTTTATTATAATCGTTTATTAGGAACAGAACAACAAATACAGGCAGATAAAAAAACAATGTACAACGATGGTAGCTGCAAAAGTTTAAAACTTTGGCGCAGCCACCAACGCCCATCACGCCAGTCATTGAATGATAACATAACATACCCCAAAAAAAGTGTTTTATAATGAATGTTGTGTTTTCTTGCAGATCACCTGAGAACATGAGCTGTTCACTGAATATACACAATCATTGAAATCAAGCGTCCCATTGCAGCATTCTAAACATCTTTTGACGAAGCTAAGATATAGATAAGATAGAAGTAAATTTTTGGAGAAAAACTCAAAACGGACTTGTCGTAAATAAAAAACATCCTTGGTATATACAAGTGCAAGGACAATTACATATTATCGGTACAAAAAAAAATGTATTTTCGGAATAAGGTCTGGATGCGACAAAAACATCAAAGTCGAAATTATAGAAAGATGACCAATATTTCTGAAATGGAACTAAAATTAGAACATTTTTATAAAACATGCATGTTACCTGAGCTATGCAATTCCAGACATGTTCTAACTATGTAAATTAGAAATTTAAGCGATTAAAAATAAATGTTATTTAATTTTGACTATTTTTAATTACTTTGAAAAAAACTTATGGTATTTATCATACCTACCTACATACCTACCTGCATACTTACCTACTTATCCTACCTATACCTACCTATCTTATATTTATACAAACCTTGTCCTGAGAATCACGAACACAACAAAAAAAGAATTATGCAATTTGGTGAAGTCCTTCGAAAGATATACGCATACCTACATTTCGGCGATTCATTCTTATATAGATGCATAATAACTAAGAAAGTGGTAATACAAGGAGAAAGCTACCTATTATAAGATTTTAAAATGGCACAGCGTAAACTTACTACCAAGCCAATGTACCTACAGAACCCTCAGTGCAATGGTGACTCGCACTTGACTAGTTTTTTGTAGCTCTACTGCTACTAAACCGACTCTAAACCACTGCATAAATTCTACAATTTATGTAGTGGTTTAGAATCGATTTTTCTAACCTATGTATACCATATGTATGTATACCTAGGTACTTACATATACCTACAACCTACATAATTACCTACATGCGCAAACGGCTGTCACATAACATACATACACTAAAACTATAAAACGCAAACTTACTACAAAACTAATTGGCGGAACCCACAGCGCAAAGTTGGCTCGCATTTGACTAGTATTTTATAGAAGTAGGTAGGTAAAATAAAATAGTGTGCACGGCTAGACATCACCTATAACGTCCAGTATAAGCTGATCTCGCATTTTATAGGCTTTCCGCACACTGAGAGGTCAGCTTATACTGGAAACTGATCGTTTATAGATACATTGAAATTGTATTTGCGATATAATATATAATTTTATATTCATAAAATGACAAGTTAAAATTAAATTAGATTGATAATTTTATTTCTTAGTACTCGTCCGATAATAGTGTAGTTTACTCTAACGAAATCGCTTCGACCTCAAGGCCGCGCGTGTCGCGTCTCTGCAAGCAAAAGTGTGCGAGCGAGATAAAGAGTGCAGTGGCACGCGGGGAAGTGGGGGCGAAATTAGAATTTGAGCTGAGATGGTGTAGGCTCTTAATCTTACCAACATTTTCTCACACATTGAGGAATTATTTTATAGTATTTTTGGCACTTCATAACAATGTTACTGTATCAAAATGACTACTTATACAAATTTTAAAGAGGCGTATAGATAAACTCTAAAACATCAAACAGCGCCATCTATTGTTACAAGAAATATAGATGTTACAATACTCGTATTACGAGACTTGCATTATAAACAAATGTGTTATCAAACATTTAGCCAAAATAGTGTGTTTGTTCCCATAACAAGTCAATTTCCGTGCCATATATGCACGCACAACGTAGACTGGCATCTAGTGAGTGAAAGCCGCAACTTTTACTCTATAAATACTTGACATTGACATTTATGTGCCGCCATCTATGGTTCCTGCACGCTCCCTTGTTTTGATCAGTCGTTCGACTATCAAACTCCATACACTGGTTCCTTGCGTCGCCGCGCCGCGTCGCCGAGCTTGAGAAAGTGTAATATTTGAACGATAGCTCTACCTGAGCCCGCAAAATACAAATTTTAAGTTCTTTGCTACAGCCCATTATCAGATAGTACAACAAATAAATCATTTTAATGTTGTTTCAGAAATACCAATGCCTGGTAGAATCATGTTTCTGCCGCTACTGTTTGGTGCAGATGTGCGTGCAGGCGCAGCCCGCCGGCGAGGAGAACGCGTGGCGCCGGAACCGGCTGAGGATCGAACTCAAGGTATACTGATCATTACTGTTGGAAATACACTCAGCGGCTCGGAATGTGGCCCAAACAGAAACGAACCGATAACAAGCGATTTCGGTATCGCGTATGAGAATTTCGAGTGGCAGTTTGTCAGCACATTTGTTTTTATTGAAAAGTTCATTGTTTGTTTAATTTTTGTGAAAGTGAACGTAAGTTCGTCACTGGGACGCACTAAACAAGTGTGAGTTAAAACTCGATATTCAAATGGTCTGCTCGTGTATTTAATCTTTATTGTATAGCATCATATAATCTGTATTAAAGTATTATTTAAGCATCCAGAATTGGAACACAATACCCCTAACTTCAACTGAAGTTGCTCAAGCTGTGTTGCTTCGGAGTTAGGGGCGAACGCAGCGAGAGATTGCTGAAACTTTAAATGTACCGCGTACTACTTTCACGTTCGTCTTATCAAGGTACGACCAGACCGGCCTATAGGCACAAGGAGACCAGGAAGTGGCGTTGTAGATTACGTGTGTTATCGCATCAGCGCGATACGACCGATTTATCGCTCTCGCAATTTTGAGAAATCAAGTCCTTACTGCGGTTGAAATACGGCAGCGGCTACAAACGACAACAAGTAAATGAGCGGATAATAAGAAGGAGAATGGAAGAACGGGCTCTGCGTGCTCGAAGACAGTTCTAGACCTTGAGCTGGCTCCAGGTCAGGAGTAAAGTTCTGTGGACTGACGAATGCAAAGTGGCCAGATGGCCGCGAAAGTGTGTGGAGAAGGCATGGGGAGAAGTTTTTGCCAATCACTACCAGGCAAACTGTCTGTTTCAATAGTGGATCAGTTATGGTTTGGGGAGGGATCTGTTCAGACGCACAGAGTTGGCAGTAGTTGCAGGTCGTCTAACGGTAGTGCGATGCATTGAAGATATCCTCCAAGCACATATCTTACCATTCATGGGATGTATCGGTAGCGAAGATTTCATCGGCGAAGGTTGCACTAGTCGATATTTAGTTCAAAAAGTTATATGCCAACAAAGATTCATTTTTCTTGCTAATTTTAACGCAACTTTGGCCGTTAATATGTAATAAAAGATATATAAAATATCCAAAAAAAAATCAGCATCGACAAACCTACACGGTGGAGCATACGGTGGAGGTCTGCCCCGCTTGGGCGGAGCACCGCCGTGTCCTCGTGGATGTGATAGGTGGCGGCGACCTCTCATGCCCGGCCCTTGTTCAGGCCATGGTACGGAGCGAGAGGGAAAGGGAGGCAGTATCCGCCTTCTGCGAAGCAGCAATGCTCGCGAAGGCGGAGGCGGGACGCGTGAGGGATGCTCAACGGAGTGGCCCTCACGGCCCCGGCCGCTACCACCACAGGAGAGGTACTGGGCGTACTGGGCGTGGGACGTCGCGAGACGATCTCCGGCCACCGTAGACCCGGGCCTGCGGACGGCGAGCAGTGGGTAGCTCGCCGTCCGATCAGCACCAGGCCCGTGAGTCGACGGCGCGTAGTGTTCCACGCGCGCCTCAAAGAGATGATTGTCAGCCACCACTGACGGGGCCCAGCGTGGCCGGTGCCTGTATGCTTAGGGGTAGCGGCTAATTTCTGAAAATGAGTTACCGTACCCCTGGGCACTCAGGCAGGGAAGGAACAGTGGTGGGTTTTAATCAGCAAGAGTTTGACACACCCTCCCGCTCCACCCAGAGCGGGAGAAGTCATTGGATGATTTCCCACCCCCTCAAAAAAAAAAAAAAAAAAATTTGCACCGACAAACCTCGATTAAGTGTTCAATAAATTTTATTTGTAATTCATTTATGTAGTTGTTTTTTCATAATACTCAATTTTCCAAAGGACTTTTCGTGCATCGTCTAGTCTAGTTGGCACGCACACGAGCAGCGGTGTGCGTGAAAACTAGACATTGTGCGTGTAGACTAGCGTCTAACTGCTCATCACTGGTACTGTCTCTGTCGGACACGATGTCAGGTGAGACAGTGTGCTTTTTGGCCACGCCCACCAGTGAGTTCAAGCCCGCGACTAGTTCAACCTTAATGCAAGTTAATGCCCGACGTCACACAGCACGTTGCGTGGATCATTACCTGTCGGAGATGAAAATAACAAAATTGGAGTTGCCAGCATGAATTCCAGACAGGAATTCCATAGAACATATCTGGGATATGCTTAAAAAACGTATCCGATCCAGTCCCAACTCTCCAGAGACTATCATACAATTGAAAACCGCTCTAGTGGCCGCCTGTGAAGAAATACCCCATGTGAATGTAAATATAATCCACAGTTGGCCTGATCGCATGCAGGTGGTTGTCAGGGCCAGAGATAGAAATACCCGCTATTAATTTTAAGTACCAGCTTTATTCTGTCATTCAGAAACATTTTTTTTAAACATCATGGTTTTTTTTCGTAAAATTTTAATAAAGATTTTGGCACTTTCCCTGTTTCGCGTTTCATTTTAATATAAAACCAAAAACCGCGTTTGGGCCGCAGTTCGCCGGTGTTGGGCGCAGGGTCCAAGCTACCGGTGGCTAGGGCTCCAGCTAATTTCGGAAGTCGGTGTCTCTGGTTTTGTCTTCGTTTTTTGACACCGACTGACAAAATTAGCTGGTGGTTTTTTTTTGGATGTCGGTTCTATTACTCATATGCATTTGAATAACGAAAACCCCATCCAAATCGGATCAGTAGTTTTCGAGAAAATCGCGGACAAACAAACATACATACATACATTTTTTTTTTGTGATACGTTACACATTACGGGTCGAATACAGAACCTCCAAAAAATCAAAATCAAAAGTCATTTATTCAAACTAGGCTGAGAACCAGCACTTTTTGAACGTCAAAGTTCTACATAAAGACAGTCCCCCAAAAAACGCCCGCCCGCCCGTCACCACTTCCTAGTGTTTTAGCTGTGAAGAAGAAGTGGCCAACAAACTCCCCAGCAACACATCTGTCTGTTAAGTTTTAAGAACTTGAATCTATATAATTCTAAGCAACAATCTTAACATTATGTAAAACAGAAAAATAAATATATGCCGTCTAAAATATAATCATAAAATTAAATAAAATAATCCGCCACTTGCCAGCTAGCACACTCAATCATGCCATTAAAAACCAACTCAAGCATAAACACTAAACCAAATTAAAGAAGCCTCCATACATAACTGGTGTGCCTGCTTACAAGAACAAAGATTGAAATCTCCTTTTTTGAAGTCTGTTATAAAAAGGGTCTGCTAATTTTGATTGAAAAGCGCGTTTTTAGTGATTTCCTATGTCATTTCATAATCTGACTTTATTATGAGCACCATAAGTTACCCCTCTTTATTATTAATTATTTTTTTAGATGCTGCGTAATGACCCCCCGGAAGGCATAGCGGCGACCCCGCTGGACCCCAAGTGTTGCCACTGGCAGGCGAGCGTCACCGGGCCCATCGGCTCGCCCTACGAGGGAGGAGTCTTCTATCTCTACATACAAGTGCCGTACTCGTAAGTGAAAAGAGTTATTTTGTCAAAGGTTTGATTTATATCACTGTTTTGCCGGAGGTCGAAATAATATCCGACATCTAAATAAAGGCCCATTACCTCTCAGAGAGGAGGCCTGTGTCCCAGCTCTGTAAACGTTTTAAGGCTGATTTTGCTATTATGCTATCTGAAAAAAAGCATCATCAATACTACTGCTACTTTAATCTAAGCATGCATTTTAAATTCTGCAGTCTGCTTGAACTTTTTAGCAAAAAATATTAGTTCTCCAACTTCGCACAATATTCTCCTGCGTCTACTTTTGTACAATATTTTATATGAAAAAAAAATAACATTAAAAATTATCTATTTTATTACATAACTTAAAAAAACTATTTATATAAAATTATATTTGAGAAAAAAAAAACTTCTTGTTTTTCCCCAAAATTGACACCGTATTGAAAATTTATTTATCTACGTTACACGTTCGGTTTCGGTCATAGAAATTCATGTGGTACCAAATTTCACCTGAATCGGTCCAGTAGATTCGGAGCAAATTGACTGTGACGGACGGACAGACAGACGCACGAGTGATCCTGTACAAATCCGGACGGAACCCTAATAAATCTTCTTTCTGAAAACAGCATCAAAATGGTTTCTCTACTATAACAAGTAATATTAATTTTGCAATGGAAAAGGCAGCGAAACGACATAAACGCCTACCTATCTCTCTCTCCTACAATGGCTGATTCGAGGTGGCTCAAGTAAAGAGTATCTGGAAGGATTTGAGGGAGGAAGCCTTTGCACATCAGTGGGTCAATATAGGCTAAATAAAAAAACCGGCCAAGTACGTGTCGGACTTCACACATTTAGGGTTCCGTACCAAATGTATTTTTGACTATTTGTATGGCTTTGGGTCTACAAGATGCTTACACTGTGAAAATTTGAAGACTGTAGCTCCAACCGTTTGGCTGTAAAACCTGTGTGACAGGCGACAGACAGACAAACAGATGGACAAGTGAGTGACAGCAATAGGGCTCCGTTTGGACCCTAAAAATATGCCAATGGACGAATCTATCCTCAAATCTTTTAGGAGAAACTAGGCAATCAACTGCCTCTTCAAGCCTATAACTTAATAAATGATTTTTTTATCTCCGCAGATACCCCATGAGTCCCCCAGTGGTACGTTTCCTCACCCGCATCCTGCACCCGAACATTTCCCGCCATGGAGACGTGGGCATCGACTCAGTGCACCACAACTGGTCGCTGGCGCTCACCATCAGCAAGGTGCTCATCTCCATACAGAGCCTGCTGACGGACCCGTACACCGCGGTGAGTGTAAGGGAACTTGAATTTCTAGCATGGACGTAGCTAGATTTTGGTGTTTAATTATTGTACATGTCTGTGATTTTGTTCAGCTAGATTTGGTGATTTATTATTGTAAGTATTTTGTGTAGGCATGCTCTAGAGCTTGACTCTTGACGTAAATATATTCTATTTATGTGGTACCGGCACCGAGAACAGGGTCCAAGCTACCAGCGGTCAGGACTCCGTTCAAGCTACTGGTCGGTCAAGGCTCCAGAGAAAAAGGAACCTCCTAATAATACGAGCCTTGTCCAGAAGTACAGCTTATTTTTTTTTAGTCTGTTTGAACTGTCATACCCGGGACATGGCCTCCCCCTTGTAGATTGTTATAAATTAAAAAAAAGCAAACTTTCTAGAATACTGTAGTGCCTGGGGGAGTGGGCTTCGGGTGTGCAGTTCTGGGCTGTGGTGTTTTAAAAAAAAGGCTTATTTTTAATGCACCTCAAAAAACTTATTACCTGTCAATTTATACATTGTCATCAATTAAATATTTTATGCATTAAAATAATTATTGTAAATCAAATATAGGTACTGATTTCACTTCAAATTAACCAGAAAGTTTACTATTGCGACGTACGTTGTCCAACAGCGAGCGAAACGAGCTCGGGAACTTAGGGCACCCCGACACGGACAGGCTAGGTTCGGTTAGGCTGCGTTCGCTGGCTTTGCTCGCTGACTGTACTCCCCTTCGTGTTAGGTTCCTTTAAACCGTGCAGACAGAAACAGGAGCTCTTCTTCAACGGCTTCTTCAACCTACCTTACTTACTACTGTCCTTAAATTCATCCCCGTCTAAAGCTGAAAGTCTTTTGAATAGTAGTGTGCCTAAGTTTCAATCATTTAGTATTGAGCACGTAACACCACGTGACGTAGTTAACGTTTTTAACTCTCTAAAATCTAAAAACAGGTGATTGATTACAGGGGCATCTTCATCACACTTTTGAGTAATATAATAGACATCGTAGCGCCCTATCTTGCTGTAACTTTTAATAAATGCGTGGACTCAGGAACTTTTCCTGATCTCATGAAGAGTAGTAAAGTCATAGCTCTATTTAAATAACACAGGCAACATAGCATGGGTAACTTCAGGCCTATTTCCATCCTACCTGCATTTAGCAAAATATTTGATAAGTTAATACTCAAGCAGTTGCTAAGATGTTTTAATGTAAATAACCTCCTTCATAATGAACAATATGGCTTTACAAAAGGTCGATCGACTGCAGATGCGGATGTTGCTCTCCTAAAACACATATTTAACGTATGGGAGAATTTGCAAAATGAAATCGGCGTTTTCTGTGATCTCTCCAAAGCTTTTGATTGCGTACACCATGACACGCTTTTGCGTAAGCTACGTCATTATGGTCTCCAAAACAAAGCTCTTAATGTAATTGATTCATATTTATGTAATAGGTTCCAAGCCATGAATGCCAAGGCAAAGCTTGCATTCCTTTTCAAGTAATAGCTATGCGTCACGAACTCAAATTGTTGCTAAAACAATAATATTTTGAGGTAACTATTTTGCTGTGCAGTCAGTATTTTTGATTAAGATTGGGATCTTTTAAAAAAGGAAGATTTTTGAGTTAAATACAAGCCTATAAAAATCCTAAATCGCAATACTTGATAAGTTGATAACTCAAAACTGACTCCCTTAAAACAATAAAATTCTGTTCTAATCAGTTTTGAATATTCTAAATATGCACAACCCTTTAAAAGTATATTTGACCGACCAGCCTGTCTGCGACCTCCTTCGATATTACAGTACCTAAATCTGAATACGTTTAGCGAAGTTTATTAAGTTAACCCAATTAGATAGCGTTATCGTTCTATTTAATTACAACACTAGCTAGTGACCCACCCCGGTTTCGCACGGGTTGAAATTATACACCTACACCTTCCTCATGAATCATCTTATCTATTGGTGAAAACCGCATGAAAATCCGTCCAGAGTAGTTTTTAGGGTTCCGTACCCAATAAGATCCCGTTGGTTACCCTTACCAAAAAAGAAAAAAAAAAGAAATCAGAAAGAAGAGGGAGACAAGGGGCTCCCCCTTTAAATTAAAATTTATTTTTATTATTTGTTATAGCGGCAACAGAAATACACATTCTGTGAAAATTTCAACTGTGTAGCTATTACGTATTGTGAGATACAGCCCGCTGACAGACAGACAGACAGACGGCGGAGTTTTATTTCCTCCCTAGGAAGCCCCTTTTAATTTTAAATTTATTTTTATTATTTGTTGTTATAGCGGCAACAGAAATACACATTCTGTGAAAATTTCAACTGTGTAGCTATTACGGCTCGTGAGATATAGTCCGCCACGCACAACGGACCAAATGAGAGTCTAAGTGCTGACAACGGAGTCCCTTTACTATACCACGGGGTCTCATCTCGAACAAAGAAAATACGTGTTACGTGTTTATTTGAACTATGTTATGCATATTAATGCATCGATTTCATATTGCAGTTTAAGTAATATTAGTATTTTGAAAATAAATATGGTAAAAACTGTATTTTCTTATTTAATAAACTGCCCTAAGTATAAAATTGTGGCATAATTGGCTTGTAATTCAAATTTAGACGATTATTGGAACGAATCCTTAGACATCTATATTTCTTGTACCAATAGATGGCGCTGTTTGAAGTTTTAGAGTTAATCCATTCGCCTCTTTAAAATTTGAACAGTGAGTGACACATTTTGATACAGTAAAACTGATATGAAGTGCCAAAAATACTATAAAATAATTCCTCAATGTGGAGAAAATATTGGTAAGACTTTTAAGTCAATTCATTCAGCTTGCAAGCCGTCGTTGCTAACACCATCTAGCGAGGTGTAGAGGACGGGCCCGAACAAAGATAAAAGTTACTTGTGCCAGACTAAAACCCGTAGTTACGGCGCGCGGCGGTACCGTTTCTTTGTATGGGATGAGGCATCTGTACGCTAGTATTATATTATCTGTGACTATACTATGACTGCCATCTGCCACATCCATTTAGAAACTACGTTCAGGTTGACTTCATTTTTTAATTACTTGAGACACAGTCCGCTGACAGACAGACGGACAGCGGCGTTTTAGTAATAGGGTCCCGTTGGTTACCCTTTGGGTACGGAACCCTAAAAACACGTTTCTAAAAACGTGTTCTTTTTAGGTTTTTTTTTTTCATTTTATGTTTTGGAACCCTTCGTGTGCGAGTTCGACTCGCACTTGGCCGGTTTTTAGAGTTTTGCGCGAACAGACAGACAGATAGACGCGGCGGGGGACTTTGATTTTAAACTATGTAGTTATTAGCTAATTGAGATGTCTCGTTTGTCGTGACACTTTATGTTGATTTGTTTTGATCATTCGGTAAATGTTAGTTATTATTCTTTTGCCCTTATCCCAATTTATTTGAGGTATATCTTTTTCTTCCATACGAGTAATTCTCTATTCACGCTGAAATTTTAATGGTTGTTTTCTCGCAGCGAAATGTTTTTGTCTTGGTAGGACAGTAGATGATATTTAATTTATAAAAAAGAAATTTTATAAATCAAAAAATGGCAGATTTAGCATTGTGAGAAACAAAACTCGAAAGCGACCTCGATCCAATAGTAACAAACGCGAGCGGCCGCCGAAAAGAGCGGCGCGCGGTCGTTGACTCCCGCGCTACTCCTAGTCTAGTGATCTACTATTATTTCTCTCGCTTTCGAGTTGATGCATATTTTTTGAATTATTTGAAAACAAAAACATTTTTATTTTTTAAGTTTAACTCTATGATTAAGGGCTGATTTCACCAATTCTAAACGCCCAGTTTTCGACGTTTAAGCTCGATTTTTGTGTTGAATAGTCCATTTATCGAGGAAGGTTATAGGCGATATAACATCACGCTGCGACCAACAGGAGCGAAGCATCAATGAAAAATGCGGCAAAAACGGGGAAAAAAATCCTTTAGAGAGCTTCAGTTGCGTGCGCTGCGTAAACGGTTAAAGTTACGCAAAAAATATGTATAACGGAATTGTTCTCCTTTTAAAGTTCTAATAAAAATCCGCGATAGCATATGTCTTATCTTTTAAGGTTAACTCACTATAATCTTTTTTATGGTTTGTATTTTTTACGCTAAGCTTAGTTCAGTAAAACTTAGTTTATAGAGCGAATGGTGAAATCGGCCCTCAATAGTATTACTGAAGACAAATCGTTCTGCCGCGGGAGAACAACCATTACAGCGTGTTCTGTGTGTTATCTATAATAACAAAAAAAATAAACCATGTGCTTAGTCTGAACACTGATTAGCAGGTTCTTAATTCAAAATTTTCTATGGATAATTTGTATTTAGAATCTGCTAATCATCTGCTTATAAATAAGGATGAGAATCTCAGTAGTCACCCCTCTTTCAATCCATAATTATCGTCTTTCATACAGTTCGTAGTCCGTGCATCGTTTTTGTAGGAAATAATTGTTATGAACGATTGTTATTGTGCTTGTAGTATATTTGTGTTGTTGTAAGTCGTTTTCTCTTCTGAAGTAAAGTTGTTAATATTCATACGAAAACCAATAAAATGACCATAAAAGTAAGAAAGGAACTTCTCAGTTCTTCGTCTAAAACGTAGAATTAATATCACTGGTCTAAAAAAATACCTTTTATTTTTAACTGATTATGTTAAGAACAAGGTTCACTATCATAGAGTTGATTTTAGAATTATTCAGGTACGAACCGTTTTATTGTAATATGATTTTGAAGTGGAGCTCCAGGGTAGCCCGCGAAATTCAAATTTTCTTACCTTTTTTTGCAATTTCCAGGTCAGTGTCAGGTTGTATCTTGGTCAAAATTTGATTCGCGGCCGTAGCAAATATGTATTGATAGAATTGTAATCATTAAAATCATTAATACAACTCTTTCAGTTAGAATTGACGCCAAATGTAAGTAAATCATGACATTTTTTTTTTGTGAAATCAACTCTGTGATAGTGAACCTTCACTATCATAGAGTTGATTTTAGAATTGTTCAGGTACGAACCGTTTTATTGTAATATGATTTTGAAGTGGAGCTTTAAGGCTGAAACTGTAGTTTTACGGTCATTCCAGAATAGGCGTACTATTAATGTGAAGGGCCGGTTTTTTTAGCAGGAGGCACTTTAGGATACTTAACTTTCTTTTTGATTTAAAAATACCAAAGTAAAGTTCATATTTTCTTAAATATCTTTTTAGGGTTCCGTACCCGAAGGGTCCAAACGGAGCCTTATTGCTGTCACTCACGTGTCCGTCTGTCTGTCCGTCCGTCGTCTGTCACACAGGTTTTACAGCCAAACGGTTTAAGCTACTGTCTCCAAATTTTCACAGTACAAGCACCTTGTTTACCCAAAGCCATACAAATTGTCATTTTTTTTTTAAATGTTTTTCAAGATACAGATAAAAGGAGGCGCGAAAAAAAAACATTTACCTTTCCCATCAAATCGTTGTTTAGAGCTCGTTGAGTAGAAAAATACTATAATAATGTTTTTAAAAATATTGGAAGACAAAGGAATTGGAACCACCCAAGTCAGCTTTTTGTTTGACACACAGCACTTTTGTAGCCGACCATAACAATAATTATATATAGTATTATTGCTAGGAACTGCCTGGTTATAAAAATTGCACTTCACTGTTCTAGTAACTCTTACAAACTGGTAACTGTCATTTATTGAATAGAAGGAAAATGACAATGATGGATAGGAGCTTAGTCTAGCTCGGCAGCAGAATTAGAACTGATTTTTAATATAAAAACAGAGATTATTGACAGAGAAAACAAGTAATATTTGAATTTTAAATTAAAAAAAGGAAGGAAAGAACGTAATTTTGGAATAGAGGTCATAGAATAAACAAGGCTTTGCCTTGTTACAAATGACAAGTGTTGCCGGAGCTTCGGTCGACGGTCTATGGTCAATTTTGTACCACGTAGTATTTTTCTTTTTATTATTAATTTGTCCACCGAGCAAAGCAGCAATTTACAAATAAATAGTGCCTATCAAATTGATGTCAACTGAGTTAGTGAATACCGGTGCTGATTAAAACAAAATAAATACGGTTTTGGAATGAGGTTAGGACTTAGGATAAATATAGGGAACGTGCACGAACTATAGGTGGCAGCACAAATCGACGCGAGCGCCACAGTGTGGTAAGAAAATTAACTATTCAGAGCTGTTATCGTGTTGCCGTCTATTTGTTTACATTATATTGTTTTTATTATGATTAAAATGATAAAATATGGGTACCGGCCGATTAATAATGATCGTCCGCGTGGTTAGACAGAATATGTCAAAAGGCCAAAAAGTGTTCGAATCCGGGCATGTCTTAGAAGTAGAAGGTTATGTTTACTTACAGATTTATTTGTATTGAATAGTACTTACCGCTACATACAAAACTGAGGTATTTTTACAAACGACATTATTAGTACCTAATTCCTAAATGTTTTGACTCATACTTACATGTTTTTTATTGCATTTATCCACTTTTGTCGTTTATCACATAACCATGGAAAGTGAGTAGGTCTAGGTACTATTCGTAGGAAAGTAATAGAATTTTACACCATTTGACTTATTAACCGACTTCCAAAAGGAGGAGGTTATCGATTCGGATGTTTGTATTTCTTTTTTTTTAATGCATGTTCTGTCATAACTCCGTCATATACAGGGTGTAACGGAAAGGTGTGGTCATATTTTAAGAGCCGATTCTGCCCATGGAAATGAACAACTGGTGAACAAGGGGTTTATTCCGAAATGGTCCCATTTAAATTTCATGTAGATCTGATGATGAGTTTCGGAGACAGACAACGGAACTCTTCAAAACTATTTAAATTCTTCATGACTGTTTAAATTAGAATAATTTAATGATGTGTGTTGAAACATGTTTAACCACGACAGTATTTGTACGCCGCTGACGCCTAGACATAGCGTTCTTTAATTATTACAACATCTGTACATAACCTACCTATGTTCAACAAATAAAATATTTGTATTTGTAAAAAATGACGGCAAATCAACTGCGGTTGCTACGATCGTATGTCTATGTAGTGTTAACACAATTTAATGGGGAACCACAACTAAAAAGTGAAAAATAAAAACTTGTTTAAAAAAATAGAACCGACTTCCAAAAAAAGTGCAAAATAACTTTAATTTCGGCAGTCGGTGTCAAAAAAAACGAAGATACAAAACCAGATATACCGACTAAAAAAAGTTTTTGTAACAATAGGTTGCTACTAGAATATTGTAAAGATATGCCAATCTGCAAGGGCATTATCAATTACTTAACTATTTCCAATTAGTTTTGCAGTGTAAAATGAATTCAACCCACACATAATCAAAGTTAAAATTAGCGTGAACACATCAATCATATTTTTTTGTTGTTACTACAAGCATCATTGTTCTCCAGGTATGCATGGAGCCCGAACTCGGCGAGATGTACGTCCGAGACAGGGCGCGCTTCGAGACGCTCGCGAGGAACTGGACCTGGAAGTACGCCATGCTCGACATGATAACTTATTGACTGAGTGAAGACGTGGTATTGCCAGTGCAAAAACTGTCACTGTGATGCGTGAAAAGACAAGATAGAGCGCTGCAAGGATCTTTTGGCGCAAAGATCAACGCCGCCATTTTGTTTTTCAATAAAAGTTACATGATAATTTTAGAGCCTTAGCCCAAAAGTTGCTAATTAGATCACAATTTTACAAATGTACTAACAAGCCCCCTGTCCATAACATTCATCGCCAAAAGATCCTTGTCTTGACGTAAAATGGCAAGCTATATATTTGATTGCCCTTTTCTGGTTGTTCTTTTATTTTTTGACGACGGATAAAGGAGTGGGGTATTGTATTATACGTACCTACCTATAGATAATTTTACTTCTAATCACTCACAATTTATACTTTTATGGACTATCAATATCGATATTTTATAATAATTATTTATACACATGTATGTTAAAAGATAAATGTAAACGCACTTCTCGAATTTTACTGTAGAAAGCCAGTATAATATTTCAAATGAATATAACCGCAATAAAAAAACCTACGAAATTAAGACTGTGTCTGTTTTATACGTTTCTTTCCCGTCTTTTTTGGTTTTAGATTTTTCTTTCCGTTCGTCTCTTTTTGCAGTAGACCTTGTTTTTCCGCCACTTTCCGCTCGACTACCGAGTTCCATCTTTCTTTTAGTTTTTGGCAGTTACAAAGGGCTGGTATACATGTCCCACTGCCAGGTGCCCTACAGTATCCTGGATAAGGTGCTTCTCCTTTAGGCAACCATCTTCTAGTGTTCACAAAACGTAAAGGATCAGGTACGGGGTTATCTATCAACTCTCGTAGCTGGCCTAGACGTACTGTGTAGAGTTTGGTTTGGATATTAAGACGGCCTGGCATGAAGTAGTGAACATAAACGGTGAGCGTAAATATTCCCTGAAATTAGAATACAATACTAATTTTAGTCGAGACGTGAATCCGCAAAAAAATCCTGCTCAGCGAGAAAGAAGGACAAGTGAGATCGACCCCAAATTAATTGAGACATAAGGTTTAGGGAGTAGCTGCCCAGGGGTTGAGGATAAATTCGAAAGAGTTACCTCGCCCCTAGGCTTTCAGGGCAGGAAGGAACAGGGGTGGGTTTTAGTCAGTAAGAGTCTGACACGCCATCCCGCTCCACCCTAGAGCGGGAAATGTCGTTGGATGATTTCGCACCCCACAAAAAAAAAAGGTCTAGGGAGTAGCTGAAGTAGAGTGGTGTGCTGAGGTGTGCGATTACCTGAAAAATCGGTACCTAGATACCTATTTGACTAAAAAAGGAAGTGAGCAGTACATGTAGGCAACTTTACCAAGGAAACTATTAAAAATTGATAATTTAAAAAAAGAACTTATGGGTCGTTCTTCTTTTCTATCGACAATTAGTTGTCCTCAGTAATGTATGAACTTATAATTATATAACGCCACGAGCTACCGCCTGATACCAGGCGGAGTCACAGTGTCAGGGTCAAGCTACTGCCCCTCCTAAGAGGTGCCGGCTTCTCTGGCCTGTGTCTGTTCCGGCAGACTGTTATCGTTTACATGTTACGACATGCAAACGATAACACTTTTGTTTACACCTTCAGATAATTCAAGCGTGAAGTGTGTGTCTGTTGGAGTGTACTTACATGAATGTCAATAACTTCAGAGTGTATTTTATGGATTGACATGATTGATAGCAATAAATAGGTATACTGTTATCAGTTACGCTTATTTTAATATGCGTTCAATCATACTAGGAATGTGATAGTGTTTGTATTTGATACCTACTCTTGTATTTTGATAAAACATTGACTAATAGAGTTATTTCGGTACTTGTATTTACAGTTTTTTTATGGTAATAACTTTAGTGTAAGAAGTCTGTGGATGGATGGAGAGGGAGAAGAAGGTCAAAAAAATGATGAAAAGGGAGATGGTAATATTATGAAGGTTGGACAGGGTGGAATAGAAGAAAAAAAAATACAAATATCCGAATTAATAACCTTTTTGAATTCGGTTAAAAACGTGTTACACCAAACCCAAGAGTAACATGGGTTAGGGCGGTTTTATTTATGACGATATAATTAGTGTAGGAAGTAAACAAGGTGATTTATTAATTGTGTTTTAATTGTATTTTTTTTTAATGAACAGGAATTACAATTAGTATAATAAATGCTAACCTAGGAAAAATATCGGTAATAAATATGAAATAGTACCTAAACTAGAACATAAAGACATTAATTAAACATAAGTTATCTTAACGATCTACGTACCTCTAATGAAGTTCTGTAGAGTTTATAGTTATCCTAAACCCTTAACTTCATAAAACTTCTACTAATATTTTGTTATAGGTAACCTAATTTTATATGTACATAAACACTCTTTTTTTGGTTTTTTCATAATTTAACTTTTTTTTAAATGTTTTTATATTATAAACCTACTAAGAATAAAGTTATTTACTACTTACACACATAAAATAAACTTCTTAATGCAGATAACTCATTAAACCCATCGAATCTTTTCTTGGTTTTATTTAACTAACAATCTTCACATCCACACACTTTTCCTTTTTTTCACGTCTTCGTCACTGTTTCACTTTTCCTGGTTGTTTTCCTACATTTTGACTTCAGCATACACTTCACTTATAATATCATTAGGTATTTTATCTAGTTATTAGAATATTTACACTAAGTATGTAGGTATGCTATCTTCATAAGGTATTTTTATGAGTTTTTTTTTGTACTTTTTGATTTTGTAATTATTTTTTCATGGTTTTTATTTAATTTCTTTACACCGCACGCGTACATTGCTGATTTATTTATCTAGAATGGCCTGGAACGGTCCCTTGATTTTCCTCGGGAATGGTCCCTTGATTTTCCTCGGGAACGGTCCCTTGATTTTCCTCGGGAACGGCCCCTAGATCTTCCTCGGGAGTGTCCCCTAGATCTTCTTTTAGAGTGTCCCCTAGATCTTCCTCTTGAGTGTCCCCTAGATCTTCCTCTGGAGTGACCCCTGGATCTTCCTCTGGAACGTCCCCTGGACCTATCTCTTTCCGGTCTTCCCTCTCTGGCCTCGCAGCGACCCACACATTTGCCACCAGTACTTCTTCCAGTTCGTTCTACAGATTTACCTCTTGATGCTCCGCGAGACCTCCCCCTGGAGTGGCCACGAGATCGGCCTCTCGAGTGGCCACGGGATCGGCCTCTCGAGTGGTCACGGGATCGCCCCCTGGAACGACCGCGAGACCTACCCCTAGAGCGACCTCTAGACCTACCTCGTGAGCGTTCACGACTTCTCGACCGATCTCTTGAACGGTCTCTGGAGCGGTTTCTGCAGCGAGAACACCTTGTATCAGCTTGTACTTCGGTACTTACTTCTTGAGTCGTAGAACTTCCTTTTCCGTAAGTCCGAACTCCAACGATGACTGCTTCCATCCTTACGGCGTCTCCAACTTCTGTAACAGACTAAGCAGAACTGTTTGCTTTGAAAATGATTGTACGAGTAGTTGTAGTATTACTCGAGCGGCTTACTTGCGCCGACTCTCCTGTATGATTGATAAAAGGCACACTGGCTTCCCACTTATATTCATCCCTATTTTCTAATATTGCGTAATAATATAATGAATTGCGTAATTGTTAGAGATGAACCGACTAGTCGGGAGAGCCGACTAGCCAGCTACATTTATATTCGGCGATTAGTTCGCAAATGCATACTAGTCCACACTTTATTAGTTTAAAAAAACCGGAAATAAAAGAAATAAATCAAAAGTTCTTAGTTTTCGTTTTATACCTACCTATATCTTTTAAAATAAATTATTCTTCCGAGAACAGTGAGAGTAGGTACCTAAATGTTTTAAAATAAATTACTATGTACTACAGACTACAGATAAACCGTCAGGAAAGCAGTGCCGAACTAAGCCTATAGGGGCCCGGGAGGGCAAAACAAAGTGGGGTTCCCGGCTAAGATTGAAAGACAGGTAATGTAGGACGCAACAGCGAGATAAGCAAATTCGAAAATTTAATTTTTCATCTCGTTTGGTTAGGTTGCTATTACCTTTTATACAGAATTAGTAGATACTTTGGTGGCATACTGTTGAGATCGCACGATGCAAGGGCAAGCGAAGCTAGCACCAAAATGCTTGCACCCCCTTTTTAGAGTAGGTCCTACTCCAGGTACCTAATCCAGAGAAGAGAAAGCACGATATGAGAGCAAACGAATTTTAAGAAAATAACACTCAGCCTCTTACTACTACTACTCCTATTACTCTTACTTTGTCGGGAGTGCAAAAGATACTGAAAAATAAGACTTACTTACATAATAAAAAATATAGGATGTAAAAGCGAAACAAGCGAGCTCTGCCAGTGGCTACGCCACGTGAAAATCGAAAAATTCAAAGGGAACAGTCCCATAAAAAGTACATATCGTGTGCAAAGGGTTCCGAACAGATTATATTTTTTTATGTATAAATAATATACTTAAACTTCTTAAAGGTTTCTCTGTAATCTATAAGTATATAGTGGATTTTTTATTTTTTAAATTTCAGCTTAGTGGTTTCGGACATAAAGTATGGGGGGAGGGGAGAGGGGGCGTATGCCATTTATTATCTATTTGCTTAAAATTCTTACAATAAATATCAAGCCCTTTCATTTGATACGAGTAGGATGTAGCACAATAACTACAGTTTGAATTTTGGTTTTTCAATTTGCTGATATGCACCCCTAAAGTTACCCTCATATTCCAGATTACATGTTAGTTACATGTCACAGATGTGTGTACCAAATTTCAACTCAATCGGTCAAGTAGATTCGGAGCAAATTGGCGGTGACAGACGAACAGACAGTCAGATACACGAGTGATCCTATAAGGGTTCCGTTTTTCATTCGGTCTTTTAGAACCCTAAAAAGCGGTTTAGGTTGTGCGTTGTTCCATCAGTCAGACAGGACAAAGGACAAAAAATAGAAAAAGAAAAGGGAGGCAAATGAGAAGTATATTTAGCATATGTACCTACCTATATTATATTTAACATAGCCTACCTAGGCAGGGTGGCTTCTCCAAAGTCCAAACTGCTTCATACTTACTGAATATTGTCTTGTTCCAAGTTTGATTAAAAAAAGCATCTCAAGATTTGTCCCCCCACAGGACTAAGGGGCAGAGGCGGGCGCCTCTCTCGTCTCTATCCTTAGTATGCCAGTTCAGGAAAGCCGACTATTCGACCACATTTATAGTCGGCGACTAGTAGGCCATTTGAGCGCGACCGAGTTCGCCCATCTCTAGTAATTATTTCACAATGATTTCACGCAATGCATCAGCATTGCGCAATAGAAACATGGTTTTGGAAAATTCCACTCTACTTAGTGAATTAAATAATAATAATATCGTAGCATCATTATTATAATTTTAAAATTTAACCGACGAAAAAAAAGGTGGAGGTTCTCAATTCGACCGTAAATGTATGTAAGTATATTTTTTATGTATGTTCCCTCTCCCTTATATAAGAACCGATCTTGACGATTGTTTTTTGTTAGCTAAGGTGTAGGTAGATGAACCGACGCGGCGACGCCAGTAATACGGGCCTAATACGAGCGGGCTAATACGGGCCTAAGCCAAGTGATTATCATTTGGAATTTGGAATAGATGAAATGCGGTCACGCGCAGAAGATTATATGGAAGATGGTAGCGTATTTGAGTTTTAAGGCGCAATTATACGACTTTTAATGGTTTTTAATTGAACATCACGTCTAGACGACTACTTTTAGTTCTTTGAAAAATATATAATAATAATAATTTATTTACCTACATAAAAAATACACAAGACCTATGAAGTCCCTGCCGCCTGAGGTAGGGACTAAAGGTTCAAAGACCTGTGTTACAGGAGGCAGTGTCTTCTCCCATTTTTTGTCACAAAAGCAAAAGAAAAGATGCAAATTGATATGGATGTGTTTATCTGTAGAGTATTAGTGTAAAGTGTAGTGTGGATGTAGGAGTATTACATTTTGTGTTTTATGTGTGAATGTGAGTATGCTGTACATTTATCCTACTCATGGCATTCCTAAAATGGAGTGAGTTCAGGGTAGCATTTTTTTCTAATTCAGTCTGGTCATAGTCTAAACCTAGTAGCCACTGCTTTAGTGATATTTTAGTTTCACGAAGCGATAGAGGGTGGAAGTTAATTATTCTATTTATCTTATTGTATAAGTATATAGACATGAAGCATTGTTGTCGCCTGGCAGACGCTGTATCGCACTTCAATGATGGAGAAACGTCTCTGATAGTACGCTTTTTGTGGTAATCTGAAGTAAGTATTATATGGGGTAATTTTACTTACCATCAGGTGAGATAGTGGTCAAGCGCGCGCCTGTCAACAAAAAAAAAAATATGTTGCTAAATGAGTAGTTGCAGTTTATACAGTTGTCTTACTGTAAGCACTTGGCATGATTCGTACAAGGTTTTCGTTGGGAACCTATATGGCCTGTGTGTCATGACTTTTAATAAAGACCTTTGTGCTCTTTCTAGGCGTATCACTAAGGTCTTGCACGCCCCTCCCCATAGAACAGCACAATATCCAAGAACTGACTGAGCTAAAGCGTAGTAAACAGTCCGTAGTAGTTCAAAGTCGGCAACATGCCTCAAATGTCTAAACATCCATACAAGCTTCCTAGTACGAGCTGTTATCATGTCTATATGTGGAAGCCAACTCAATCTTTCATCCAGTATAACCCCAAGATATTTAACGTCGGCCGATTTTTTTATTGGAAGGCATGAACAATCTATGTTAGGAGAGTATTTACAAGTATGTACCTTGACTTACTATGATCAACATTTGGTGGTGTAATTTAGTCTCAGTGTTTTAGTTTCATACCTTTTGTTTTATGTGTGATAAATTAATAATGCGTCTAATTTCGGACAGCGTTCCTTGATGGGCGAGTCCTACTACTGGGTGGATATACGACGCGTTACGTGAGCTCAGCGCAGAACACGGAAGCTAACCACTTAAGGTCATTGGCAGCTAATAGCGCCTTAATGATGGTTTTCTGATTCACATTGCAGAAACTTTCTCACGAGTCTGCATGTGTTGAAGATCACCGCCTTTTGTAGTAGATGGTAGTCATTTGGGGGTAAGCTAAGAGAATTAAGGGATTGGTGAAGTTGTTTTGGTATTACTCCTGTTGTCGACAAAACTATTGGTACTATTGTATCCCAGCCAGGTCAACCAGCGGTCGGTGAGCCGTAAGCGCGGCGTCGTCTAGCCGTAGCCGAGTCAACGTACCGGAGCTGGTAATCCGCTTTGGTTACGTGCTTACGTTAGGTTGCGCCTGTTTCGCGCCTGGCCCTGGTTCAGGCCATGGAGCGAGACGGAATGGGTAGCAGTCTCTGCCTTCTACGAAGCAGTAATGCTCGCGAAGGCGGAGGCGGGACGCCTGCGGGAAGCTCAACGGCGTGGCCCGGGGCTAACACCGCAGAAGAGGTACTGGGCGTAGGACGTCGTGACACGATCTCCGGCCACCGTGGACCCGGGCCTGCGGACGGCGAGCAGTGGGTAGCTCGCCGTCTGATCAGCACCAGGCCCGTGAGTCGACGGCACGTATTGTTCCACGCGCGCCTCAAAGAGATGTTGTCAGCCACCACTGACGGGGCCCATCGTGGCCCGTGCCTGCATGCCTAGGGGTAGCGGATAAATTCTCAACATGAGTTACCGCACTCCTGGGCACTCAGGCAGGGAAGGAACAGGGGTGGGTTTTAGTCAGTAAGAGTCTGACATGCCGTCCCGCTCCACTTAGAGCGGGAGAAGTAATTGCATGATTTCCCACCCCACAAAATAAAAAAAAAGGTTTGCGCCTGTTTGACGACAAGGCGAAAGGCGATACGATGACGATAACTTTCCGAGTTGATATACTAGTCTTAAGTGCCGAACCCTCTTTTCCTCCCTACACTATACATTGCTCAAGTCATTTGCCTACACGACACTCTCGCAGCTCCCCAAGCTACAGTACCTACCGTATTTGTATCAACCTAGGTACATAATATAACTGACCTACAGTTATTTGCCTGTATGTCTATACCTGCTGTCAACAGCACAACGTCACCACGACGTTGTTCAAGTCATTGACCCTCAAGCGATGATCATTATGACGTCCCGTATTATTATTATACTCTTTGATTATGACACTGAACCCGATGACGTCGCATGAACTGAGAAAAATTCGTAGTGAAAAAAAACAGCGCGAATCTCGCGCTGCACCATATTCCATAGGCCTGCACCATAGCAGCACTTGCTTGCTTGCTTCATTGATAAGACTTCGGGACAAGACAAAAAGAACAGAACAGGGAAGAATAAGGACATGGTAAGAATATTATGTATTATGTATGACTCACAGTTAGTTTATGGACGTCATTTAGAGGAAGTGGGCATTTTCCAAAACCCTTAACTTTGAGGTGTTTTATTGCGCAATACTGACTGATGAACTTTGTGAAATCATTGTGCAACAATTGCACAAATTATGAAATTGTTGCGAAAGAGAAATGCGTAATATTAGATAGGTAACAAAGATGAATAAAAGGGGATTGTTTGTGGCTCAGTCACCATTCATACAGGAGAGGTGTCACAATTAAGATAGCCAAATAATACTACAACTACAATCATTAACAAAGCAAACAGTTCTGCTTAGTCTGTTACAGAAGTTGGAGACGCCGACAGGATGGAAGCAGTCGTCGTTGGAGTTCACACCCACGGAAGAGGAAGTTCAGAGACTCGAGAAGTAAGTACAGCAGTACAAGCTGATACGAGGCGTTCTGTGAGCAGGTACCGCTGCAGAGATCTTTCTAGAGATCGATCGAGAACTCGCGACCGATCACGAGGTAGGTCTAGAGGACGCTCCAGGGGAAGGTCTCGCAGCCGCTTCAGAGGCCGATCTCGTGGCAACTCCAGGGGGAGATCTAACGAAAGACCATCAAAAAATAAATCTATAGGACGAACAGAAGGGTCTGGTGAAAAATGTGTGGATCGCTACGAGGAAAAACAAGGAAGGCGAGACAGAGATCGATCTAGGGGACGTTCCAGAGGAAGATCCAGGGGTCACTCCAGAGGAAGATCCAGGGGGCACTCCAGAGGAAGATCCAGGGGGCACTCCAGAGGAAGATCCAGGGGGCACTGCAGAGGAAGATCCAGGGGGCACTCTAGAGGAAGATCCAGGGGTCACTCCAGAGGTAAATCTAGGGACCGTTCCAGGAGATAAAAGTTCAATATAATCCAAGTTCCTGATGGGTACCTACTAAAGATTTAAAAACAAAAACAAAAAAATCGAAACAAAAAATAATTAAAATAAATGTAAATAAGTATACCTAGTGAAAATAATTACGTTAGTAGAATAAATGTCTGCTAAATTGGAATAAAGGAAAACAAGAGGAGCGGACCAGGACAAGTGAAACATTGACGCCAATGAGTGAGGCGGCGAAATGGTCCAGTGCGTGGATGAGACGATGACGAAATAAGACTGTGAGATAATAAAAATAAGAAAAGCAAAGCATATAAAAACGACAAAAATATAATATATTAATGAATTTAAAAGAGTCCTAATAAAACACAATGTTTTTACTTTATTTACTATTCTTTCAAAACACCTTAATTTCAAGAGGGAAACACCTCCTACTATACATAGCCATAAAACATTTACCTACCGATAATAACTACCTACCTACTTTTAGAAACATCAGCTATCACACAGAATTATTGAATACTTTTATAGTCAGATAGCTGATAACAATATCAAATCAATAGATAACTCTATCATTAAGGTGCTATTAGCTGCCAACGACCTTGAATGGTTAGCTTGCGTGATCTGCGCTGAGCTCACATAACGCGTCGTATGTCCACCCAGTAATAGGACTCGACAATCAAGAAGCGCTGTCCGAAATTAGACGCATTATTAATTCATTACACATAAAACAACAAGTATTAAACTAAAACACTGAGACTAAAATATAAATAATTAAATAATCTTTAAAATGGTGAAAGTTTCATAAACATACGCTTAATAGTTTTTGCGTGATTCTCAGTTTTTTATCCGAGTAAGACATAACTTTAGAAATTAATTACACTATGTTATAAAAATATAATTTCAAATATTCTGAGATCAAATTACGACGGATATTGTCTGCAATAACATATATTTTTTTCAACGAAATAAGTCAAGTCGTTTAGACGTGATGTTCAATTAAAAACCATTCAAAGTTGTATAACTGCGCCTTAAAGGTTAAAGACCCAAAAACAGCACTCTAGAATTATAATTTTATTAAAAGGCTGGTTTAATAAAAAAAATCTAATTAGTCCGTCAGATTACCAAAAAATATTGGACACATAATTTTTCTTTTGTCACGTAAAACAATAATGAGGACGATACAGGGGGGTAAAACTTCGCGTGACGTCACACATCGATACACTTTGTACCGTTTAGGAACGTAACAAGCCCCAACTCCTGAACTTTGATGCGTTTTTTGTAATTTTTTAACCGACTTCAAAAAAAGGAGGAGGTTTTTTTTTTTTATGTGTGTTACCTCATAACTTTTTACTAGCTGAACCGATTTTGATGATTTTTTTTTTTGTTGGAAAGATGGTGCTTCACATGTGGTCCCATTTTAATTTTGTGAAGATCTGATGAAGAAGTTCGGAGATACACAACGGAACTCTTCAATAAATAATAGCAAACCTTCCAAAATTGCTGCAATCGCATGTCTGTATATTGTTTTCACCACTTCGCAACATTACATCACGCTGATATGCTCTAAAGGGGTATACAGATTCGTACAGTTCACGCTGATACACCCTGATTTCACCAACTATGTTCACCTTTCCTATTTTTGGGGCTATCAATTCGGGCATAACTTTACTATTAATTTAGTGTTAGAATGGGGTACAACAACTAAAAAGTGAAAAATAAAAAACTTTTTACAAAAAAAATTCAACCGACTTCAATAAATAATACTAAAAAATGCAAAATAACTTTAATTTCGGCAGTCGGTGTCAAATAACGAAGAAACCAAACTGGAAACACCGACTGCCGAAATTAAAGTTATTTTGCATTTTTTAGTATTCTTTATTGAAGTCGGTTGAATTTTTTTTGTAAAAAGTTTTTTTTATTGGTTTGCTAGAGCAAAACATTATATTTTTTGATAATATAGCTTAGGTACGGACCAAATAGAATTATTATTTTTATACCAAGGAAACGTCCCTATTATTAAGTTACAGGTCCCCGGTCCCTACATGGATTCATGACCTGCCCCAAGGGGTTGGCGAAACAGTGTTGACCTGTTGGTGGCAGACTAGGGGGAGTCTGTCGATTGAAGATACAGGCCTGAGACCGAAAGAGTGTTCACCCGCAGGGTGACGGCCACAGGGGGTGACGCCCGCCTAAACATACAACACTTGCCGAGGGTGCAATAAGGAAGAATGCAAGAGCTCTCCCGCCCTCCTGGCTAAGTACTTAGTTAGAAAAACACGTGTGTAGTTTTAATCAGTAAGAGTCTGACAGTCTGACCCTCCACCGCTTCAGGGCGGAGGACATCCATGAGGATTTCCACACGTTAAAGAAAAAAAAAAATTAGACGATTTGTGAACCCACACTATACAAGTTGAGTAAAGTCCCATGTGTTTGGAGGTGAGCCTCAATACGGGCACAAATCTAGACTACTACAATTAATTGGTTTTTAAACCCATTAACAATTTTCCCCTGGGTTCGACCACAGTCAGGGGTAGCGCACACAAGACTTACACTCGCCTTAAAATGACTCACACATGATCGGCTGATATCATTTCACCATGACAGGAGCTAACTATAGTTAGTGAATTGTCACTAACTATAGTTGGCTCTAAAGCCGTTTGAGGCTTATGGGCATTGGCCCATAAGCCTCAAACGGCTTTAGAGCTTCCATACCACAAACGTTCAAACGGCTTTAGAGCTTAGCAGCTTACACAAATACAATGTTTCTGTTGATACGGCAAGTGTTCATTCAAACAACTTAGGGCTTAGTAGCTTACACAAACACAATGTTTCTGTTGATACGGCGAGGACACGGTGGAGCATACGGTGGAGGTCTGCCCCGCTGGGGCAGAGCACCGCCGTGTCCTCATAGATGCGATAGGTGGCGGCGAACTCACCCGCCCGGCCCTGGTTCAGACCATGGTATGGAGCGAGAGGGAATGGGAAGCAGTCTCCGCCTTCTGCGAAGCAGTAATGCTCGCGAAGGCGGAGGCGGAGGCGGGACGCGTGAGGAAAATTCAACGGAGTGGCCCTCACGGCCCCGGCCGCTACCACCGCAGGAGAGGTACTGGGCGTAGGACCTCCACGTTCCACGCGCGCCTCAAAGAGATGATTGTTAGCCACCACGGACGGGGCCCATCGTGGCCGGTGCCTGCATGCCTAGGGGTAGCGGATAAATTCTGAAAATGAGTTATCGCACCCCTGGGCACTCAGGCAGGGAAAGAACAGGGGTGGGTTTTAGTCGGTAATAGTCTGACACGCCCAGCTCCACCCAGAGCGGGAGAAGTCATTGGATGATTTCCCAACCCCAAAAAAAAAAAATGGTTACCGCGTTAAGTTTTTCGTAGTAGCGTGCATTCGTTGTTTAGTAATTCGAATTGCTGAATTGGAGATTTGGTTATTCGAGATCCCATGGCTACGGCATTAAGTTTTTCGTGGTAGCGTGCATTCGTTGTTAACTGTTTCTTTATAGTAAACTTACGGGGACGTGTTATTCGGTGTTACACTTTTGGAGTCAGGTAACACACTCCTAATATACAGTTTCAATACCTCTATACTTAACATAACTAAGTTCTAAATTATGTGAGGAGCTGGACGGTGTCTGAGGTAGGCGCAAAGCACCTGTATTACAGATCACTAGAAAAGCTATGACCTTTAATCGTCTTGGGGTTGAAGTGGAATGAATGATTTTGGGGTTTAGTGGAATAAGCCTCGCCGTGTGCGTGTGCTAAGCGCACATCCGCCACAGTATGTACCTACAGATAGGTTTAGTGTTTAGTCATCTACCCTTTTAATTAGCGGTGAAGGTGGTTTTTTTTTTTTTTTTTTGGGGGGTGGGAAATCATCCTATGACTTCTTCCGCTCTAGGGTGGAGCGGAAGGGTGTGTCAGACTCTTACTGACTAAAACCCACCCCTGTTCCTCCCTGCCTCGAGTGCCCGGGGGCGAGGTAACTCTTTCGAATTTATCCTCCACTCCCGGGCAGGCATCGGCCGTGGCAGGCCCCTTCACTTGGCTGACAACTCTTTGAGGCGCGCGTGGAACACTACGCGCCGTCGACTCTCGGGCCTGGTGCTGATCGGACGGCGAGTTACCCACTACTCGCCGTCCGCAGGCCCGGGTACTCGCCGTCCGCAGGGCGGTGAAGGTGGTTGATTGTTTATCCCGATAGCTTCAAATTAAATTAGCTAAGTAAACTTCGCAGACATGGTGGAACTATGTCTGCGAAGTGTGGTTAGAAAATCAATTTTCTAAGCACATATTTCAAGTAACTAACGACACTAGCAAAGGATTTGAATTTATATATTAACATTTCAGCCCGAAGACGGTCACATCGACTGGTCCTATTCTTCTGGCATCCAGCAGAGTCCTGAGTTCCTCACAAGGTCATCGGTGGTCGTCGACTCCGAAATATGCCTAAAGATAACCGGTGTTGTTAACCTTTAAATAGTAATTAAGGCGCTATTAACTGGCAATGACCTAGAGTGGTTAGCTTACTCGTAGCTTGCGTGTTCTGTGCTGAGCTCACGTAACGCGTCGTACGTCCACCCAGTAATAGGACTCGCCCATGAAGCGTTCATCAGCGCTGTCTGAAATTAGGTTGGTCTATTTCGCACCTCATAACAAGAGGTAGCGTGGCCGAGCGGTCTAAGGCGCTGGTTTAAGGCACCAGTCTCTTCGGAGGCGTGGGTTCGAATCCCACCGCTGCCAAAACTTTTTCTTGCTATTCTATAACGAATCCAAAATCACGCCTGTCTTGTCCTAAGGGGCGATGGGGTTACTTTTTAGTGATAATGGTGAAACTTGCCCAGAGTTAAATAATCTGAGCAGAAAAATTTGTAAAAATTGATTCCCAAAACTATAAATTTGCCAAAGTTATGGTTAAAAAGTTATATGGGCTGTTGCAGAGACCTTAAATTTAGGTAACTAACAAACAGATTGAGTTTGTAAAAAAATTGTAAAAATATAGAAAAAAATCTTAGGTATATTTTGTTTTGATACCCCTCTAAATATAGTTCGTCGACTTTAATTTTTTTTCTTTTCACAATATGGCGTCTCGTTGTCGCCATATTGTATTTTGATTACTGTCATGTCTTTAGTAGCACTCGCATGGTTAAGACGAATCAATTCACATAAGAATCATCAAAATCGGCCCACGCTTTTGGTCTCTATAGTGCCACAAGGGAACAAACATACATACATAGGCTGATAAACACATTACCCTCCCTTGCGTCGCGCAGTCGGGTAAAATCATATTTATTTCTTTAAAAATCACAAATTATTTAGTTTCCTCCATTGCTTGATAGCTGAAAATACTGTGGTTCTGAGTACCCGTGCGAGAACCACATCAGATAACTTTGCACAACAATCGTAATTCCTGTAAGATAGCAACATTTGATGAATTTTTGGGGGCCGAGTCACCCGCGTCCGAAGGAGTATACCCATTGAGTCCCTACACGTGGTCCCTGGGTGGTGCTAATCAGGTGACACTAATTACTGGTGGTAGGTTTCGACCGAAGGCTTGCGACCACCCACTGGGCAAAGACGTACCGCCAAGCGGCCTAGGCGTGTTCCGGTACGATGCTCAGTGTAGCCAATTCAGAGGAGTTGGGTCGAAATAGTTGTTCCAATGCAAGCAGACCAACCAGGCTCGCGCTGATATAGATGTATCGGGAGACTAGTCGCGGAGGGTAGTGGGATTCGAGGCACGGTGCGCCGCTGGCCAACCGCAGGTAGTTGGGGTCCCAAGTAGTGTGCTAGCCACACATGAAAGGCTGCCCCGCCAACTGTCGAAAAATCCCGGAATGCACCATCGTGCTGGTTGGCGACCAGACGAGGGCCCGATGGACATTCCCTGGGGGTCTCGGGCGTACACGCAGTCTCCAGACCAGTCCCCCAATGATACCGTCCTGTCAGTGCGTGCCCCTTCAGGCACGCACTAACAGGACGGAACCAGCAGACGTTAGCAGCATGGAACCTCATTTCACTTCCTTCTCCCTACCTCCTTCACTCACACTAGAATATGAAGAACAAAAGGAACAGAAATAGAAAAACTGTACAGCGGCAGCACTCCCTCCCTCTCAAAGTACACCTCTCCAACATACGAGGTCTGCGCTCTAATCTCGCCGCACCACCACCTGGAGACTGAGTTACCCAGGGTTTACCCTGGAGCACAATTTCAAACCACGCGCGGGTGTATGTATGCACATACATACACCCGCGCGTGGTTTGAAATTGTGCCCGGGACGACTTCTGCTACCGGCGTCTCCGCTACCTTGAGGACTCCAGGTTCTCAACACTTTGGGTTCTTGTGGACACAGGTCTGGATAAAATTGTCTACGCCTGTGTCTAAAGTTCGCACAGCGGTTATTTGGAGTCAACTGGGCTCACACTACACTTCAGTGAGGCGGCGGATGCGGCTCAGCAGCGGTAGCCTTCTACCCAATTGGTGTTATTGGGGGACTTCAACGCCCACCATCAGCATCAGCAAAGGATGATGTAGAGAACTACCGTCCGATCTCGATTCTGTCTACCTTGTCGAAGCTTTTTGAGAGACTGGTTTATATCGAAATTTATCCCACTTTACACAAGGCTATATATAATTAAAGAACAGCACGGATTTGTCCAACAAAGATCTATTCATACAAATCTGCTTAGTTTTGTGGGCTATGTTTTTGAAAATATGGATAATCGTTTCCAAACTGATGCAGTTTATACAGACTTTCAGAAGGCCTCGACACGATGGATCACGAATTACTTTTACGCAAAATTGCCTTCAATGGTATACGCGGAAATCTATTGAGATGGTTCACTTCCTACATAACAAACCGTACTCAAAAGGTGGTTATTAATGGATTTCAATCGGAGCTGATTTCTGTCACATCCGGGGTCCTCAGGCCTCAATTTTGGGCCCCTTATTATTTACATTGTTTATAAATGATAAGTCGCTAACGCTTGTTTTAAGCATTCGAACTTTTTACTCTACGGAGATGACTTAAAAGTCTACCAAACTATAAAAAGTTTTGATGACTGTTTGATGCTTCAAAGTGACTTAGATCGACTGTCTATAGCTACTGTACCTTAAATCAACTCTGATTGAGCTTATTCAAATGTAATTCAATTACTCGTACATTCACTAAAAACAAAAAGCAGCACACTTATCTATCACTTGCTAAATACACAATTAAAAAGAGTATACTCATTGCGTGACCTCGGTGTGGTACTAGACTCTACACTTCACTTTAATATCCATGTAGACAACATTATCAACAAAGCTCTTAAAATGTACCTACGGTTTTGTTATGCGCAACAGCAAAGATTTCAAGCGTCCATCAACCTATAGATATATATCGTTAGTTAGGCCTTGTCTGGAGTTTGCTACTGTCATATGGAATCCAAAATATAGTGACTCAATCGAATCAGTTCAACGTAAATTCCTAAGAGCTCTGCATTACAGATGCTATCACAGCCACGGTTCGCATGATATGTTGCTTAAGAACTATAAACTGTTAGCCCTAGAATCCAGAAGACTGCTTCTCGGAACAATGTTTCTACATGGTATTGTGCATAACAAATATGATTGTTCAGACTTAACAAATAAACTCTGTTACATCGTTCCGAGGACAGTGGTGCGTAGACAAGTGCGTTCATACCGTTTACTATCTACCAATGTCAGGCACGTCTGTAATTCCAATGCTGGCTTGCGCGCTCGTTTGCGCCAACTTGTGGATTCATACAACACTAAATTCGAAAACATTGATATTTTTAATCTAACAGCACATCGATTTAGGAAATCTGTAGTCGATTCTATCTTAGCTTCATAAATTATTAAGTGGTGTAATTTTTTTTTCTTTTTCTATCCCATAATATTTTGTTATTAGAAAGCATTATTTCAATTATTTAATCTTTCACTCTCATTTGTTCTGTTTTATCTCACGTAGCACAATCAAAAATTAGTAAGTAATAAGTGGATAATGTTGCTAGTAGTATAATCAGTGTTTTGTTTAATTAGTAAGATAGTATGTTTAATATTTAGTTGCACTCCTGTTTTTTATCCCAAAATAAAATAAATAAATAAAATCAGGAGAGGCTCTTCCCATACCAGTGCACAGACTATGCTGGACGAGAGATGCGTAAGCTAGCGCTAGCGTTAAATCTCACCCAGCTGGTCCAGGGGGCAACGAGGGTGCTGGATGTTGATTCGCACACACCCAATTGCTTGGACCTTCTGCTGACAACAGATCCAGACCGTACTCGGTGTCGATTTCTTTACCATTAGGTAGTTCCGACCACTGTCATGGTGAAGTCTGTATCCGTCTATTCCCCACCCGATCCTAGCCCTAGTGGCATCCGGGTTTGGCGATACAGGTCAGCAGATTGGGACGGCATGCGATCTTTCTTCGCATGCTGTCCTTGGCAGCCCACTTGCTTTTCTTCGACTGATGTTTCGTTATGCACGGACGCCGTGAAGGATGTGTTGCGTCACGGAATGGAATACTACATTCCGTTCTCTGACGTAACAATGTCTGGCGAAGCTCGTCCGTCGCTGGCCCACTCCGCTGAGGAGAAAGCAAACTTGTTTGCCTCTCTATTTGCGGAATCTTCACGTCTGGATCCCAGGATCCAGACGCGAAGATTCCACCAAGAGAATCAGAATTCTCTTGGTGGATGCGAGTCGATTATGTCGGACATTCGCATTCATCAGAAGGATGTCCGTAGGGTACTGCGTAACTTAGACGTGAACAAGGCTAGTGGCCCCGACGGGATACCGGCAATTGTACTGAGGACTTGTGCGCCTGAATTGTCTCCGATCTTGACACGCCTATTTCGCCTTTCGTTTGAGACTGGAAAAGTGCCGATGGCTTGAAAGCAAGCTAACGTGTAACCCGTGCCCAGTCGAGTTGACCCAGCGAATTATAGGCCTATCTCGGTAACTACCATACTCTGTAAGAGTATGGTAGTTACCGAGATAGGCCTATAATTCGCTGTAACGCGTACAAAAGGTACAAATCGCCGAAATCGGTCAACTGGGGATCTTCTAGCGTATGCCATTCACAAATGGAGAGAGGCCATCGAGGAACACGGGAAGGCTTTGCGATCTCCCTTGACATCTCGAAGGCCTTCGACAGGATCTGGCACGATAGCTTTATTGGCAAGCTTCCTTCCTTCGGTTTGCCCGCCGGATTGTGAGAATCATCGGCATTGAAAGGCTCGTCGAGTCGAAGCTCCAAAGTTTTGAGCATAAACGCCGAGTTGCTAGGCTGTCGGTTTTCTATCGGTTACATTTTGGGGAGATTGCGTCGGTATTGCATAATTTGATCCCGCCAAGCCTGTTCCATCATCGGACCACAAGACGTACGGCGATGCGCCACCAATACACGGTGAACATCCCATCCACACGCACAAAAGGTTTTGAGAACACATTCATTGTGCGTACAGCTAGGTAGTGGAATTCCCTGCCGGAGTCTGTTTCCTGATAGCTACAACCTTTGAGTCTTCAAGTCAAGAGTGAATAGGTTACTTCTAGGCAAGCGTGCTCCATCGTCGACCACATCATCGCTTACCATCAGGTGAGATAGTGGTCAAACGCGTGCTCATCAACAATAATAAAAAAAAGAATAATTGTATACCTACTCAAACTCATAACTTACCTATGTCTAAGACTAAATAAACCATTGTTTACAATATTGCAGGTACTCCTATTTAAAAATCTGTTTAAAATGCAATAACGAAACCACGAGACGTTTACTTACGATTTTTTGATCTCAATGGAACAGACAAAATTTTGCTCGAAGAAATACCTACCTCATTACATCGAAATAAAGCAAAAAAAAATGTAGACTGATAGGTGCTGTGGATTATGTTCTCCCGATTGTAGGTCTGATTGGTCATTGTTTCACAAGTGTCATCGCTTATTAAGGCGCTTTTAACTGCCAATGACCTTGAGTGGTTAGCTTGCGTGTTCTGTGCTGAACTTTACTAAGCAGCCGGTTTTATTATCGTCATAACAAATTATTCTGGAATCAGAATGATTTGTTATGACAATAATAAAACCGGATCGCACGTAAGTTCTGAACAACCTCTGACAATACATAATTTAACATATTATGGTCTAATAGATGATGATTAAGATATTAAAAAACAGTGTAATTTTAAACTATACTTTGTCTTTACAGTGAGAATAAGCTCGCAAAGTGGGAATATCCAACAATTTTTTTCATGACCCTCGTTTTCTGGGTCGAAATCTCAAAAATATTAACGTCGTATTAATAAAAAACAAAGTGTGTGTGTAAGTACTTACCTATGTACGCACACGGTAAGAAGTTATACTTCTTTAGCGTAACAAGATAAAAAACTAAACTGTCACAATGTTCACAAAAGGAAAACAATCATTCTTCATGAACCACAGTCTATAGCTAACTTCTGGGTGTAGGTTCTAGCTGTCGGTTTTTTGTGACGGTGTGCGCGCGCATCGTAAAAATTTACTCTCATCATTTTTCCCTAACGCGCCAAAAGAAGTATAACTTCAAAAACATATTTTAGTCTAAGCAAAATTAAATATTCTGTGATTTGTGAATTTAAAACAAATATGATATATCTTAGTGTAAGTAAACATTCTATGATTTTTATAGAAATAAACAAATGTTTTTGTATCTTATCGTTTCATTTTAATTTAATTTGAAATCCTTGAGGTATAATATCTAATACAATAGGTGGTAAGTTTTCTGTACCTAAACAATAAGCCATAGTCACTCTATCGATAGTCTTACAGCTCCTGAAATATAAAGCTAGGATTTTTTTGTGAGTTTTTACAAATTTTGAGAAATACAAATCTGGGTTTTACAAAAAACTTCAGACGTCTGCGATTTTTCAGAGAATTATAGGCGATAACGTGTTTTTCACCGTTTTAATGGCGCGGCCATGGGGTTTTAGTCTTACAGCTCTTCAAATATAAACTTAGGATTTTTAGGGTTCCGAAAGTCCGAATGAAAAAACGGAGCATTTATAGGATCACTCGTGTGTCTGTCTGTCTGTTCGTCTGTCACATCAAATTTACTCCCAATCTGCTGGACCGATAGAGCTAAAATTTTGGTACACACATGAACATCTGTGACCCAAATACGGGCGTGTACCCTAAATAAATTAATTTGGAATATTATGCATTTATTTTATTATAATAGAAATAACTTAAAAGATTTAAATAAAAACTAATAATAATACTTAAAATGTACAAAAGCTGAAACGTATGAAAACAACTCATTGGGCATAAAAAAATTCATCCACATCGCTGTCAATGGAAAAAGCGCCCAGAACGCTAGCAGCATTGCCACGTTGAATAGCAATGCTAATTCGTTGGCCAGAGAAAAGCCCAGCCCTCTGGTCACGTGAAGATTCGACTAACAGCTTGGTGATATGCCGAAAAACTCGATGAGCACTCGGAACCCATAGTGTTTCAACCCCAAACGGCTAAAACATGTAACTTCCAATAAGGTTGTTATATTTGCGCCGTTTGAGGTTTTCTGCACCTGCAGCAGCCGCCCCAGCACAGCCCGCCGTGCTAAGAAGATGGGATGGGGTGTTGACACATGTTGTATCCCACATCAAAGGCCTACCCAACTTCCAAGGCATTATGCATGGTCATTCCGTCTAGCCTCTTCCTATCGTCACGTGCCAAGCCATTGGGTTCTAAAACAGCTGGCACCCCGGTGGTGACAAGAGCCCGACGGATGATGTCATTAATGCTGGCGTGCCGTGCTATCCGACCAGCGCTCCTAGTGCAGGATAGGCCATGGTGTCCGAGGCGGTCGAGTGCTTCACCGCATTGACTACGATGTGGAGCTCCACTCGGAGCACCTAGACGCAAACATGTAGCGATACGGAAAGTGGCGTCACTCAGCATAGTACCAATGTTGGGTGACGGTAGTGCCTGTAGCCAAACGCCCGACTCCCATTCACCCACAGCCCGTAGGCGGGCACGCTCAGCAGTATTGGTGGACGTATTAATGTAATTTTTCCGTGCCAACCTACAGAGCGGCACATCCCACTGTCTCTGGGAAGATGAGTTCTCGGGCAACACCGTGTTCGAGCAAGCCGCTTTCCAGGCGTTCACAGCATCGGTCAAGCAGCGGCACCTCACAGTTAATCAGCTTTTTTTTTTTTGTGTGTCCAATGACGTCTCCCGCTCTGGGTGGAGCGGAAAGGCGTATCAGACCCTTACTGACTAAACCCCACCCCTGTTCCTTCCCTGCCTGAGTGCCCAGGGGTGCGGTAACTTATGTTCAGAATTTATCCGCTACCCCTAGGCATGCATCAGGCACCGGCCATGATGGGCCCCGTCAGTGGTGGCTGACACTAATCTCTTTGAGGCGCGCGTGGAACTCTACGCGCCGTCGACTCACGGGCCTGGTACTGATCGGACGGCGAGCTACCCACTGCTCGCCGTCCGCAGGTCCGGGTCTACGGTGTCCTGTGGTGGTAGCGGCCGGGGCCGTGAGGGCCACTCTGTTGAGCTTCCCTCACGCGTCCCGGCTCCGCCTTCGCGAGCATTACTGCTTCGCAGAAGGCGGAGACTGCTTCCCATTACCTCTCGCTCCGTACCATGGCCTGAACCAGGGTCGGGCGCGAGAGGTCGCCACCACCTATCGCATCCACGAGGACACGGCGGTGCTCCACCCAAGCGGGGCAGACTTCCACCGTATAGGTACTCCACCGTGTCCTCTGGGCGATCCGCACAGTGGGTTACCACTGTGCGGATCGCCCTTGCCCGCCCTGGAAATCGAACCAAGAAAAAAAAAAGGACCTTACGCTCAGCAGTTGCATAAAAAAAAAAACAACCGACTTCCAAAAAAAAATACACTGAAAATTTAAAAATAACTTTAATTTCGGAAGTCGGTGTTTGTATTTTATTTCTTCGTTATTTGACACCGACTTCCGAAATTAAAGTTATTTTTTAATTTTTAGTGTATTTTTTTTTTTGGTAGTCGGTTGATTTTTTTTGTAAAAAAGTTTATTTATTTATCACATTTTAGTTGTTATACCCCAGAACTAAAACCCCTAATAAGATGGAACGTGGAATTTAAACATAGTCGTAATTGGAGGACACCAAAACGTCATCTAGGTATACGTATTTTTCGTTTTTGTTTAGTTTTTCAAGAAGCGCTGCGCGCGATCAGAATCACAAAACATATTTCGAGAGGAAGAGATTCACAAATTATCAGGGGGCTGGAATCGTGAGCGGTATAGATTCACAACCTACCAGATCAGAATCACAAAACATATATTCCGAGGCATTATTGGTATTAGGAGAGGTAGGGATTTACAAATTACCAAGAGACCAGAAACATGAGGCGAAGTATTTCGAGGACTGAAATCATGAGCGATAAAGACTCAGAAACACAAAAAGTATTCCGGGGCAGGAAACGTAAGAGGGAGAGAATGATTCACAAACTACCAGGAAGACAGAATCATGAAAAAGAGATATTTCAGACCTGCACACAGATAAAGCCGCAGGTAAACTACCAGGGTGCCAAAATCATGAAAAAGTTAATTTAACATAAACAATACTTCGACGTCAAACGTAGACGAGACAAACGCATAGAAAAGAGATGTTCGGTGTAGCGTAAAAAATCGCCGTTCAACTTTAGTAAGCCCTGCGAATGTAGGAAATTCTAATTTATCATGAGCCTAGCCCGTATAACTTTTAATCTTTCACAAATGTTTGATTTTTCTCTGGACCCAATCCCGATGTCTACGCAGACGGAGTCACGGGCAAGAAGCTAAGAAGTGGTGAAGGGCAGGAGTTTTGGGACTGTCTTTATGTAGAACTTAGACGCTCAAAAAGTTCTGGCTCGCAGCCTAATTTGAATAACTGACTTTGAATGACTTTGGATTTTGACACAGTTCCTACAGTGTTTTTTAACGTGTTACTTTCTGGAAATACCACTCTTAATAATTATATTTTTCACGCGGCCGGAAGCTAGTATAAAATAATTAGTTTAGGTATTTCATAACATTGTGACAGAAATAATAAGAATTACAGCATGCATTTCCCAGAACACTCGATTAGTGTTTTTATTGCGCAATACTCGCTGCCACCTATCGCATCCACGAGGACACGGAGGTGCTCAACACTTCTGCCTTGTACTCTCCATTTATGAAACTTACCTGTACCTACTTTCTGCATCTCTTACCAAGTGAAACTGCTGTAACAGAAATCAGTTATTGAAATAAAATTTAAATATTCAATGATTCCTAAATGAGGAGGCCCTTCGTAGCTGTGGACTTTTACGGCTGGACAAGATGAAGGTAGGCAATTATATTACAATAATACAAAACAAACATCTAATATGGATCATTTATTGCTCCTTAAAAATAAACTATTATTAGAACACATTTTATTGTAGATAACACGCCAAGGTAGGTAATTGATCAATGAAAAAATATGCTAAGATTTATACAGATTTTATACTTACAACAAAGTTAACAGTCTGTGTCTAAAATGTCAGCTGAATAAAATACAAAGTTGATTGAAATAATTATGTGCTTTTGATGTAAATATGGAATTTGGAAAAAAAAGTTTGAGTTGGTCTTACAATCTATGGAGAGTTGGAAATGTCCATGTTATCAGGAGAATTCTTTTCATCACACACATCAGGAATCTTATTTTCTAAAACAGAAATGTCCTTTTCTTCAATAACAGAAAGATTAGGAGTGTGGTCTCGTGACTTTCGGTCGTGAGGCGTTTTCGAGTCCCTGTGCGAGTGACTCTTAGAACGACGACTGCCTGACCGGGAGCGCTTACGATCTCTGGATCGAGACCGCTTTTTGTCTCTAGACCTAGATCGTTTCCTATCCCGAGATCTAGTTCTTTTTCGGTCCCTTGAGCGAGTACGTTTGCGGTCTCGGGACCTTGATCTCTTTCGTTCCCTAGATCGAGATCTCTTTCCCCTGGAGCGTGACCTCTTGCGTGACCGCGAGCGTTTCCTGCGGGATCGTGAGCGCGACCGGCGCCGAGACCGGGAGCGGTCGCGTTTACGGTCTCGAGATCTGGTCCGTTCTCTTTTCTTTGACGGCGACCTATCTTTATCCTTTTCTTTTTCAACAACATCTTTTTCTGGTTTATCATCTGCCGGCGTGGAGGCCTTAGACTTAACGTCAGAAGAGTTGCCATTAGTTTCGACGAGCACCGGTTCTGGTTTGATTTCTACTTCCTTTTCCTCTTTTTCTACTTCAACTTTGGGAGGCGACTTAGATTTTTCCTTCTTGTCTTTCTCAGTGGGTTCCTTCTTGTCTTTACGGTCCTTGTCTTTGTCTTTATCTTTATCCTTGTCCTTGTCCCGGGAGCGGTCGCGCTTGGAGCGGGAGCTGCGATGGCGCGAGCGCGAGCGAGAGCGCCGAGAGCTGCGGTGACGAGACCGAGACCTGTAAGGAAAATATTATCTTATTAAAAACGAACAATATTCAATAGAAAGCTATTACAATGATATTCTTGTTTAATATTTTGATAAAAAAATAACTACTTTAACGATATTTGCCAGATAGTAAAATATTTTTTTAGAATAGGTAAGTTGACTGATTAGTGATCATGTCCAAGGAAGAATCTTGTAATTAGGATCGATTTTCTAGTGATGAGATCCACCTTATATGAGTAAAATTCTAGTACAATTGCGAATCGCCAAAACAATAGGGATGACGACGGTAAAAAATAATAATTCTATTTAGTCCGTAAGTTAGATTATCAAAAAATAGTGGACACGTATTTTTTGTTTTATCAAATTAATGAAAAATTACAAAGATACAACGCATCAAATTTCAGGAGTGGGGGCTTGTTACGTCACTTTTCAGTAAAAAGTGGTACAATTTTAACTTAAGTGTGACGTCATCCGAACTTTCAACACACTGTATCGTCTTCATTTTTTGTTAAAGTGACAAAAGAAAAAATACTTGTCCGTAATCTAACTGACGGACTAATAAGATTTTTTTAGTCGTCAACCCTATTGGAGCATGCAACTGCTACGGTACACACGAAAGTCTGCCCTTAACCTAATTTATAAGGGGTTAGCGCAGCATGTCTATTTGTTCCATAGGTACATCTCTGTTTGCCGTCATCTCAATAGTCACCTCCAGCCTTATCATCTTTCACACAATGCAGTACAACACAACAACAATATAATCAAATTCCCACCAACCTGGCAGTTTCAGCCGTTTCAATAGTCTCCGAAAATCGAAAACCATTGAATCAGTTAAAACTGACCTGGTCGAGCGGTGCTTGTGACGTGACCTGGAGCGACGGGAGCGGTGTCGAGAGCGAGAGCGGGAGCGCTTGGAGCGGTGGCGCGAGCGGGAGCGGCGCGAGCGAGAGCGGGAGCGCCGCCGCGACCGAGAACGAGACCGCGTCCTGGAAGTAATGTTAGTTCAAGTTTAGGTGCTGGAATAGTCTCTTTATCCCAAGGTTGACTGGTCTGGTAGAGACTGGTGCCGATTCTCTTGTTCAATAACTAAACTAAAATTAGAGAATTGCTATCTTTTACTAAAAGGCAGTGCGAGAAAAGGACGGCTATAGCTATGAACTTAAGTTAGAGATGTCAAACTACGAGTAGTTTACGCCTTGCGCACACGTAAAAACATGTCAACTAAAAACACGGTAAACCGTGTTTTTAGTTGACATGTTTTTACGTGTACCCTTAATTTGTATGGAAATATTAGCTCAACTAAATTTGACAGCTCTAATTTACGTCCGTCTCTTTCTTGTTTTATTAGAGAGAGAAAGATAGCAATAGCCTAAATTAAATTTAGTTTGTGCACAACAGAATCGGCACCATTATCTTGTTTCCTTTGAGCTATGCTTCATATAGACAAGAGAAAATAATCTTGATAAAATACTCTCTCGCCTTTTTAACCGACGAAAAAAAAAGGAGGAGGTTCTCAATTTGACCGTATATATATATATACAAGGAATTCAGGATCTGACAGTGAATTCTAATAAAATTGAGAGAAAACCTCGAAAATTGTGGGCACGTTTAGCGTTTCTGTATGTATGTACAGCCCTCACTCCGTTATTTATGAACCGATTTTGATTATTCTTTTTTTGTTACATAGGGTATACCTCAAGGGTGGTCCCTTGTCAAGAAATTCAGGATCTGACAGTGAATTCTAATAAAATTGAGAGAAAACCTCGAAAATTGTGGGCACGTTTAGCGTTTCTGTACGTATGTTCGGCCCTCACTCCGTTGTTTATGAACCGATTTTGATGATTCTTTTTTCTTAGATAGGGTATACCTCAAGGGTGGTCTCATGTCAAGGACGTCAGGATCTGATCATGGAATCTTGATAAAATTGAGAGAAAACCTCGAAAATTGGGCACGAATATTGTTTCTGTTTACTTTTCATAACTTAATCAGGTATTTGCATTTAGGAATCATCACATCATGAAACTGAGCTGATGATGGAAACCATACATTTCCTAAACAATAGAAGTTACATATAAAAAACTGATTTTAGTGACAGATACCACTTAATATGCTTTGAGAAAAGACGTCTTTAGAATATTGGAGGTAACCTCAACTGGTCAATATCCTGGGAACCTCAGTGCCAAGAGGAATGATGAAGGATTAGAAATTAGCCTCAGATAATTAAAAGATGATGCGAGTCACAAAAAAATCATAAAATAAAAAACTTTTTAACAAAAAATTCAACCGACGAAAAAGAACTAAAAAGCAAAAAATAAATAAACCTTTTAAGTATTGAGCTTATTTACCTACATAAAATATCAAATTTTATGTAAACTAATTTTGAGTCGGCGAAATAATAAAATGATTAATTACCTACATCTAGCCTTCTTCATTTCTACGTACACATAAAATTTAGATATTTAATAATCAGATTGGTGTTTGGCGCCGACTCAAAATTAGTTTATTGATATTTTATGTAGGTAAATAAGCTCAAGACTTAAAAGGTTTATTTATTTTTTGCTTTTTAGTTCTTTTTCGTCGGTTGAATTTTTGTTAAAAAGTTTTTTATATAATTTTTAGCATACATTTTTAACAAAGCATAACCAACCATAAAGATTGAGTGTCTAGTTAAACACACAAAGGCTTAGCATAATGTTCTATACATAAGAAGAAAGAAGGTTTTTATTAGCATAACCTGACAATTAACCGTTTGATAGGCATTTTGAGGTTAGTGAGCACATCATGAAATTAAAAAGCCTTTATGGGCTAAAGAACTAAAATTATACAGCGTCCAACAGAAATTCGTGATTATATTTTAAATACTGCTTCTGCACATAGAAATGAACAACTTTCTTCAAGAAAATAATAGGTAGTCAAATCAGAAAAAAAATTTAGGAACTCCCATACCTACTAATAGGGTACCTATTTTACCCTCTATGAGAAAAAACTAAAAACATATTATTGAGATAGCTTAGGCAAAAAGCAGTCGGAAAATGTTAGTTTTAGTTCATTAAATAACAAAATAAATTTTAATATTCAATTCAAAGTTTTCAGTTTTTTTAATCTGTTTTTTAAGACCATGGAATAGTAGCCGCCATGTTATACGTCATACGGCTGTGTAAACTATAAAGTGTCAAGTGTCAACTGATCAGCGTATCTATGCTTTGTACTTTTATTTACACAGCGAACTGACGTCATGACCACAGAGTAATATGGCGTCCACTGCGTCCAGCGTTTTCGTCAAATTACGCGCGAAATTTGAAAATGTAAAATTTAAATGCATTATATGGCACTTAATGATTGAATTAAAATATTGTGTTTTTTTATTGGTTTATTAGCACTCATTGAGACACTTTTCAAAAATGAGTGTAATAACCCTATTAAAATTTTCTACAGTAAATCCAAATTTTCTTTTTGGGAATTGGTTATGGCTTCCTTGAAGAAGGTCGTTCATTTCGTGGCTGCGCAGAAGCGGTATATAAAATATACAAGAAAGAAAGAAAAACTGTTTTTTCACGTGAAAGCGACGCACATACATTTTGTTGCATAAAAAAAAACTGGTGGCATTCCAGGAGTCGACAGAAGTGAAAACTTGAACAAAAATACCAAAAGCGCGTGCGCGCGTAGCGCTGTCGGTGGCGCAAGTTCAATTGTTTTTCCCCATCTCAAAACTGCCCAAAGCGCCTAAAGAAGTTTTCACTTCAAAATATATCCTAGACGGAAATATGTGCCACTACCACGCGAAACGGCTAACGCTCAACTTTTTGCAGCGTCCCGTGCACGCAGGCACGAATCCACCGCGCTGGTTTTTCAGCGGGAGCCGTGTTGCTGTCTCAGAACAGAACAATAAATAAAACAAACGGATTACTCATTGTTCCCAGGCACAGAACAATAAATTATTATGTGGACACAAAAAGACGCTGTTTCGGCGGGCGCTCACAAAGAATATTAGGTATGTTGCATAGAAATAACAAGTTAAATAAAAAGCTTGTAAAAAAGAGCATATTTTATAAAGTGGTAACATTTAAACCAAAATAATTAAAAATATCATACGTATACATAGAGATAAAGAGATATATATGATAAAGCCACGATCAACTAAATAAAATATAAAACAAAATAATTAATTATATGGCAACATTTCGACGTGTCCCGAGCCCAAGACAACAAAGACAGGAGAGTTTGCGAATTGTACTCTGTGGTTTACGACTTGCGTAATGGCCGACCTATCACATAAGTAAACACAGTATGACCACGCATTTCCATTACACCCTGTATACTTTTGTTGTTTTTTATTGTTCCCCAATGTATTTTTCTTATAAGCAGTCACATTTGTAGGCCTCTTGGCGTAACATAGCCTCCTTTCGTCCTTTTAATTACTCTCATCATTACAAATAATTTGATTTGAGTGTTATGAAAATATGCTCACACCAAATGTTATGGTTGGATGAAACAGGGAATTGTCCACCTAAATAGGTACTAATATTAACAAAAACTTTTTAACAAAAAAATTAACCGACGAAAAAGAACTAAAAAGCAAAAAATAAATAAACCTTTTAAGTCTTGAGTAATGAGCTTATTTACCTACATAAAATATCAAATTTTATATAAACTAATTTTGAGTCCGCGCCAAACAACAATCTGATTATTAAATATCTAAATTTTATAAGTACTTACAAATGAAGAAGGCTGTAAGTAGGTAATTAATCATTTTATTAATTGGCGCCGACTCAAAATTAGTTTATATAAAATTTGATATTTTATGTAGGTAAATAAGCTCATTACTCCAGACTTAAAAGGTTTACTTATTTTTTGCTTTTTAGTTCTTTTTCGTCGGTTAATTTTTATGTTAAAAAGTTTTTTATTTTATGATTTTTTGTGGCTCGCATCATCTTTTAACACTCTGAGGCTAATTTCTAATTCTTCATCATTCCTCTTGCCACTGAGCTGATGATATAACAATCCTTCCATGAAGTTCCCAGGATATTAACCAGTTGAGGTTACCTCCAATATTGTAAAGACGTCTTTTCTTCAAAGCATATTAAGTGGTATTTGTCACTAAAACCAGTTTTTATATCTAACTTCTATTGTTTAGGAAAGGTATGGTTTCCATCATCAGCTCAGTTTCATGATGTGATGGTTCCTAAATGCAAATACCTGATTAAGTTATGAAAAGTAAACAGAAACAATATTCGTGCCCAATTTTCGAGGTTCTCTCTCAATTTTTTCAGGATCCCATGATCAGATCCTGATGTCCTTGATATGGGACCACCCTTGAGGTATACCCTATCTAAGAAAAAAGAATCATCAAAATCGGTTTATTAATAACGGAGTGAGGGCTGTACATACATACAGAAACGCTAAACGTGCCCACAATTTTCGAGGTTTTCTCTCAATTTTATTAGAATTCACTGTCAGATCCTGAATTCCTTGACATGGGACCACCCTTGAGGTATACCCTATGTAACAAAAAAAGAATAATCAAAATCGGTTCATAAATAACGGAGTGAGGGCCGAACATACATACAGAAACGCTAAACGTGCCCACAATTTTCGAGGTTTTCTCTCAATTTTATCAGGATTCCACTGTCAGATCCTGACTTCCTTGACATGGGACCACCCTTGAGGTATACCCTATCTAACAAAAAAAGAATAATCAAAATCGGTTCATAAATGACGGAGTGAGGGCTGAACATAAACAAAAAAAAAAAAAAAAATATGTATACGGTCGAATTGAGAACCTCCTCCTTTTTTTTCGTCGGTTAAAAATGTGAAATTGACAATAGATTTTGTTTTTGCCAATTTTTGTAAGATAGGCCACCGTAGCAAAGCTGAGCTAAAAAGTAGTCTACAATAATCAAATAAAATCTTACCTCCGTTTATCCTTAGACAAGAGTCCTATGACTGGGTCGATGGCAGCTGAGATCAAGTTCTGTGCTTCCTTCACTCGGCACATGGCTTCTTCTATCTCCCGCTGAGCCGCCTCGTTGCTCTTCGTTTGTGGTTTGCATATAGCTTGCGTTGCATGGTGCACCTGTTATTATGAAATATTATTTAATTAGGTGGGGCATACTGAATTTTTCTGGATCTGGAAACTTACAATAAAAGAATTAAAAAAAAAACAATCATTGTAGCGTCATTTCAAAAATTGTGTGTCGCTATCAAAATGAATTTAACTCGTGAAAATTTTCGTTCAATGATTTTTCATGATTTTGGCTGTAGCTTAAGTCAACAAGAGTTGCCAGAGACTTCAATTGGCATTTTTTGATGAAGCACCATGTCGCAGCTCCGTGTATTCGTGGTTGGAGAGTTTAGATGTGGACATGATCAGACCATGACGAGGTACATGAAGGTCGGCCGGCAACTGCGGTTACAGAATCTAATATTGATACCGTACGACAACTTATTGAAACTGTCCTGTCTATGATATCGAGACAGGTGACGAAACCTGGGTGTACTGCTTTGAACCCGAAAGCAAAATCCAGTCGGCTGAGTGGGTCTTTTCTTTTGAAGACTTGCCGACGAAAGTTAAGTCGAAGCATTGGTAGAAAATTTCGTTGCGGGACCCAAGACAGTTTAATCGTTTCTCTGGGACTCGTCGAGCTTCGCTGAGCTTTGAGGCAGTGTGCACCTGAACTGTCTCCTGTGTTGACACGCTTGTTCCGCCTCTCTGTTGATAAAAAGACAGTGCCAAAATGCTGGAAGCTTGCAAATGTACAACCTGTGCCCCCAAAAAGGGCAACCGTGCGACCCTGTTCATTACCGTCCGATCCCCATTACCTCCATTCTGTGCAAGGTTATGGAAAGGGTACTTAACAGTAAGCTGCTCACATACCATGAAGACAATGATCTCCTCAGTGACCGTCAATATGGCTTTCGCCGGGGACGGTCAACTGGCGATCTTCTTGTGTATGTCACGCACTGCTGGGGCGAAGCCATTGATAAACACGGCGAAGCATTAGCTGTATCGTTTGATATCTCGAAGGCCTTTGACAGGGTCTGGCACGCAAGTCTACTCAGCAAGCTTCGTGCTTATGGCATCCCAGCTGATTTTTGTAGCTGGATATAAGACTTCAATAGTGAACGGTCGATCCGAGTAGTCGTTGACGGCTGCTCCTCTGACCTCATGGCTATTGATGCCGGAGTTCCTCAGGGGTCTGTTCTCTCTGCAACTCTTTTCCTACTGCACATCAATGACCTACTTCAGTCTGGTATTGTTGGGTACGCAGATGACAGTACGGTTTCAGAGAGATACTTGTCCAGCGGAGGGCGTGTCACTCTTACTTACTGACTAAAACCCACCCCTGTTCCTTCCCTGCCTGAGTGCCCAAGGGTGCGGTAACTCATTTTCAGAATTTATCCGCTACCCCTAGGCATGCAGGCACCGGCCACGATGGACCCCGTCAGTGGTGAGGATAAATTCGAAACAGAGTTACCTCGCCCCTGGGCACTCAGCCTGACACGCCCTCCCGCTCCACCCAGAGCGGGAGAAGTCATAGGATGATATCCCATACCAAAAAAAAAAAAAAAAAAGGCACCGGCCACGATGGCAAAACAAAACAAGGCTTGTGTCCCAATGGGGTGATAACAATCTGGTCTCTTTTAACGCTACCAAAACACAAGCGTCTTTTTACCGCAAAAAGGAGTTGTTTCGACCAAACTCCTACTTTTCGGGGTACATCTGTTCCTCTTATTGATCGGCTCGAGCTTCTAGACATGGAGTTGACATCCAGTCTCAACTTCGGCGCCACCATTGAGTACAAAGCCCAAACTGCTGCAAAAAACTTGGCATCCCAACAAACAGAGTGAAGCTATACTTCACGCCTGGACAGCTTTTAACCCTTTACAAAGCACAACTCCGGTCCTGGATTCCAGTATTGCAGCCACCTCTGGGATGGTCCAGCTAAATACCAACTTGCTGCGCTTGACTCAGTGGAACGCAGAGCTAAGAGACTCATTTGCGACGTAAAACTGGTGGGTGCCAACCTTCACAGCTTGGCTCATCGCCGCAAGGTTGCCTGCTTGTCGGTCTTCTACAGAATGTACTTCGGAGAGTGTGCCCAAGAACTCCACGACCTCATCCCACCGGCCCCCTTCTACCATCGGACATATAGACGCACTGCAAATTACCATCCCTACCTTGTTCTTATTTCCCGAATTCGCACTAAGCGTTACCAAATGTCTTTCATAATGTGCACAACAAAGGAGTGGAACTCTCTACCTGCGTCTGTATTTCTGAATGCATACAACCCTAATCTCTTCAAAGTTAGAGTGAACAGGCTTCTTCTGGGTAAGCTCGCTCCATCGTCGCCTTTGTCTCTGTCACCTCTGACCTAGACTAGAGTCAAGAGCAAACCCATCTAAAAATAAATTAAAAAAAAAGCTTCATTGCCTCGGCGTTTTTTCTGGTGGTCGCCACTGGTTGATTCTGGCTTACAGAAGTTACAGTGGTTTGGGAACAGAGTGGCGGGCTTGTCCCAAATAAAAAAATCCTCAAATTCCGCATCCTCACATTCCGCTAAGGTAACGGTATCATATTTGAAGGCGTTGTTAGGTTTTTTTTTACCTACGATACAAATAATGATATTTATGTTGCCACACAACAATAATCAGTGATAAATTGTTTACATGTTTTTATAGAATAGAATAATACTTTATTGTACACCAAAACAGTTAATCAACTTGTATAGATGAACTTAAATCTATGGGTACAATGGTGGTGATGGTGGCGGTGGCGGTGTGTGCTAAAGTCTCATTTGATCTCGTGTCTGCGTCGTAAATCGAAGTTTCTATAGCTCCAATGATGTTAACATCAATTAACAAATTGTACAGCATAACATTGGCGACAGATTTTATTTCAAACATTTTCTCATTCGCTCAAACGTTTTTGAGATAGAGGACGGAGAGCGCGCAGCGCTCAGCCAATACAAATTATTCATTGATAATGATATTTTAAAGATGTATTAACTTAATACAAGGTATTATTCACCGAGATTCACGGATGACTTGGCATTACAGTATATACATATATGTATACGTGTGGCTGAGCGCTGCTCGCTCTCCGCCCTCTATCTCAAAAGCGGTTGTGCGCATGAAAAAATGCTCTACTATTTTTTAATAGCTGTTAGCATCATTGGAGCTATAGAAATCTAGATAATGGCGAAAATCTGATTTTTGTGACGACGCAGACACCAGATTTTATAAGACTTTTGAGACAACGTTTAAAACGCCAAAATAAAGGTACATACGAAAATTCAGCTTATTATCTCATTCCGACGTTTTTTTTTTTTTTTTGGTGGGTGGGAAATCATCCTATGACTTCTTCCGCTCTAGGTTGGAGCGGAAGGGCGTGTCAGACTCTTACTGATTAAAACCCACCCCTGTTCCTCCCTGCCTTGAGTGCCCAGGGGCGAGGTAACTCTTTCGAATTTATCCTCCACCCCCGGGCAGCTCATTCCGACGTTGATCGCTAATTTGATTGGACTAGAACAGGTTTTACCTTTATGTGGTTTCCATGTAAGTTGGTTATCCAGAATAAGTCCGAGATAATTACTAATCTACGTGTTGTCCTTGAAATGGATGGTAAGCGACTTTAAAATTCAGATGTATCTTTTTAGGGTTCCGTACCTGAAGAAAAACGGAGCCCTATTGCTGTCACTCACGTATCCGTCTGTCCGTCGTCTGTCACAAAAATTTGTTCTGAAGAATTTTTTAACTTCCCATTACCTAGGAACTTGAAATTTGGTAAAAATGTATAATAATGCGTATATTCTACTAACAAATACCAATATATTGATAAATAAGATTTTTTCTTTGAAATCATCATTTGGTACGGAACCCAAAATGTGCGAAGTCCGACACACACTTGGCAGGTTTTTTTATTTTAATAATTATTATAAAGTGGGCTAGAGGAATAGGTAAAATCTCGTTGGTGTGCCGTTCTAGAAAGTTGTTTTCAATATATATTTCCCAGTATTTTTTCACACCTACCTAAATTGAGATGTAACTAAATGAGCTCTTTGAAATCATCTACATTTATAATTTCAAGTTAAATTGAAACTTATTAAGATATCATTCAATCTTCCTAGCCTTTTCCCAACTTTCTTGGGGTCGGCTTCCAGTCTAACCGGATGCAGCAGAATACCAGTATTTTACATGGAGCGACTGCCTATCTGACCTCCACAACCCAAGTACTGGGTAATACGATACCCCTTGATACAACTGGTTGTCAGACTTTCGGGCTTCTGACGACCCATAACAACTGTCAAAGATCCACGATTGACAGCCGGGACCAACGGCTTAACGTGCTTTCCGAGGCACAGAGGAGTCTCTGTATGTAAAGATGGTCACTCGTCCATGGACCAACCCCGGCAAGCATAGCTTAACTTGATGAATCAACCTGTGCGGCTGTTATTTTTTTAGCCACGAGCTCCTCTGCTCAGCTATTAAGATATCATTTTTAAATACATAATAATACCTATTAGTATGTTATGTTATAGTCGTACAAATAATGGAACTTGAAAAGGTTGTTACCCACTGATTTATATATCACAGATAATTTAATACTAGAGTGTAGACGCCTCATCCCATACAAAGAAACAGTACCGCCGTAACTACGGGTTTACAAGCAACTATTATTCTTTGTTCGGGCTCGTCCTCTACACCTCGGTAGATGGTGTTAGCAGCGATGGCTTGCAAGTTGAATGAATTTACTTAGTCTTATCTATATTTTCTCACACATTGAGGATTTATTTTATAGTATTTGTGTTGGTGTTTTTTGTAGTGTTTCATTGTTTTTTTCTACTGTATCAAAATATGTCACTATAACAATTTTAAAGAGGCAAAAAAACTACAAACAGCGACATCTATTGGTACAAGAAATATAGATGTTTAATCCGTCCAGGAATAACAGACACAATTAAAAACCTATTGTCTCACATGTGGGGCATGCGGCCCGTACGGGTGGATTCATTCCAATAATTATCTAAATTTGAATTAGGAATTAATTATTTCACAATTTCATGCTTAGAGCAGTTTATTAAATAAGAAAATACAGTTTTCCCCATATTTTTTTTCAAAGTATTATTATTACTTATACTTAATGCATATTACACTATCTATTGAAAATTTTTTTGAACTAAGCTTTGTTTGTTTGAGACGAGACCCCGTGACAATATCCAACAATGACAGTTTTGTTCTGAGTAAACCCTTCTGAAACTAAATTTGAAGGAGTTTAAAAATGGCTCGGCTCTCTGTCTCTGTCATGATTTCATGTAATACTACATTTGACATCAATTCTAACTGAAAGAGTTCATCAATAATGATTTTAATGATTATAATTCTATAAATACATACTTGCTATGGCCGGAATCATATTTTGACCAAGATAAAAACTTAAGAAAATTTGAATTTCAAGGGCTACCCTGGCACTTTCACCTTAAGTTGTTATTTGTTACTGTTTTAAAACTTAAAATTAAAGAATTAATAAAATTGTGATAACTTAACTTTGACATGAAATGTTTTGCCTCCGTGCTTCTACGTGCCTCTTTTGTCTAATGCTATTGAGAATGGAGTATAGGATTACAAAAGAACAGAATAAAATCATTTGAAGTTGCTGCCTTTTAACAGATGCTTGAAACATACTACTTGAAAATTTATATCTCACCTTGATAGCCTGTCCTTCAACCAGACTGCCGTTCAACTGCAGTGCTTTGATGATAGACTCCTGTTCTGTCATCTCAATCAGTGCATACCTCTGCTTGTCTATGTCACGATCACAAAACCTCATGTATTTCACTTCACCAGCTTGACAAAAGTGATCTATCAACTGCTGGGAAGTTAAATTGTCCACATCACCAACTAGGACTGTCCTCCTTATTTCCTCTATCTTTCTGGAGTCGTAGGTAGCCGGTAGGGGAGGGTATGGCGGCAACCCTAACGTAACTATCTTAGGGTCGTGAGTCTGGATAACCTGGTTGGGAGGAACGCCATCCAGGGCATTAATAACATGCGCCGGTAAACGCGGCTCCACTGTGCTCAATCCTGGCACTAAGGTTCCATTACTAGACATCTCCAAAGCTTTGTGCTCATCCGGAATCTCCCCTGACTGCATAGGAATCACTATAAGTGCCCGATCAATGAACACAGTATTGGTCATATGTTGGGCGACGTTTACAGTTGCCGAATCGTAATATTTTACATAACATATTCGAGACTGCACGGGGCAGGACACATCTCTGATTGTTGGATACAGTCGGATGTCGTCAATTTTTCCCAAATAGCCGAAGAGCGTCTGCATCTGATCTTTGGTGGCTTGGGGTGCGATGTTGGTGACTTGGATCACCCTCGTGCTGCCCGAAACCATTTTCGATGATTTGCACATTAACGGTACAAATAACGAACACTTATTAAATATGAGTTTTAGTTGTATCTAGAAACCATTTTGATTCTACATTTTGTGTAATAACATGGAAGAACTGTCGTGAAATATTTTTCAGAAATCACTCACTATAAACCACACGCTTTCTTTCCACAGATAAAACAGAAAACAGTAACAGTCGGAGTCACAGAAACGTCAAAAACCAACCACAGAGTAAAAAAGACTATTTCCTAAACCAATTCCCGTCATTAGGTTCCAGAATTATATCTATGGGTTGATGATGATTTCATGATGATGAAATTCGAGTTTCGAAAGAGATGATGAAATTAAATTCATAAATTAATCTAGATTAATTAATTAATTTTATATATTTATTAATGAATTAATTTCATATGCGCGATGGCTAGTTCTCCAAAGTCATTAGACCGAACGCAAAGAGAATATATGACCGAACGTCCGAATTGCCAAAATTCCATATCATCGATGTACCAAAATTTTGAATAGCCATTAGGTCGAGCGTCCGTTTCGCCGAAAAGCTATTGCAACGATAGTCCTATCCATCGAATGTCTATTGGCTTGACATGCCAGTCAGTCGAAAGCTATTCTAAACACGGGCTGTATAGTTCACCTTGGACAAAGTGTTTGGAGACAAATCCAAAAAAACGGGTTGTCGACAATTTATGGAAGAGACAGTGATTTTGAGTTAAGGCTGCGTTGCCTAATAATTGTCCTTGCATATTTGAGTCCTGATGAAATACCAAATATTACCCGAAGATGCCGCTTCTGACGACGAACTAGGAAGATGACATGACGCAAGAATATCGACACATGTAGCGTCCCACACTAAAGGCCTACCCAACAAGCCAGACAAATAACTTTTCTGTTTGCGTTCACGCTAAACGCAGGTCATGCCATTTTTTAATTTTTTTTTTTTTTCGGGTGGGAAATCATCGAATGACTTTTCCCGGTCTGGGTGGAGCGGAAGGGCGTGTCAGACTCTTACTGACTAAAATCCACCCCAGTTCCTTCCCTGCCCGAGTGCCCAAGGGTGCAGTAACTCATTTTCAGAATTTATCCGCTACCCATAAGCATGCAGGCACCGGCCACGATGGGCCCCGTCAGTGGTGGCTGACAATCGTCTCTTTGAAGGCGCGTGGAACACTACGCGCCGTCGACTCACGGGCCGCAGGTAATGTCATTACCATACATTTTGTACCAAGCTTTATTCCAGGTACACACTCTAATCTTTATAAACGATTACTTCGGCTTGTGAAAATCGGCAGATTATATTTTTTTCGTAATTCTTACATTATTTCATGCAAAAATAAAAAAAAATCAACCGCGCTCGAGAATGTCAAGACATCGTTTGTTTGTGCAATTTTGTAACCCCCCTTTGCTCAATTACGTTACGCTCAAATCGTCAGATTTTCTAAATGTACACTTTTTACCTAGTAATTAACCCACCTTACTTACCATAATCTGACGCGCTTCGGTATTTCTGAAGGTCGATTTTTTTTACTAATATAGTGGGCTGCCCTATACGCACGGTCCTATACCATCATTCTCCTGCCCTTATGCATTTATTTGGGGTCGGCTCTTTGGGGTCGGCGCAACATGTCTTTTTCTTCCATGCTTCTCTATTAGTCGTCATCTCTGTAGAGCCCCTTTTTACCCATATCCTCTTTCACATACCGATAGTTTCTTTGGTCTTCCCCTACTCTTATAGGGAACGTGCACGACGAAGACTCTGCCAGCTGGTGGCGCAAATCCGAATCATTTTGGAAACAATTAGAAAATAATCACAATAAAAGTGAAAAATAACATTTATGTAAGTGAAAATGTATTGTTGCAATTAACAAAAATAACTCAAATGGTGCAAAATTCTATTAATTTCCTACGAATAGTACTCACTTTTTATGGTTATGTGATACACAACAAAAGTGGATAAATGCATGCAAACATTTAGGAATTATAAAAATAATAATAATGAAATGAAATGGTACAGCAGCTCACACGCGCTCCTGGCATCTCAATTCCAGTCATCCTTAGAGTCTGGGTCGCTGCCTCAGTTTCTAACAACCGGTGTCACCCACCTGCTCCATAAGACAGGTAGTCCCACGGAACTCAAGAATTTTATGCCGATTACATATTTGTCAACGGTCTAATATACTTCTTACATACATCCTTATGTCTGCTTCTCAGAATGGTTGTAGGAACGGGTCCCGCGGTACTGAGGAGCTACCCCTCATAGACATGGCCATAAGCCAACAGGTTTGTCGATCCCACAAGGATTTGTTGACACGCTGGATTGATTATACGAGGCCTACGACTCTGTTCCACATACATGGCTCATGAGGGTGTTGGAGTTGTACAAAATAGATGCAACTCTACGCACCTTCCTTGAGTCATGTATGGGGCAATGGAAGACAGTCCTTCGATATCCAGGATATCAACCAATCCTGGGGAATGATGAGCCTATATGGATGAAACGGGGCATTTTTCAGGGCAACAGTTTGAGTCCACTTTGGTTCTGCTTAGCCCTAAATCCTCTAAGCACATTGCTGGAGGATTCAGGTCTGGGCTACCGGTTGAGAAGAGGTGGTCAGGCCATATCTCACCTTCTTTACATGGATGACCTGAAACTCTTTGCTCCCAACAATTTGCGACTGATGGAGCCTCTGAAGGTAACTGTAACTTTCAGTAGCACCATCAGGATGGAATTTGGTGTGGACAAATGTGTAGTCATGCATGTAAAGCGAGGGGGGATTATGGAATCCGAAGGGATTCAACTCTCGGATTACATACACCTTAGATCCCTTTCCTCGACCGAAACATACAAATATTTGGGTATGTCGGAAGCGTTAGGCATTAACGTTACTGACATGAAGCAATCGCTGACGGAGCGCTTCTTTGGCCGCCTGAAAAAGGTATTGAATAGCTTTTTGTCAGGCGGCAATAAGATGCGCGCCTTCAACGATTGGGTCATGCCGATTTTGATGTACTCTTTCGGCATACGCAAATGGACTCAGACCGAACTCGACGCCCTGGATAGGAGGGTCCTACGCTGCTGACTGCAAACCGGATGCATCACCCACAATCATCGGTGATGAGACTGTACATCCCGCGGAAGTCTGGAAGTCGAGGCTTTTTAAACGCTAAAACTCTCCACAACCGCGAGGTGTGCAGTCTCAGAGAATATTTTCTGGAAACCGACGTGGGTATGCAGCGAGATGTGGTTACAGTGGACAAGGGACTCACCCCGTTGTCCATGGCTAAAGAGAACTGGCGCAAACCTGTAATACTCAATACTGATGACCGCAAGGGGGTATGGAAAGACAAGGAGCTTCACGGGCGCTTTTATCGGGCTCTTCATGGGCCTGATGTAGATTTCTTGGCGTCCGTGGCCTGGCTATGTTTCAGTGACCTCTTCGGGGAAACTGAAGGCTTTGTCTGTGCGATTATGGACGAAGTTATCTTGACGAATAACTACCGGAGGCATATAATATCATGAAGGACGGGACGGTTGACGTGTGTCGGGCATACCACCGTCCGGGTGAGTCCATCAGACATATTATCTCTGTTTGTTCTCGTCTTGGTAACAGTGAGTATTTGCACAGGCATAACCAAGTGGCCAGGATTATTCATCAGCAGCACTAACTTGTGGATTCTGAGGGGCACCTCAGAATCCACAAGTTTGTATTTATGGCACATATTTGTAATACGGCAGTATTCCAAATATGTGCCCAACCCAGTTCTCGAAAATGACCACGTCACGTTGTACTGGGATCGGTCTATCTTCACTGACAGGACTATTGTTGCCAATAAGCCGGATATAGTGGTGATAGACCGATTAGCGCGCCGCACAATGATTATCGATGTCACCATTCCACATGACGAGAACCTCGTGAAAGCTGAGAAAGAGAAACAAATCAAAAATATCTTGACTTAGCACACGAGGTTGTCGATATGTGGAATATGGACTCGGCTGTCATTGTGCCGATAGTCGTTACCGCCCACGGCCTGATTGCCAAAAGCCTCGACGACCACCTATCGAAGTTTTCGTTGCGCGATTGGACCAAGGGCCTGATACAGAGGGCAGTACTCCTCGATACGGCTCGCATTGTGAGGAGGTTCTTCTCTCTGGAGCCCTAACCACCGATAGCTTGGACTCTGCTCCCGACACCGGCGGACTACTATTTTTTTTATATATATTTTTTTTTTTTGATTTCTTTGCTAAAAGTATTTAAAATTATAATTGATATGTGTTAATAAGTAAATAAACGAAATAATAATATTATTATAATGCCCGGATTCGAACACTTTTTGGCCTTTTGAGATATTCTGACCACGCGGACGATCATTATTAATCGGCCGGTACGGTACTGTAGGCCCCCAAGGCACCAATACAGCCTGCAGGGATCCTGGGACGTTCTTCGAAGCTCGGGGTATGTCGCACTCGCTGCTTACTGCGAGAATCCGGTGTACAAGAGGGTTACTCGCTACGGGCGGATAAAGAAAAGAGCTGAGTACGTTTTAAATAATATTAAATTGGGTTTTATCAGAAAATCACATAAGTGCCCACTTCGGCCGGGCCAGCAGAACTGATCCCTAAAACAAATGTGATGCCTACACCTTCTAAATTCAAACGGCTCTCCAATACTCTTACCAGCCAGTTGAAGGCCGGTACAGACCCGCTAAGATTAGGCTGTGACTACAATCGTCACAGTACCCATATTTTAATCATAATAAAAACGATATAATGTATTGTAAACAAATAGACGGTAACACGAAAACAGCTCTGAATATTTAATTTTCTTACCTCACTGTGGCGCTCGTGTCGATTTGTACTGCCACCTATAGTTCGTGCACGTTCCCTATAGCCATCCACATCCATACACAAGACTTTTCTCACGACATTTTCTTCATTCCTCCGCATCACATGCCCGTAGCACGACAACCGATTTCCACACAACTTTTCAGTCAGCGGAACTCATTCCTAATTCTATCCATGCGCGTAACACCACACTAGCTCTTAGCATAGCTCTTAGCATTCTCATCTTAGCTGCATGTATTTGCTTTTCATTCATCCCTTTTGGGGCCCAACATTCTGAACTTTCTAAGACAGCAGGTCTGACCATTGTTTTACCTTTCCCTTAAGGGTAAGGGAAATGCGGGAGTCGCAGATAATCTCGGTGACCTGCCGCCATTTCATCCATCCAGTGTTAATTCTGCGCTTAACAGTCCGATCTATTTCGCCATCGCTTTGCACGAGTGAACCGAGATACCGAAAATCGGAGCAGACTGGGAGAAGTACGCCATCTGGCGCTATAGCTTCATGACTGTCCAACGGTTCTATATGTATAAAGGGCTTATTATATGGTGGAGGTACTCAACAGAATGCAAGGTATCTCTGCTATGTTCCTCTGTCGCGCTCGAGTAAATCCCAAATCCCTTATTGGGCTCCCCTACTGTTGCGTATCTACCTACTCGTAGTGAGTGAATGGTAGGGAAGAATCGATGTTCGGCAAACGACAATGGACATTGAACAGTAAGTTGTGGACTATGGACGACGATGTTATAATAAGTATGTATTTGTGAAAAAGAAACAAATAATTACTTAAGTACTGTAAATATTTATTTAAAAAAGGGACTTGGAGAACATCATCCTATCTCAACAAAAATAATAAACTTCTAGAAAATAAGTAAGTAACAGAATATATACTTCTAAAATAGTCTTCTAAGATTCAAACTACATTGTTTTAACACAATAATCACAATCTTTTGGTTTGGAGTTGACACATGAATTTATTGCATTTATCACACTTGGTTTTCGTTTTTCTATCCGTGGACCAGGCACATAGATGATAACGGCCTTTGGAACCACTTGAATTGCTTTCAGAAGTATAATGTTAGTAAACATGCACCAAACGAATAGTTGTGTCCATTGAATCTGATTGAACTCCAGACACCTTTATGTGGCACGTGTAAGCAACGCCATGACCATCAAGTTATTTAGGAAAAGTCGTTTGAAGAAGGAAGCCACTTTGATTTGGTTGGTGGTGGTGATGGCTGCAAAATAGGCAGAAATAATATCAAATCAAATATGACCAAATCAAAGAAGCTTTATTTTTTTTGTCGGTGTCAATCATCCAATGACATCTCCCGCTCTGGGTGGAGCGGGAGGGTGTGTCAGACTCTTACTGACTAAAACCTAGGCCCCCTGCCTGAGTGCCCAGGGGTGTAACTCTGTTAAGAATTAATCCGCTACCCCTAGGCATAAAACAAAGAAGCTTGGGGTTCAACGACCCCACGAGACTAAAATAGTAAATATGAACACTTTTTCATGTGACCACTCCGTAATACTGATAAATACACCTTTATGACATTCATACGTTGAGACTAAATACTGCATTAGTCTTTGGTGAGACTCAACGCACTGACAATGTACAACAAAAAACAAACACAGCAATGTACAATGTACAACAATGGACAATGTACAAGCAATACTGAGTGAAAATTCACTGGTTAAACTGCGAGCGCCTTGGCCACTAACACGTGGTCGAAATAAATTAGATACATAATACTTAGCCAAGCACAGCTAAGCGCAAACAAACCGCCGTTCCCTCGCCTTCAGTGAAACGTCCACACACATTCATTAGCATTCGTTCGCTCAGTCTGTACCCGGCCTTATAAATCACTAATTTTACTTTATGTTCCTTTTTTAATTTTTACATCATTTGGACAAAACAGGAGTTCAAACTACAATCTTTGGTAATACAATAACGAAAAGAAGGGGTTCTTGTCCTCCTACCAATGCTGCCACAAAAAAAAAGTAAGTACCATAAATAAAAAATTAAAAAGTTCAAATATTAGAACTTAGCGGCAAAACAGATTTTTGTATTTATTTGAATTCCCCCTTAAGAAAATCGCGTTTCAAAGATGTTTAGTGACAATGATACCCTTGAGTCATTAAAATTGAGACTAAAGTCTGGTACGTAAGAACATTATGTAATAATAATGCATTCAGGATGTTGAGATGCCGCCGTATTTCTGCAGTAGGTACCTCTCTATCCAAAGCCTACTAGTACAGTATAAAAGTTAAGGTTAGGGCGTCACAAATTAGATTAAAGTAGGGTTCGCGGCAGCATCAACACCGCGCCATGCCATCCCGAAAAATAATTTAGAATTGCGCTACCAGCCAATATGTTATTTTATTACAGTGACTAAACAGAAATTGTCTAGAGAAAGAGAAGTATTAAAACTGCGCAACAAAGAACGATCGATTACCGACGAACTCAATACGACCAAAGGCGAAGTAGAACATTTAGCAGAACATTTGGAGGTACTTATATAATTAAATCTGCAGTAGGAGGAAGACGAGTCCAGTTTTTGAATAGAATATTTAAAGTTAAGAACTTAAGAACACGTAAAACCTGCCATAAACAACAGAATAGCCTTAAAAACAAAAACTAAGCACACTCAAGCCTAAAACCGGGGTTTTTTGGCGGTATTTTTTCGAGTGAAGTTCGATGGCTGTTTTAATTGATGATGTAAAATTGTTGTAGTTTTGTGTCTCAAATGTCAACGCAACTGAACAATATGTGGAATCATTGAAACAAGCGCTATCTCGGTAAAATAAAGCTAAGAATTTTGCCGTAGTATTTATTACCTCAAGATCAATTCAAATCAAATGAAGTAAAATAAAATCAATTATAACAATCTATCAAAATCAATTCAAATAAAACAAGTTAAAAATAAAAACAATTGCGTAATTAATAAAAAAACTTACTTATACGACTTACAAAAAAGAAAATACACTAAAAATTAGTTATTTTTAGTGTTTTTCTTTTTTGGAAATCTGTCGTGTTTTATGTAAAAAGTTTTTTATTTTGCACTATTTGCTTATACCCCTGAACTACAAACCCCAATAAAATGGAATGTGGAATGTAAACATACTAGTAAATGGAGAAAACCAAAACGTCATCTATTTAAACTTACGTATTTTTCGTTTTTGTTCAGTTTTTCAAAAAGTGCTGTAGCAATTTCGATAAAATTTGTATGGGATCACCGTGGGAGAATATTCTTTCGGATAAAAAAAGAATTTTGAATTTTTTTTTTTAAATTTTCAAAATTCGGTTAAAAATATAATTGCATTCTTATACTATTGAAACTTTCACGTGCTGAGAGTGAAGGCCTCCTTCAGAGATGACCAATGGTCGCTGTCGGTGGCTTCAGACATTCAATTCTTTCCTGCGATTCGTGAGATGTCGTCTATCAATCTAGTGATCGGTCTTCCTCGTTTCCTAATGCCTGTAGGGCCAGGCCATGACGTCACCCAAATAGGCCAACGGTCGTCACTCATTCTCGCTACGTGTCCTGCCCATCTCCATTTAAGCCCTAGAGCGTAGGTGACTGCATCTTTTACTTTAGCTGCTTGTCTGATTTAATAGAGTGCCGATTTTTTTTTTTTTTATCTTTGTGATACTTCTCACCATGATTCGCTGGCAGGACGTAATTTTATTATTTACTCGCTGGGTGAACTTTCATGTTTGACACGCGTATGTTAGTAAGGGTAGCAAACACGAGTTCATGACTACTTTTGATTTTCGTCGGCATTTGGCTTTTTAATATTTCCTTAACACCCCAAAAGTTTTGTCCACGTCGTTGTAATTCTTCTATCAACTTCTGTGTTGTTTTTTTTTTTCAAAAAATTTCTGTTTTTCCAAGTAGATATAACTATCAACGTACCTACTCCACTGGTGTGTTGTTGAGAAGTATTGAGACTTGTGAGGATATAGTCATAAGCTTGGTTTTACTTACCAGTCCGGCCTCTCTGCTAATTTCTTGTAGCATGTTTAGCATTGCAGTCCACCAAAAACAAAATGCACTCCATACATCCAAATAAGCTCTACATACCCTGTAGTCCCATGCATAGGTACATTCCCCTCTAAATTTTAATAATCTTCTTCTTTCTTCTTTTTTGTCTTACAGGCTGTAAGAAACAAATAAAAAAACTCGGTAATGATCGGTTACAGAAATTGTCATTTTTGAACGCGCAATGTATTGTAAGCAATGCGATCTCAACGCTCCGCACTACTTCTTACCTACACTCGCGCCGGCCGAGCGCACCGCGCGCTTTAGGTAGAATAGAATAGAATACTCTTTATTATGTACACCATATAAATTACAATAAAAATATGAGGAAAACATTACATAGGGTGACACAATGGGCGGCCTTATCGTTAGAAGCGATCTTTTCAAGACAACCCTAAGTCCTAAGTGTACTATTTATAATAATATATACAATAAATACATTATAGATAAATATATACATTAATAATTATGAAACAAAACGCATAGAACCCTAGTAAAAACGATTAAAGAGAGAGGTAGTGACTTTTGACCATTGTTTTGAAAGTGGACAAGGATTGAGCACGCCTTACCGACACGGGCAAGGCATTCCATAACCGCACCGCCTGAACCGTAAAAGATTTGTCGTAAAAGCTGGTGGAATGCATCGGCATCTCTAGTCTCAAGTTTTTTTTAGGTATGTAGGTATTAGGCCGGCGACGTGAATGAACTCTAGCGAAACAGCTGTAGGTACGTATTTTATTTACATTGCTGTTTTTAGTGTAATTAGCAATTTAATTAAAACTCCCATTGGGTTGGATAGGAATAACGATTTTGAACAGTCTAAATTAAAAAAAACAGCAAAAAAAGTTAAAAATTGAGGAAAACGCCGACGAAAAATTCCAACGCCGCTGGTGGGAATCCAGAATCATGTACTGAATCACTGGTACACGTATGTGCATTTATGTGCTTTACACGGTGTATAAAAATTCAAATTCCTGAGTGACTAACTGATTGACTGATATATCAACGCACAACCTATTAGGCTAAGCCACTGATCCTAGACACATGAAATTTGGAGGGTGTGTTCTTTGTGAAGAGTAGGTATCCAGTAAGAAAAGGTTTTTCGAAATTCCACCCTTAAGGGGGTGAAAAGGGGGTTGAAAGTTTATAACAGGGGAAGTACCAATTCTACGCGGGCGAAGCCCGCGCTGGCAGAAGCTAGTAAATAACTATAACAAAAAAAAAAAAAAACAACAGGCCAAGTGTGTACCGGACTCGCGCATGAGGCGTTCCTTACCATCGTACAAGATTATACGCGTTAACTTGTTGCCATTACTAGCCTAAGATCGAACAAAAAAGCCAAAAAAGAACACATTTCTAGTCCCTACTAGAAATGTGTTCTTTTTTGGCTTTTCTCTTTCTCTTCTCTCTAATTTTTAATTAATTTTTATTATTATTTGTTATAGCGGCAATAGAAATACACAACAATACAAATTCAGTAAAAATTTCAACTGTCTACCTATTACGGATTATGAGATACAGACGGACGGACGGACTGCGGTGGCTTAGTAATAGGGCCTCTTGGTTACCTTTCGGGTACGGAACCCTAAAAATATCATAAACTTATTCGCGTGTTTATAACGCGGTGTACGCGCCATCTATTACGTTTGAGCTCAGAGCAGAGCTTACATTGCAACCCGTCCAAATTGAGAACCCGTAAAAGTCCACTTTTTATAATACACTTCTGGACACATCTATTGGCCCACCTTAGAGTTTAGGTTTCGATGGCCCCTACCGAAATATGATTGCTAGATTGAACAAAAACTGTTGATGCAGTTTTAAAACTGATACATTTTACTATCTTTTTCGATCGTATTGTTTTAAATTTGAATTCAGAATACCATACGACATGGAGCTACGCCTAACAAGTCGGATATGCGCCTTGTTAAAGGCAATTGATTTTTGAATAAAAAACATGTTTTATCAAATAAAGGTTTAATTTAATAACGCGTGTTGCCTCCATGGGCATCTACCACAGCTCTCATACGATTAGGCATAGAGTTTGTCAACCGCTCTATGAAATTTTGAGGGATCATCTCCCATTCCTCTTCTATGGCAGTTTTCAACTCCTGCATCGTCTGGGCAACTGGCTAACGAGCCCTAACACGTCTTTTTAGCTCGTCCCACATGTGCTCAATGGGGTTCATGTCTGGGCTTCTGGCTGGCCAGTCCATAACTGTGATGTTCACATCCCGAAGATATTCCCTGACGATGCCGGCCGCATGGGCTCTTGCATTATCATGCATAAAAAGGAAATTTGGGCCCACATAGTCCGCGTATGGTATCACGTGAGGTTCTAAGCACTTACGAATGTACCTTTCAGCATTTAATGTTGGCAGCCGTGGTCCTGTAACAACCTCAAATTGAGTTTTGCCGCTCGCGGATATACCGCCCCAGACAGTCCATGAGCCACCGCCATAAGCAACCCTCTCTTCAAAGCAGCATTGTGCGAAACGCTCTCCCTTACGTCGGTAGACCTTCTTCCTTCCATCATTGCCATGTAACACAATTTTAGACTCATCAGAAAAGAGTACACGGCTCCAATCTTGCTGTGTCCAATTTAAATGACTGCGTGCGAAATGAAGGCGCGCTGTTCGGTGGGCTCGCGTTAGTTTGGGCCCATTAGCTGGCTTGTGTGGTACCATATCGCGTTCTTTTAACCTTCTCCGAACAGTTCGAGCGCTCACAGATACTCAGTGGAAGTCGCGAAGTTGGTTTTGTATCTCAATGGAGGTAAGGTGACGATTTCTCAAGCTGGTCGTCACGATGAATCGATCCTGCCTTTCAGTTGTGACCCGAGATCGTGGCCTTCCTTGGCGACGAACAAAGCCGCCAGTCTCTAGGTACCTCCGATAAACATTTCGGACCGCAGATCGACTTAAATTAAGTTGAGCACTCACGTTTCTTTGGCTGTGTCCGGCCTGAATAAGTGCCACAGCTTGGGCGGCGACTTCAGGTGAAGTATCCATAGATTATTGATAGAACCTCACCTTAATGTTAAGAATAAGTAATGTTTGTTGCAAAACCAAAGATATCAATCACTTTTTCAAGAATTAAATCCAAGTAAACCAATAAAACCAAGTTTTCTTAGTATTCGATTGTTTGATATCAACAAACAGGCTCCAAATTGTCTTTTGTTTCTTTAAATTCTGTGTTCGAAATTAAAAAAAAAACTATTGAATGAAATTGTGAATGTGCCAGGTTCAAAACTGCATAAAAACTTTTTGCTCGACCTAATATAAAATTTTAGCTAGGACCAAACGAAACTGAAAATACAAGGTGGGCCAATAGATGTGTCCAGAAGTGAATGATTGACCAAATGAATTCGATTAATTCATTTGTTCGCAGTATTTATTGGTGCGTCAGTGTTTTTTTTTTTAATTATTGTTCATGACTATAAGTATTTCAGTCGTATAATAATACCTAATATTAATAAGCTATTGAAGGTAACAGAAACAATCGTAGCGCCATCAGGATGGAATTTGGTGAGGACAAATGTGCCGTTATGCATATAAAGCGAGGGGAGATTATGGAATCCAACTCTCTGATTCCATACTTTTATTTTTTTTTTTTTTTTATTTTTTTTTATTTTGGCATCAAACAGTCATATACAAATATTATAATTCTTAAGACAATTGGTTCCTTACAATAGACCTATAGTGCCGACAATGTGGTATAATGGTAAAAATAAGTACAATAAGCTCCTAATAAGGAAAGACGTTAGAAGTACATATTAACTTTTTATCAGTACATGAAATTATTGAAACATATTGTCATTAGCTGTTTGTAAAAGTAAGTAAAGTGATAAAAAAGTATTAAGTCATGTATCTACTTTTTAGCTTTAGTTTCAGGCTATTAAGAGAAATGTTAAAAAGATCTATGTCTGTAAATTCTCTATTATAGCTGTTAGTGGAACGGTATACAAATGAGTTACGAGTGTATATTGTATTTAGTCGAGGAGGAACAAAAAGTGGTTTTGTACGTGAGGGGCGTACGGGTAAGCGAGCGGGTGTTTTTAGTGATATTTTACCAAGTAATGATGGTGAATCAGTCAAAGAGTTTAAAATTTTGAACAATTGAATAATATCGAACATATTACGTCTGTCACGAAGACTTACCAGTTTATGTCTACTCAAAGCATCTTCGTATGCAACGTCGTAAATATTATTGCGATAATTAAGTGATTTTAAAAACTTTTTTTGTATCCTTTCTATTCTATTTATATGTATGTTAAAACATGGGCTCCATACAGTGCTACAAAAGTCTAGAATAGAACGGACAAATGAAAAATAAAGAGTTTTAAGAGTCGTAACATTTTTAAAAGGTTTACTGATTCGCAAAATAAATCCTAGGCTGCGAAATGCGGAGCTGACTATGCGGTCTATGTGATGGGTAAATGTTAATTGGGAGTCCATAACGACACCTAGGTCTCTAATGGTGGAAACTCTTTTTAGAATTAAGCCATTTATGGTGTAGTCGAAATTGAGTGGGTGAGTTTTCCGCGTATATGACATTATAAAACATTTATTTATGTTGAGATAGAGTTGATTTTTTGTACAGTAATTATGTAAATTTAATAAATCACTTTGTAATTTATAGCAATCTCCAACAAATTTAACCACTCTGAATATTTTCGTATCATCAGCGTAAAGTAAGTGATTACTGTGGTCAAATATAGATCCTATGTCATTAATGTAAAGGATGAAGAGCAATGGTCCCATATGGGAACCTTGGGGAACTCCGGAGGGAACAGGGAGGAATTGAGATGAGTAACCTTTGACACAGACCGCCTGACTTCGATTTTTTATATAAGATTGGATCCATCGCAGTAGGTTGCCGTGCACACCGGCCCTCGCTAGTTTTTCAATAAGCATATCATGGTTAATTTTGTCGAACGCCTTTGAAAAGTCGGTGTACACGACATCCACCTGTAGATTCTTATTCATGGCGTGCACTAAAAAATCCGAAAAGTTTAACATGTTACTATCTACGCTGCGATGTTTAAAGAAACCGTGCTGGTGCTGAGAAATGTGATTACGAAAAGCAAATGAAATTTGAGATGTTACTATTTTTTCTAATATTTTTCCCAGAACACATAATTTAGAGATTGGTCTGTATTCGGTTACTATATCTTTTTTATTGTTTTTGGGTATAGGGGTTATAATTGATTTTTTCCATTTACTAGGAAACACTCCCGTTTCAATAGACATGCGAGATATTAAGGTTATTGGTTTTGCAAGAACCTCAGCGCATCTTGATAGAAGAATTGGATGAAGGTCATCGGAACCAGCACCTTTTTTAATATTAACCTTTTTTAATTCATTTAATACTTCTTCAAAATTAAGGTTGATTGTGCCTATATCTACAGTTGAAGATGAATTGTGGCTGTAAGGGTTGTTTTCAGATGTGGCTGAAACAAAAACTGAGTTGAAATAGTGATTAAAGGCATCACAAATTTCCTCACCAGTAGAGAGTATTTTACCTCTGTACATCATCTTTTCTGGGATGGTATTAGATGCATTTTTTGATTTGACAAATGACCAAAATGAATTAGAATCTTTTTTTATATTAACTTCAGAATACCTAATAAAATTTTGATAACATTCTTTATACATTTTTTTAAATCTACTCCGCAACAATGAAAACGTGTGGTAATCGTGAAGGTTACCATATGTTTTCCATTTGTGATGAAACTTGCATTTTTCGTTGGATAACTTAATAAGTGGTTTTGTATACCAAGGTGGATATTTTTGTCTAGAACTTAAATTACAGGTTGGCACAAATTCGTCCATAATATTTTCGAGTACACTATAGAAGTAATCAATCATTGAATCTACATGGGTCATACTAGAAAAAATATTCTCCCAATCTACAGACGCAAGGGCAGTTTTGATTGAGTCATAGTTTGCTTTGTAGTATTGCCTTTTCGTTGTAGATGGGAGCTTGAGCGCGGGACAGAAATATACTTTTAAGTCGATTTCTAATGGGTTGTGATGCAAATCTAGTGGTACTAATGGACGTTTACACAAAGATATAAGGCACAATTCGTTACTAAAAATTAAATCTAATATTCTATTATTATGGTTAAATTGATTGTTGTATTGCAATAGGGATGAGAAATTCATGAAATCGGCGGTGAGGCTAGCTAATTGGTCGCTGTTAGTGTCTAAATCCATAGAATTTGAGTCATAATTGTAAGACCAATTAGCATGGGTTACATTAAAGTCTCCAAATATAAGGAATTTATCATTATGGTTACGTAAAATAAATTCACTCACTTTGTCGTAAAACGATGCTAGCAATAATTCATGCCTAGTACCATGCGGTATATACGTACCTATCAAGTGTAAGTAGTTAGAACCGCCATTGTTTTGGCCCGCCGACGAATTCGTGCGCAGAGGCAGAGAGACCCATACCTCGTCCGACAGCGGGGACGTATGCATGTCGCTGCGCTGCCGTGGACAGAGCTCGCGACGCACAGCAATCATAACACCTCCGCCGACATCACCGCCGGTCGCTTGGTAATTACGATCACAGCGGTATAGTTCGTATCGGCTATCAACATATTCGCTACTGTTAAAGTTATCATTAAGCCAGGTCTCTGTGATACATATGACGTCAAAATTGTTCTGCAATACTACGGAAAGAAATATGTGTGATTTAGTGCGTAATCCCCTCACGTTTTGATAATAAATGGACAAGTTATTGTTATCGAATTTTGATAATTATGATCGCTATGAATAAACAAGTTCCACTAACATTACAATTAAGTGTTTTAAGTGTTAACATTGAACGGTAGTGAGTTTTATAAATGAATGTACATTCCTTCTTAATATCACAGCAACAAAGTATTATGCAGTAAAGTACTACAAGTAATATCCTAGTTGGTAATAAACAAAGCATGCAGATATAATGAGTATGAGTGGATAGTCATTTTATTTTAGCTAAATCAGTATCACTAGACACACACATAATTTTGGACGTATCATTTTTACGTAGTAAGATTTTACACTCTGACAACCATACATACTTATAGTCATTTTCTTTTGCAAGAAGACGGACCTGCTTATATAATTGTTTATTCTGTGGAGTTAAGTGATCATTTATGAAAATGGATTTCGCCGGCCCGTCCAATCCAGCATCAGCTGTTGTCAGACCTCGCCGCGCGCGGACAGCAGCCAACATATCATTTTTGCGTTTTCTTTGGGTGAACTTGACGATGATATTCGGGATGGATGTAACATTGGAAGCTGACTCACCGATATCCACACTAGGATTGTTCGAGTTAAAGCGTCGAACTCGGTGGATATAATCGATGTCCGAGGTTGCTATTGGGAAATTAATCTTTTTAGATATGTTATGTACGAGATTGATTAAATTTTATTCACCTTTTGTGACGGGAATTCCAGCTATTTCAAGATTATTGATTCTTCCCTGCTGTTCTTTGACACGTAGCTGATCTGACAAGTTTGCAACGGTTGCCTGAAGTGTTACAAGATCCTGTGATACAGTCTGTATTTTGCTATTGTTAGTAGTATTTGCAGACTTCAAATCGCTCACACTCTTCTTTATGCATGTCTGTTCTTTGGACAACTTATCAATTTTGCTATTTACCGTCTCCAAATCGCGCCCAAACCCATTTACATCCTGACGCAATGCCTCCAAGGTGCTCATTATGTTTTGATTTTGAGTTTCAAGGGTGGATGTAATCGTATTCATAATTTTATTCTGAAAATCAAGTAATACTTCCGAGTGATCACAGTTACATTCGGGCTGTTTTCTCTTTCTAAACACAATACCAATGGATTCATCACGCAGTTTGGAAAGGTCCGGTTGCGATCCTGTGCTTATCATGGAAGGAGATCTTTGGACATTCATTATGCTGCTGCAGACAAGAAGTAGGTAGATCTTGAGAAGACTTGGAGGTATCAGTGAATATGTGTCTGCGGTGTCGCCAAGCGGCGAGAAGGACGAAAAGATGGATGATCCATACACCTTAGATCCCTCTGCTCAACCTAAATCTACTAGTATTTGGGTATGTCGGAAGCGTTAGGCATCAATGCTGTTGACGTGGAACAGTCGTTGAAGGAGCGTTTCTTTGGCCGCCTGAATAAAGTACTGAATAGTCTTTTATCAGGCGGGAACAAGGTGCGCCACTTCAACGGGTGGGTCATGCCGGTATTGATATACTCTTTCGGCATACTCAAATGGACTCAGCTCAGACGGAACTTGACGCCCTGGATAGACGGGTCCGCACAATGCTGACCACAATTTGGATGCATCACCCTCGATCATCGGTGATGAGGCTGTATATATATATTATATATATTTTTATTGTTGATAGGCACGCGTTTGACCACTATCTCACCTGATGGTAAGCGATGATGTGGTCGAAGATGGAGCACGCTTGCCTAGAAGTAACCTCTCTCTCTCTAACTCTTGACTTAAAAACATATACAGGGTGTAAGGTACATAAACGCACATACGTGTACCAGTGATTCAGTACATGATTCTGGACTCCCTAGCGTTGGATGTTTTCGTCGGGTTTTTTCCTAATTTTCGAAAAAAAAATGCGTTTTTTTACATTTTTTTTTTTTTTTTGTTTTATGTTTGATAGGCTCGCGTTTGACCACTATCTCACCTGATGGTAAGCGATGATGTGGTCGAAGATGGAGCACGCTTGCCTAGAAGTAACCTATTTACTCTTGACTTAAAGACTCCCAGGTTGTATCTTATAGGAAACACAGACTCCGGTAGAGAATTCCACTCTCTAGCTGTACGTGCAATGAATGTTTTCTCAAAACGCTTTGTGCGTATGGATGGGATGTCCACCATGAACCGGTGGCACTTCGCCGTACGTCTTGTGGTCCTTAGATGAAACGGGCTTGGCGGAATCAAATCATGCAATTCCGTAATAATAATTATACTGTATAAAACTTTTTTACAAAAAAGTAGAACCGACTTCCAAAAAAAGTGCAAAATAACTTTAATTTCGGAAGTCGGTGTTTCTGTTTTGTGTCTTCGTTTTTTGACACCGACTGCCGAAATTAAAGTTATTTTGCACTTTTTTTGGAAGTCGGTTCTATTTTTTTGTAAAAAAGTTTATTATTTTTCACTTTTTAGTTGTGGTTCCCCATTAAACTGTGTTAACAATTCATAGACATACGATAGCAGCAATCGCGGTTGATTTGCTGTCAATTTTTGAAGAGTTCCGTTGTCTGTCTCCGAAACCCATCATCAGATCTTCTTGAAATTTAAATGGGACTATTTCGGAATAAACCCCTTTCGAACAAAAAAAGAATTTTGCAAATCCTTCAATATATGACGGAGTTATGCCCGAACATACATAAAAAAAAAATATAAACATCCGAATTGATAACCTCCTCCTTTTTCGAAGTCGGTTAATAAAAATCGTTATACCTATCTACCTCAATGTCATTTTTAATTAAAAAATAATTAGTTCGCTTTTTTCGTTAAAAAACACAATGTAGATAAAATTACAAGAAGCTCCGCTGATTTCCTAAGTTCACCGGAGGTCATCGCGGGCCCAGTGGGTACGCACGCAACATCGGCCAAAGACCGCAGACGTTCCTTTGTCGGCAAATGCATGGCATACAGACCTATCTAACAGACGCGACACATTAGGCATTTTAATTGTCTACAAAAATTGATATCTCATTGACTACTTATAATTGAACTTATTTTTAGGAGAGGTTATTTTTATAAACCTTCATCGAAATAAGTAAAGAAGATAAAAAAAATGTGTTACATTTTATTGATAACGACATAATTTTTAGATACATTTTTGTTATCAACAAAGTAAGGTTAAGTAATACAATATAACAACGTTACTTATTCATTTCGTTAAAACCACATTCCTACATTTCGTATACCTACATCAAAATCATTACTGAGTGAGTAGGTAGTAGGTACAACTTAATGCGATTGTACAGTCTATCAATTTTATTGATCTATGCGGTCTATGAGCATGTCGGCACATTCAAAGGCGTATCTACGCTATTAAATAAAATTTTATTTCTTTAGCATTTCGCCGACGACGAATTTTTGTCAGTTCCGTGTTTACATTCATCGCAAACGGATGTGCAGTTGTTCGTGAATTTATGTTGCTGTCGTAAAGTTATCAAAAACATAAGTTATTTTCTGTGTTTGTTAGTGTATGTGTGTTTTTTGTTTTGCTTGTTGAGTGGTTTTGAAACAATACCTCAGTGCCCAGGAAAATGCTGCACGCATGAAGCACGTAGGCGCCTCCCTCGTAAGAAATGAACGAACTTTAAGGTGAGTTGGTTCATTAGTTAAGTACACGGTTGCCAACCGCGTCCCCGACAGAGATGTTCGTGGTTGGCGACCAGCAGAGCTGTACCTACAAAATTTGGTCATAAACCATCATCTACACGTTTATAAATCACCAAGGTCACTTCTGTAGGGACGCGATTGGCGACCGTGTAGCAGGCGCTTTATACCTACATTCCTGGAGCGCACTGCGCAATGTAGGTACATACAAGCTTCATTATTATTATCTATCCCAATCTTTATCTAACCTTATCTTCAGTATTCTTGAGGGATTATAAATGTACCTATGTGATATCAATGTTGTCGTCATAAGAATAAACAGTTAAAGGTGCCACGGAACATTATACGTTTCGATGTGCAGCATTCGCAGCATTTGTCGTTTTAAACGTTTTACGCACGTATGCGCTTATGTCTATTAAGTATCTGATCTAGTTATTTATCACATCGATCGATCAGAAACATCGACGTAAATGTATTTTTATCACAAAGTAGAAAGTGTATTTAGGTACAAGCGCGTAGCGGCGCGACCATCTGTGTCTGTGTGTATAAGACGTGGTAGGTAACTACGTACTACCACGTACTACGCTCTCGCGCGCGCCTACATTCATTGCGAAGCGTTGAGATCGCATTGTTCACAATACATTACGTGCTTGAAAATGTCAATTTCTGTAATCGATCATTACCGAGATTAATGACTATCATAATTTTGTTACTGACACTAGGTGTAACCTTTTCACGAAGTTTGCGGTATCTTATCTTGTATATCGCGCGGCAGTGGGGTCCTGGATTCTTAAATGCTAAGACCCTACACAACCGCGAGGTATGCAGCCTTAGAGAATACTTCCTCAAAGCCGACGTGGGTATCACTTCGCTCTCCTTGCCAACCGAGAACTGGCGTAAACCTGTAGTACTGGATACTAATGACCGCAGGGAAGTATGGCAATGCCCAGGGGTGCACAAGCAATACGGACGCTAAAAGATCTACATCGGGTCCATGTAGGACACGGTAAAAGCGCTCGTAGAACTCCTTGCTCTTTTTTTTTTGGGTGGGAAATCATCCAATGACATCTCCCGCTCCGGGTGGAGCGGGAGGGCGTGTCAGACTCTTACTGACTAAATCCCACCCCTGTTCCTTCCTTGCCTGAGTGCCCAGGAAAGCGGTAACTCTGTTACGAATTTATCCTCCACCCCCGGGCAGTTTATCCTCCACCCCCGGGCAATAACACACACTAATGAACTGTCGTCGCACTACACCAAATAACATTACATTTCTGTTGCATTTTGAATACGCGTCATAATGACGACCTGTTCATTGCACCGCTAAAATTCGCATAAATCTAACATTTTCCGGTAGCTGTTTGGGCTAAGCAATGGGTTCACGGTCAATGAGGTCCGAGTTCGAATCTTAATTATAAGGAATTGCTGTTTTTATTTATTTGAAATCATAATAATGTTTGTATTTTAATTAAGCAGTATATAAGTTTATTATATGCCTGCTTATCATTTATTTTTTATAAAAAGTTAAATATTAGTTATTGTATTGTTATTTACCTATACATATGCGACTATGTATTTTATCTCATCGGTGTTGGAAGGTGGAAATAAAAAAGTAGTTCTGAATCATAACAGCAATGTTTATTCGTTTTATTTATGTATAAGATCAACCGGCGCGAAAGCAACTAAATAAAATAAAATTATAACTTTGCTGTCCTCCACCATCAGCTAGTTATTAAGAAGGGTTACTTGAATAAAATTACTGAATTCACAACAAATATGCTTAGGTTTTTTAATAATTTACATTCATAAGCAATAAGAGAGGTCAAAGTTACATTCACCCCACCTTGGGGTTAATGCAACTATTAGTGATTATACCCTGTTGTAATGTAGGTATAACTAGATGTTAAGGATAAGAAAATATGTAGTTTCACCATAAAACTATTAGAAATTGGTATCTAGCCGCCGGGTAACAGGGTTCAGTTTTCAAAAAGAACGTTATTTAAATTATTTGGGGCGAATGCGACTGTGCTCCATACTGACTAGTGCTGTAATAGATACGTATTACTTATCGATAAATCTTCGAGAAACAGATTTACAATGACAGTAATGAAAAAATCTAATATTTAGGTAAAAAGAATAAGCGATTCCTGTTCTTATTTTGTATTTATGTTTATTAAAAAAAATCTTCTAATGGAAAGGTTTTTGACCTTTATAATAAACTAATAAAAATATCTGTAAGGACAGTACAAAAACATATACCTAAGTAAGTACAAAATCAGTCTTAAAATTTTATAGTGGCACGTCTTATGTGAAAAAAAGTACTAAAGAAATCTTGCAATTATTTATCTCAGTCGAAGTATGAAAAGGTTTTTAACCTCTAGAATAAACTAATAAAAATATCTGTAAGGACGGTACAATAACAAGTACCTACAAAAACAGTCTTAACAAAAAATCGCATTATGCGAAATAACATTTTAACTATAGAACTAGATAACTATTGATTATTTGGCATATATATTTAATAATGGCACGTCCATGTGAGATATTATTAAAGTACTTAAGTAATTAGTCTTGCAATTCTTTATCTTCGATATACTTAAAATACCTACTGTTCGTTTGTTTGTTTCAGTCTGACATAAAGATAAGATGGGTTAAGTTGTAAATTATTTTTCGACCACCTCAATGTTTTCCGGAAACCTATGAAGTTTTCCTATACAGGTCCACCTTTTGTAGCAGAACTTTTTATGTCATAATATTATTTTGCATAACAGCGGATAGCATAAACATCATTTCGCAGAAAATCGTTTGGCAGACACTCATTTAGCATACATGCAAAACTCATAATTTTGTAAGGCAGAATCATCTTTAGGCATAAATTTCATATCCATAAGAACTTTTTATGTCATAATATTATTTTGCATAACAGCGGAAAGCATAAACATCATTTCGCAGAAAATCGTTTTGCAGACACTCATTTAGCATACATTCAAAACTCATAATTTTGTAAGGCAGAATCATCTTTAGGCATAAATTTCATATCCATAATAATTAAAAAGTAGAACCATCATGTCACAGAAAGTTCACAGTTAGAATCATCTTTTGGCATACATTTCGTATCCATAATAATTACAAGATTCATCTATCACATTAGAATAATTTTGTATTTCTTACCACACTAACAAAATTGATTTAATTTACGTAAATTGTCTATGTATTTTGTTTAATTAATTATTTTTCTGCATGTACTACTATCACTAAATAAAATAGTTGATTATGAACATGTGGTTTTTTATTGTACAGGCAATTAAAAACCACATGTTCACAATCGAAGAATGCAAACAAGCATACACCATGCATGCAGCAATCAAGAAATATGCAAACAAGCATATACATGCAGCAAGAATGCAGCAGGCATGCAGCAAGCATGCAGCAGGCAGGCAGCAAGCATGAAGCATCCATGCAGCAAGCACGCAGCAAGCATGCAGCAAGCATGCAGCAAGCAGGCAGCAAGCAACCAACACATGCAGCAATCATGCATCAAGCATGCAACATGCAGCAGGCACGGTTTCTGTCACGGCTCTGGCGCTGCGGGGCTCTGGCGGTCCCAAGCGAGCTTATCGTCGCAGATGGTTTTAACGTTCACCAGGCGAGCGTACCAAAACCACCTGCTCCTCAGCTCGCAGGCCGCCTCGCCCCTACGCGCCTACGCGGTTAAATTACACTCTAGGGGTAGGGCAGATAAGACTACGTGGAGTCGGTTTTGCAGCGATTCGTTTCTGTAACTAACTTTTGTATCACAACATACTGACTTTTTAAGACAATATTTTAATTTTAATTTAAGGTTAAAAATGCTATTGTATAGAAATCGCAATATGCCTAGTAAAATTATTCTAAACGAAATTCTGCCATCTTCATAGTATGCCAAGTGAAATTGTGCCAAATACTTGTCGCTCTAAATAAACGTTATGCTTAACAAAATTATGCGGCACTTAAACTTTGCCAAAGGTAGGTATGCCAAATAAAATTCTGCCATCTTAAAAGTATGCCATTGTAAATTCGGACATATACACATTCGGCAATAATTATATTTAATAATTTTTATGCCTTTAAGATATTCGTTTAAAGAAGATTATGCCAAGTGTCTTATGACAAACAAATTTCGGAACAACAAGATTCTGCCAGATAGAGGGAACCCGTCCTATACAACTAGGCTGAGGAAGCATGGTGATAATATCAGTCAAATCAATTATTGATATGTCATTTTTAATAAATTTAATTTTTTTTTTTTTTAAAAAGACCATGCCTTTTACAACCGCTTTTTCTTTAGAAACATCTTCTATCAAGCATACATACTCATTCACATCATCTTTCCCAAAGCAGAGCTAAATTTGCTAATATAAAATCACCTACTTTTGGCATGTATACAAACTCCTGTTTTGGAGTAGATGGTACGTCCTCTAACTCTGTTTCTGTGTTACTTAGCTTCTTTTTTCCGTTAAAAATCTTCTTTCTTTTTGTTTTGTCTTCTTAGTTTCTTCTTTTGATACTTGGTTAATTACTAATGTTAAATAAGATGGTTCTTCTTTAACGTTTATAGAACTACCAGAATTATCTTCCAGCAAACTTCTGTAAAAAGTTTCTGCGTCCTCGATCTCTGACGAAACGTCACTGTGGTATGAACCACTGGTATCACTATCCGTTTCATATCTCATTTTGTTTTTCTTCGTTAAATTCTTCTTTTTTTATTTTTCTCTTGCGTCTGACTGGTTTTTCTTCTGCTTTCCTTTTTTCACTTCTTGTCATCTTTCCATTCGATCAAAAACTTCCTCTGTAGTCAAAATTGCCTTTTTCTTTGCCAAATTCTCCTTTTTTAGTTTTCCTCTGATTTCTTTTTCGTCTGCTTTTCTTTTTTTCTCTTCTCTGTCTCTTTCCATTTGGTCAATAACTTCCTGATATGTGAAGATTTTGGCGCCTTTAGCAACGCGTTTTTTTGTCTTTGGTGGATCATTGCGAGCAATTTTTTCTAACAGAAGTTTCTGAAATGATAAATTCCTAACATTTTGTGTTTCTTCGTTTTCTCTGTTGATTTGATTATAATATGTATCTAAGTTTACAGCCATCTGTGAGTGCTGTTTAATATCTGTTTTTGTTGATTCAGTTGTGAGTTAAATTACACTCTAGGGGTAGGCAGGCAAGACTACGTGAAGTCGGTTTTGCAGCGATTCGTTTCTGTAACTAACTTTTGTATCACAACGTATTGACTTTTTGAGACAATATTTTAATTTAATTTAAGCATAAATATGCTATTTTATAGAAATGGCAATATGCCTATTAAAATTATTCTAAATGAAATTCTGCCATCTTCATAGTAATGCCAAGTGAAATTGTGCCAAATAATTGTCGCTCTAAATAAACGTTATGCTTAACGAAATTATGCGGCACTTTAACGTTGCCAAAGGTTATTATGCCAAATAAATATCTGCCATCTTAAAAGTATGCCATTGTAAATTCGGACATATACACATTCGGCCAGACAATAATTATATTTTATCATTTTTATGCCTCAAAAATATTCGTTTAAAGAAGATTATGACAAGTGTGTTATGCCAAACAAGTTTCGGAGCAACAAGATTCTGCCAGATAGAGGGAACCCATCCTCAAGCCGGGCAGGATGCTTGTGCAAGTTTTAGTAATATAAAATTTTACTATCATATTTCCGAACTCAACTCATTTATTATTTGACCACAGTTTGAGCTTACCATGCATCCCTTGCTCTCCTATCTCATTCCCATACAGCAGAGGGAGAAGAAATGCTAACCGAAGGCGCCGATCAGAGGCGCATCCGCAGACTGGCCGGCGGAATCGCCGCTATTATGAGTCTGACGTGTGTTGTAACGAGCCCGCACCGTACCGCATCCGCGCCGCGCCGGAAATAGTACAAACCGCTACTATATCCCATAAAGTTAGTTTAACAAAAGCAGACTGTCTGTAAAAAGTTACGCCAAGTACACGATCAACATTTACCAGAATATACAACGTGTTCCTTTTGATGTCCCATAACTCTTTAGAGTTATGGAACTCTTTAACGCGTCAAGTCCCTCATTAGCAGACACATTGTTATGTCGACGCGCGGGTCCTGACGCAGGTTATATCCTATATTTAAACTGGGTGTACTATGCCAAATCGAATGCCAAATAATCGAATATCAATTGATCGACCACTATATATTGAAAGTCTAAATACTCGAACGCTCATAATATGGAATGGTTAATAAATCGAACATTCAATATATTGTAAGATTCGGAAACATTGAAAATGATCGAATTAGTGTGAGATTTATTGTATTTGAAATGATCTATTCATATAATATATCGAGAGTTTACACTCTCGCTACATTTATTACAATCTAACAGTATTTGCAATTATCCACTGACATTTATATATGTACAGGAATTTATTTATTTATTTAGAAACTTTATTTTTTATTTTTGTAAAATTTATTTTTAGATTATTTATGTCCATATTATACTAAACTAATAAATAACTTAATAAATAAAATAAGTACAAACGGCATAGAAGATCCGGTAGGAGTACAACTCAATGGCCATCAAAAAATTCGTCCACACGCTGTCAATGGGAAAAGTGCCCAGAACGCTGGCAGCATTGTCACGTCATCTGGAAACGTGCCCATAAGACTGGCAGCATTTGAATGGCAATGCTGATTCGTTGGCCGAATAAAAGGCCAGCCCTCTGGTCACGTGAAGAGTCGACTAAATGTTTGCTGATGTCACGGAAAACTCGATGAGCACTCGGACCTCATGGCCCTAGTGTTTCAACCCCAAACGGCTCAAATTCATATTCATAACATACCTAGCTAACTATATCTACACTAAAATAAAACAAAAAATCTTACCTAACTACGTACATATATACAAAAACCAAATACATTCAGGAGTCGAAGTACTCCTCCACATCGCTGTCATCTGGAAACGTGCCCATAAGACTGGCAGCATTTGAATGGCAATGCTAATTCTTTGAGCAAAGAATGAGCCAGACCTCTGGTCACGTAAAGTGTCGACCAGTCGGCGAGAAATATCCTTGAAAAAGAGACGCGCACTCGAACCCCATGACCCGAGCGTTTCGATCCCAAACGGCTCAAAACTGTAATTCCCAATAAGGTTACAGTATTTGCGCCGCTTGAGGGCCTCGGCAGCTGCAGCTGCAGCACCGGCACAGCCCGCCGTACTTGGAACATGAGACGGCGCAAGGGTGCCGACACAGGTTGCGTCCCACACCAAAGGCCTACCCACCTTCCACGGCACCAACGTCATGCCATCTGGTCTCTTTCCATCGTCACGTACCAAGCCACTAGGTTCTAATACGGCAGGTACGCCGGCGGTGATAAGAGCTCAACGGATAATATCGTTGATGCTGGCGTGCCGTGCTATGCGGCCTGCTCTCCTGCAGCAGGACAAGCCATGGTGCCCGAGGGAGTCGACAGCTTCACCGCAGTGGCACCGATGTGGAGCAACACAAGGTGCGCCTTAACGTAGACAGATTGCGAGCTGAAACGAAGCGTCACTCATCATAGTGCCGATGGTGGATGACAGGAGTGCCTGAAGCCACAAGCCCGACTCCCATTCCCCTACGACCAGCAGACGCGCATGCTCAGCAGTACTCGATGTCGTAGTTATCAGGTTATTTCGTATAATACTGCAGAGCGGCACATCCCACCGTCTCTGGGAAGACAGGTTGTCGGGCAAATCGTATTGGGACTGGTCATTTTCCAAGCGTTCAACGCATCGGTCAAAAACGGTACCTCAATATTAATCAGTGAGGAAGATAAAATATTCCTGGTTAATGTAACAGTACTGTGGACCGAGAAGAGGAAAGCCGGTAAACTTATACTTGAAATTTTGCGGACGCCGAGGCCACCCAGACGGATGGGAAGTGAGGCTTGCTGCCATGCTCGGTCGTCCAAGGCCACATTGAATCCTCAATCCTCGAAGATAGTGTGTTCCTAATGAATAAAAATAACCATGCATTGGCCTTTCTATTTCTGAATCCATATGATTGTTGAAAGTGATAAGTTGGCCTAGATATACCTAGGAATTTACATATTATATTTCTTCCTGATCTACTGAGATGCTTATTTGGGATATATTTGTTATTATTTTAGTCTTTGTTTTGTTTATTGTTAGGCCCACCTTTCTGCTCTCACTTGACAAATCTTGGAGCATGTTTTTAAGACTTTCTAGATTATCTACGAGTATCTCGTATTATAAGTATAATGTCATCCGCGAATCTTAAATGATTCAAACGTGTTCCATTTATGTTAATTCCTATGTTGTCCCATTTCATCTTCTTGATGACTTCCTCTAGCACTGATGAAAAAAGTTTTGGCGAGAGTGGGTCTCCCTGCCTCACTCCCCTGTGTATTGGGAAAGTTTCCCCCTCTGTTTCCAATTTTATTCGTGCTTTGCTGTTAGCATATACATTTTTTATTATCCTTATATATTTCTTTTCTATTCCTTGATTTTTCAGGGCTGTCCAAATGTACTGATGTTCCAGGCAGTCGAAAGTTTTCTTATAGTCCACAAATGCAATGTACAGTGGATAATCATATTCTTAACATTTTTCAACAAGCTGATTCACTGCATGTATATGGTCTATTGTTGCGAATCCCGATCGAAATCCAGCTTGTTCTCTTGGCTGTTGTTCGTCAAGTTTTTTGGTGATGCGTTTTAGTATTATTAAAGAATACTTTGTATATGTTCGACATGAGACTTACTGGGCGATAATTTCCTATTTCTGATCTATCTCTTTTCTTAAAGATGAGTATTATAGAGCTTATTGTCCATTGTGAAGGTATGGACTCCGTGTTTAGAATAAGATTAAACAAGTTGGTCAGTTTTGATGTTGTTACTGGCAATGTCACTTTCATCACCTCATTAGTTATATGATCAGGTCCGCTTTATCATTTTTCTGGGTTTCAGTCGCATGCTGGACTTCTCTTTTAAGGAAATTCTTCCTTTGAAAGGGAAGTCCAGCATGCGTCATCCAAATACCAAACATTAAATTTAGAATTTAGCTGCCGAATGATTGGGTTTATTGCTAAACTAAAAATGACTGGCCCAAGAGGGTCGCCTTGTTGACACAACAACCCGTTGTTGCCACAACAAAATAAAGAAACAATATATTAAAATTAATAGATTAATTAGAAAAATTAAAAAGTCATTAAAACATCAAACATTAAACAAAATAAATAATAAACTTAGACAAAACAAACTTAATTTATTGCAAGAATTAAAGGATTGCAATAGTGAATTAGAGCTTTGTAAAATAATGTATGATAATGACACTCAGCGCCTTCAGAATGAACTGTTTGTTAGGGAATATGCTCTAAACGATATTTTTAATAAATATGAGGCTTCTCAACAAGATCTGAGTAAGCGCATGCAGGAGGCCAATGAATTGGTTGACCTGGTTACGTACAATGCAGAGAGGTATGAGTCTCTGACAAATAACCTATCTTGTAACTGTGCATGCTCTCAGGCACCACAGCCTCAGCACATAGCACCCAGACCCTCAGCGGCTCAGCCTGTCGATAGCTGTAGTGATAATCATAATATAAATAATGTGAATACCACTACTTATGTTTTTTCTGACAAATTTGGTCAAGGTTTTGGTACTGTTTTGAACCAGTGTTCACAACATAGTATAATAAATAATTGTTTACCCGGTGCCAGTTTTAGCCAATTAGTAAATAATAATAGATTGACAAAAATACACCTCAGTTCAACTATTATACTATTGTGTGGGGACAGTTTAGCTATTAAGAAAAAGGATGTAATTGATTGTGTCTATTTGATGTTACATCTCAGTGAGACAAATAACATTAAATTTATTTTCTGCGCTTTGCCTTATTCAAATTATTTGTCTGACGAGCAAAATAGGCACATCTATAATTTAAACTTGCTTTTTTATAATAGGACCTATCGTCACAGTGACGCTATTTTATATTTTGATTGTAATTAATTTATTACTGATTACAAACTAACCAATACTAATATGTATTTATCACTTAGTAGTAGGAGACAAATTGCTAATCTTTTAGCATACAATATACAGCGTGACACAGGTACATGTTGTGTACCAATGATTACAGTTAGTAATAATTATAAAATGTCAATTGATACCCCTAGTTCTTTAAAGTATTAGATGCGACAACGGGTAAGCCTCATATGTTGAATGTTGTACCTACATCAAAATATGCAAGGTCTGTCCGGCAAAGAACTACAGTTATGTTTATTTATAGAGAACTATGACGTTCAGGTTTTATGTTTAACTGAACATTGGTTGAAAGAACATGAAGTAGTTTTTATTAATGATGATTATTTTACTGTACCTACAAAGTGCATTTGTAAGAAAAAATATAATTCGCGGTGGATCATTAATCCTTGTTTCAAATAACTTGAAATGTAAACAACGTTTAGATTTAGTTAATCTTTCCATCGAGCACATTGTTGAGTTGTCTTGTGTTGAACTTGAGCGATACGTTATAATTTGCGTTTATCGACCCCCTTCATAAAATAAAATCAAGTAATAAAAGTAATGATATGTGGAGATTTTAATGTTAATATTTTAGATGATACTTCATTAAGTGTCAGGTTAATCAATTTGTTTAGGTCTTATAATTTAAACAACTTGTTTTATGAATCTACTAGGATTACGGCATCCTCATCGACTTGCCTTGATAACTTTTTTGGTAATTGTAATTCAGAAAAAAATTTAGTGTTAAGTGACTTAACGTCTGATCACTGTGGACTATTAGTTAGCTTTCCTATGCCACAAAATAAAAAGCCGCTTAAAATAGAATGCAGGCCTTATACGGTAAGCCGTTGTAATAAGTTTAAAAATAATATAGCAAATAAACTTTTTTTTTTCAAAGAATAACTATAATTTTTATTTTAATAGACTATAACTACAATACATATTATACTAAACTAATAAATAACTTAATAAATAAAATATGTACAAGAGGCATTAAAAATCCGGTAGGAGTAAAGCTCATTGGGCATCAAAAAATTCGTCCACCTCGCTGTCAATGGGAAAAGTGCCCAGAACGCTGGCAGCATTGCCACGTTGAATGGCAATGCTGATTCGTTGGCCGAAAAAAAGGCCAGCCCTCTGGTCACGTGAAGAGTCGACTAAAAGTTTGCCGATGTCACGGAAAACTCGATGAGCACTCGGACCCCATGGCCCTAGTGTTTCAACCCCAAACGGCTCAAACATATAACTCCCAATAAGGTTGTTATATTTGCACCGTTTGAGGTTTTCTGCACCTGTAGCAGCCGCCCCAGCACAGCCCGCCGTGCTAAGAAGATGAGATGGCGCAAGGGTGTCGACACATGTTGCATCCCACACCAAAGGCCTACCCATCTTCCAAGGCATTATAGTCATCCCGTCGGGCCTCTTTCCATCGTCACGTGCCATGAGGTTCTAAAACGGCGACACACCGGCGGTGACAAGAGCCCGACGGATGATGCCGTTAATGCTGGCGTGCCGTGCCATACGACCCGCGCTCCTACTGCAGGATAGGCCATGGTGTCCGAGATGGTCGACTGCTTCACCACATTGGCAGCGATGTGGAGCTCCGCAAGGAGCACCTAGACGCAGACATGTGGATCCGGAAGGTGGTGTCACTCAGCATAGTACCTATGTTGGGTGACGGTAGTGCCTGTAGCCAGAGGCCCGACTCCCATTCACCCACAGCCAGCAGGCGGGCACGCTCAGCAGTATTGGTTGACGTATTTATGAGATTATTCCGTACCAAACTACAGAGCGGCTCGTCCCACTAAATGAACTATATATATAACGCAAATAAACTTACACCATCTTTAGTAGAAAACGATAATCCTAATGAAATCTATAGAGCCCTTTTTGATGTTGTGCAAAAAGAGTACCAAGCCATTTTTAAGTCTAAAACTATAGACGTTACGGGTACCTCCATTGGTTTCAACCAATGGGCCACTGCTGGTATATATAAAAGTAGAGCGAGACTATACGAGTTATACGGTTTAAAAAGATATAGGTTCGATACTCCTTTTCTAGAATATGTTAAAAAATATTCTAAATTGTAAGAAGAGAAACAATTAAAAATTCTGATAATAAAGTAAAAGCCACTTGGAAAATAATAAATAATGAAACGGGAAAGTCGGTTAAAAAAGTAAATCAGCTAGAGATTCTATTCGAAAACAAATTAGTTAGTATACCAGCTGACGTAGCTCAGGCATTTAATGAGTTTTTTGCCCACATACCTATAACTACAACTCGCTTCTTAAATTCATCCCCGTCTAAAGCTGAAACTCTTTTGAACGGTAGTGTACCTAAGTGCAATCAATCATTTAGTTTTGAGCATGTAACACCACTTGACGTAGTTAACGTTTTTAACTCTCTAAAATCAAAAAACACAGGTGATTACTGGGGCATCTCAATCAAACTTTTGAGTGATATAATAGGCATCGTAGCGCCTTATCTTGCTGTAACTTTTAATAAATGCGTGGACTCAGGAACTTTTCCTGATCTCATGAAGAGTAGTAAAGTCATACCTCTATTTAAATCAGGCAATAAAAATGATATAGGCAACTTCAGGCCTATTTCCATCCTGCCTGCATTTAGCAACATTTTTGAAAAGTTAATACTGAAGCAGTTGCTAACATATTTTAATGTAAATAGCCTCCTTCATAATGATCAATATGGCTTTACAAAAGGTCGATCGACTACAGATGCGGGTGTTGCTCTCCTAAAACACATATTCAACGCATGGGAGAACTCGCAAAATGCAATCGGAGTTTTCTGTGACCTCTCCAAAGCTTTTGATTGCGTACACCATGACACGCTTTTGCGTAAGCTGCGTCATTATGGTCTCCAAAACGAAGCTCTAAATGTAATTGATTCATATTTATGTAATAGGTTCCAATGTGTAGATACTCGTATCAATGGTGTTAAGTCTTCCGAGCTATCAGTTCATTTAGGTGTGCCTCAAGGCTCGATATTGGGACCATTCTTGTTTTTGGTGTATATTAATGATTTACCATATTTTTTAAAGGGTATCTGTGACGCAGTACTGTTTGCAGATGATACCTCTCTTATCTTTAAAGTAGATAGGAATAGAAATGATTTTGATAACGTAGATAGCGCTCTCTCAATGGTTACGGATTGGTTTACGACAAATAACTTAGTTCTTAATGCTAAGAAAAATAAATGTATAAAGTTTGCCTTACCTAATGTTATAAATCTAGGACCTAATGTCATCTTAAATAAAGAAGTGCTTCAAACTGTGGACTCGACAGTTTTTTTGGGTATAACTGTTGATTCCAAACTTCAATGGGGCGCACATATATCAGGCCTATCAGGAAGGCTCAGCTCTGCCGCCTACGCCGTCAGAAAAGTTAGACAATATACTGACGTTGACACAGCACGGTTAGTCTATTTTAGTTATTTCCATAGTGTTATGTCTTATGGTATTCTTTTGTGGGGTAAAGCTGCGGACATACAAAATATATTTGTTTTACAAAAACGTGCTGTACGAGCATTACACAGGTTTTTTTTTTTTTTTTTTTTCTTTTTTGGGGGAATATCTAAATTTAGGTTAAACTTGGTTTCGAACGTAGACAACGATGAACATCGCACTACCTTAGTGACCACAAGACCAACACAACTCTAGCAATATAGAGGTTAGGGTCAAGAGTTTCTTTACGAGAAATTTTCAAAGAGATTGGAATTCTCACGGTGGCATCTCAATTCATTTTTACAAACATATTATACATTAGACAAAATATACATTTATAGAAAAAGACCAGTGATATCCACAATTTTAACACCAGAAATAAGTATAAACTTCATGTTCCTTCCCACCGTGTTCGTAGGGTTCATGGTTCGTTTGAGGGTCTCGGTATCGAATTTTACAATAAGCTAGAGCTACCCCGTTCTTTTCTTGACTTGCCTTTTAATGCATTTAAAACTAAAGTTAAATCTAGTCACTGTACGAAGGCATACTATTCCATCAACGACTACTTAGAAGATAATAATAGTTGGTCGCTGTGTTGAACGCAAGACAATGTTACACTTGATGTTCTTTCTCCATATTTAGCTTATGGTTATGACAGATTATATGAGTTCATATAATAATTGTCTACCAATTTTAGTGTGATGGCCCTAGTTCATCACTTGTGGCTTCGAATCACAGCCCTTTGATAGTTTCTATCTTTGTTCTTGTAAGCAGGCACACCAGTTATGTATGAAGGCTTCTTTAATTTGGTTTAGTGTTTATGCTTGAGTTTGTTTTTAATGGCATGATTGAGTGTGCTAGCTGGCAAGTGGCGGATTATTTAATTTTACGATTATATTTTAGACGACATATATTTATTATTCTGTTTTACATAATGTTAAGATTGTTGCATATAATTATATAGATTCAAGTTCTTAAAACTTAACAGAAAGATGTGTTGCTGGGGAGTTTGTTGGCCACTTCTTCTTCACAGCTAAAACACTAGGAAGTGGTGACGGGCGGGCGTTTTTTGGGGGACTGTCTTTATGTAGAACTTTGACGTTCAAAAAGTGCTGGTTCTCAGCCTAGTTTGAATAAATGACTTTTGATTTTGATTTTGATTTTGACAGCCAACAGCTGATTCCAAAACTTCCCACCGACAAACTGTTACGCAGTTTGGTGGGTATAACTAAATGTGCTTGGTCCAAAATAAACTATTTATTTATTATCATTATCAAGTGTATCTTTTCTCAGCCCTTTGGCTGGTTTTGACTACATTTACGGGCTAAGCCAAGTAAATGTAGTGTGTGGTGTGTAAAATTTTAATGTTCGTGAGTTGTGTGATGTGGTCCTACTTCGTTATCTTCTATCTGCATGAATTTTCTGACAATTCTACACGTATTTAAAATCGCAGCCTTTTGCATAGTTATGTATAGGGTTTCCTTAAGGTCTAATAATTTTAAGCTATGGAGGAGATGATTTGAGATAACACCCGTTTTGGAAAGGACTATTACCTGTTTACGGAGTTTAAGGCATTCTTAATGTCAACCTTAAGAATGACCTCACCTTCATTGCTGTTGAAGTAGGTAGAAAGAGCATATACCGCAGCCTCACAGCCCCCTCTGGAACCGAAACCCAGCTGTAAGGATTGGAATTTGCTGGCCAGTGCTTCGCTGTAAAAGGTCCAACAAATTTTGACTGCGATACGTCGGTAGGTAGACCCTACGGCAATGGGACGAATGCTACCATCCTTCTTGTGCAGGGCACATAGGTTTGCCCCGTACAAAATATCAATGACGGCTTCGTTCACATTGCCGGAGAGTATGAGGTTGATGAGGGCCGTCAGTTCCTTCAGAAGGGACTCACCGGCCTCCCCGGCGCCTGCGCACATCAGGTCCTTGAGGTGTTGAAGTGTCAGGCCATCGAGGCCGCCGGCGGAGCCACTCCGGCAGGAGCACACGTCCGCACATACTTGTTGGGCTGTAATTTCGAGGGAGTTGATTTCTGGGTTGGGGGGGTCGGGGAAGGTGAGATCATCTGCCAGGGCGGGGTGTTTGCTCTCCAGAGCCGAAAGTGTTTCTGGAGAGTACGGCGCAACCACATCGCTGCTAAAGATGATCCTAGCTGCACCTCTGATATCACCCTCACCAAGTTTGGACTCCACATGGTGCAATAAGCCTCTTTAGGTTCGAAAGTCTGGGCCGAAATATTACAATTATCTTTAATTTGAGCTGTTAGTTTAAATTTTTTTGCACATGTAGAATCCTGAACGGGAAGGTAAGTAGTTGCTCCCAAGCACATTGTGAGTTCTCTCGGACTGCGAGGCGGACACAACGTGCTAATGCTAAGCTTGATGCCACGGATGGTTGATGATTTTAATTTTTCAAGGGTTTTCCTAAAGGGTTGATGGGGTGGATCAGGTGTTAGGGGAGTTGAAACTGTTGGGCATGAAGAAGGTACATGGTGGGGTTTGTGTTTTTTGTCTGCATGTACCTTCAAACCTCGTTCACCCTTAAAAAATTGTGCTTGGGAACAGTGAGGGCATCTCACTAGGACATCGAGCGATGTGGCAGGTTGACTGACACTTCGTACGGCATGACAACTGTCGTCATAGTTAGGCATGGAAGTAATATTTTACACTTATTTTCTAATTAAATAACTAAAAAATTAAATAATAGAAAAAACTCTTGATCTAGACCACTTTAAAATGTCACTTCAATTCAACACACGAGCGGCACAGTCGCACTGGCGGCCTGGGGCACCGCGACGCCCATGATGACTGGCGGTTGCTCTCTGGCAACCGTGGCCGGGTGACTAGAAGTCTGGCGTCACGTCTTTAGCGTCGCCACCAGACTGCGGCAGCGCGCTTCATAATGTCTTCTCGACGGCTAGTAACAGTACCTACCAGTGCTTAAACTCGACGGCTTCTTCCTCAGTATTATTTGGGGCAGGATTTTTTGAAGATTATGTTAAACGGTACTTATTTTTCACCACAAAATTAAGTTAGCACCTGAAAGACAGTGACATTTTCAATTTTCTCTCGAGTGAATATTTTAACGATGATGTCTCGCTCCCCCTTGTATTTTCTCTCCGCAGATATGAAAGGAAGATCCTCGGGAGTCCGGGATTGTAGTTAAGTGCTCTCAAAGATTCAGAAAACTATTTTTATTTATTTATTATTCACCACAAAATTAAATTGACACCTGACAGACAGTGTCGTTTTGACCTTTTTTCAGTAAATTTTATTAGTAAATTTGTAAATTAGTAAATTGTATTTCTATGTACAATAAATTTTGGGTTTTTCTTGTATTCTATATAAAAGCACCTATACAGTATATTGATATTTCGACAGAATGAATACGCGATGCTTTGAATGATCGATCAAACAAACATTCGATATTTTGAACACTCGATGTATTATCCTGTCATGTCCGATTGAATGTTCGATTTAATAACCATTCATTATGAACGTTCGAGTATTTAGACGTTCAATATACAGGGTGTAACGGAAAGGTGTGGTCATATTTTGCGAGCCGGTTCTGCCCATGGGAATGAACAACTTTCTCTAAGAAAAAATTGAAAATTTCCAAAAAAAATATTGGACTTTCCATACAAACTGATCATCAGCTGATCAATATTTGTATGGGAGGTAAAATAATTTTTTTAGAATTTCCTCGGATTTTTTTGAAGAAAGTAGTTTATATCGATGGGCAGATGCAGTTCTTAAAATATGACCACACCTTTCCGTTACACCCTGTATAGTGGTCGATTAATTGATATTCGATTATTTGGCATTCGATTTGGCATAGTAGTTAGGTACACCCATTTAAACTGTAATTATATTTTTGTAAACTGTATTTTATGTACAAACACATAATAAACACAGTTAACACGTAATTTAGTTGGTGTTTTACAAAGAATTTGCACTGCTAAGTACCCCGACTAAAATTTGTAAAAATAATACAAAATGCCATAACAAGTGTTCAAAAATACATAGTTTCGAAGATAACATCAATCATACATTCATAATTCAGTTAGTTAAAAATTGTCACCCGTGTGACGAATCTTCATTTTGCGAGTAAATCATTTTCATTCAAACCAATGAAAAATGCAACGTGATCACAATTATGTCACGTGAGGGTGTTTATACATAATCGTGACATTGTCGAATGATTTTGAGTGAAAATTAAAAACAAAATAAAAATAATTCGTCTGCCAGTTGATTCTTTCAAGAATGGTGCAATAGTTTGCTAGTGGCCATCTTCAAGAATAAAGGGGATGTATAGGACTGCAACAACTATCGAGGGATAAAGCTCGTGTCGCATAGTATGAAAGTATGGGAGTGTGGAGAAAAGTAATAGAGAAAAGTAAGAAAGAAAGTGATAGAGAAAATACTACGAGAGGAGAGTGAGATTACCCCGATTCAGTTTGGGTTTATGCCAGGTCGAGGGACAATGGACCTTTGCTCTCCGTCAATTGTGCGAGAAGTACAGACGTGTGCACAAGAACTTGCACATGGTGTTCATTGATCTTGAGAAAGCGTATGATAGGATACCTCGGGATGTGTTGTGGTGGGCCTTGAAAGAGAAAAATTTGCCTGGGAAGTATGTAGAGCTGATTTGTCGTAACTACGTCCGGTTGGCTGCTGGCAACACCGACGAGTTCAGTGTGGCTGTAGGCTTGCATCAAGGGTCGGCTTTAAGTCCTTACCTCTTCCTTTTGATTAATGACGCTCTTACGTCGGAAATACAGGAGGAGGCACCCTGGTGCATGCTGTTTGCCGACGACATTGTTCTTGTCGGTGAAGATGGACCTGAGATCCAGAGCAGATTAGAAGCTGGAGAAAGTTGGCTTGAAAATCAGCAGAACCAAAACTGAATACATGTTCTGTGATTTCGGCGGTCTCTCCATTTCTGGCGCTAGATGGAGCGCTTCTCCCACTCTGCTCCGATTACAAAGAGGATAAAGTTTTTTTTTTTTTTTTTTTACAGTTGTTAATACAGGTCTTGGCCGGTAGTAGGGCCTTAAGCACAGAATTAACACTGGATGGATGAGATGGTGGCAGGTCACCGGTACTATCTGCGACTCCTGCATTCTCTTTACTTAAGGAGAAGATTTATAAAACAATGGTCACACCTGCCTTATATGGTTCACAATGTTGGGCCACAAAAAGGATGAATGAAAAGCAATTACATGCAGCTGAGATGAAAATGCTAAGAGCAATGTGTGGTGTTACGCGCATGGATATAATTAGGAATGAGTATAGATATATAAGAGGAAGTCTGAAAGTGGCACCGCTGACTGAAAAGTTGTGTGGAAATCGGTTGTTGTGGTATGAGCATGTGATGCGCAGGAACGAAGAAAATGTCGTGAGAAGTCTTGTGTATGGATGTAGATGGCTACAAGAGTAGAGGAAGGCCAAAGAAACGATGGATGGACTGTGTGAAAGAGGATATGGGTAAAAAGGGGGTGACTATAGAGATGATGACTAATAGGAAGAAAATGAAATGTTGCGCCGACCCCAAATAAATTGGGATAAAGGCAGAAGAGGAGAATGATGATGATGCCAGTTGATTCTTTGACATGGTCTCATTAATACCCTGGGGAATGCAGATGTAACACATTCTAATAATTTTTGCAGTATTTGGCAACAAATGTGCCGAGTCATGTCATGACATGTCTTCTCGCCAAACCTCGCTGAGGTAGTCAATACTACAGTAAAATTCTCAGCTCCATTTTACCGAGATCACGCCTGTTTCTATAATTTCACATATTGTCCAGTTGCGTAGACACTTGAGACACAAAGCTACACCAATTTTACATCACAATATCCACTAAGAATCAATAAGCGAATAATTAAAACAGCCACTGAACTTCATTTGAGATAATCCTGCAAAAAACTCCCGTGAAATAGCCCAACATTAAAAAAAAAAAATCTTGGCTTAGGCCGGGACTCCACCAAAGCGGAGATGTGTGCGGTGTGCTGTGTGCGGTGTGCTGTGTGCTGTGCGAGAAGAGATGTTTTCAGCTCGGGTGCGAGGCGTTGAGTGCTCAGTACCTACGCATTCTGACACGAAAAGTAGACGATGTCGCTATTATTACAAAAAAAGTATTTCTTTTACTTGAAGAAGAAGAACTACGGTCTGAAGAAGCAGAATTGATAGATGAAGAATAGAGAATTGGTAGCTGGCCGGCTCGCGCGCGGGGCTCTGCGGGTTGCTGGCGGGCGAGAGGGGGGAGGGTGACATCGCTCACTGCACGCCGCTCACCTCACATCTCTCGTCTCCACTGCGCGTCGTCCGCGCACAGCTCACATCTCCGCTTCCATCGCGCCATACAAATATTACACATCTCCGCACAGCGATCTCCACTGAAGCTGAGCGGAGAGGAGATGTGTCAATAACACAATTCTATTGGTTGTTTAAAAAACATCTCCTCTCCGCTCGTCTCGTATCCGCTTTGGTGGAGTCCCGGCCTTATTGTAGTCATCTCATATTAGTCTGAGCTTATTGTTTTCTTATCGCAAGTAATTGACTGTGTATTCCTAGTTAGTGTAATTATTTAGTAACTTTACTGTTAAAAACAACCGACTTCCAAAAACGAAAATACACCAAAAATTTAAAAATAACTTTTATTTTGGAAATCGGTGTCAAATAACGAAGAAACAAAACTAGAAACTAGTTTTGGCTCAACTTTACAATAAGGGATCCCGAATAGACTTAAATGTTTTTGTTGTGCAAAGTACTTGTTATTTTGAGCAATTTCACGAAGTTTCAAGTTTAGGAAATAAATACTTTCGGAGATAAAAAATATCAAACTTAGATAAAATAACCTCAAATTTCGCTCTATTTCATAACTTTTGACGTAATTTTGACATTTGGTGTTGCTATTTTAGGGCGTTTTAATAATGCGTTTTGATTATGCAAATATAATAAGTTAACCTGCAATTTTTAATGTTTTTTTAAAATTCGCATTTTAATTAGTTATTCTATTTGGATTTCATAATTTCTCATTGATTTGTGTTTTTAGGGTGAATACCTACAAAAATTTTGTTTTATTGACAATTTAATTTTTTTTTATTCTTTTGGTATCTGCTAAAGGTGAAACGAAACGCAATTTTTTTGCAGCATGACAATCCAAAAATATAAATAATCTATGACCTATGTTTAGGTTACTTCATAGTTAAAATAGGTCGATTTTTTTCCAAAACCGAATCGAGGCACCTCGACCGCACGTAGTCCTTTAGTGTCCTAGAGTCCTAGAGTGTATATAAAAACCGGAGGCGCGAAGGGAGAGCAATCCTCGCCCGCTGTAACATAGCATAGGCACCCGTGCGAGCCGTAGCGGCTGAGGCTGGTCGCCGGAGGCGACCAACAAGCCGAAGCTGCGGCGGTGAGTGTGGGTGTCTATCCTTTGTTACGCAAGGGCGAAGGGGTTGCACTTCCCGCAGCGCCGGAGACGTTGCAGAAGCAACTTTTGTGTTTTGAGCAATTTTTAGTGAAATTTTTACCCATAAAGTTAACAAAACATAACCTCAAAAAGTGATTTAAAAAAATTCATAAAAAAAAACTATGCATTTCCTAAACTTTTGGCCCACGGCGGGGGTCTACCCCCCTCCCCTCCCTCCTCCTCTCAAATATATAAATATCTATATAGGGTGACTGGTAATTAGTGACCGATACATAAACACGTGATTGTACTCATGATAAGAAACAACTTTCCCAAAGAAACATTTTTTTATACTCATTCACTTTTATCACAATAACACAACAGCCGTATGAAATTCGCGCGCACGCGCCTGTGATCTATCAGCTGACGCCGTACTGTCTCAGTTGTCTCACTATATGTTTCTTCGGGAAATTTGTTTGTTATCATGAGTACAATCACGTGTTTAAGTATCGGTCACTAATTTCCAGTCACCCTATATACCCTTATTGTAAAGTCCTTCCCTAGTTTATTACTTTTTTTTGGAAGTCGGTTGTTTTCTTTGTAAAAACGTTTTAATTTTTTACTTTTTTGTTGTCATACCCCAGAACTCAAAACTCCAATAACATGGAATGTGAAATTTAAACATACTCGTAATTGGAGGAGACCTAAATGTCGTCTATGTATACATATTTTTCGTTTTTATTCAGTTTTTAAAAAGCGCTTAAGCAATTTCGTTAAAATTTCGGGACCACCTCGGGAGTATATTCTTTCGGATAAAAAAGAATTTTGAAAATTGGTCCACAACTGACAGAGAAATCGGTGGATATACATAAAAAAACAGTCGAACATAGACCCTCCTCCTTTTTCGAAGTCGGTTAAAAATTGGAAAATTATACCTGTGAGACCTGTGCTGGCGAAGTGTGTTAAAATAAATTAAGATATGCCGCTTTTTCGACGTTGTCTTTTGGGGAAAAAGTTAAATTTATTGCAAAGGGAAGGTTGTACGTTGAAGGTTGTAAGTTGAAGGTTGTTGTGTGAACCTATGTTGAATTTAACTCAAAAGAACTTTTTAACAAAATAAACAACCAACTTCCAAAAAAAAAAATACAGTAAAATTAAAAAAATAACTTTAATTTCGAAAGTCGGTGTTTGCTTTTTATTTCTTCGTTTGTTGACACCGATTTCCGAAATTAAAGTTATTTTTTAAATTTTTAGTGTATTTTCTTTTATGGAAGTCGGTTGTTTTTTTTATATAAAAAAAAAAAAAATTCACTTTTTAGTTGTTATACCCCAGAATTAAAAACCCCAATAAAATGGAACATGGAATTTAAACATACTCGCAATTGGAGAAAACCAAAACGTCATCGAGGTATATGTATTTTTCGTTTTTGTTCAGTTTTACAAAAAGCGCTAAAGCCGTTTCGATAAAATTTATATGGGACCACCTCGGGAGTGTATTCTTCCGGACTAAAATAGAATTTTTAAAATCGGTCCACAACTGAAGAAGAAATCGGTGGACTACATAAAAAAAATACATACAGTCGAACATAGAACCTCCTCCTTTTTCGAAGTCGGTTAAAAAGGTAATGTTATTTAATACTCGTTATTCTCATTTAAAGTTTTATGACTAACAGGTTGTACAAACACATTGTATTGTTTCTCTTGATTCAAAGTCAATAAACGTTTTGACTTTGAGACTTTGACTTTGAATCAAGGTAAATATAATGTTTGGACCTATCGGATATTCTGATTTAAATAATTTTCACAAAGCGGCTGCTAAGCACGATTCGTCAGCAAAACATCTCGAATCCTGCTTGAAGTTCCAAACTTTTGGTAAAAGTAGAATAGAGACTAGTTCGAACAGCCAGTTTATGTTAGTCTTAAGGACCAGAAGCGGTTATTATTTAAATGAAAATAAATGACTCATCAACCAAGACAGTTTTATTGCTTAAAAACGTTTTACAATAACAATTACGTTCCTACTTCTACAAAATTATAAACACGACCCTTGAATAACATTATAACGACACTAAAATACGTAGTAGTACGTAGTACGCGTCAGTCGCGTCGGTAGCCAAACGAAGAAGAGAGCTCGTACCGTTTTTTTTTTTTTTTTGAGGGACGTCTCGCAGGTCAGCCTAGGAGGCTGTCGTCTGCTTAACCGAGCTTGCCTGTGAAGGCTCTAATTTATTAAAGCCTCCAGCCAGGACTTATAATTTCTTACAAACTAAGTGACTACGCTAAGGGCACTCCCTGCGGAGTACGGGCCTCGGCTTAGGGCGTCACTGGGGGAGGGACAGCAAGGGAAGGCTGGATCACGTTTCCATTATTTGGGGGCTCAGTTGGCTCAGCGGCGCGTGCTGGCAAGAGACTGGGACGGCATTGACTGGGTCTTCGCGACGGACCTCGACGGCGAGGGCGGAACGACGGCGGTCTGCGTTTGCGTAGTGTGCTGGTTTCCCTACGGCTCTCCTGGAGCAGAGTGGTGGGGTCATCAGGTATGAGTAGGGTATGTCTGGGCCGGCGCACCTTGAAGATGCGGGAGGGTACGTATCGGGCGGCCGATACGATTAGGAGAGCTCGTACCGAGTGCGCCATGCCTTTTTATACACTTCCACTCGTTCCGGGTAGGTTGGAAGGGGGAATATCTAACATTAGATATTGAAAAGCACAACGCGAAAGTTGAGAGAAATATCTAGAACATTTTCACACGGTTGATTGATGTAGTTTGTTTTCTGTGTAAACAAGAATTAGCATTCAGTGGTCATGACGAGTCCAGCTTGTCGTGTAATAATGGCAATATTCTGGAACTTGTAGGTTTTTGGCTAAATATGATCGAAATTTGGAAACCCACTTACTGTCAACATCGGACAACTCATTCACGGGTTCATGGAACTATGATCCAAAATTATTTAAGGGTCTACTACCCGCCAAGTGGCGGCCTCATTGAATCAAAAATCGTAGCATAGCTTAAAAATAAATGTTAAAAAAACCTACGTTGCGTTTGTTACAAAGCGGATAAAGTATTTTTACGTTGTTAAAACAGGACTCAGAATGTTTCGTATTCAAAGTAGTAGACAAAAGTGTCAGAATCGGCCCTTTTTAGGTACTTTTGCTTACTACTTTAGGTTCGTAGGATTTTTTTATATATTTATTTTCTATGCTATGCTACGATTTTTTATCCAATGAGGGCGCCACTTGGCCGGTAGTAGGGCCTTGATTTCCAGTGTTGCGTCCGTACCCGGGCCTGTGGACGGCGAGTAATGGGTAGCTCGCCGTCCGATCAGCACCAGGCCCGAGAGTCGAAGGCGCGTAGTGTTCCACGCGCGCCTCAAAGAGTTGTCAGCAATTAGGACGGGGTCCGTCATGGCCGATGCCTGCCCGGGGGTTGAGGATAAATTCGAAACAGAGTTACCTCGCCCCCGGGCACTAAGGGCAGGGAAGGAACAGGGGTGGATTTTAGTCAGTAAGAGTGACACGCCCTCCCGCTCCACCCCGAGCGGAAGATGTCATTGGGTGATTTCCCACCCCACAAAAAAAAAGGTCGTGAACAGCTAGTCTTCATCTGGAGATATTTTCGTAGCTCAGAAGTAGTTGATAAATTTATTAAATATATTGATGTCAGTGCGGATCGAACCGCTGTAACTGTAAGCGCGTTTATTATCAAATTTAATTGCTTAGATAAAGTAGTTGCTCAAACTTAGGATGGCGCTGCAGTTTTGTCTTCTGAGATTAATGCAGTTCAAAGTACGATAAGCCAGAAATGCCCACTTGTGACGCATGTTTGGTGTTCAGCTCATGTGCTCAATCTTATTCTTTCAAAGTCTTTAGTCGTTAGATCATTAGCATTTTTTTTTCATACTAGTACAAAAAGCACTTTAACGAGTATGCTCAAATGAGTAAATTACTACTCTCGAACTGTTCAAGTGATTGCTACAAATCTTAATAACTTAATAGGTATATTTGAAGACATGCAGGAAAATGACGATAAATGGGACGGAGAAACATTTTACCAAGTTTCTAGCTTTTTATATGTATAGTATTTAATTTTTTCCTAAATACCTTTTCAGAAATATGAATGAAATATTACAGAACAAAACTAGTGATATTGATTACTGTGTCCGAAAAATTAAAGAGTTTAAAACTTTCATGGAACAGTACAGAACTAAAAAGAATCTGTCGTTAACCTATTCAATACGCATGGAAGTAGGAATGAGCTCCGATGCGTTTATTAATCTGACGAACTGAAAACCTTGGGCATATTCGATCTCATTCAAAATTTGCGTTCAAACCATTTGACTTTAAGATTTAGTGAAAGAGTAAGTTAACTTGTAGTTAGGAAAATTAAAAGTTTACGATTCCAGTAAGTAGGGCATCGACCGAACGATCATTTTCTGGTCTAAAAAAAAATCATACTTATTTACGAAGCACACAGAACCAAAACAGACTCACAGATTTGTCTTTGATTGGAATTGAAAAAGAACTTTTAGTCAGTTTAAAACGATGTAGCAGTTTTTACGACGACGTTTTGCAAAACTATCTCAAAAAAGATAGGCGCGTCGATTTGATTTATAAACATTTGTAGAAAGTAATCATTTGAAATTAAAATATGTAACTTATTTTGAATTTTAATTAATTTGCGCTAAGAAAACAAAACTCACAGCCTATTCAAAGGCCACTTTGGATATCATATAAGCGACTTGTTATATTACGTTCGATATTCGTGGTGGTCTCGCAAACAAACATCATGTGAAGCCAATGGCACCGTGCGGTAATAAGAGTCAGGTAGGATAATACCTAGTCGGTGGGTTACCGACCGCAACAAGCTAAAACTGGTAAGTTTTTTTTTGCTTTGCCTACCCTGTAAGAAATCTCTGTGCACGCCACTGCGAACGTAACGGTCAATCGTCTTCAACTTTCAGCGTTTGTAGAATGACTCGTAAAGGCACGCAGATCCTATCACGTACTTTAAGTTCACGCGCGAAGGATGAATTTTTACTGTGGCCGAGGTTACCCGCCGTGAAAACGAAAGGTTCCTAAGGTTGAAGCGCCAGGGTAGCCCGCGAAATTCGCGTTTTGTGCGAATGAGGGTTTATGAAGTCTTGAGTTGGCGACTCATGAACTAGTTATTTTCAATTAATAATAATTATGGTCATCGTTACTTACCCAGCACCTGAAGAATCAAATAACCCAAAGTAAGCACCAGATTTCAATGATCGATATGTGCATGGCATCTGAAGATTTGAAAATAGAAACACACATTAATATTTTGAATGAGCACCTAGGAGGATTTCAACAACTGTTTGACAGAGGTTTGTGATACCTTTTATTACATACCTAATGTTGATAGTTCACCTAGCTAGCTACCCAGCAGCAGCAGGCACTACTGCATGTATAGGGAACGTGCACAGCATAGTCTGTGCCATCTAGTGGAGTAAATTCGAAACTTTTACCCTTTAAAAACTTGTCATCAATTGACATTTCCGTGTCTTAAACACACACGCATCAATGCACACATGCAGCACGCGTAACGTAGACTGATATCTATTGAGTGTTATCCGCAACTTGTACTGTAGAAATACTTGACATTGACATTTATGTGGCACCATCTATAGTTCCTGCACGCTTCCTATGTTCAGCAGATACACATTTTTCTTGAAATTTGCTCCCAGAGAAGTTAACTTTAGTTGGAAGAAAATCTTTAAAGTGTAAGTAATTTACGTTGGTTGGTAAAGTTTCGTATTATTTAATTTAATTATTAGAAATGAGAGGCCTATGCCCGGCAATGAGCGGTCGTGCTGTGCATGGTGATGATGATGATATAGCCCAGTATAGCTTGGTCGCTTCACTTATTCGTTTAGGTATAATGGGGATAGAAGCTGCCACCTGCACGCGTAGCATGACCACTATAGAAGCGGGTTTTGTCGACGAAAGAATAGACAAAATTACAGATTGTAGAAAGATTTTTACCGTCCTAAGCATGGCGATGTTAAAACTGAAGAGAAGATCTGTTTCTATTCTTCAGTCGACATAAGTCTACAATGTAAACCATGACCACCAATTTTTATCTACTTGAAGCGGAGTGGTTCAAATGTAGAATCCTGAGCGTAGCCAGGGTTTCAAAGGTACGAGACGCAGAATAACTTTGACGGACATATGGATAGACGGACAGACGGACAGATGGACGACGGACAGACGGACTGATGGACAGACAGATAGACGGACAGACGCACAGGTAAACAGGCGAACAGAAGGACAGACAGACAGACGGACGACGGATAGACGGTCTGATGGACAGAGACGGACAGACGGACAGACGCACAGGCGAACAGACGCGCAGACGACAGACAGACACGTGAGTGACAGCAATTGGGCTCCGATTAGACGCACAAAATTTTGTAATAGACTACGGACAGACAGACAGACGGACAGACAAAATTGAAAGAATGAATATGTCTTTGTCTTCATAAAAACGCGAGTCTACGGGTCGCCCCGTGCTCGGGCAGAAGAGAACTCAAACTCGACATAGTTGGATAGAAAGAACTTTCTATCCAACTATCTAGTCTATTCTTGGTAGAATAGAGATAGAAATGGTCATGCTACGCCTTGTTGGAGGTAGAAACATTTCTTCTCAACAAGTGACAAATAGTCTACATCACATTGGACCTAGACAAGATCTCTACTGATTTAAAAAGCTCAATTCTGTGACTCATTACATATTTCAAAATTGTGCTGAATCTTCTAAAAAAATGTAGAAACCTGAGCGTAAAGTCTCGAGGGTTTCAAAGGTACAAGACGCACAATAACTGACGGACAGATAGAAAGATGGACAGACAGACAGAAGGACAAACGGACAGACGAACGGGTAGACAGACGGACAGACGGATACACAGACAGACGGACAGATGGACAGACGGACAGACGGACAGACGGACGAAAGACAGATGGACAGATGGTCAGACAGACAGACGGACAGACGGACGATGAACAGACAGACAGACAGACAGCGGCTCTTTGTTTAAGAGTCCAGCATTATTTTGATGCAGTAATCTTTATATCCTGCATCAAAATATTGATTTTGTTATTTATTTTGTTTATTTGGAAGAACTAGAAAGTAACAGAAAACGGATAGATGCTGTTTCCCTCCGCGACGCAAGCTGTGCACAGGCACGCGGCGCATTTTAGCTGCGAAGATATCATTTGTTTGACAAAGTGGGACTACGTTACCACTGCAGTACACACCCACAACTATAGACAACTGTAGCGTGGCCCACCGCGGCGCACGGAAAGGTTATGCACGTGTTTTTGCATAAATATGGTGCGTAGCAGTGCCTGATTTAGAGTTCTGACCGCCCTAGGCTAACTGTGCCCCCCAGCCTCCTGTCAAGAAGAATATTTTTCCTGACCTTTTGCGCAGCTGTTAATTTAATTACCTTTATAGAAACACAATTATGACAGCTTAATGAGTGACAGAACTGCCATCGCACGGACGTGTTTCCAGTTAATCTCAAAACTCTAATCACAGATCTCAGGGAAATAGAGCAGCGTTTAAAGGAACAAAGAGAAAAGGAAGCTAAGATACAAGAAGATTTGCGACAGAAAGAGAAGCAGATAGCTGAAGAACACCAACGCCAAATGAGAGAAGCAGCCGCTATTGATGAAGAATGCGAAGTTATTGAGCGAGAGTGCAATGTGCTTAGAGTAAGTGCCACAGGGCCGCCGTATTTGAACTACCCTCGATCCTAAAACTGGTGTCAGTCCGAACCTGCGGCTTCGGCCTCCCTCAAAATCTTCGAATTTTGAAGTTTTGGCCGAAGCTGCTGGAGTTCCCAGCTAGCACCGAAATAGATATAATTTAAAAGTGCTATTATTTTTGGTAAGTTCCAAGGCAATTTAAATCATCTCCTTATGTTGTTTAAGTACAGACAACTTTAAAAAAAATATACAGGCTGTAAGGAACAAGATACCGCAAACTTCGCGAAAAGGTTGCACCTAATGCCAGTAACAAAATTATGATAGTCATTAATCTCGGTAATGATCGGTTACAAAAATTGACATTTTTGAGCGCGCAATGTATTGTAAATGTAAATAATGCGATCTCAACGCCCCGCACTCTACTTACCTACACTCGCGCCAGCCGAGCGCGCCGCGCCGCCCGTAGGTATTAAGCCGGCGACGTGAATGAACTCTAGCGAAACAGCTGTACGTATTTTATTCACATTGCTGTTTTAAATGTTATTGGCGATTTAACTACTTTTTAATTAAAACTCTCATTGGGAATAACGATTTTGAACAGTCGTAAAGTAAAAAACACTGCAGAAAAAATGAGAAAATTGAGGCTTTTGCGTTTCAGGTTCAGAATGTGGACGCCATCATGCGCGTACGAGCCCTCACGACGGGGGATGCAGTGGCCCGAGGTGGAGTTGTCGCCAATGTCTTTAACACCCTGCCCTGGATTTGCATAGTGGAGGCACTCCGGTATCACCGGTTGTCGCCCTACCTCCGTCGGGTGTTCGAGGCGTATTTGATGGACAGGGCGGTCATCTACCCCGGTGACCAGGGAGAATGGAACCGGCGAGAGACACGCTGGTCCTGGCGCAAGGGAGGTCGCACAAGGCGGCGGCCAACTTGATGAAACGCGGGGTTGTGACAGTCATCGATAGGATCCGCCAACTGGGACTCGAGGTGGCATTGCACAAGTCCGAGACCATGTGTTTTCATGGTCGACACGACGGTGAAGTACCTGGGACTCGTCCTTGACAGCCGGTGGAACTTCGTTGAGCACTGCCGACGTTTGGCTCCCAGACTGGAGAGGGCCGGGGCCGCCTTGAAGAGGCTCCTGCCCAATCTGGGGGGTTTAAACGCCTCCTGCCGGAGGCTCTACGCGGGGATCGTGTGGTCCATGGCCCTTTACGGGGCACCGGTGTGGGCGAGTTCCTTGAAGCGGCAACCAGCTCGCCGGTTGAACGCGTCCCAAAGGATCATGGCGATCCGAATGATCAGAGGATACCGCACGGTTTCTGGTGAGGCAGCGAGCCTCCTTGCCGGACTGTCGCCATGGGATCTGGAGGCAAAGGTCCTCGCGCACCTCTATCGAGTGGCGCGAGGAGGCGAAACGCCGGGGCGAAACTCCGCTGCCACGAAACCTCGCAGCTCGGCGGACAGAGCTCCGGCAGGATCTCATGGAGACAAGGAGAGAGCGACTGTCGCAACCCAGCGCTGGGCACGCCACCATTACGGCGGTATTGTCCCTCTTTGAGGAGTCGCTGTAGAGGCGCCGTCCTCACCTTCCGCCTGACGCAGGTCCTCACCGGACATGGAAGTTTCGGTTCCTGTGTAGGATAAGGCAGAGGGAAACGCCTGGGTGTCCCCACTGTGACACGGTGGAGCATACGGTGAAGAACTGCCCCGCTTGGGTGGAGCTCCGCCGTGTCCTGGTAGAGGCTATCGGTGGCAGCGACCTATCGGGCCGGCCCTGGTCCAGGCCATGGTAGGGAGCGAGAGGGAATGGGAAGCAGTCTTTTCCTTCTGCGAAGCAGTAATGCTCGCGAAGGAGGAGGCGGAACGGGTGCGGGAGGCTCAACAAGTCGCCCTCACGCCCTCAGCAGCAGCCGCCGCATGAGACGCCCTGGGCGGAGGCCGAGACTATCTCCGGCCACCGTAGACCCGGGCCTGCGGACGGCGAGTTATGGGTAGCTCGCCGTCTGATCAGCTTCAGGCCTGAGAGTCAAATGCGCGTAGTGTTCCACGCGCGCCTCAAACAGTTGTCAGCAAACCATGACGAGGCCCGTCATGGCCGATGCCTGCCCAGGGGTTGTGGATAAATTTAAAACAGAGTTACCACGGGCACTCAGGGCAGGGAAAGAACAGGGGTGGGTTTTAGTCAGTAAGAGCCTGACACGCCCTCCCGCTCCACCCAGAGCGGGAGATGTCATTGGATGACTTCCCACCCCATCAAAAAAAAAAAACTGGTTCAGAATCATGTACTGAATCACTGGTACACGTATGTGCGTTTATGTGCCTTACACGGTGTATAATTATATTCACTTTTAGCCAGTCTTGAACAACTTATGTTTTTTACAGTTATTAGACTTTCGGTTTCGGTCAGCAATCGCACTTCAGTTACTGTTGATTAAAACTATATAGTAGATACGAATTCAGAATCCTTAAAAAACAGCCTAAACATTAATATAATCAAAATGTCACAAATTAACCCTTAGCTACCAACGTGTTTTTGAGTAATAGGTACTACCTACTTCCTAGCGGCGATCATGATGACCCCTTACTTAGATTGTTTTCTATTTTTACTGTTTCAAAGATAGATTGTTAACATTAATATTTTTGTTGTTATATTAACGTTGAAATATAACACTTATTTGTTAATAAATCAATGCTTATAATTAACTTTAAAAATTTTGGGTCAAAATATCGAAAATCTGAGATCTGACGAGGAACAATTTGAAATCTATCAAAATTTCCTCTTTTTCCAGTACCTACTTAGGTTCTCCATAGACGGACACGGGCCGCTTGAAGCCGTTCGCTCCGACTGCTCGCCGCTTCCTCTTTCCGTGCCCCGCCCAGCGCAGCTAGCAACTGAATGAACAGCGGCATTGGAGCAGTCGTGTTACGGTCAAACACAACTGCACAATGACTGCTTAAGGCTCAATTACACCTTTCGATTTCAAGGGACCTAATTTAAGAACAATCTAACTAGGAAGTAGCGATCACACTACACTAAATTGGACTCCTAAATCGGAATCCTAAATCGGTAGTGTTGCCAACTCTTACAAATTCGTGCCCCTAGACAGAATATCAAAAGTCGCTAGAAAGTCTCTAAAACTCCCATCTCTCTCTTGCCTTTATTGGCTGACTTGAGTGGAGATTCGCAAGAGATCGTGCTGGTAGGCTAGCTACTCGTATCTTGGCCGTACTTCCGGGATTGTGCTGATAGCCATGGTATAGCCACTCCGTAAACACCTCAGAATATGTTGCCTCCTTGTTGCTACGCCCATTTATTGAGTTTTTGGAGGCCCATTTATTGAGTGTGTAAGTCACCCCGCCTTTTTTATTGACTTACTTTAATAACATTGTTCAGGCAAGGACCATCGTCTTTACCATAGTTTTTGTTAGCCAGTCCACTTAAGCCTCCAAAAACGTTTCACACTAACTGGGGTTTGTCCTTGGGTGCACTTGTATAGCGCGTACAGGGATAAGCGTGGTTGGTGCCTCATTTCATAAAAAAGCGACTAAGGGGGCCTCTGCGAGTTGGCTTCGGCCCCTCGTAGGCCTTCCAAGGGTCCGGGACCACAGGGTCCCGAGAAATCTAAGAGAAATAATAATAATATATTGGTATAAACAAGAACACACATTACATTGGTCGTTTGTTGTTGCTTGACGACACGGTTGGCGCAGTGGTTGAGCGTTCGGCTGCTGCGCTGCGTGTCGCGGGTTCGATCCCCGCACGGAACAAATATTTGTATGACCTACAGATAGTTGTTCCGGGTCTGGGTGTCTTGTGTATGTGAGTATACATGTTTGTGAACGCACCCACGATACAGGAGTAATTCCTAGTGTGGGGCAACGTTTTTTTTATAAAAACAAAAACAAAAAATTGGTCGTGAAACACTGGTTCCTGTTGTAGGTAATTAAAAACCTGTATTACAGGTAACCAGAATTTCACCCCTCAGAAATTGTTTCACATAAAATTATTGTATGATACCTACCCATAATAAAATAAAAGGTGTAACAAACATACAGCGCTATATAGTGTAACTTATCCAAACCACTATAATGAGTGGCTTCATAAATTACAAGACAGCAACTACAAACAATGTCTGTAGACAAGTGACGCCATCTACAATCTTCGCGTGCAATAATCCGCGCAAGCGCCACCCCGCGAGTTATCTGCACTACAACTCTGTAGTTGTTGTTGTATATCTAAACGTAAACGTAATAGTCTGTAAGATTACGTGTAGATATTGTGCAGACATGTCAACCATCCCCCTTTATAAGCAGAGCTGTCTTCGAACAAATCGTCATTCACTAGCTAGAGGTTCTGAGCCCGGTAGCCACACAGCTAGCTCTGCAGGTGTATTAGCTAACTCAGTCGACATCAATTTGATAAGCACTATGCAGTATATTGCTCGGTGTACCTCGATTATAATAGGCACTACGGTTTTCCTAAGTATATGTAAAAGCAGCAATGTACGGCAAAGTGCCTATCGAATTGATGTCAACTGAGTTAGCGAATACGCCTGCAGATCCTTAGTACGACTAGTTCCTGCTTCGATAGCCTAGCAGTCTTCAAGAACGAGCTAGCTAGTCTGTAGCCAGTAGGTCTGAAGGGCGATAGCCACCTTTCATCCCTACACTTAGGGTTGTCATATGATATTGTAACGTGTAACGTAATATAAGTTAAGTTGCATATAAAAATATCATCAAATTCAACGGGGCTTTAATTTCACAAACAGCAACCCTAAATTGGCGCCCAACGTAAATAATCTGGTTTTTTTTTTAATTTCTGCGTTGAGCCGTTTTCGATATCTGGAAAATCCCAAAACGTTACCGCAGCAAAATAATAAATAACTTAAGAACCATAACACACACGATTTTTTCTATTTACAAACATTTACAACGCAACAAAAGCTTATCTATTCATGTATTTGGTTCCGGGCTGGAACGAATGTTTAAAAAACGAGATTTTGCCAGGGTAATGTTACAACGTTACCCCAGCAAAATCTATTTTTCTCAAATGAGTTTAAAACTACAATTCACACAAATTTTGCTATTAGTAAACAAATTGCTCCTCATGGCACACTAATTATTTGTTATAGTCTCGTAAGTCTCTTAGGAAAAAGAGGGAGACCAAGAAAGATGGATACTGATCCTGGTACTCTGTCGGGACGACTATGAAGTACCAGAGAGGAAGAATGTAAACAAACATTTACAGCGCCATATAGTGCAACTGGATTTTTTGGTTGGAGATTTAGTGATATAAGCAAGGATTAACCTAAAAAAGTGCAGTGAAAACATAGTGACATAACTTAAAAAATAATGAAAAGTGAAGTTTCAAACTAGCACACGATAAAACTGCGCGCGGTTGAAATCAGAACTAAAGTTTTTCAAGTTTAATCAATTAGAAGTGTTGGTCTCACGTAATCCTGGACATTTAATCGTATATTTACAAGCAAGACGATAACTGGATTGCTAAATTGAGGTCGGAAATTGAGTCAACGTCAAGACGTTAGCTGACAGTAGCATATAGCTTAGTGTTGCCAACTCAAGAAAAATAAAACTACCGTTCATTACGTTCCATTAAACTCAAATTACATTATATTCTATTATATTAGAAAATGGAAGATCAGTTTCAACTTTTATTTGAATCATTGAAAATGGAAACGCAAAAACAAACCATTGAAATATAAACATATGTACGAGTAACTAGCAAGATAATGGAAATATTGAATGTAAAACTGGAGCCTATCATAGCAGAAAATAAAATCTTAAAAACAAAATTAGAAAACCTTGAGAAAGAGGTGGAAAGCTTGAAAAGAGCAAAGAAGCAGAATAACTTAATAATTTTTGGCATAAAAGAAGACGAGAATTCTAACCTAGAATTACTACAAAATGTTAAGAAAGTTATTAAAACAGACTTAGGTATTAATTTCGAGGAACGAGAGGTAAACAATGTGTACAGAATTGGAAAGAAGAAGCCAAGTGACAACCCAAGACCCACCTTGGTTTCCTTCGTAAATGAATGGAAAAAGAATGAAGTAATGAAATTAAAGAAAAATTTTAAAGACGTGTACGTCACGGAAGATTATACTAAAGATGTCCTAGAGGAAAGGAAATTGCTACTGCCACAACTGATAGAGGAGAGAAATAAAGGAAACATTGCATACCTTAAATATGACAAAATAATAATAAAAGGGAAAAGTGTTATAAACAGTGACAATCGGTAAAAAAGAAAAACATCAACATCTCCTGAAACCTATTGATTGGTTATAACCAACCACGAAAACAACAAACCCTAATGCCGCTGAATAACAAAATATTAAATAATTATGATTTACTGAGGACTAGATGCAATTCTCTCCCTTCCATCACAACAGATAAAAAACAATAGCAACTAAATGTAGGTAAACGGAAAACACAACAATCATTTAATAAAAATAACAAAGTAAAAACAAATCATAATACTCCCCCAAGCCAACTGGTCCTCATGGGGGAAAATGACCACGACCCTCTAAAGGTTAAAAGTAGTGCCAACACACACGATCAAAAGAAAACAAATGAGAAAACAAATTATATTCATATAGCAACTATAAACTGTTGATCTCTTAGAACCGCCGAAAAACTTTAAGAATTAGAAATAGCATTAGAAGAAATAAAATGGGATATTATAGGAATAAGTGAAATGAGAAGATTTGGGGAACAAATTGAAGATCGTGGAAAATATATACCACAGTATAAAGGACAGACGCCAGGACTTTATGGAGTCGGATTCTAAGTTGTTTGTAAGTTCTTTTTGATTTTGTTGAACTAAGAGGAATTTCAGAACGTATCGCAATTCTTAACATAAAACTAAACGAAGAGGAATGGAGGATATGGACTCTATGGTGTCAGTTTTCAGCAGGACTATGTTAGATTTGTATGATGCTCATGCTCCCCTTAAAAAGGTGAGAGTCAAACACCTTCCTGCATCATGGCTTTCCCCTGATGTGAAAAACCTGATGGCGAAGCGTGATAAGGCCAAGCGTCTATACAGGAAGCGGCCCACTGAAGAAAACTGGGACCTTTATAAGAAGATGCGAAATCGCTGCAGTCGTTTGTGTAGGAATGCGAAAAGGCGCCACATTCACAACTCAATTGATACCTTCAATACAACACAAGTATGGCAATTTTTAAAGACTCTTGGTATTGGCAAAGCCTCTAGCAAGAGTTCTCTTGATAAAATGGACCTCAATGCACTTAATGCGCACTTTTCTACGTCACCAATTATACTTGATAACGATGTTAAATCTTCGACTCTTAATGATCTTGCCAATCTTCCTTTGCTAGCAAATACTTCTTTCACTTTCCACCCAATTGCTGAGCTAGATATTAAGAAATGTTTCCAATCCATCTCCACTAAGGCGTTTTCACCAACGGAATCGGACAAAAAGGAAGACTTAATGAAAACGGAAAAATTCTTCGAAGAACTCCAGAACACCATCGAAACGACACATAAAAATGTGATAGTGATGGGCGACTTTAATGGCCAAATCGGAACACAAAATAGTGGAGAAGAACATACCATAGGAGGCCACGGTTTTGGTACTAGAAGCAAGAATGGTACAAGGTTGGTAAATTTTTCACTAGAAAACAGATTAAGTATTCTAAACAGCTATCACAAAAAGAAAATAATAAAGAAATGGACATGGATCTCACCTAACGGTCTTCATAGGAATGAAATAGACTTTATTATGTCCAATAATAGAAAAGTTTTTAAAGATGTGTCGGTCATACATAATTTAAATTTTAACACTGACCATAGAATGGTACGGGCTACAATGACAGGAACGCGCCCCAAGAAAACAAGAAAATGTCATAACAGATATGCAGTTGTTCAGTACACTGGCGACACAGAATTACTGCTTAAAAATCTTCAAACATCATTAGATAGTAAAGAACATTTACCAATACAAGAAAAATACAACAAATTACTACACCAACTAAAAACTGTAACTAGGAAAGCAAATACAAACAGCAAGAAAGGAATCTCATTTAAAAGCAAGGCATTACTACAGAAACGCAAGGAACTACAAGATAGGAAAACAAAAGAAAACCGTCAGAAAATATCAGATATAAGTAAAATGATTAATGAACAACTACGGAAAGAAAGAAAACCAAAACGAACTAATACAATGAAAAGTTATTTATAAAAAACAGGAGGAATAAAAAAGGCGCTAAAAGAATTAAATTGCAAAAAGGATTGGATACCAAATATGAAAAAGAAAGACGGTAAAAGTACAGGGAAGAGATTGGAGATACTAAAAGCTGCTACAGATTTTTACCGAAATCTGTACCAAAGCCAAAAGATGGGACAAGCTGTAAAGGAATACGATACATCAACTGATGAAGAGGAAGTACCTGAAATACTAAAGGAAGAGACTATAAAAGCGATTAGTACACAGAAGAACGATAAGGCTCCCGGATCAAATCTCGTTACAAATGAAATACTGAAAACAGCACTACCAGTGATTGCTCCGAAGCTTACAGAAATATTTAACGAAATTATCATAACAGAAAAGATTCTCGAGGATTGGACAAAATCAACCATTATACTATTGCATAAAAAGGGCGATAAAGGAGACATATCAAATTACAGGCCCATTAGCTTAATGTCTTATGTCTATAAGGTGTTTTCAAAAATTATATTATCAAGAATTACCAACACTCTTGAAGAAAATCAGCCCAAAGAGCAAGCTGGATTTCGTCGAAATTTTTCCACCATAGACCACATCCACGCCCTTAGACAAATATTGCAAAAATATAAAGAATATAACAAGACTTACTATCTGGGGTTTGTTGATTTTAACAAAGCATTCGACATACTAGAACACGAGTTTATATGGAATGCACTAAAAACACAGGGCGTACAAACAAAATACATTCGAATACTCCAAAATACACCAAGAGTACAGCGCAAGTCAAGTTAGAAACTATAGGCGAAGATTTTCCTATCAAAAGAGGCGTACGACAAGGAGATCCCATCTCACCTAAATTATTCTCAGCCGTGTTAGAAATTATATTTAGGAACCTAGACTGGATGAATAAAGGATTAAATATAAACGGCGAAAATCTGAGCCACCTACGTTTTGCAGACGACTTAATCATTTTCTCTGAGAGCCGAAAAGCATTGGAATTAATGCTACAATAATTAGCTGACGAAAGTGACAAGGCAGGTCTAACAATGAATCTAAGTAAAACAAAAATTATGTCAAACTCTACACAAAAAGATACCATATTAGTGAATAAAGAGCAAATAGAATATGTACATGAATACGTTTACTTAGGACAATTAATATCTACCGAAGACTGCATGAAAAAGGAAATAGAAAGAAGAATAGCTAACACCTGGAAACGATATTGGTCACTTAGCAAAGCTATGAAGAACAAAGAAATGCCGATGAAAGACAAAAGAAAGGTATTTAACATGTGTATTTTGCCATGCTTGCTATACGGGTGTCAAACCTGGGTATTGACAGAACAACTGGTAAACAAAAAAAAAGTTTGTCAAAACGGAATTGAGAGAAGTACAATAGGTGTTAAAAGAAAAGACCGAGAAAAATTAAAAAACATTAAAAGTAAAACTAAATTCAAGAATGCATACGTACCATACAAACAACTAAAGTGGCGATGGACAGGACATATGACAAGAGAGAAAAAGGAAAAATGGACAAGACTTATAACAGAATGGTACCCGCTAGACTGCAAAAGGAACAGAGGCAGACAAACTAAGAGATGGGAAGATGATATCAGGAAAATAGCAGGTCCAACATGGACTCGAACGGCAAGGGATAGAATTGAATGGCGATCTTTAGAGGAGGCCTTTGTCGGAAGGCCGTTTGCCGAAGTATAGATAGTATTATAATTAGTAAATTTTGTTATTGGTAACTTAATAGTAAAGATCATAGGCAAATTTACAAAACTTTTGTTATAACTAAGATCAACAATAAAGGCTTTTTATTTTATTTTATTTTATATTATAGTGCAACTTATCCAAAGCAGTATTATAAGCGTCTTCATAAACTACAAGACAGCAACTACAACAATTTCTGTAGTCATCCATCGTTGCTTTGTTGCGCATCCGTGCAAGCGCCACACCCCGCGAGTTACGAGTATCTGCACTACAACTACAGACGATTACGTGTAGAAATTGTGCACACATGTCTACCATCCGCCTTTATAAGCAGAGTTGTCTTCGAACAAATCGTCATTGACGAGCTAGAGGGTCTGAGCCCGGTAGCCACGCAGCCAGCTCTGTTCCTTAGTACGACTAGTTCCTGCTTCTATAGCCTAGCAGTCTTCAGGAATTAGCCAGCTAGGGAAGGTCTGAAGGGCGATAGCCTCGTAGTGTTTTTCATCTCTCCACTTACGGTTGTCACATGATATATTGTAACGTTTAACGTAATTTAAGTTGCCAATAAATTATCATCAAGTTCAACGGGACTTTAATTTCACAAACAGCAAGCATAAAGGTGTAGGCAAGCAAAATAAAATATGTGTGTTGTGTGATGGTGTGTGTCGTGTGATAGTGTGTGTCGTGTGATGGTGTGTGTCCTGTGATGGTATGTGTCTTGTGATGGTGTATGTGGGTAAAATGTGTGACTGTGGGATTAGGTTAACTATGTCAGTTAGTACCTACCTGCAGCAGACCTTCTGTTGCAGTACCTATAAAGGTCATTGCTCATTAGACCCACCCGCTCGGTGTGCAGTCGTTGTCAACCGGTGGTCCACGGTTGGAAGCCGCATGGTCGACGAGTGGACATTGCGTTGTCCGCGAATGGATGAGTAATTTGTCAGGGCTCTTCACTAGGTCTACGTGTGTGTATCGTTATGTCTAACTTTACAAACCGTGAATTGGCTCTCATAGCTGTCACGCTTTATGAAGAAGAAAATGAAAGACCAGAGAGAAAAAGGAAAGCTTATTGGGTGCACAAAATGTTTAAAGAGAGACAATAAGAGGGTTTTTTTTTTGGGGGGGTGGGAAATCATCCAATGACTTCTCCCGCTCTGGGTGGAGCGGGAGGGCGTGTCAGACTCTTACTGACTAAAACCCGCCCCTGTTCCTTCCCTGCCTAAGTGCCCAGGGGAGCGGTAACTCATGTTTAGAATTTATCCGCTACCCCTAGGCATACAATAAGAGGGTGAATATTGGATCGCTCGTAGACATTTGCTAGCTGACGAGGAAAAATTTTATATATGTTATCTTATGCCAAAAGATTTGTTTAAACCACTCGTGGACCATTCGGGACCTGCGCGTAGGCAACGGAAGGCAAGCGTGCGAGCATCGGGTGGTCACCGACACCGAGTGGTCTACTCGCCGTCCGTGTGTGGTCAGTCCGCCGGTGAGGCGCTCCGGAATTGATGTAGTGAGCGTGTACCCATAGTACTACATACAAAGAATCTAACCGCTCGAGGCGAGGCGGTGCTGGTCGGGTGACGGGTGGCTCTAATGAGCAACCCGACACCCGACCATGACCTTAAGACTGCTTAAGGAGCTGGAGGAGTTGGTGCATAGCTAATTTTTTATGGATATTATTATTGAGGTAGGGGCCAAGGAAAACAAATAATCGACGGCTGAAGGCTGTCTTAGTAGAAACAGATGTGACAACAAGGTGGTTACGACGCGCGACTGCTGGCAGGTACTGAGTCAAGAATTGTTGCTTTATGACGACGATTGTGGCTCATTGGAGTACCCCCATAGTAGAAGAACTCACAGTTGTATAGCTCGCGTTTTTTTTTTTTTTTTTTTGGGGGGTGGGAAATCATCTAATGACTCTTTCCGCTCTGGGGTGGAGCGGAAGGGCGTGTCAGACTCTTACTGACTAAAACCCACCCCTGTTCCTCCCTGCCCTACGCGCCCGGGGGCGAGGTAACTCTTTCGAATTTATCCTCCACCCCCGGGCAGGCACTGGCCGTGGCAGGCCCCGTCCTTTGCTGACAACCTTTTGAGGCGCGCGTGGAACACTACGCGCCGTCGACTCTCGGGCCTGGTGCTGATCGGACGGCGAGTTACCCGCTACTCGCCGTCCGCAGGCCCGGGTCTACGGTGGCCGGAGATCGTCTCGCAGCCCCCGGCGTCTCCTGCGACGGCTGCTGCTGGGGGCGCTAGGGCGACTCGGTCTCTGTTGAGTCTCCCTAACGTGTGCCGCCTCCCTCTTCGCGAGCATTACTGCTTCGCAGAAGTTGGAGACGGCCCCCCATTCCCTCTCACTCCGTACCATGGCCTGAACCAGGGCACGGCGCGAGAGGTCGCTGCCGCCTATCGCATCCACGAGGACACGGCGGTGTTCTGCCCAGGCGGGGCAAACCTCCACCGTATGCTCCACCGTGTCCACGGGGCGATCCTCGCAGTGGAAACACGCAGGGGTCACCTCCGCCTTGATCCGACACAGGTACTTCCCGAAACAGCCATGTCCGGTGAGCACCTGCGTCAGGCGGAAGGTGAGGGCGCCATGGCGCCTCTCCAGCCACTCCTCAAAGAGGGGCACTACCGCCTCGATGGTGGCGTGCCCAGCGCTGGGTTGCGACAGTCGCTCTCTCCATGTCACCATGAGATCCTGCCGGAGCTCTGTCCGCCGAGCCGCGAGTTGTCGCGGCAGCGGAGTTTCGCCCCGGCGTTTAGCCTCCTCGCGCCACTCGTACAGGTGCGCGAGGATTTTTGCCTCCAGATCCCACGGTGACAGTCCGGCAAGGAGGCTCGCCGCCTCACGGGAGATCGTGCAGTATCCGCGGATGATGCGGATGGCCATGACCCTCTGGGCCGCGTTCATCTGGCGCGTTGACCGCTGCGTCAACGAACGCGCCCACACCGGTGCCCCGTAGAGGGCCATGGACCGCACGATCCCCGCGTAGAGCCTCCGGCAGGAGGCGTTTGGCCCCTTCAGATTTTTTTTTTTTTTTTTTTTAAAGAAAACGTTGCCCCACACTAGGAATTACTCCTGTGTCGTGGGTGCGTTCACAAACATGTATAATTCACATACACAAGACACCCAGACCCGGAACAACTATTTATAGGCCATACAAATATTTGTTCCGTGCGGGAATCGAACCCGCGACACGCAGCGCAGCCGCCGAACGCTTAACCACTGCGCCAACCGTGCCGTCAAGATTGGGTAGGAGCCGCTTCAAAGCGGCCCCGGCCCTGTCCAATCTGGGAGCCAAACGTCGAAAATGCTCGACGAAGTTCCACCGGCTGTCGAGGACGAGTCCCAGGTACTTCATCGTACCCTCGACGCCGATGCGAACCCCTCCTACCGTGATCTGGGAACCCACCGGTGGCTCGTTCCGATAGCCATGAAAGCACATGGCCTCGGACTTGTGCAATGCCACCTCGAGTCCCAGTTGCCGGATCCTCCCTATGACTGTCGCAACCCCGCGTGTCATACGGTCGGCCGCCGCCTCGTGCGACCACCCCTGCGCTAAGACTAGCGTGTCGTCAGCGTAGCACACTACGCTGACGCCAATGGGGAGGTCGCAGCGCAGCACCCAGTCGTATCCGATGTTCCACAAAGGCGGCCCCAAAATCAAAATCAAAAGTCATTTATTCAAACTAGGCTGAGAACCAGCACTTTTTGAACGTCAAAGTTCTACATAAAGACAGTCCCCCAAAAAACGCCCGCCCGTCACCACTTCCTAGTGTTTTAGCTGTGAAGAAGAAGTGGCCAACAAACTCCCCAGCAACACATCTGTCTGTTAAGTTTTAAGAACTTGAATCTATATAATTTTATGCAACAATCTTAACATTATGTAAAACAGAAAAATAAATATATGTCGTCTAAAATATAATCATAAAATTAAATAATCCGCCACTTGCCAGCTAGCACACTCAATCATGCCATTAAAAACAAACTCTAGCATAAACACTAAACCAAATTAAAGAAGCCTCCATACATAACTGGTGTGCCTGCTTACAAGAACAAAGATAGAAACTATCAACGGGCTGTGATTCGAAGCCACAAGTGATGAACTAGGGCCATCACACTAAAATTGGTAGACAATTATTATATGAACTCATATAATCTGTCATAACCATAAGCTAAATATGGAGAAAGAACATCAAGTGTAACATTGTCTTGCGTTCAACACAGCGACCAACTATTATTATCTTCTAAGTAGTCGTTGATGGAATAGTATGCCTTCGAACAGAGACTAGACCCAGGACCGATCCCTGTGGAACACCGCACGACATCTCTCGCCGGTTCCATTCTCCCTGATGACCGGGGTAGATGACGGCTCTGTCCGTCAAATACGCCTCGACTACGCGACGGAGGTAGGGCGGCACCCGGTGATACCGGAGTGCCTCCACTATGCAACTCCAGGGCAGGGTGTTGAAGGCATTGGAGATGTCCAAAGACACCGCCAAGACGACCCTGCCCCGGGCAACTGCCTCCCCCGTCGTGAGGGCTCGTACGCGCATGATGGCGTCCACCGTGGAGCGCCCCCTGCGGAAGCCGTACTGGCTCTCCGCCAGATCCGGCCCCACCCGCACCATCTGCCCGACGAGGCGGTCTGCAATTACTCTTTCAAAGAGCTTGCCCACCTCGTCGAGCAGCACAATGGGCCGGTAAGCGGACGGAGAGTCCGCAGGGCGCCCCACCGTCTTGATCAGGACCAGCTTCCCCGTCTTCCACCGACGTGGAAACTGGCCCCTCTCCAAGCATGCGCTTAAAAGCCCTCTGAGTCGAGGCCCGAGAGCCTCTTGCAAGGCCAGGACCCAGGCTTTCCCATGAAAGCCGTCGGGCCCTGGGGCGGTGCTTTTGGCGTTCAGCCTACGCACCGCCGCTCTCAGCTCTACCTCGGTCACTTCGGGAACGTCGTCGTCGTCGGGTTGGTCCGCGTCAGGTACCGCAGGAGGCGGAGCCATAGGCGGAGGGGTATGTTCCCCTCGCGAGGGGAACAGAGCGCTCACCACGCCCTCCACGAGCTGCGGCCGGAGACTCTGCGTCAGCGGGGGGGCCCATGGGCGGAGTTTCTGCCGCACCGCTTTGTACGGGCGCCCCCACGGGTCTCTGTTGAGAGCCTCCAGCGACTCCTCGCGGGCCGATTTCTTGGCCCGCAAGATCTCCGCTCGGAGGGCGGTCCTCGCCGCTCTGTACCCCTCGTATAGCTCCGCCTCGACGGCTTCCGTTTCCGGCGTGCGGTTACGGAGCCGCCTGCGATACCTGGTGTACCGGCGTCGCGCGGCAATACACGCTTGGCGTAAAGCCGTAAGCGCCGCCGACCACCAGTACACTTGGCGCCGAGCACAAGGCCGGACCCGGGGCATTGCCACGTCACAGATCTCGGACATGGCCTCCTGGAACCACTCTGCCTCGTCGTTTATGTCGGCAGGCATGTCCGGTGATGTCACCCAGGCCTGCACGATCGAGGCTTCCGGGAGTAGCTCCCGGTCCAGCTGCTTCAGCGACCAACGCGGACCACTCGGGGTCTGTCGGACCGGCGCGCTGGAGGTCTGGGCGGAGACGTCAAACCGGATATACCGATGATCGGAATGCGTCTCCACCTCCTCCATGACGTGCCAGTCAACTACGCACGGTGACAGGGCGGGGCTGGCGAATGAGATATCCACCACCGATTCGCCCTGCCACCGCACGCACGTGGGGACAGAACCCCGGTTCAGGACGACCAGGTCTGTCTCCAGAGCCCAGTCCTCCACCATCCTGCCCCGCGCGTCCGTGTACCGGGAACCCCAAGCCAAGTTCTTGGCATTGAAGTCCCCGAGGACGAGCACGGGGAGGGAACGGTACCCGACGACGACGACGTCTCTCAACTCCGCGAGAGAGATTTGGAACTCGGCGAGAGATCGGTTCGGGGAGAAGTACACCCCTACTACTACTATATCCCCGAACCGTGCTGCTACGCAACCCCGACCTCTCTTGACATCCTCAAGGGTCGGGGTACCGGCGGCGGCCGACTAAATGATGGCCACCGAGCCGTCCAGGTCCTCCACCCAGTCATCCCTGGGCGGGACATAGTACGGCTCGGCGACCACAGCGACGTTAATCGACCACTGCGCCATGCTCTGGAACAACAGGTCCTGAGCAGTGGCACAGTGGTCGAGATTCGTCTGGAGGAGGGCTTGGCCTTGCCTCTGGTCTTGGCCTTGGCCTTGGCGGGTGGAGCGCGGTGGTTGCTCCCAGCCCGGTGATCGGCCGGCTTGCCTGCTGCCGCACATACCATGCAGTGCGGCGCGGCGTTACACGAGCCGGCCTTGTGACCGGGCTGACCACATCGGAAGCAGTGGTCACTGCGGTCCACCTCCGAGGTGCACTTAGCCGCCACATGGTCGCCCACATGGCAGCGGAAACACCTCAGAGGCCTGGGTTCCAGCAGCTTGACCTGCGCTGAAACCCAGCCCACCAAAAGCCTCCGGGCCCCCGCGGTGATGGCTCGGGCCGCTGACACGGGGCAGCTCACCGTGATGGTTTGCAGCCCCGCAGTGTCAGAATGGATGGTGCCCGCCCTCACCTGCTCAGCAGGGCACCCTCCAGTCCTGGCAACAGCGGCCACCACCTCACCCTCCGTCACGGAGTCGTCCAGGCCCATAATGCGGATGTCAGCGCATTTCGTGGGCCTGGACACCCGGGCCTCGTCCACCAGCAACGCCCTGATCCTTTCGGCCAGGGCGTCAGCGGCTGGGCCGCTGGAGGCACCGGGGACCTCCAGCATCCGGGCTCCGGTCTTGGTGACCTTCACCCGGACGCCGTCGGCGCACCCCACCTCTTCGAGGGTCACCGCCGCCTTCGTCTTAGCGAGCACGGCGCGGTAGGTCACGCCCCTCTTAACCGCCTCCGGCTGTAGTGTGATCACTACAGCTGCGGACTTCGGGGCGCGGAGCCTAGCCGCGGCGGCTCGCTCCTTCTGCCGCTTGTGCCTCTCCCTTCGCTTGGCCGCCCTTGCCGCCTTGCCCGCCTTCTTCTTCTCCCCGACCACTTGCCATTCGGCAGCCCCGGTCGCAGGAGGTTCAGAAGGCGGGGCAGTCTGGGGCGGCCGCCTTGTCGCCTTTGCTGGGACCCTCCCAGGTGGCTTTGGCGGCGCCTTTGGCGCCTTCGTCGCCTTAGACGGGGCCGTGTATAGCTCGCGTAATAACTGAGAAATTCAAAAAGCAAAAACCGTTGGGGTCATTGTGACCGCTGTTAGGTGGCTCTAAGGGTTAAAACATTGAATAATGATAAAATATTTAATAATTTTATTTTATAATGTTTTGATATTTCAGAAAAGAAACAACGCAATAATGCTGAAACTGAGGAAAAGGTTGCTTGAGGTGGAAACCACTAGACGCGAAGCCATGAAGCGCAACGCTCCGCAGATGAGCATCAAAAATGACAATGAGACAAATTAAACATTTTCACCCTTCTATAAAATTTTCTAACCATGATTATTTTAAATACTGGTTATCAGAATCATAATCTTTATCCCATCTCAAAACTGTCCAACGCGCCTAAAGAAGTTTTCACTTCAAAAAATGTAAGTAGGTACCTCCCATACCACCGTTCGCGTTGGGTCAGCGGATGATCCAATTTTTACGGAAAGTCCAATTTTTTTTTTGGGAGTTGTCTAAATGTCTACCTATCTTCGAAGAAAGTTGTTCATTTCCATGGGCAGAAGCAGTACTTATCTAAAATATGACTACTCATTTCAATTTCATCCTGTATAAATACGGCTGAATATCTAGGTAATAACTAAATACCTTCAAATAAAAACAAATATGAAATTACATAATTACTTTATTTCAATATCATGATTAACAGTTTAGATTGCACGAAACTTGTAGTTTCCTCTAAAGTTGCAACCAAAGTATTTTTTGATATTAATATTAAAAAGTCGGGGAAATTGTTTTTCCACGTCTTGATAATAATTCCCAGTACTTAACTACCCCGTGGCTTACCAATCAACATTAATTTAACTGGCTGTGCCTACCGTCTGCGTAGTTTCTTGGGGCAACTTTAGAAAAAACTAGAAATATTATTTCAGCTTCAATAACACTGCATTCAATTACCTACATAAAGCATAGGTAGGCAGATAGATGCCTGCAATAATTATAACCTTTAATTAAACACAAATGAAATCAAACCTACGTTCCTGTAGCAGGAGATGTACAATTAAATAATATAATAAATTAATTATAAATAGCCCTGTTATGATAGGAGACTTTATTTTTTACTAAATACATTCGTGCTTTATACGTAGGTACATAACAAAATAGGTACTTATAAAACAAAGAGTAGCTCAAACCCTAGATATCATAATAGAAGGCAATCATATCGTACCAACAATATTTGAAACCTGAAGAAAGAAACTTCCAGTCAGATACTATAATCTGACTGGAAGTTTCTTTCTTCAGGATTTTTTTACCCTGTCCTCATCCCTATGGATGAGGACAGGGTAAAAAAATAATAATTCTATTTAGTCGTTAAGTTAGATTATCAAAAAATATTGGAAACGTATTTTTTGCTTTATCAAATTAATGAAATAACGACTAATTCGATATTTTTAGTCGTCAACCTTATTAAAAAAGAAAATTAAAAAACTTTTTTTTAGGCTACCGTCTGTTGCGTGTGCCATCAACATAAGCTCTAATTCTTCTGTAGTAAGTGCATATACCTATGGCTTTTATTTTGTGTGGCAAATTATCAAATCTTTGGGTGAAGCGGGAGGGCGTGTCAGACTCTCACTGACTAAAACCCACCCGTGTTCCTTTAGTTGTCTGTGCCAGGGTCGCGGTGACTCTGTCAAACACTCCCGCGACCCTGGCTGGAAATATGGTTAATAAAAGGTTCATAGGTACGTCGACCACATATCGCTAGTCAGACACGTCAAAAAATATAGTTTGGTAGTAGTTGTAGGATAACACCACGACAGGCGCGTCTCTGTCATTCACCTACAATAAAGGGTGTTTTTTTTTAGAGGTATAGTAGAACTTTAAAATGAAATAAAACATAGGAAAATGTTTTTAATATCAATGAAATTGACTTTATTTGAGAGACAGTTTTATGGCATTTGTGTTTAAATAAGATTTCGGATAAATGGCCACCGCGACTAGCGGATACAAGCCATAATCTGGAGGTCCCATTTTCACACACTCTTCGCAGTAAATCAGGCTAAATATCGGTAGTACCGCATTGAATGTTGGCTTCCAAGTGCTCAATGGTTTCTGGTTTATTGTCGTAGACTTGCAACTTTACATATCCCCAAAGAAGATAATCTAATGGCGTCAAATGGCACAAACGAGGAGGCCGAAAAACGAAAAACGCACGAAAAAGTTAGAACTTATGTCTCGGAAATTCGCTTTGAATTGCCGGATTATGCCATACTAGCTGCGCCCCGCGGCTTCACCCGCGTAGACTGGGATAAAAAGTAGCCTATGTGTTAATCCAGGGTATAGGCTATCTACATACCAAATTTCATCCAAATCGGTACAGACGTTTGAGCGTGAAGAAGTAACAAACATACACACTCACAAACATTCACATTTATAATATTAGTAGGAAGTAGGATACGCGCTAGTCGCGGTGGCCATTTGCCCGAAATCATGTTTAAACATTAATGCCATGAACTTATCCCTCAAATAAAAGAAATTTCATTGATATTAAAAACATTTACAAGTATTATGTGAATTTAAAGTTCTATACCTCTAAAAAAGACACCCGATACTATCCTAACGATGTCGTGACTGATCGGCGACTTGACAGTGACGTGACTGATATGTGTGTTGTATAACCTTAGTTACTTTATTATGGACGAAAATGATGACTGTTAAACCGTTTTACCGTAGAAAAAAAAATTGTAACGGCTGGTTGGGCTAATAGTAGGGGAAGGGGGGCCATGACGGGGACGCGAGGTAAGACGGGGTCACGCACACATACAAGAAACTAGACTCTTGCGAACAGAAAGCAATAAGCCAATAGGAAGCCATACTCGATCAACCGTCAGCGCGACAGAAACAGTGAGTGGGAAGTGCACGCGTTTTTTGTTTACAAACGAAAATCACGTTGAGTGTCTCGTCGATCTAATTTTACGCAGTTAAAAACGTCTTTACTGTAAGGTAATTATGACTACCCAATTTATGTCTTTTCTCGTATATGTTTGTTATTGTTGTTTGCTTTGTTGTGGTATAGTTGGACAAAAGTTCAGTTAATATTTTTTTTTTTGAGAATTTTTTTTTTTTAAATCAGCCTTTGGGGTAAGACGGGGTATTGGGTATGGGGTAAAATGGGGTATAGGGGCAACATGGGGAAGTGGGTCTTCGTTTAGGTATCTATGTTTATAAATAGGTACGTGCCTAATACGATTTTACTTTTCAGGGAAAACAATGGTACGTACATACAAGAAAAAAACTAAAAGAGGAGAGTGGTCAACAATTTCTATGAAAACAGCTATAGATAAAGTATTAAGTAAAGAAAGGGGCTACAGAAAAGCCGCTTCTGAATACGGAGTGCCTCAGACTACTTTGGAGCGATATTTTAAGAAAATGAAAGAAGATGGATGGTGAAGTTACAATTGGTGTACCTTTGGGCCCTAAAAAACCTATATTTACAACAAAAGAAGAAGACTAGACGGTGGCATATCTAAAACATATAGAAGAACGTCTTTTTGGACTGACAACTCTCGATCTGAGACGTCTAGCATATCAACTGGCTGTGAGAAATGGTAAGGCGCACAATTTTAATACTGACAAGCAGATGGCAGGGGTTGATTGGCTCAAAGGTTTCTTAAGGCGTCATCCAGATTTATCCATTCGTAAGCCCGAAGCTACTTCAGCAGCTAGAGCAATGGGTTTTAATAAAGTGGCCGTTAGTAAATTCTACCAGTTGCTTGGAGAGATTTATGACAAGTATAAATTAACTCCTGACAAAATATATAATTGTGACGAAACTGGTATCTCCGTTGTATCTAAAACCAAGAGCAAAATATTGGCCATGAAAGGACGAAAACAAGTAGGCTCGTTATCATCTGCAGAACGCGGCCAGACTATTACAGTAGAAATATGTTTTAACGCTGCTGGAACCTACATGTCTCCACTGATGATTTTTCCGAGACAACGAATGAAACCAGAATTGTTAGATCACGCCCCACCAGGTACTGAAGGTGTTTGCAGTGCTCGAGGCTGGATAGCTACTGAAATATTTTTGACTTGGTTCAAAAAGTTCATCAGATTCGCCGGAGCTACTCCTACTAATCATGTGTTGCTGCTTCTGGATGGGCATGTAAGTCACACTCAAAATTTGGAAGTAATTGATCTGGCACGTAAAAATGGAGTTATTATACTTTGCTTTCCTCCTCACTGCACACATAAAATGCAGCCAGCAGATATTGCATTTATGAGGCCACTCAGTACATATTATGACCATGCTGTTTCGGCCTGGTTGAGATCACACCCAGGGCGTGTGGTAACTGTATTTCAGATAAGTGAAATATTTGGAAATGCATACGTTCAGGCAGCTACAATGTCGACAGCAATCAACGCATTCAGAAAGTGTGGCATATGGCCGTTTAATGTTTTCATTAAACGGCTATCTGCTGCAACTACTGATATACAAAATATTGAAAACTCGTCGAGTGTAGAGCAACAGAGAGTTACAGAAGCCGAAGGGCCTCAGTATGAGGTAGTTCCATCTGTGCCTTCAACCATAGTAGTCACGACTATATCTTCAACGGCCACAACATCCCATCCTGGAGCAGTTACAACAAGACCTGAAGTTACAACAGAATCATGCATTCCGGTTAGAATAGATTTTATCACCGAATGTACTACCGAGTAAGTCACACCTGATGTGACTAATAAACCTGCTCCCGAACCTGAACCTGGATGTTCTTTTGCTTCTAAATCTCCCATCCGTGCGGTGTGCCGCGATCTTACATCTAGCTTTGAAAATGCATCCCCTGGTGATATTTTGCCAATCCCTTTGGTCCAACAAACTGAAAAGAGGAAGCAATACCGGACAGGAAAAACAGCCGTCATTACTTCAACTCCTTATAAAAATGAGCTGGAGAATTTGAAAAAAACTGAGGAAAGTATCCAATCCTAATGATCCTCGGCTCAAAAGAAATGCTAAGAAGAAACAGAAGACTACAGTTGCAGCCAAAATGAAAAATGAAGATGATGAAGATACAATTTGTCTCTATTGTAATGATGAAAATCATAGTTTTCTGAAATCATGGTTGGGTAGGCTGCCAGCTTTGTGGACGTTCGGCTCACAATGGTTGTGCTGGTCTGGATGATGAAAACACCCAAGAAATTCATATTTGTATTTATTGTGATAATAATTAGCTTACCTCCATTCTCTCTCTCATCTTGCCCCCATTTTCATTCATCTTACCACATGGTTTTTTTTTTTTTTGGGGCAAGATGGTTTTTCGAAAGTTCCTATTAAATCATTTATTTTAAAAAAATGCTATAAGTTCATCTCCCAAAGACTATGCCAAATTGTAGTTAGATTAATAAGACATTGTGCCATAAATAAATAAGCATAATAAACGTAATGATTATTCAGTATTTTTGGTATTTTCCTTAGATACCCCATCATGCCCCCCCTTCCCCTACTTTATTTTGGAACTTAGCAGAAAAAAATATTGAATATTTTCAAAAAAAACCGACTGTATAAAACAACTAAAAAGTTCCAAACAAATCACTTTTCAAACAGTTTGATGCAGTTGGTAGCATGAAATGAATCATTGAACTAAACTAACTGCCACCAACTGCTGCTGACTGCTTGAAGAGTGACGTGTTTGGAACTTTTTAGTTGTTCTACTACACAGTCGAGTTTTTTAAAAATATTTTTTATTTTATATATTTTAGTGAGTTATATTTTTGGAATCGCCTCCTCGAACCCTTTATTTTGATACCTCACGTCGACTTTCATTTTTTTCTTTTTCACTATATGGCGTTTGTTTGTCGCCATATTGTTGTATTTTGATTACTGTCATGTCTTTAGTAGCACGCGCAAGAATAAGACGAATCAATTGACGTAAAAATGATCAAAATCGGCCCACGCGTTTGGACTCTATAATGCCACAAAGGAACAAACAAACATACATACATACATAGGCTGATAAACACATTACGCTCTCTTGCGTCGCGCAGTCGGGTAAATATATCTGATGATGTACCTCGTAAGGACATTTTATTTTTATATGTGGGTACGAAATCAACGACCTTTTTTTACTATAAATGTAATTTCTACATAATCCCAAAATCCTAATAACAGTTCAATCCTGAAGAAGCACGTTGCCCGATATTAGGTGCGGACAAAAGCTTCGACCGATGCAAAGCGCGGGCTTACAGACAAGCGATAGCAACTCAACAAGCACTAGGAACTATATAAAGACAAGCCCGATATATCTTGCGCCAACCAGAAAATACAAACAACAAAAAAATAAATTGAAAGAGATTATATGGTATGGCCTTCAATTGTCAAGCTGAAGCAGTAAGGCCACACTTCGTTTAATCCAATGAGCAGCAGGTTTATTAGACGGCAAATAAAACGCTAACACGAAGTTAGATGAATGACCTGTAGTAGCTAATACTCCTTTCCTCTCCAAAGTCTTGTACAGGGGGCATTTGTATCTTGAGCCCTCTTCAAATTCTTTTTTAACTTTGGGAAACAGCCATACAACTGGTACATTATCATTTAAAACTTTTGGGAATTGTTCGGCTATTGTGTGGATTTCCCGATCCCAACGCCCTCCATCCATGAATAGACCTTGCACGTACACTCCTGACTCCGCGGGAACTTCTTCATAATCAACCTCATGCACTTCAAAGTCAAATACCAGCAAATCTATAGGAATTTTCTTAGCTCTAGCGTAGTTTTGGATAGAACCCGTAAGGAACGCCTGAGTGAAAAAGAACCCTGACAGCCAAAATGTCGGTGGTTTCCCATTTTCATACCAATCGTTTAACATAGCCAATCGTTCTACGAAATCTGTTACATAACTAGGAAGTGGCTTCAGACTAGGGTAGGAAACTTTACGCCAGTTATCTGGAATTCTTCCAAGGAGCATTGCATTGGACTGTAATTCTAATGATGCAGACATCACAATAAGACCTTTAACTGCTTTTTGCAAATCTGTTAAAGAAGACTTTATCTCATTTAACAATTTGTTAAAACGTTCCATCTCTTGAATTAAAACTGTATTCATAGATTCATTGTAATCAACAGGATATTTTTTTTGCGCAGTTTCCAAGTCGAATTTTTTTGGTAACTTAGAAAGAATTTCTGCGGCCATTTGAATCAGAATAGTTTCTGTATTTCCACCTTCTGCACCGCTGCCTCCACCTTCAACGAGAACCAAAGCTTCCGTTAATTCCATAGAAGTAGTGTAATCACGGGTTATGCCAGCATTCATATGTAGTCCGAAAACTTCAGGTGGGGGATTAACGGGAACAGTTTCAATATGCTTCAGATAATCTTGATATTCACATCTTCGCGGCAAACCATATTGTGGCCCAATGTCACAAAACGAATAATTTGGGTCATTTACGACGCCAGGATTAACAAAGTTATCTAATATCGTAACTATTAAACGACGATCCCAATCATCAGTCACTCTGCCACCGTAATTACATTCACCAGTCAAATACTTAATAGCTACATATTGAATTTCTTCATATTGATTTAAAAACATTTGCAACTGCATTACTGATATCTGAAAGTCAGAGTCATTGAAGCCGTATTGGATATTCCATCCTAACGGACCAAATTTTTTTCTTTCTTGCAATACGGCATGGAAAAAACTGATACCGTATAAAAGCTTGCTAAAAGTTTTATCTTTGCCTGGACATCCTTCGAAAAATTCCGTTTCTTTTACAGGCTCAGAAATATAAGAACGATTTAGATTATGTTGAAGTCCCGTGGGTGGCTCGTTAGTCATTTTAACCGCTACTTGTAAAACAGCTTGGGGAAATTTATCAGACGGATAACTAGTTAGCCATAATCGAAAACTTAAATCTGTATTGGTTAAATCGAAACCTTCTATAATTTTCTCAAGAGTTGAAAGCCATGAAACAGCTAAGTGACAATTTTGCAAACATACCCAGCCGCCCTCAAGTTGGGCTGTTTCAATCAATGCAAGCGCGATTGGGCCTTGTCCTTGTCCCAAAGATATAGAGTTGAATCTATGTGAATATCCCATTCGCTCACAATATTTTATCAATGCTCCCATTGGATCCGAGCCTGGAGACAATATGAATACTAAAGGAGCCAGACAGTTTGAGTCTCCAAAAGATTTACTTATATCAAACGGCGGTGGCGTTATGTATTTCCGCCCCATTTGTTTTTCTACAAAATCTGATATTGCTATTGTCAATTTGTCAGGTCTTAAAACTCTTACAACCAATAGTTTTTGAAATTGAGACAATTTCTTATCCCACGCTCCGGGTAGAGGTCTATTATGTGGTTCCATATCATCATAAACTTCTTGCCACTTAGTTACATTGTTTTCAAAATATTCGCGAAACCCAGTATAATTGTGTAAGTCACTTAGTCTACATATTTCGTCCCAGCTTTTATCAGGCAACCATTCAACGGGTTTTTTTAAGTGATTTTCAATAGCTATACCTCCAGTTATAAGGAAAATATGTTCATCCAAGTTCAATTCGCCAGTAGAAAGCATCATTTTAGAGCACATAACGTAAGAAAACATCAACTTATCTTTGTCGAAGAGCGATCTACATACGTTACTATATAAATTGTAAGTAAAAGTATCTTTCAAAAACTTTAATCTTTTTTCCAAATCTTTAGATTTATTGGCATTCTCAATTGAAATTACGTAAAGATTAATAAACCAAATTAAGGAATATTGATACATAGGATCAACGTTAGGCAATTCCGTGACACAATAATATAATACAGCAGAATGTGAAGCTATTGGTCTATAACCGAGACGGAATTTTTCTATTATAATCTCGGTCTCCACGCTAGCTTCCTGCTTTTTCATAATATCAACAGATAAAGTTTTTGAAGAGTCTAGAACTTCAACAGCACTTTCATCTTCCAATATATCCCCTTTTGTTTCTTGTAAAGTACGTAAGATATCATCTTCTACTTGTTTTAATGCAGCTCGGTTATTAGCACTTTGGACGATTAACTTTTCTCTTTTCTCTTGCAAATCAGGTCTCTCTTTTGCTACTACTATACCTAATAACTGATCTTCTAATCCATCTTTAGTAAGCGCAAAGTTTATTAAAGTTACTTTGTTAAAAATTTCGGGCAAATAATGCGGATTTCTTAATTTTGTAGTCATGTAAAGCCTGAAATTTGGATGATATTCTATAACATTGTCTCCAAGGGCGATAAATTCTTTACCTCCTTGCATATACGTATTTTTTAGAAGAACTGGGTCTAATGGCGCATCTACCTCTTCCAAAATGCACTCTATAAGTGCAGGTTTCCCGTATTCCAAGCAAGTTTCCATAATTTTCATGTAATTGCCATCAGTGAATTTAAGTAATTGCAAATCGTTTGCTTTTTCCATTGTTTTAATCCATTTATTTGCTTGGCCTTGCGGATCAATCATCAAAGACCATCTCATGGAATTGTCTTGTATGACACCATTATCGATGGAAAATGAATCTCTGGGTAGTCCAGCTATACACCAATTTTGAATCTTGATATCTGTGCCTAATATATCTTTGAATACAAACTGTTCAGAATGTGGCATTTCTAATTTTATGACTAGTTCACGCCAGTGATCAATCGTACTCGTTCTGATAGGTAACGTATAAGGTGCTAAATAGGCCATGATAGCACATGAGACAAGAATATCTCCAGCTAAATGATCAAATAACGTCTGTAAATTTTCTGCCGCTTGTGTCCAACGTACTCTTTCGCCACCTAAGCCACCAATTAGCTTTTCAGCCCTAGCCAATTTATCAATACACAACTGTACTTCGTCTTCCAATGCTTTCTTTTGAATGTTAGCTTCTTCTAATGCTTCGTTTAATTCTGCCAATCTGGCCTCTAATCTGGCTACTAAAGCTTTCTTTTCTTCCAAAATAGCCATAGTTTCTGCAAATTCTCTTTCAGCAGCCTCTAGTTTTGCTTTTTTTGGGGCAACGACCTTAGCTACAGCATCGTACATATCCATGGCAATAATCCATTTGCAAAGACCTTCAGCGGCTGTCGAAGCTTTTGCAATAATATGAGGCTTAAAGTCTTTATGAGAAAGATACTCTTTTCGAATTTTTTGCATTACGGGAATAGGGATGTTATCCTTGTCAAAGTTTTTTAAAGACTCCAAGAAACTCATATCCCCTAGTATTCTTTTACTTGGGCCCCAGTAATCTAACATTTTCTTCCCAGGGTTGTCTGGATCTGGGATTTTATCAGGTTGAATACCTTTTATTACACATACTGCTGCCATGACTAGTTTCACAGTAAACGGGGGATTCTTCATAGATTTCACAATCGTTATATCAGCTGGTTTTAAAGTATTTAAAGCTGCAATAGCGTCTTCTAAAATTGGTAACGCGAGAGCTAAATCAGCTTCACAATCTTTTTTAAGTTCTTGTGCAGCCGCTGCTTGAACGTTTGCAACTTTTTGATCCTCTCTTACCTGAGCGGCAGCTTTATCGGCGATTGCAGTTTCGACTTCTATTTCTTGCATCATCTTAGCTGATTTCGCAGCCATAACCATAAGTTGAGGCTTCAAGGCGCTTAAGTCGCGTTGCATTATTGCTACTGCATCTGCTGCTTGACCTAGTTTGTCTAAACCATTAGTATATCTAAGTTTAGCTGCTCTTAATTCTCTTTGTTTTTTGTTAGTCAACGAGGTAAAAGATTTTATTAAATCTAAATAAGACGCCGATGTAATATAGGTTTTCCTCCCAAGTGTATTGAAGAATTCAATAGATATGATTCGGGCGTCTACATGGAATTGTTTGCAAGCTATTACGGCAGATGCTTTAACTTTGTCGGGTACATTAACTTTAACCATATAATAATGTGCAACCATTTCTAAAGCATCCTCGGGCCAGCTGTCGTACCAGTCTATTGTACAACAATTCACCAAAGACGGATAAAGTCTCAGTCTTGTTCTAAAAGCACTTCCTATCGGGCTGAAGCATAATACAATGTGTAACTTTGCTTTGCAGCGCCCAACAAAGAAAGCTAATATCTGTAACGGACTTATATCAAGATTTCTGTTGCCACCTTGTGCAGCCAAACGTGCTAGTTCAAGAATTTCTTGTTGTTCGTCTAACCCATACAAATTTGGTACTTCACCAGAGTTAAGTAGACTATCTAGATTCTGTATAAACAGTTCTTCTTTTATTTGACCTTCAGTAAACAAGAAAGTTGTGTCTTTATTTAAGCCACCTGACTCACGAAGAACTAATTTTATGTCGTCGTGCCAATCTTTTACGCTGTAAGTTTTTGTAATCTCTGGTTGGAATACTTGCTGCCCCAATATAGTACTGGCTAACCGCGTAAGAGACTGCCGTCCAGAACCGCCGACACCAACAAGTAAAGCATTTCCTGAAGGCATGCATAAAAGCCTACAAATCTTTGACAAATGTTCCAGAGCGTAGTCAAATAGTACAATAGTCATTTTGGATTTATGCAATGCATTATATTCAGCTAGCATCGATAGCGCTACGTTTAGAAAAGCGTCTTTTGTCGGCATTTCCTCATATCGTCGTTCACCTTCTAGACTTTCTGTGTCTAGGTAAGAACCAAACATCATGGCTTTAATTGTATCGCGAGTAACCTCCCCTTTATTATTTAGATAATTATCCAAGGCATTTTCAAAAGTGTCTCTCATGAAATCTTTTGTGGTTTTTTTTAGATCTTCGAAAAACCAAGAACGATCATCGTCATCGACAAGTCGATCATAAAATACGCGTAAGATTTCGTGAACCCAAACCCTTATAAATGTTTTTTTATTATCAACAGATTCTTTTCTTAGCAACGCACATCCTTGAATAACTCTTGAAAAGTCTCTCAAGTTGAAGGTATAATGCGATTTAGCAGGCGTTGGTCTTAATCCTTCAGTAGCATTATCATACACGGCCATTGTGGCAGCTATAATGTTAACTATAACCGGTTGCGTGTCTTGACTGAACCCATTTCTTCTCCAACCCAATTGTAACAAAGTAGTAAATATCTTACTCATACTTTCTTTTGAAAACTCGTTAACCGAGTAAATATTAAAATGTCGTAGCATTCTTGGGTAAATAAGTTGTCGACTACCGCCAACCGGTCCTATAGCTGCATAGAAGAAGGTGTCAAATATGTATAATTTATCAGTTGTTAAAAGATCATACCAATGTCTCTGATCGAAAAACAATCTAAGTAACTCAATAGCTGGTTGAGCACCATATGTTTCTTTGGCAGGCATGTTCATGTCATCAATGAATATGATAGCCAGTTTTCCTTTTGTTGGGCCGTAAATATTTTTTCTTCTCTTGTTTAGTTTAGAAATAACTAGCTCTTGCGTTTGATTGGCAGAAGTTGTAGTTGTAAAAGTTATGAATCCTGGAGTATAAAGATCCATCGAAATGCGATTCATCAAAAAATTTTGGATTATAAAACTTTTCCCGGTACCTGTAGGTCCAATAAAAAGCAAAGGCTGTTTGAACTGAGTGTGTAAATGTAACAGAGCATAGTATTTTTCAGTTTCCAACGTTGGAATAACAGTTTGGAGTAAATTAATTTCTTCTTTCACAACGACTGCTTTCACAGCATCTATCCACGGCTTCCAAACACCTTTGCCTTTAAACAAGTAGTAATGATCAACAAGCATTCCTTCTACAGGAATAGATACATCGATGCGATCTATCAACGGTGGCAAACCTCTTTCACCTCTAAAGTACTCTCTAACTATAGTATCGAATCTTTCACGGGAATCTATATCCAGAATTCCACCGACGCCCCAAATTAATGCACTCATAAAAGCAGCGGTAAACCAAGTTCTAGTATACCTTGTGTCTTCTTCACCCTCTATTGCATTATCCATAAACATTACTATAAGTCTGAGCGTGCTTACTACTAAATTGACATCTCCACCTGTCACTAATTGAATGCATTTTTTTTTTACAAAATAAACTAATGGATCAAATAGCCAGTCGCACATAGTATAAATGTATTCCTCATTATCTTCATACCATATCGGATTCAAGGTTTTCACCCAGGATGTATAGAACGGCCTGAATCCCATTGAGGCTGATTCCATGTATATCATTCCACATCTAGAGACAGTAGCAGGAGAGGCCTGAGCCAAGTCACTAACTTCAAATATCATGGACATAACACTAGTCATAGCCATCACTTCACCCGAAGTTAAACAAAGTTTTTTATTATCATCTAATACAGTATTCATATTTTCGATCCAGACTGCATCAACAGGGCCGTCAAAGACGATCCATTTTTTGATTGGTGTATCCTCTGAAGCAAAATTTCTAAACATTGTTGCAACAATACCATCAGTCCACTCGTACGAAACTGGATCAAAAGCACCATAGAGCTGCCCCATGCTGACTGCTTTAGGGTTTAATACTTTATATGTGCATGCACACCCACCAGGTTGACCCCTCTCTTCCATCAATGTTAACGATTCAGCTAATACCTTTAATGTCATCGATTTGCCAGAAAAGGGATCACCTACTATCATAAATCCATGCCGTACGATCATCATTTCAAATATTTGTATTACTTTAAGAAGGAAACAATCCATTGGTTGAAGATTGTTTCGTTCACATGTGATGTGACATGCATCCAAGAAGTTGACATAATCCGGTTTTGGCAGTCTAATCCCGGGGAATAAATCCGATATTATGCCTTCAAATAAAGGTACATCACAAGACAAAAACTTGGGTAAGTTGACGTCTGTAATAGACCGAAGGAGTAGAACGCTCTCACTTTCGTTAGGGAAAGCTCTTTTTAAATTACCTGCAGCCGACAAAACAGTTTTCACGGCTCGCATCCCATAATCGTAGTGATTTTGCGAAGATAACTGTTCGGAACACAATCGATATGTTGTGACGATTTTTACTGATAAACTTCTAGCATCAACAAAGCCAAAAGAATACAAGGATATTTCACCTATCATTGCATAATCCGGTACCATCATTGCAACTGTTCTAAACAGTACCTTAAGATTGTCAGGTAGCTCAGACCGTCCTGCATAACCCGGATTCATGGTAATGCAAACATAACAAGCAGGATTTAGATTTAATATCGTGCCTTCAAAAACAAAGGTTTCAAGATGTTGTCTAATGGCTTGAACTATGCATAAAATTTGTTGAGCAATTACAGAGAGTACTTCAACATCTATTCTATTAAATTCATCGAAACACGCCCAAGCACCACACGCAGCTAACCCTTTAAAAAATTTACCCATTGCTTTGTAATCTAATCCATCAGAACAGTTGAATACAACGCACTGCACGGCTAGTGCTTTGGCCAAGTCTTTTGTGGTTTCAGTTTTACCTGTTCCCGCGGGGCCCTCGGGAGCTCCATTTAAATGAAGATAGTAAGCTCCTATAAGAGTTCGGTAACATCGATCAGTCAAAGGTGTTATTACTAATCTATCAGTATTGCCCAAATATTCGTATGCATAGTTCACTACGGCATTTATAATTTTCACACAAACCTTCTCCTCTTCCCAGTAGTAACGAAGTTGTGCCAGCCACTGAAAATCTGTTTCTTCAGTAACATTTTTACCTATTAAATCAAATATTACATCTTTGGCGTGCACATCGATTACAATGAGAGCTTTTACTGTAACACTTTGTAAGTTATTTAAATCAGTTCGTCGAATAACGGCAACAGTTTCGTTTAGTTGTTTAGTCAACGAACGATGGAAGGCTTCCATTTCGCTTAATTTATGTGTTTGCAGAACTTCGTGTACATCATTAGCCCAATAAATTTGAGATATAGCTAGAACTACCATACCTTCCCACGAAAGTATCCATTCAACACGGGTTATGTTTGGATAGTCATAATAAGATAGTTCGGTTTCTGATCTAACGGATTTCAGCATTTGATCCTCAACTTGAACCAACCACTTTTCTACAGACCCTCTAGCAGCTTGAACACTGATCAACTCAAGGAATTCTATTTGTTCAGTTTCTTGCGAAATCATTGCATATATATTAAATTCTTCATCAAATACTAGTTTGCTTATTCCTTCAAAACATTTCTTTAAATGAGGTTGCACTTTAAGAGGATTTTTCGTTTCAGACAAAATCTCCAACATCTCGTCATTAGACAAGAAGAAGAACCTTGGGAAAAATAATCGTTTCTTTTCTAGGTAATTGTTAACGCCATCGTTAATTTTCTCTAGTAATCCTGAGCAAACCTTAAACGATTCTAAGACACCGGAGCTACCTGCAAGCTCAAGCGCATGAGGGTCTTTTTCCACACAACCCATGTACCTGCGGTATGTATTATTTACTTCAACAAACATTACTCCTTCTTCGGGCATTTGGGCAACTATGTCTTTTGATGAAAATATGGGTAATAAATACAACCACTGACTTTGTACTTTTCCCCATTCATCGATGGTTCGATTAGTCCTCACAATTTTTTCATACCATGCCTTTACCTGAGCTTCAAAAGGTTTAACAAATGCAGAACCTCTCATACCAACAGTTTTGACGATATGATCGTCTAAAACACATTGAATATCGTCAAGTGCTGTGAGTATATTTATCCCGGTGTCTTTAAACGGATTCGTTTTAAAACATATGTCTGTCCATTCAGCCATCATTTTATTGAGATTTGTTATCAAAGCGAGTTCTTTTGTCGCAGCTACACTTATAATTTCGTACTCATCAATATTATCCCAGAGATTGTAGTTAATTATCTTTCGCAACGTAGTACCCGCTGTCGGTGTTAAATCAAAACCAGCAATAAGAGACATTTCATCCCAATGCCTTTGCACTAAGGCTGGATTACACATTATATGGGCCATTTGTACATTAGGGCGCCATTCTTTTAACTCAGCAACAGCCTGAGCGCACAACTTCATTGGAGCCGGGAGATTGTTGACATCAGGGTCGTCCACCAATCCCTGGAAGCGTTTTTCCGTACCTTCAGCTATTTGTTGCTTTATTTTATTTCTATAATTTTTTGAGATCTTGATGAACTCTTTATAATAAAAATCGTGATCAAATTCTATTTGATTGTGATCCATATATTCGAAAGGGCCATCCATCCAAGTATAATAACTACGTTTCCATTGATGAACTAAGAATATTAGGCTGTGAAAAGGTTTAACGTAATCTTTTAACTCTTCTAAGTCTGGATAGCTCGTATTTGGAAATTTAAATGTCGTTTCTTCGGTATTAATCCAAGCAACAAGTTTATCACAATCGTCTAATCGGTGCACAAGTTTTCTCAAGTATTCGAGGTATTCAAGCGTGTGGTTAACATCGTCCATGTTGTCTAGAAGCTCTAAATATGGTATCATTTCAAGAACTTCTTTATTCAGGAATGCTATTTTAGAAAGTAGGTTTTCTTCCATTTCTGCCTTGTGGGTTTCGTATGATGCAGCGTTTCTTTCAAATATTGGCTTAATGTCTTTGAGCCAGTTTACGGTTCGAGTATTAGATGCTACGTGTTCTTCAGTTAGTGAAGTCATCTCGAGAAGATTGGATATAATATTAATTTGAGACAAAATTCTTTCCTTTAATGCTTCAACTAAAACTGTTTTCGCGTGTAAAATATATACTCCTTGTTCAATTAACTCACCCGCATTTTCTGGATCTTTAAGAGCTTTAGCTTTGATATGTTCAAATGCAGCACAAATGCTATCATTTTCTTTTAAATGAGCGCCGATAATACCTCCTATTAGGTCATTAACAAATTCCATAGCTTTCCGTTTCAAACCATCCACCATTCTAAGTTGACGAACAGTTGCACAGTTAAAATATTCATTTTCTACAACCGCAGTTATTTCGGAATCAATTTCTTGGAAATATTTAATCTTATCACGGCACACTTCGAACTTTTCTTCTGCTTCAATAAATTTGAGCAAGGCTTCCTTCGCTGGGGAACCATACAGCATGCTATAATCTAGTCGTAACTTTTCTAAATAGAGACGTAGTGGTTCGAATACTTCATCTAATTGATTTTGTAGTCTTTTATGGCCATCATTGTGTAGCCATTCGTTGTAATACACAGGTAATGTGTCAAAGTCATATGGTATTCTAAGATACTGCTCTATAGGCATAAGCCTTTGCGATATTTTGCATATTGCGTCTGCAATGTCAAGAAAAACTTCATTAACACGTTCCAATGTTGGATCGTAAATAAATTCTCCGTCAAAATCTAGATCTAAACTCAGAATAAGAACCGTTTCTGGATCTTTAAGACCGTCTATGATAGCGTCAACAGATCTTCGCATAAGTTCTTGAATTTGCATTGCTATCATTTTAGTCGCACACTTCACAAATTCTGGTATTTTCTTACGACGCATGCCTCGGAGACATCTAGGGTTTTTGAGCCAATTAACAAGGATCCCATACCATGAGCTAGACACGAGATATTCAGTCCGTTTGATTTCCTCTAAAACTTTTGTTAGAAATTCATGCAATTTTAAAGCACCCATTGCCCTATACTTCGCCAAGTCAATGATATATTCGGGAAACATTTTTTCAGCCGACTCCAGCACTAGTCTTATAAAAGGATGTAATATAAGCGCACCGTCAACAAGTTTTTGACGAAACATGAGCATTTTTCCATAATTTTCTGTGATGCCTTTATATTTAAAGTAAGGTTCTTGATACCTTATCCTGGAGACGCCAGGTTCATCTCTGATGATTGTCTTAACCGCGAGGTCGTGGAGATTTTTGTTCCATTCTAGTTTGCTCTCTTGGATCAATTCTTCCATCAAAATGGGAAACATGTTCCGTAGTTTGGTGGGGACTAGGCTGCATATTTTTCGCTCCCAGTCCTTGGACATGGGCGGCGGTTGTATATTTTGCGCGCAATCTCGCAACACGGCAATGTGCCGTGACTGTGATATTTCTAACCTGTCTCGCTCCCTACGCTGCGGTAGCGGCCGAGTTACCTCCACTTTCCTTTCGGTAGCCTTCTCCTCGAGGATCTTGCGAAAGCTTTGTTGTTTGTCCTAGAATAAACAATACTCTTGAAAATTCTATTGCTACCAAAAGTTTCACTGATACGTTTAGAAATAATTATTTTTCATCCATGTAAGTAGTATCAACATCATTCAGCCGAGAGACGTCCACTTCTGGACAATGGCTGGACATTGAAACTACTAAACAGATTTCAGATCTCTAAATATGCGCGAAAAAGCACATGTAGAACTTCAATTACAGTTGGCCCTACCTACCTGGGAATCGAACACAGAACTTGTCATAATTTCACTCTCAATTTTATTGCAGCGGGAGCTACTGCCGTTCTCAACTACTTAGATATCGGTTCAATAAGTATCGAACCAAAATTAGAACTAGACACTTCTAAGATACATAGCAATAAATAGGTACGCTCGTCGAGTCGAATACTCGAAGCTCCTAAGTCTTGAGCATCGACGCCGAGTTGCTAGCCTGTCGGTTTTCTATCGGTTAGTGTGTGCGTGGGAATTGCATATTCTAAACCCCTCCGCACGTGGATCGTAAGCGCAGTAGTCTCGTTAGTCTCGTAAGCGTATCGTCATGTCATGACGCAACGAGCACGAGACCTGGGCCTGCAGTCTCGACATAGTTATTTCACGACCGAATTCTTTCGCTAATAAATTAATGTATATATATGTAATATGTATGTATACATATACAGTGTGTAACGGAAAGGTGTGGTCATATTTTGAGAACCGGCTCAGCCCATGGGTATGAATAATTCTCTAAGAAAAAGCAGAAAATTTCCAAAAAAAAAATTGGACTTTTCATACAAAGTTATCATCAGCTGATCAAAATTTGTATGGGAGGAAAAAATTTTTTTTGAGAATTTCCTTAGGTTTTCTTGAAGAAAGTTGTTCATATTGATGGGCAGATGCAGTTTTTAAAATATGACCACACCTTTCCGTTACACCCTGTAATATGTACTCGTAATATGTATATACATCAAAGGTTGCTTTTTTTTTTTCTTAATAAAACGTTGCCCCACACTAAGAATTACTCCTGTATCGTGGGTGCGTTCACAAACATGTATACACCCACTCACATATACTAGACACCCAGACCCGGAACAACTATCTGTAGGTCATACAAATATTTGTTCCGAGCGGGAATCGAGCCCGCGACACGCAGGGCAGCAGCCGAACGCTCAACCACTGCGCCAACCGTGTCGTCACTTCTCCTTGCAGGAGAAAACTTTTATTTCCTTTAATATTTTGACAAGTTATTGTTACAAGCGGTCATTAAAAAAACTTTTTACAAAAAAAAATACAACCGAGTGGTGTTTCTAGTTTGGTTTCTTCGTTATTTGACACCGACTTACGAAATTAAAGTTATTTTGCATTTTTTATTTTTAGTATTATGAAATCGGTTGTATTTTTTTTTTGTAAAAAGTTATTTATTTTTCACTCTTTTCCCATTAGAAAACTAAATGAATAGTAAAGTTATGCCCGAATTGATAGCCCCAAAAATAGGGAATTTGAACAAAGTTGGTGAAATTAGGGTGTATCAGGGTGAACTGTACGAATCTGTATACCCCTTTAGAGCGTATCAGCGTGATGTAATGTCGTGAAGTGGTGAAAACAATATACTACTTGCTATTATTTATTTAAGAGTTCCATTGTTTATCTCCGAAGTTCTTTATCAGATCTCCACCAAATTAAAATAGGACCACATGTGAAGCACCAGCTTTCAAATAAAAAAAAATCATCAAAATCGGTTCACCTAGTAAAAAGTTATGAGGTAGGTAACACACATAAAAAACAAAAAAAAAATACAGTCGAATTGAGAACCTCCTCCTTTTTTTGTAGTCGTTTAAAAAGGATCATGCCCGTGAATATGTCGCAGCCATCTGGTTGAATTCGCTATTCAATTGGACGCCTAGGCCGTTCATTAAACGCCGGCATTCAATTAAATGACTGAAGTACAACCAGCCAAGTTGTAGAACTACGCAACGTTTAACCAGATGGCTGGATGCCGTCTGAGATCGAGCCCCGCAAAGCGGAGCTCTACTACGCTTTTTAAAAAAATTTATTCACTAATAAATAATATTTTTTTGAAGTGTAAACTTCTTAAGGCGCGTTTACAATACATTCCGCGCTTAAAAGTGACAATTTCTGTAACCGATCATTACCGAGATTAATGACTATCATAATTTTGTTAGTGGCATTAGGTGTAACCTTTTCGCGAAGTTTGCGGTATCTTGTTCCTTACAGCCTGTATATAAGAGAAATAGAGGAGGACCCAAGACACTCCCCTGTGGTACACCATATTTGACCTTCCTATCGGCTGATGTATATCTACGCTCGCATTTGGTTCAAGGCATATTCTGGACATTTCTGTACCGTAAAGTTTGTCTTCAAAAAAAAAATCAAAAATCATTTATTTGCATAAATAAGGTACAGAAGGTTGACAAAATGGACAAAATTGATCTCTTATTCTGCCTTTAATTTCGGCGTGCAAATATAAGTAAATTAAAGTACTTAATATATTGTAGGTACTTAAACTATTTACTGATCATAATCATGCAGTCATTACACAGATAATTCCATTAAAATTGAAAACGTATTATTGAATTAAATTAATGTCAATATAATAATGAAAAATAATTTAAAAATAATAATCATAAATGTCAATAATATGTCAATTAATGGGAGAGATTCGACCTATACACAGTATTAATAATAATTAAAAATGACCGTGCAATTTACAAAACTTACAATTTATAATCTAGAAACTCATGTACACTATAAAAGCATTTTTCAATTAAAAACCTCGTCAAATTACTTTTAAATCTATAAAATGGTAACGTTTTTATGGAATTTGGTATTTTGTTATACAGTTTTATGCACATAATATAGCTGTTGTTACCAGTAAATGTGAGATTCGTCCTAGGTTGATATAACTTATTAGTATACATAAATCGTGGGGCGTAGTAGCTGGTCGCTTGCTGAAAAAGACTCTTATGTTTGAATACAAATATACATATCATATCTTCTAAAGAATGGACGACATGACTCTGCCTGTTTCAGCCCAAATATAGCTCTTATACACTTTTTTTGCATTACGAATGCTTTATCAATCTCCACACAACGGCCCCACATAATAATACCATACCTTAGAGTGGAGGTTATATAACCATGAAAAGCCGTTATTGCGGCATTTCTAGATACTTCGCAGCTAATACGCCTCAAGGGGTATATAAAATTGTTTATTTTAACACAGATGTCATTTATATGATTCTTCCATGAGCAAAATTTATCTAAACTTATCCCAAGAAATTCAACTGAGTCAGTTTCTGCCAGGGCAACCCCCTTATAAGATATATTTAGAGCCACCGGTTTTGATCGATAGGTATGAAATTGCATAAATTTCGTTTTATTAATATTAACTTTTAAGTTGTTAGCCTCTAGCCACTCAATAGTTCTCTGGATAGCAGTATTAATTTCTTGTTCGTACGAACTTGTATCCTGCCCCTTTATTATAATTGTAGTATCGTCAGCAAACAGTACACATTTGTGATTTAAAACGTCGGGGAAATCATTTATGTAGATTAAGAACATTGGTGGGCCTAAAATACTGCCCTGTGGCACGACATATCTATTAAACATAAGCGGAGATTGAAATGATTCTAACGTTTTAGTTTGGTCATTATAATTTGTTACTTCTACTGATTGCACTCTGTCAGACAAATAAGACTCCAGCCAGTTATATGCTGTTCCTCTAATTCCATATCTGGAGACCTTTTCCAATAATCGTTCATGAGAAACGTGATCAAACGCTTTACTCATATCCATGAACAAAACTGTAACAGGTACTTTCTTGTCAATACAGTCTGTTATTTCTTTTATTAATTGAAAGGCTGCCAAAGATGTACTTCTATTTTTACGAAACCCATTTTGTTCGTCCTTGATAATCTTGTGCTTTTCAATGAAGTTTGATAATTTGTTATGAAAAGCTTTTTCAAAAATTTTAGAAAATATTGGTATTAAAGTCACGGGTCTGTAATTGTCCATCTGAGTGCTATCACCTTTTTTAAATATTGGTTTTACTACTGATCTCTAATAAATCGGGAAATATTCCTTGTTCTAGTGAGAGGTTAACTACATGTAGAAGTGGCTCCAGAATTATATTGACTGACATTTTTAAGACGTCAGTGCGAATTTCATCATAACCACTAGCTTTGGAATCATTTAGAGACATCACTATTTTTTTAAGGTCTCTACTATCCAGTGGGTGCAAAAATATTGAATTACTGATTGTCTCAATATGATCCATTTGTTTTAATCTAGAATCCTCTTTATTATCAAGGCTATTACTGGTAACCGTGCTAATGAAAAAATTATTAAAATGATTTGCAATAAAATCAGGACTTATACAGTCACTGTTATCAATAGTAATTTTTGAAATACAGGAGCGTTTTAAATCTGTACCGGTATGCTTTTTTATTACATTCCACGCTGCCTTACACTTATTTTGAGCTTTACTTATGTATTTGGTATTATTATTTTTCCGAGACGTTAAAATGCACTTTTTCAATAAATTACAATATCTTTTGTACTTGTTTTTACGAGTTTCATTATTTTTATATTTTAATTTATAATGTAATTTACTTTTATTTTTACAGCTTATTTTTATACCTTTAGAAAGCCAGTTTAATTTATTTAATGCTTTATTCGTAACTTTTACGCGAATGGTGGGAAAACATAAGTTATAAAATAGTAGAAATGTATCGATAAATTTGTGAAATGCTTCATTTGTTGAGTTTTCTTCAAATACGTCACTAAAAGACAGACATGAGATTGAGTTTAAAAAGGTTTCTTTATTGTCATTACTATAGTCTCGTTTAAATTGATACCACCATTTTAAAACTGGTTGATGTATTTTTTAACAGCCCAAGAATATGATTGGGCTGAGTGATCAGATAAACCTAAATTATGTACTTTTGCACACCCTTTTTCTATGCTAGTTATGATGTGATCAATGCAAGTTTGTGTCTTTTTTGTTACTCTAGTAGGCGTCAAGATAACAAGTTTTATGTTGTAACTCTTTAGCATGTAATTATATTCCTTACTTTCCTTGGACTGTTTCAAAATATCGATATTTGTATCCCCACATATAATAATTTTCTTTCTTGTATAACGACGACACAATGTCCCCAATAGAGTGTTGAGTTTATTAAGAAAGATCGTTACATTCGACGACGGGTTTCTATAAACACATGATGTACCGTATTTAGTTAGTTCTAAACCACAACATTCAAATACAAATGTTTCGCTTATTTTTTGTATTTCCTGGATAATTTTAAATTCAATTTCGTTTTTTATAAGAATAATAACACCCCCCCTTTTTGAAGTTCTCCTTGAACAGTAAGCTGCTGTCGTAAAGCCTTTTAAGCGAAAGTTTTTTTCAGTACCTTGAAGCAAGAATGTTTCAGTAAGACATAGTACATCTACGCTGAGCTCATTATTTAACAATTCTAATATGGCAAATGAAATTTCGTCACGTTTGCCTAAGGCCCCGGCTATATTTTGATGTAGAACTGTTAAGCGTGGCTCATTTTTAGTCACGAAAAAAGTCATCTAGATTTTGAGTAACTGCATTAATATTATCCGTTTGTACACTAACATCGTTTAAACTACAGGTCTGCACAGCGACATCCTTGGTGCATTTTTGCCTATTTTTAATAATTAAATTTTCGGTATATTTTTTAAATACAGTTTTATAATTTATATGCAAAATTTGCCTGTGAATTAACCTACAAGCATTCAACTTTGTCATATATTTTGTTGACATATTAATATCATTAAGTAAATGTACAAAAGATGAATTCCTACAATTACTACACACCAACTTTAGTAAACTATTAACATTTTTTTCATTTAGGGTCTTATTTTTGTAAATTTGTCCGACTAACACATTTGTGAATTTTAGTTTTTTAGTTGACATAATGTATGGTGTAAATACGTCTGAATGTTCATAGGGTTTATGTCATTTGAACCTGCTAATATTATGACGAAATCAGATTCGTTAAAGTCCTTACACGTATTTGCACAGGTTTTTAGTACTTCTTCAGTAGTTGCATTCGGTTTTACAAATGATGTCACTGCAAATTTCTCACCAAGATAGTCCTGCAGAATGTTTCGGACACCATGTCCAGATTGGTCGGCAAAGATCTTTACACTAGTCTATTGTTTACACATTTGTCCATGCGATTTTATATGTTTTAGGCTCGGAAACAAATAAAAACTTAGGAGCACACAAAAACACGACTGCTTGTCGCGATGGTCGAGATGGGGAGGGGGAGAGTTGCCTGTCTATACCTAGTACACTCTAATAGTCTTTGCAATACAATAATTAATTAATTTCAAGCGCAAAGCTAATATGTCATACCAAATGTCTGCCATTTATGGATGAGATCCATAAATCAAAATCTTTAGTAAGAAAATCGATTTGTGTCAGTTAAGGCTCAATTACACCTTCCGATTTCAAGGGACCCAATTTAGGAACTAACTAACTAGGAAGCAGGAAGCGAGCAATTACACTATCCTAAATTGAACTCCTAAGTCGGCAGTGTTGCCAACTCTTACAAATTCGAGTCCCTAAACAGAATATCAAAAGTCGCTCTAAAGTCTTTTAAAAACTGATTCTACCAGGAGCAGACTTAAAAATAAAAAGAGCGTACTCAGATTTTTTTTCTGGGAAAGGGACTTTGTGAAATTTAATTTAATTTTAAACACAAACCAAAATACTACTACCCCATTTGTAGCGACAAAGTCTCTAAATTGGCAACACTTAGCTCTAAATCGGGGTGATGCGATTACACTATCCTAAATCGTACACAATTTAGGAAGTCAAATCGGGACGTCCCAATCTCACTAAATCGTACACTAACTGCTCTAACTGCTATTACACCTTCCTGTTTCCTAAATTGGGTCCCTTGAAATCGGAAGGTGTAATTGAGCCATTAGCAATACTAAATCGATTTGGTCAACAAAAAGAAAGCAAAGCTAATACATATAATACGTGAAATGTTTTTGAAGCAAACTTTATAGTTATTAATTACTTATACAAAAACGATTGGAACGACTGGTTAGTCGATTGATCAAAAATAGTTTCTATTACTTAGACTATGAAAGGTTATAGACGCAACGTCATTGGACATTAAATGAAGCAGGATCGTTATAATGTGTGAGTGACCTCGACGAACATAACGATGACGTTTCGGCTTCTCATTTTATCTGTGTGAGCTTATTTCATGTGTACAAATACAAGCCGGCTTCTCATTCTGGTGCTTCAGATTGCTGGCTTTTGACACTCTGTCTATAACCGTTCATAGTCTAAGGCATAGGTACTACATCTTTATGACCAGTAGTGTCAACGTCATGTAAAGGGAGTGAAACAATATTCATAAACTATAAATAAAAAATACACATAAAACAAAAAAAAACTTTAAATTTAATTCCCGGTTCAAAAATGAAATCCGTGACGCGGAATGTCGTAAAAAATTATGAAAATAATTACCTAAGTAATAGACAATTTTGATGTTGATGCATGAGACTTATTGGTACCACTTTTGGTTATTCTTCTATAAATAAATTATAAGTTATTATGAAAAATAGTGCCTGCAAATTAAAATTTACGCCGTCTCTATAATTCAAGAAAATCAATTATTTAAAAAAAAAATCCTCACAAATAAGGGAGTTTTTTAACGGCTAGAAATTTAGCGTCGGTAGCCAACGTAAGTTTCGCTATCAATGTCGAGACTGCAGAATATATTAACTGCAGGCCCTGCAGTCTCGACATTGATAGCGATCGCTACGTCCTAAGGATTGGTCGCTACGTCGAAAAAAAAAATGATTTTCTTGAAATATGTACAGAGACCAGCAGATCAATTGATCAGTTTTCATGAAAAATAGTGCTTGCAAGTTAAAAATTACATATTTCAAGAAAATCAATTATTTTGTCGACGTAGCGACCAATCGCTAGTAGGACGTAGCGATCGCTATCAATGTCGAGACTGCAGGGCCTGGGTCTGCAGAACTCTGCAGGCCACAACACAAACGAATCATCGCGTAGACGTATATTGTATCGTTTTGTAAGCGAAATCTCATTTAGTTGAAATCATCAACTAACAACAATAACAATCATTATCTCGTTGAAATTTTACCCGTGCGAAGAGATTTTAATAAAATAAACAACTACAATGTTTAGTATAATGTTATATTAGATTATTTTATTTTCACGCAATCGTAGATAGTGATAAAAAACTTTTTTACAAAAAAAACAACCGACTTCCAAAAAAAAAATACACTAAAAATTTAAAAATAACTTTAATTTCGGAAGTCGGTGTTTGTATTTTATTTCTTCGATATTTGACACCGACTTCCGAAATTAAAGTTATTTTTAAATTTTTAGTGTAGGTATTTTTTTTTTTGGAAGTCGGTTGTTTTTTTTTGTAAAAAAGTTTTTTATTTTTCGCTTTTTAGTTGTTATACCCCAGAACTAAAAACCCCAATAACATGGAACGTGGAATTTAAACATTTGGAGAACACAAAAACGTCATCAAGATATGCGTATTTTTCGTTTTTGTTCAGTTTCTCAAAAAGCGCTAAAGCAATTTCGATAAAATTTATATGGGACCACCTCGGGAGTATGTTCTTTCGGATAAAAAAAGAATTTTGAAAATCGGTCCACAACTGACGGAGAAATGCGCGGACATACATAAAAAAAAACTCTTTTCGAAAGTCGGTTAAAAAGTACAGCACACGTCGCTAAAAACCCATTATAACTCGGGTTTCTATTTACTCCCTCGCTAAAGCTCGGGAGTACCTCGTATACATTGTAATGAGTCGTTTTAGTCCCTTGTATAACAATATACTATTTTACGCTTGCTTTTCACGCTAGTACGCAAGCGTAATGAGTATGACAGTAAAAACCTCATACGATTCGCTGTAGCACCGCTTCGTGAGCGGACTTGTTTGAACGTGTACGTGCTCGTATTGGCCTCGTCCTACGCGCGTATTACGATACGCTTACGATACGACGCCGTGTGCGGAGGGCCTAATTCCGCCAAACCCGTTCCATCATCGGACCACTAGACGTACGGTGATGCGCCACCCTAGTACATGGTGGACATCCTACATTCCTACCCACACGCACAAAACGTTTTTGGAACACATTCTTTGTGTGTAGGTACAGCTAAGGAGTGGAATTCCCTGCCAGTCTGTGTTTCCTGAGTGACTAGGTTATGTAACTACTTCTAGGCAAGCGTGCTCCATCTTCGACGACATCATCGCTTACCATCAGGTGTGATAGTGGTCAAACGCTAGCCTATCAAAGATAAAAAGTACCTATTTTTATACTTAGATGATAAGTAGGTATTACAGTTATAGATGGGGGTGCGAGCGAACTTAAATGTATTCAAGGCCCCTTGACTCATGGTGGCGGTGGGATCTATGGGTTTTTAGGTAGGATATGTTTTCGGTACGAATCCGACATAACCCTCCTTTCTCTTCAGCCGGGATCGGACGTGACGGGATGAGAAATACCCCCGCAAATAAGTAATATAATACGAACTCGAGCTAGGTACTTCTAAAATGTAATTGAAGTCCAATAAATTAGGGCGCGCAAAATTGGGTGTTATGTCGTGCCAGCCACACGAAAACGAAGAATAACTACTAGACATAAAGTAGTTTAGTACCTACTTACCTAGTGCAATAAAATTAATAGTTTTACCTTGATTCTATTATAAGGTGGTAACGGTATAAAAGGCAGTTTGTCCATCTGATGTACATCGGGTATAGGCCGCATCAATGGCACACGACACCCATTTTTCGTCGTCAGCAGCTTTCTTAGATCGCTCTCGTCCATTTTGTCAGTTTCTAAACGTATAAAACAAATATTTTGTAATAAAATTTAGTTTTTAACAAATAAAAAGCATCGTTTCTAAAGTCATTCTGACGTAGAAATTGACCAATGACCCCATGCAGTGTATTGATGTCACAGTTGAATATGGACCTCAATAACAGATACCATGGCAACCGTTTGGTTTACGCAGATAATAAACAACCAAACGAAAGAAAATAGGGATTGTCGGGATAGTTCGGACATATTATAAAGCTCTATCTACACAGTTTTAGGTCAGGGCAATTTGAGATCCAGGCTGTCATAATGTTTGCAAGCAATGTTTTTATCGAGGTACCTAGATATTCTGTTTAGTGTTACCGCTAATGTGCGTAAATAAGTTAGAGTGCAGATTATCTGGCTGAGTCCGTTAAAGTGGAAAAAATTGTTTCAGTTCTTACATTTTAGGTAATTAGTTAATCTGCAGACTTCTTAAGTACCTAATCTGCTGACTAACGGCCAAGCATACAGTAAAGTTAATAAAACTGGTTATTTGCTTCAGTAAAACAATCGAATTGATTGTAATTATTAATATAATTTGTTTATGTTGAACTAATAATAATAATACATATAATACAATAATATAATCTATTACATACACTCAGAATCGCACTTTCCAAAGCAACGAAAGGTGGGTTTATAGGGCTTGGGAGCGACCGGACCAAGGTGTGTCTGATAAGCATTTACCGGATGATGACGCTATGAGTTCATTCTGGCGCAGCATCTGGTCGGTGCTTGTCAGGCACACCGAGGGTGATTGGACTCGAGAGGTCGAGCGTGCGTGCGACCTTATACCAAAAATGGGGGCAATTACCATCAGCCCCCAAGATGTAGCTCGTGCAGTCCGTCCGTTGCCTAACTGGAAATCTCCAGGGCCGGACGGGCTGCACAATTTCTGGATTAAATGGTTCCAAAGGTCGCACGCTCGCTTGGCAGCTCAGTTCCAGTCTGCCTTAGAGTCAGGGTCGCTGCCCCAGTTTCTTACGACAGGAATAACCCACCTGCTCCATAAATCAGGTAGTACTGCGGAACCTAAGAATTATAGACCGATCACGTGTTTACCGACGGTCTATAAAGTTCTTACATCCATTCTGAGAGCTAAAATTAACATCCATATTGATAAAAATCGTATCATGTCAGCCTCCCAGAATGGATGTAGGAATGGGTCCCGCGGTACTAAGGAGCTGCTCCTCATCGATACTGCTATTAGCCAACAGGTTCGTCGTTCTCGAAGAGATCTGTCGACATGTTGGATAGATTACAAGAAGGCCTATGACTCGGTGCCACATACATGGCTCATGAGGGTGCTGGAGTTGTACAAAGTTGATGCAACTCTGCGCACCTTCCTGATGTCGTGTATGGGGCAGTGGAGTACAGTCCTTCACTATCCAGGATGTCAGCAGATACAGGAGAACAGCGAACCGATAAGGATCGAGCGTGGCATATTCCAGGGCGACAGTCTGAGTCAACTATAATTTTGTCGGGCCCTCAACCCTCTCAGTACACTACTGGAGGGTTCGGGACAAGGCTATCGGTTGAGAAGAGGTGGTCAGGTCATATCACACCTCCTTTACATGGATGATCTGAAACTCTTTGCCCCCAACAACTTGCAACTGATGAAGCTACTGAAGGTAACAGAAACCTTTAGTAGCGCCATCAGGATGGAATTTGGTGTGGACAAATGTGCAGTCATGCATGTATGGAGAGAGCGAGATTATGGAATCCGTGGGCACTCAACTCTCGGATTCCATACACCTTAGATCCCTCTGCTCAACCGAAACCTACAAGTATTTGGGTATGTCGGAAGCGTTAGGCATCAATACTGCTGACGTGAAACAGTCGTTGAGGGAGCGCTTCTTTGGCCGCCTGAATAAAGTACTAAATAGTCTTCTATCAGGCGGGAACAAAGTGCGCGCCTTCAACGGTTGGGTCATGCCGGTATTGATGTACTCCTTCAGCATACTCAAATGGACTCAGACGGAACTTGACGCCCTGGATAGGAGGGTCCGCGCACTGCTGACCGCAAATCGGACGCATCACCCACGATCATCGGTGATGAGGCTGTATATCCCGCGGAAATGTGGGGGTCGTGGCTTCTTAAATGCTAAGACCCTGCACAACCGCGAGGTATGCAGCCTTAGAGAATATTTCCTAGAAACCGACGTGGGTACTCTATGCATTGAGATGTGGCCGCTGTGGACAAGGGCCTCACCCCGCTCTCCTTGGTAAATGAGAACTGGCGCAAACTTAAAGTACTGGATACTAATGATCGCAGGGAAGTATGGCAGAGCAAGGAGCTTCACGGACGCTTTTACCGGATCCTACATGGACCCGATGTAGATCTCTTTGCGTCCGTATCCTGGCTGCGCTTTGGTGACCTATTCGGGGAAACCGAAGGTATTGTCTGTGCGATTATGGACGAAGTTATGATGACGAATAACTACCGGAAATATATTGTGAAGGACGGTACGGTTGAAATCTGTCGGGCATGCCACCGGCCCGGGGAATCAATCCGACACATTATTTCTGGTTGTTCTCGTCTAGCTAACGGAGACTATTTGCATAGACACAACCTTGTAGCCACGATTATTCACCAGCAACTTGCTCTTAAATACAATCTTGTAGAATCTGAAGTTCCGTACTATAGGTATGAGCCCGACCCAGTTCTCGAAAATGGCAATATCACGTTGTATTGGGATCGATCTATCATCACTGATAGGACTATTGTTGCCAATAAGCCTGACATAGTGGTGATAGATCGGCAAGAGCGTCGCACAATGATTGTTGATATAGCTGTCCCTCATGACGAGAACCTCGTGAAGGCTGAGAAAGATAAAAAAACAAAGTATCTTGATCTGGCTCGCGAGGTTGTCGACATGTGGGAGGTAGATACAGCAGTCATTGTGCCGATAGTCGTGACGGCCAATGGCTTAATAGCCAAGAGCCTCGACGAACACCTAAGGAGGCTCTCGTTGGGCAGCTGGATCAAGGGCTTGATTCAGAAGGCAGTACTCCTGGACACGGCGCGCGTAGTTAGGAGGTTCCTCTCTCAGGAGCCCTGACCACCGGTAGCTTGGACCCTATCCCGATACCGGTGGGATACTATTTTTTATATTTTTAAATGTTTTTATATTTTGATATTTTAATATTTAAAAATGTAAATTGTATGTATATATAATAAAATAAATGGCATAATAATAATAATTTATTCACATAAAAAACACACAAGACATATGAAGTCCCTGCCGCCTGAGCTAGGTTCAAAGACCTGTGTTACAGGAGGCAGTGTCTTCTCCCATTTGTTGTCACAAAAGCAAAAGAAAAGATGCAAATTGATATGGGTGTGTTTATCTGTAGAGTATTAGTGTGAAGTGTAGTGTGGATGTAGAAGTATTAAATTTTGTGTTTTATGATGTTTTATGTGTGAATATGAGTATGCTGTACATTTATCCTACTCATGGCATTCCTAAAATGGAGTGAGGGTAGCAATTTTTCAGTCTGGTCATAGTCTAAACCTAGTAGCCACTGCCTTAGTGATATTTTAGTTTCACGAAGCGATAGGGGGTGGAAGTTAATTATTATATTTATCTTATTATATAAGTATATAGACATGAAGCATTGCTGTCGCCTGGCAGATGCTGTATGGCACTTCAATGATGGAGAAACGTCTCTGATAGTACACTTTTTGTGGTAATCTGAAGTATTATATGGGGTAATTTTATGTTGCTTAATGAGTAGTTGCAGTACATACAGTTGTCTTACTGTAAGAACTTGGCATGATTCGTACAAGGTTTTCGTTGGGAACCTATATGGCCTGTGTGTCATGACTTTTAATAAAGACCTTTGGGCTCTTTCTAGGTGTATCACTAAGGTCTTGCACGCCCCTCCCCATACAACAGCACAATATCCAAGAACTGACTGAGCTAAAGCGTAGTAAACAGTCCGTAGTAGTTCAAAGTCGGCCATCGTCATGCCTCAAATGTCTAAACACCCATACAAGCTTCCTAGTACGAGCTGTTACCATATCTATATGTGGAAGCCAACTCAATCTTTCATCCAGTATAACCCCAAGATATTTAACGTCGGTCGATTTTTTTATTGAAAGACATGAACAATCTATGTTAGGAGAGTATTTACAAGTATGTACCTTTTTTTTTTTTTTTTTTGGGGGGTGGGAAATCATCCTATGACTTCTTCCGCTCTAGGGTGGAGCGGAAGGGTGTGTCAGACTCTTACTGACTAAAACCCACCCCTGTTCCTCCCTGCCTCGAGTGCCCGGGGGCGAGGTAACTCTTTCGAATTTATCCTCCACCCCCGGGCAGGCATCGGCCGTGGCAGGCCCCGTCCCTATTGCTGACAACTCTTTGAGGCGCGCGTGGAACACTACGCGCCGTCGACTCCCGGGCCTGGTGCTGATCGGGCGGCGAGTTACCCACTACTCGTCGTCCGCAGGCCCGGGTCTACGGTGGCCGGAGATCGTCTCGCGGCCCCTGGCGTCTCCTGCGGCGGTCGCGGCTGGGGGCACCAGGGCGACTCGGCCGTTGTTTAGCCTCCCTAACGTATGCCGCCTCCCTCTTCGCGAGCATTACTGCTTCGCAGAAGGAGGAGACGGCCTCCCATTCCCTCTCGCTCCGTACCATGGCCTGAACCAGGGCACGGCGCGAGAGGTCGCTGTCGCCTATCGCATCCACGAGGACACGGCGGTGTTCTGCCCAAGCGGGGCAAACCTCCACCGTATGCTCCACCGTGTCCTCTGGGCGATCCTCGCAGTGGAAACACTCAGGGGTCACCTCCGCCTTGACACGACACAGGTACCTCCCGAAACAGCCGTGTCCGGTGAGCACTTGCGTCAGGCGGAAGGTGAGGTTGCCATGGCGCCTCTCCAGCCAAGCCTCAAAGAGGGGCACTACCGCCTCAATGGTGGCGTGCCCAGCGCTGGGTTGCGACAGTCGGTCTCTCCATGTCACCATGAGATCCTGCCGGAGCTCCGTCCGCCGAGCCGCGAGTTGTCGCGGCAGCGGAGTTTCGCCCCGGCGTTTGGCCTCCTCGCGCCACTCGTACAGGTGCGCGAGGATTTTTGCCTCCAGATCCCATGGTGAAAGTCCGGCAAGGAGGCTCGCAGCCTCGCGGGAGATCGTGCGGTATCCTCGGATCATACGGATCGCCATGACCCTCTGGGACGCGTTCATCTGGCGAGCTGATCGCTGCCTCAACGAACGCGCCCACACCGGCGCTCCGTAGAGGGCCATGGTGCGCACGATCCCCGCATAGAGCCTACGGCAGGAGGCGTTTGGCCCCCTCAGATTGGGTAGGAGCCGCTTTAAGGCGGCCCCGGCCCTGTCCAATCTGGGAGCCAAACGTCGAAAGTGCTCGACGAAGTTCCGCCGGCTGTCGAGGACGAGTCCCAGGTACTTCATCGTACCCTCGACGCCGATGCGAACCCCTCCTACCGTGATCCGGGAACCCGACGGTGGCGCGTTCCGACGACCATGAAAACACATGGCCTCGGACTTGTGCAATGCCACCTCGAGTCCCAGTTGCTGGATCAAGTATGTACCTTGAAATCAACATTTGGTGGTGTAATTTTGGCAAACGAAAACTGTAGGTATGTGGTTTTTGCAAGATTTAAAGTTAATAGGTTTGTGTTAAGCCATGGACTGATCTGATTAAGTCCCACCTCAGCTATTTGCTTGACCTCGTCCCATGAATCACCATGGAAAACTAGGGCCGTGTCATCAGCATAAGTAAAAAATTTTCCATTTAGAAGTTTTTGTTCACATAGATCATTTATATAAACTAAAAAGAGACTTGGGCCAAGAACACTGCCTTGTGGGACCCCGTAAACCACTGAAGCAGTGGCACTCACATAATTACCGATTCTAACTTGTTGTGTACGGCAATTTAGAAAATCTCTCATAATCATGAGCGCATTTCCACGAATACCGATGCGTTCTAACTTGTCCACAAGGGCAGGAATCGAGACGGTATCAAATGCTTTGGCTAGGTCGAGGAATATACCTAGACATTTTTTCTTGGAATCAACCTGTGTAGTAACATAGTCCGTTAATGTACACACGGCATCTTCAGTACTTTTCCCCGACCTAAAACCAAATTGACAGTTTGATAAAATGTTGTGTTTTTCAAGATATTTCATGAGTCGGCTGTTCAATACTTTTTCAAATATTTTGGAGAGTGATGTCAGCACCGAAATAGGTCTATAATTTGAGACTTCGTCTCGAGGCCCACCCTTATAAACAGGAGTGCTAGGTGCCCGCTTAAAAACTTTCGGAAATACTCCTTGCGAGAAACACAATTCAAAAAGTCTCATTAAAGGAGTGATTATAATGTGTTTAGATAACTTAAGTAATTTCACCGGAATTGTGTCCCAGCTAGCGGAACAATTATTCTTAAGGCCCAGTATCAGCGATTCCAGTTCTGCCTCATCCGGTGGAAGAAACACGATAGAATTCGCAAGACGAGGTATGTGAAAGTCGTTTGACGCAGAGCTGGAGTCACTTAAGGCAGCCACTGCATCCGCTAACTTTTTGCCAATATTAGAGAAATATTTGTTGACATGCTCTAGCTCTTGTTCCGCGTTATCAATGGAGGACAACAAGTCCTCAGATGATGTCTTGGGTTTTTTATAATCTATAATTGTTTTAATGGCATTCCAAGAGTCCTTGTTAGTTTTAGCACTACGCAGTAAAGATTTTTCATATTGTCTCTTAAGTCTTCGCAGCAATGAATTGCAGAAGTTCCGGTATCTCTTATACGTTATTTCAAGGGTAATATTGTCTGGATTATTTTTAATACTTTTGTGAAGTTTGTCCCTGTTTCGAATGCAACGCAAAAGCCCAAGGGTTAGCCAGGGTTTAAGAGTTATCTTTTTATTTGGGATATGGAAAGTACTTGAGTTCCGCCTTATTGCATTCGATAATTGTTTGACAAAGACTGTTGCGGTCTCATTGGCATCAGATATGGGAGTTATGTAGGAAAAGTCTACTGTCTCGAGGTAGTTTATACATCCCTGGAAATCAATTTTTTTTGAAGTTGTTACTTTAACTTAGATTGTGTAAGGCTCATATTTAGTATTACTGTGGCGTGGTCTGTTATTGTGGAGTCGATTTCAAACACTGAGGCAGGGAAGAAAGTTTTTAAAATAATGTGATCGAGACAATTGTTCAGCCTTGTCGCATATAGATGACCCGGTATCATACCTAATTCAGCTAATAAGTTCAAATAAGGTGCACTATTCCTATTAGTATTATTGTTTTTAATGTCAATATTAATGTCGCCAACAAGTATGACATTTCTTTTTCGTTGAGCATAGTGGGCGAACAATATTTTCAATAGAAGTTAAAAAACTATCTATACAGCGAACTGATGGTGATCTGTAAACAGCCAAAATAAAAATATCCGGATCTAATTCCACTGTGAGAAAATTGGCTCCTATTGGTTCAGGTTCCACTATCTTGTACTTTATATTTTTCTTGACGTATATAACGAGCCCGTCATTTTGATTAAGGCAATTATGGAAGTACTGATAATTATAGTTTTCAATATTAGGAATAGGTTTATGATCGCTCAACCAACACTCAGTTAAAATGATTAGATCAGGTTCAAAAGACAGTCTAGATAACTGAGCCAATAAGCCGTCTGTATTTTTGTATATGCTGCGAATGTTTTGTGAGCATATATTCAGGGACGTAGGACAGTTCTTTATAAGCGTATTGCATGCATCGGTGTCACAGGTATAGGCTGAGGCTACGCTTATATTATCTAGTTCAGTAGAAATGACGTTGGTTGAGTCAATCACTAGCGGCACTCACTAAGCCTGGTAGTCAGGCTGGCCGGCAGGTAGATAGGTAGGGGGTCCAAATAAAGTACACGATTTGGTAGAAAATATACTCTATTTAAGCCAACTTCTGTTGCCCTAATCACGCCCAGGTTTTGAGGTAGTAGGTACGCTGGGAACACTGGCCTGAACCGTAGTGCAGCTCTGCCGGCAGCCCTGCTCCTTCCCAGGTTGCACTTCTAGGTCTTCAGCAGGACCTAGGTAGTTCCAGACCAGGATCAGGTCTGATCTTCCACTCGCCGCCAGGTAGAAGGTTGCGAAGCAAGGGTCTAAGGTGGAACATAAATCCTGGAAGCGCAGACACAAGGCAAGCGTTAGCAGAGCTCGGACCACATAGCCGGGTCCAAAGGTCACAGTGTCCCAGCAGACAAAGAAAAAAATAACACAGCTGCTTCTAGACAGAAATTTAGAAAGAAGAAATACCTTACAATAGAAACACTTAAGCAATGCATGGAAACTTACCCCAGCGGGATTTCCGATTAGGATTTGTTTTTAGATCAAAATATAAGTAATAAATAGGCAAGTACGTTATTGCTATGTAGATCGGGAGACCGTGTGACACAGCCGTCACGTTTGATGCCTTTAAGTGGGCTGCCCGTTGATTTTTACGAATGCACCCGAGGTGAGCCGAACGATCGCGCGCGGCACGACCAGTTTTTAACTCGTTTAGAGATGCGTAGGCGCAATAGATACGAGGACCTTTGTGTAAACAATTAATATTGGGTTCCGTAGTATGTTTTATGTAAAATTAATTATATTATAATGTAGTTTAAATTGTTAAGTAGTAAGTTGTGTTTCTTTTAGTTTAATTAAGGTTTTTTATTAATAGTTTTAGAATAAATCTATTGTAATAATTTGTAGTTTTATAATTTCTAACCTACTCTTAGAGCTAGCAAGGTACAACGTTACAGTACCCCGCCGCAAAGTGAAGGATTTTTCGTACTTAGAATAGAAAAATCCGCTATCACTACCAACTGCAACCTTACTAATACGTTCAGACTAACATTCATACTTCACGCTTACATAGAAGGTATCACACCGTCTGTGAGTCTTTTAGTTTATGACTTGAGACCTTAACAAACAGAGTAACAATTATATTGTATCAATTGTTCTCGTTAGTAAGTTTGTATGTAAAAACTAATACGATATTTAATACATAAGTTAAGTAGATAAGATGTTACTATTAGGACTAGGTTAGATATTTTAGCTTATTATAATTATTATGTTTTGTAATTTGTGATTTTAATATCTTTGATATGCCAGGAACCTAGTGGTTTTCCAGACATATCGGCTAACTCGTAGACAAGAGGAGACTTTTTACCGATTATTTTACATTTTATAAATTTCGGTGCTAACTTTTTATTAAAATATTTGTCCTTGTCACTTAGGTAAAACGTCTTTCTCCACACCATATCACCAACATTAAATTCAGCCGGTTTTCGGCGTAAATTATAATGTTGACAATTACGACTGTGAGCCTGTAGAAGCAGTGACTGAACTTAAAGATTGAAGATAGGACACCTATGTTCTCCGCGTAGAAATCGCGAGGTTGAAAAGTTAAATCATCATCAGTATCAGTATCGATATAATGTGTACCGCAAGTTACTAATTCACGTCCGTATACAAGAAATGAAGGGGTGTAGCCCGTAACTTCATTTACGGAACAATTCACAGCGAATTGTATTTTAGGTACAGACTGTTCAGCATTACCCTAAAATCAAACGACTTTGGACCCTCTGCATGTAACATTAAGGTTTATTTAATTTATATTAGCTTATCAGACAACGGCTCGAGGATTTGATGAACAAATACAATAATAATATAGACACGCAAATTTGATCTTTAAAACGTTAGCATTAGGTAATATTTTATAACTATTTGTTATAATATGACGAGTGTAATAGCTTATTTATTGATTGAGATCAAGTAATTCTGGTCTCGTGGTCTTTGTGTAAGACTGAGAAAAACGAAGTTCGAGATCAAATCCTGCGACAAAGATATTGTTTTGCTTTCAATATAAAATTTATATTCCAAAACTATTTCTTGTATTATTGTAAAGAACTACAGACTAGGTATACATAAACTTTTTAAAATGGTAATATTTTCACATAACTTGTAATAAGTGGGTAGTTGAAAAATAAATATTCGTATTCATTATAAAGCTGGTATTCAAATGCTACTATGGAGTGATTATTTAAAATACAAAATAATTTGCACGAGGAGAAGATGGCTGCTCGTGCTGTGCAAGAATAAACTTTATGATAGTATACTATATGGTTCAATTTTTTTTGAATATTGCGTGTAAGATCAAATTTCAATGCGGCTTATAAGAGTTGTGTTGGTCTTGTGGTCACTAAGGTAGTGCGATGTTCATCGTTGTCTACGTTCGAAACCAAGTTTAACCTAAATTTAGATATTTTATTACACTTTTTTACATTTCTTTAATAGACGACGTAGGGTATTATCTTTGAAACGGGCAGTTTGTATAGAAATAAAACTAAAAAATTGCAAGTTTAAAATGTTTATTATTTCATTAAAACACTTAAGTAAGATAAAGTAAGTAAATGCTCATATATTTCCAAATTAATATACTTTTTATATTAGTATGCCATATAAACATTAAAAAAGGCATGCTTATGCTTAAAAGTTTGTTAACGAGAAAATGAATTCATCATGCTTTACAAATTTATAGCTGCCTATATGTAGTGAATAAACATGTTATTTGAACAGAAAAAAATCTGTTTATAACAATAACATCACCACATAATCTGCAACATTTTAATGGTTGAACAATCAATCCATTGACCATTTACTTACATGATGTGTTTAAATATACCTACTAGATGAACTAGTAGCGGAGTGGCGCACCGTCCCCTGCTATAACTTGTTGTAAGCTGCTACGCATATCGCGCACCATGTTCCAACACAAATCTTTGCCTCTCATGTGCTCCCAAGTCGATGTCACGACCTCAGCCAAGTTGTGTTTGTTTCGCACTTCCGTTGTGTCCCACTTTAAAACCATTTGACCTCATAGATTTTCTATAGGGTTTAAATCAGGACTTTTAGATGGCCAATTAATAACTGTCACACCTTCTTGAGCAGCTAACCATTCCCGCACAATGCCTGCACGATGGATGGAGCAGTTATCGTGCATGAAATAAATATGTGACGTTGGATAGGCAATTCGCACAGTCGGCAGCATGACGTCACGCAGAATCTCCAAATACAAACTGCTATTAAACCTACCACCAACTTCCACCAATTCACCAGGTCCCATGGACGACATCCAGCCCCAGTAGCCCAGGGTTATTCTACCGCTGGTTCTACAAGGTAGCAAGCACTTCTCGTTGTAACGTTCTCCTTTCCTCCGCCATAAGATTTTACGTCCATCTTTGTCCGATTTAAATGATTTTTCATCAGTGAAGATCACAACATTTTCTTCCCAATTAAAATTTAAATATTCCCGGGCAAAACGGACCCTTTCTGCACGATGAGCAGGTGTCAATGCAATTTTCTGTGCCGGTTTATAATTCTTTATCCCTGCAACGTATAAATGCCTTCTCACTGTTTCCACTGAAATATTGTGGTTTATTGCGGTTGCACGAATGGGCAAAAATAGATTTTCAACGTGGCTTGAAACAATAGCCCGGTGGCGTTCGAATTCGGGACTAAACTTAATGGCTTTTGCTCCTGGACGAATCCGCTGAATATTTCCATTGTCTCCATAACGTCTTAGCCATAGCCTGACCGTATTTCTCTAAAACAAAAATAATCATTTTTGTAACCGTGTATGTAACTTGTAAGGAGTGAATGTAATGGTAAAATAGCCAACTACGCGTTCATTAATCACAATCAATAAAATAAAATAGGTATAAAAAAACACTTACTGCTATATTAAGACGGTGACCAATCTCTCTAATTCCAACATTCTGCTCATGTAAAAATATTATTTTATGTTTGGTATAGTCGTCAAGTTGCGATTGCGACATGATGCTATATTACAGCAAATTGCTTAAAAATACTTAACGAGTTAAACGATTTACAAATGTGTGTGCGCAGTCACTGCTATTAGGCGTAGTATAAATTTTGTTACTTAGATGAATTTATGATCTACCTCACGAAGTAAATATGTTTTACTTCGTATTCAACCATTCTTGATAAATATAAATTCTGTGAACTTAGAGTTTTTTAAATTACCCACCCTTTTACAAGATAAGTTATTAGGCGAAAATCATATTGGTCGTTCTTTAATATTGCAAGCAATTTTGTAGAAATGAAAACAAATTAAAAAAGAAACTGATGTATAGGTGGACTGTGTTTTCGAACCCACATGCTGTTCGTCGTCAATCCAGCGTCAAACCGTTAAGCCACAAGAACCTGTTGGGAATACGCGAAATTAAAGTTTGGGTTGTAATTATGTAGTGTGATTAAGCTTTTCAACTTTAATGTTAACGAGATAATGATCAAAATAGCTTAACAAAAACATATATAATGCCGGTGGCTCCGACTTTTTTGGGCGGGTTTACCTTAACGTTACGTGTTAAAGATCAAATTTGCGTGTCTGTGTTATTATTGTATTTTTGTTCATCGAGTGCTCGAGCACTTGTCTGATAAGCTCATATAAATTAAATAAACCTTAATGTTACATGCAGAGGGTCCAAAGTCGTTTGATTTTAGGGTGGGTCAGGTAATGCTGACAACAGTCTGTTCTAATAGATCCCAAATACGTTGATCGTTAGAGATGAACGTGGAGATGGCAGTCATTATCGTTTTATTATAACGTTCAACTGTGTTTACATGTGGTGAATATTTAGGCGTAAAATGCAACTTAGGAACTTTATATTTACCTAGCATTTGTTTTAGCGTGGTACTTATAAATTGTTTACCATTATCCAAAATCACAGTGGAAGGGATGCCATGTATTAGGAATACACATGTTCCTCCAGTATTTTAGTAATAATTTCTGCGGTAGCACGCTTGATTGGAAATAGTAAGCAATACTTACTAAAACAACAAGTGACAACTAGAATAAAGGTGTTTCGTTTCCTAGTAGGAGGTAGGGGTCCTACTAGGTCTACGCTAATAACTTGGAAAGGTCTAGTGCAATGTTTAGGTCTACCCATTTCACCTAGAATCGCGTGATTTTGGTGTTTGTGCGCGATGCAAGTATCGCAAGAAGTGACAGCTTTTACAACGTCTGCATGCATACCAGGCCAGAAATAACTGAGACTTAAACGTTTAAAAGTTTTAAAAATTCCGAAATGACCAGCTGTTGGGTCCGAGTGGTTTTCGAGCACAATAGCTTGTCTCGACTCAGCAGGAATTACTTCCTTCCACTCAAACTCTTTATGTAAAGGGTTATTAGTTTTTGAATAACGGAATAAACGATTGTTTTTAATTAGGTAATTAGGAAATGATGTAGGAGAATTCTGACAACCATGAAATATATTTAAGTACCACTGATCAATGGTGTTAGGTACAATATTATTAGAATCTATAGCCGAAATTTTACATGAACGTGACAATGCATCAGGGATAACATTATCAACGCCACGCCTGTGTTTAATTTCAAAATTAAAGGCTGATAGACGGACACCCCAGCGAGCTAACCGTCCAGTTGGGTTGCTTAGATTTAGGAACCACTTGAGAGCTGAATGGTCAGTATAGACGACAAACTGTATACGATTATCAAGATAGCATCTCCAGTGTTCCAGAGCTACTAATACAGCCAAAGCTTCACGCTCCGTAATGCTATAGTTCCTTTCAGGTCCAGTCAAAGTTCTACTATAGTAGGCAATAGGGTGTTCAACTCCTTCTATGGTTTCGGTTAGCATACCTCCAACAACATAGTCGCTAGCATCAGTATGCACTTGAAAGGGAAGGTTAAAATTAGGACAAGATAGAGTAGGGGCAGAAACTAGTAGTTCCCTTAATTTATTAAAGGACTCTTCAGCTTGGGTAGTCCAAGCAAAAGGATTAGTTTTTTTATTAGCAGAAGTTAATTTGTTTAACGGACCAGCAATTGAGCTAAAGTTAGGGACAAACTTCCGGTACCACGAAGCTATACCTAAAAATCGCTTAACTTCTTTTTTATTTGTAGGTGTAGGGTAGTTGACAATAGTATCAATTTTAGAAGGATCAACATGAAGACCTTTAGAGTTGATCACATAGCCAAGGTATTTAAGCTCCTTACGAAAGAAAACTGATTTTTCGATGTTAATAGTTAAATTAGCCATTTTTAGTTTTTTATGAACTCTCAGAAGTAGAGAAATAAGAGATTCAAAATCAGAACTAGCCACAACGATATCATCTATATAAACAAATACAGAGTTTTCAAATTCAGGTCCATAGAATAAGGTATCATCTAGTCTTTGTTGTGTAGCCGGTGAATTTGTCAACCCGAATGGCATAGTGACAAATCTGTAGGTACCACGATGCGGAATGTAGAACGCAGTTTTGTTACGGTCAATTTCAGAAATTGGAATCTGTCAAAAGGCTTTAGATAGGTCTATACTACTTAGGTATTTAGCATTTTTCAGGTTGTCTAGAATCTCAGATATGTAGGGTAACTTGTAGGCATCCCTTTTAGTCACCGAGTTTAGTTTCCTGCTATCTAGACAGAATCTGAGCTTGCCATCTTTTTTAGGTATAAGTAAGACAGGTGAAGACCTTGCAAGGGCTCTCGCATTCTTCAACCACACCTAGCGCTAGCATTTCATCCAGTTCATCAGATAAAATACGTTGCTTTTCTGGAGAAACGCGGTAATATCTTTGCCTAATAGGTAAAGAATCTCCAGTATCAATGTGATGAGTGACTAGATTAGTTCTACCCAAACCACACTTTTCAGTAGAAATTTCCTTAAACTGATCGATGACATTATCAGCGGTAACACGTTGATCTTTAGTAAGTTCATTGTAGGAATGTAACATACTCGTACTATTGACTGGCCTGTTGGTCTAGTGGTTAGTGACCCTGACTGCTATGCCGGAGGTCGTGGGTTCGATTCCCACCCAGGACAAATGTTTGTGTGATGAGCACGATCATTTGTTCTGTGTCTGGGTGTAATTTATCTATAATATGTATGTATTTAGAAATATATAAGTATGTTTATCAGTTGTCTAGTACCCATAACACAAGCTCTGCTTAGCTTGGGACTAGATGGCGTTGTGTGATAGTTGTGGAATAATATATTATATTATTATTATTATATTAGCTTCAGAGACCGTGTTTACATTAGTAGGGCAATTAGACAAACTATGTAGCGAAATAGAATTATAATATTTTGGAAAGAGATTAAATTTTGTCCAAAAATCGACACCGAGAATGAGATTGGTTTTTATAGTAGGTATAATATAAGCTTTTAAAATATGAAACTGTTTTTCGAATGTTACGGGTAAATTAACATAACCAATAGTAGGTAAATTTCCGCCTCCTGCAGCAGTGAAGGTTTTTAGGTCTTTATGAATAGCTAGGCCGATAGATTTTAGATATTCAAAACAATTGTTACCTAGAATAGTTGCTGCTGAGCCAGAGTCTAGTAATCCACACAATGTGATATTACCTACCTGGACAGCTGCGTAGGGACGTATATCATCTATAGGTTTTTTATCGAAGATTGTTGTAACAAAATAGCTTGAAAAGAAAGTTTTAATAGTTGTTAGCCAATTTTTCCAATCATTTTCATCAAAGTTTTTAGAAGTTTTAGTTTTGTCGTTTATATTAGAACAATCTTCAATAGTTAGTTTTTTGAATTTGATTTTGTATGACACTTAGGGCAATCAGGATATTTTACATTTTTAGTTCCACATTTAAAACAAATAGGGTACCTGTCAGCTTTACATTGACTCAAGGGATGATCAGAGTTACGACAACGTGGACAGAAAACAGTTTTAGTATCTGAACTAGGCTGTGTTATAGCAGCTACACTAGTGTTTGGTTTGTTATTGAGATGATAAGAATTATTATTACCATGTTGATTTTTAAAATTTGCTTTAGTGTAAGATGAATTTTTATCTGGATTGTTATTATATTTATTATTATATCTATGTTGATTGTAGAATTTAGGTTTATTTGAATTAGATTCATTAAATTTTGAGAAGGCCAGATCTGGAGCCAAGGTTTCACCTGTAACTCGGAGGTTCTTTAAATTGAAAAGTTAAGGACTGTATTCTTTCAAAGTTCCTGCAGATTGCTTTTAAGCTGTCTATAGAATTTATTGATAATGAGTTAGAAGACAGCACACTAGCATAACAAGGTCGAATATTATGTAGAAGGATCTCTAGTTTTTCTTGTTCCGATATATCTTTACTAAGCCTGGAGAATAATTCTTTCATTTTAGCAAAATAGATTGTGATGGTCTCAGTATCACCTTGAGTGCGCTGCCGAATCTCAGACAGAAGTCGGTAGTCATAGTCAAACTGACTGAAATCCTCAACCAGTACTGCTACAAGTTCCTCCCACGTAGACACAGAGGTTCTGATGCTACGGTACCAATGCAACGCATCACCCGTAAATATTTCCGTGGCATAAGCTAACAATTTAGAGGAAGGTATGTTTCTAGCCGTGCTGTACTCCCTCACTCTTTGTATGAAGGCGTGAACGCATGATTTGCCATTATATTTAAGTTTTTGTAAATCACTAATATGCGAACGGTCACAATGTATCGACACGTTAGGTGGAACATCACTAGATGCAATTGGATCAACAACTTCTGCTACAGGCTCACAGCTAGTAGGATTAGCAGATTTATTTATAGCATCTAGTTTAGCCGAAAGTGCAGTAATATTTTTTGGTAATGATTTTATTTTTCCTGCATGTTTAGGATCAGAATCATCTAAACGTTTTATACGGTGATATAGGTGATTGCATAAAGCCCTAGTACGTTCGAAGAGATTATTATCGAAGTTATCCTCAAGATTCTTTACGCGTGATAATAGCTCGCTTAGAGATGTGCTAACGGGTGTGTAATGTATGATATAATAACAAATGCTCTAATTTCACTTGAAATAACGTTCATATAATATAATTTTCATAATTATGCTATAAAATCATATAACCTAATTTCATATGACCTAATGTTTCATATGATATAATTTTCATTTAATATAAAACATTTAGTATAACGTTCATTTTATATAATTTTCAATATGTATAATATTCTTTTTATATAACATTCATTTGGCCTAATGTTCTTTTGACCTAATTTTCATGTTTAATGGTCACAGTTCTAACCTAACTCAAATGGCACCTAACCAAATCTTAAAATATTCAATGCATGGTCGAGGGTGGGCTTGGTCGACGGAGCCCCGCTTCGCGGGGCTCCTACTTCTGGATGGTTTATTAAAAAATAACCACGAAGGGGATGGCGGGGTCTATTCGCTCGCTTCGCTCGCTCACACGACCCCGCCATCCCCTTCTAACCTAACCTGTCCGAGTCGGGGTGCCCTAAAGTCCAGATTGCATCCAATTTCTACTGGTTACAATAGTTGAGGGTGGTAGGTGTATAGGGTATAAAGCGAAGAAAAAAAAACAGTACAATATTTTTTTTATTTTTTTTTTTATAGGGGGCAGTAAAAAGCTCGTAGGTCCTCGACCTCCTCGAGTATCTCGGTATTTGAAGTCACGATTCTGCCATCCGCAGTTCTTAGTTTTGTCAGACCTCCCTAATTGTTGAACGAACACTTTCAACCCTCGGTTCTGCTGAATCACGAATCGAGTCAAATGTCGTGTGTGTTAGAGCACCGAAGGTCGCGTCGCGTCAGCTTTCTAATAGCCGTTTCACAAAATTTAAGCGCTCGAGTTTAGGTAAAAGACGGCAGCATTATTTTTGTGTGCGTAGCTATCTACACATACAAAATGCAAGCAATGTAGCACGAGTGTCGATACGGACTAAACAATCTTGAGCCGTTATATTCGTAATGCACCTTTATGACAAAAGTGACTTCATGTGGACATTAGAATTAAGGTTTTTAGACTAATAAAAAAACACAAATAATTGTTATTTAGAGCATATAATAAAATAAAAGTTTAGAGCACTATCACAATTTTTCTTGGATTTGAGCGTTTGACTCGAGTTTTGATGTGTGATTATGGTGTAGATATAAATTTTGAAAAAATCGGCCAAGAAAGGTTGATTATTTTTCTTGGGAATGTTCTAAATATTAGTTTTTAATAATAATTGTAATTATAATAAGTTCAAAGTATATTCGTCAAATGAAAATATTGATTCCGATTTATATATTTATTTAAATGATTATTTGACGTAAAGGCATTGATCTTGCCTTTCTAGGGTCTATTATTTCGGGCAATATGCAATTTTGGTAAAATTGAGTCAATTTTGGAAACATCTTTTCCTCCCAAAAAACGTCATCCTTTTCAACCCTTACTACTTTCAATGGAAAATCAGGACCGGTCCACACAGCAAATAAACATATGTTTTTTTTTGTAATGTGCAACTGGCCTTGTACCTGGTAGTACCAGTCATGATTTTGATTCATCATGACTTGAGACTGACTGTCTAATTTAAAACATTTAAGTTTTTTTTCCTGTATTGCGGCATCGGGATCAATTCCAAAAAGTGAGCTGGGACATTTCACTTACACTAATCCTACACTGCACAATCCATCCGGTGTCGCGCCTAAGTAGCAATATTCCTCGTCTATAAAAAGGCCACATTTTTCTATAACTATGTTTTGTTGCACACTGAGTTGTGCCAACGCTTTTGGTTCATTGTCCCTGCCATGTTTTATTGAAGTAATGTGGTCCAAATTGTACGAATACAAAATGGATTTCACCAGTGGAGCTGAGTTTTGGTTCACTCGCCTTTTGCAAACCTTCCCAAAGGAGGACGCGGTGAGTATGCACCTTCTGAGTTCAAGCCACAAAGAACTTTCTGCTTGTAACACAGTAGCCCTCTCAATTTCGTGACGTTTAGACGCCTGTTCTTTTAAATTTATCAAATAAAGTTCTTTCCCTTGTTCATAATCATCAGGGTCCATATCCGGTCTTTCACATTCCACACCGTAGTGAGCATCTTTAGGATTATAATTAATTTTTCTGCGAGCACTCCCATGTGTGTGTACGAGCCATCACTTCTCGGATATTTTTTGCATGTCTTCTGGCTTCCAATAATTTTAGGGATTTTCCTGGACTAGCGTGACAGATAGATTTATATAAAGTATATTGTGGCTTGCCGGTATTAAACGATACCACTGCGGCACAGCATCGTGTAGTGTAGGACTCTTTTAAAGAAAAATTGACACGTTTCCCACCTACCATTTTAGCCACGATGCTGTTAAATTGCTCTGCACGATTATTAGTGAAGCAGTGTAAAAGACTTCGAGAGTTGTATGCGAGTTGAGATGCATTCTTTTTGAGTTTCAGAAGTAGTGTAGGTACAAGTGGGACTAGGTTGGGCTCTTTTTTCCTCTCTTCTGTACAGTAATAACTGTTACATTCTGAATGGTCCCCAAAGATGTGTCGTGGGCTATTAGCAATGTCTTTTTGGAGATTTTCTATTTTAGTTGAAGTACTAGTATTTTCTTGTTGTCTGTATCTGATAGCAGCACGAACAGCAGTACGCAGCCTTTTCAGACGGTCCATATTTAAAAGTTTACGTTCGTTTAGAGGAATTGCCGTATCTTTTTGCAGTAGTAAGTTTTTTCCATTGTAATTCCTTAACAAATGGTTTGTGCATTCAATTTTTTGGATAGGTATATCCGGATAAGGCCGACTCTCTAGTATATTTTTATAAGTACTGGAATCGCCATCTGCAATCAGTATCTTATAAATTAAATTGCGTTCCTTAATGGATTTTTTGAATCCTTCCGTCAGTATGGCTTGCTCCATGCTAGTAGACGATCCCGCATGATTTTTCGTGCATTTATGGGGTTTTGCTATATAAATATTGCGTCATTTGTGCCCGGGCACAAATGACGCAATATTTATTTCGAACCCCAATGTGCAGTACTTTACCAGTATGTTCACCGATTATGGCCGCAACACCAGAGAGTGCAGAATAATTATTTTTATAAGAGCGTTTTACCCAACAAGCATCAGCTTCGACCGGTATCAGTGCTATACCTGTATTACTAACATCGCCCCTTGATTTTGCAGCTTCAATTTCTTGTTTAGCAGCATTTAGCATTGTCTCTTCGGCAGCAATTTTCCACATGTCAGAAATAGCATCATGTGTTTTACTATACAGCCGAAACGGCATTGTTGGCAAATCCATTGATGCAGTGATCTCATTTAAATTTGAGAGACCAATTCCCGTAATTATTGCACCTGATACCGCTCCTGCATTAAGGTCGAGTGATGCTTGTTCAGTTGTGCTAGTGTCTGAAGTTTTTAAAACAAAGCTAGATCCACACATCTTACACTTCAAGTCAAATTTGGATATGAGACCGACCTGTTTCTCTTTTTCTATTTTCAGGTAGTTGAACTTGCAGCCAAATTTTTCATTATGTTCGCTTATATTCATTAAATGACTCCAAAAGTACTGAAAATCAATTATTCGCCTGCCGTCAACGACGTGATTTATCTGAAAACAAAAGTAACAGTAAAGCATCTATGGGGATACAAACAAAAAATTGCCTGAGATATGGTGCTCTGAAGTGTTGCGTTGCTAAGATATTTGGAAGTAAATTGTTAAGTATATAAGAATTTTAAATATATATATCGAGCGGCAATACGACACTTAGATATGTATCCTGGAAATACCCAAATTCAAAACTAGAGAAACATGGTAAGAACAATAAATATTTACGATTGAGTCCGAAAGTTTCATTGATTCGTCAAGTCCAGGGTCCAATGCGATAGGTTCTTTCTCCTGTAAAATTTAAGAAATAATATTATTTACTCACGAATAGCTTATATACCTAAATTTGTTTATGTGTCCTCAACCCATAAACTTAATTTATTAGTTTTATTGCGCGCCATCATTTTGAAGAGAAAAAAAAATGGCGATGGCTGACTTTGGTAATTCAGTTCAAAACCCAAATTGAATACTAAAGAAATATCTTAGTACAAAAAGTATTTACTATTGAGTCCGAATGTTCCATTGATTTGTCAAGTCCGGGGTCCAATGTTACGGGTTCTTTCTCCGATAAAATTTGAGAAATAATATTATGAACTGCCTAATAAACGTTTGTTTTAAATGTAAAACTATTACTCAAACATACCATTTCTGTTACCGAATCTAACTTTTCACTAGTACTCGGCTGAGCGTCCCTTTTAAGGGGCCTTTTACAGTCCACTAGCGCTGCCAATCGAAAAAATGTCATAACTCGTAAATAGAATCAAAAATCACACCAAAAATGGATATACCTGTATTTTCAGGAAGCTACCAACACTGGACGTCATTCAAGGACCTCTTTAGCGAAGTCATTCATCACAACCCTACCTTGTCGCAAGCGAAAAAATGCAATTTCTAAAAGGGAAGGTCAAGGGCGAAGCAGAAATACTTATTCAGCATCTTCCTATAAGTTCCGATAACTATCATACCTGTTGGGAAATCCTAAACCATTGGTATAACAATAAAAAGTTAATATTTACGTGGGTTATCAATACTTTACTAGGCTTACCAAGTACGCAGCAACAAACGCTAGGTCATATTAAGAAACTGCATGACGTAGCACTAGAAAGCTTGCATGCCATACGGAACTTAGGAATCGATATCAGCACCTGGGATCCGCTTCTTGTGCATTTACTATCGCAGAAGCTGGATAGCAGAGTTACCCGCAGCCAGAAGCAACCCCGCCCCGCCATTCTATCACACTGGAGTGGATTATACGGGTTTCGTAGATGTTAAAAGCAATAAGAGGCGTGGAATTAAGACCACAAAAGGATATATTGCGCTGTTTATCTGTCTAGCGACTAAAGCACACACGTGTACATTTAGAGCTTGTATCTGACCTAAGCAGTACTGGGTTCTTAGCAGCATTACGGCGGATGGCTGCCAGAAGAGGAGCACCTCACCATCTTTATAGTGATAATGGGACGAATTTTGTAGGTGCAAATAGAATGCTACAGGAAAGCTATCACGATTTCAAAAACGTATATGATCAAATATAAATATAGAATGAATATAACAAATTTAAATATAGAATGGCACTTTAATGCGCCATCTTGGCCAAGTGCAGGAGGTCTATGGGAGCGAGCCATGGTTTACAGCATGAGTTACAGTTTATTTCAGGACAATTAACAAAGGATACTATCATCGTGGAGGCGATCAGCGGCAGCGACCTCTAGCGTCCGGCCCTGGTTCAGGCCATGGTACGGAGCGAAAGGGAATGGAAAGCAGTCGCCTCCTCCTGCGAAACAGTACTTAATGCTCGCAAAGGAGGAGGCGGAACGGGTGTGGGAGACTCAACAGAGTCACCCTCACGCTCCCAGCAGCAGCCGCCGCAGGAGACGCCCTGGGCGTCGAGGTTCGCAAGCCGATCTCCGGCCAGCGTAGGCGCGGGCCTGTGGACGGCGAGTAGTAGGTAGCTTGCCATCCGATCAGGACCAGGCCCGAGAGTCGACGGCGCATAGTATTCCACGCGCGCCTCAGAGATGTCAGCCATACCTGACAGGGCCCATCAGGGCCGATGTCTGCCTGGGGTAGCGGATAAATTCGTAACAAAGTGCCCGCGGCCCTTGGCACTCAGGCAACTGAAGGAACAGGGGTGGGTGTTAGTTAGTAAAAGTCAGACACGCCCTCGCGCTCCACCCAGAGCGGGAGAAGTCATTGGATGATTTTCCACCCCCACAAAAAAAAAGGCGGTTCCTCTCTCTAGAGCCCTGACCCGTAGCTTTGACCCTGTTCCCGATACCGGTGGGCTACTATTTTTTGTATTTTATATATTTTTATTGAATCTATGTATATAAGTATTGAAAACCTTATTGCTACATCTGCTACTACTGCGGCGCGTGCACGCCTGCTGACTGTGGGAGAGTGGGAGTCTGGTCTCTGGCTTCACGCACTAGCGTCGTCTAACATAGGCACCTGTTCGACGATACTACTTTTCGCCTCGCTGTTGTTACGTCTAGGCGCTTCCCTGTTGTTCTCCTCATCGCTGCCACTGTGGTGAAGTTGTCAACAGCCTTGGATACCACGTTCCACGTTCGTGCAGCCGAAGCGCGGGTCGCATAGCGCGGCACGCAAATATCAACGACATCATCCGACGAGCTCTTGTCACCGCCGGTGTTCCGGCTGTATTAGAACCACATGGCCTGGCTCGCGACGGTGGTAAAAGACCGGACGGCATGTCGTTATTTACGTGGAAGTTGGGTAGGCCTTTAGTGTGGGAGTGGGACGCTACATGTGTCGATACTCTTGCGCCATCTCATCTTCCTAGTTCGTCGTGCTGTGCTGGTGCTGCCGCTGCGGCTGCGGAGAACCTAAATCTTACCGGTAGTTACATTTTCGAGCCGTTTGGGGTTGAAACCCTTGGGCCGTGGGGTCACTTGGACCCCATTTAATATTTAAAGATTTATCTAAACGCCTTGTTGACACTTCGCGTGATCCAAGGGCTGGCTTTTTCCTGTATCCATGTGACAGACTGGTGCCTAAACTAAGCTCTAGGCCTGTATTTCAGGACACCAGGTCTCCGCCCTTTTGCCAAAATGATACATTTTATTTTGTTATATACACTGGTCAGCAAATAAACCGAGCCACCCGCTACCTAGGAACTCTGATTCGGTTTTCTCAAAAAGTATAAAACTTACAACTATCAAAGTTATACCTACAAAAAGTGCGTTTCATGGTGATTAAAATGACGACAAATTAATTCGAAAGTACCGTCAACTCACATTGTAATCAAGCAACAAACACAATGCTAACGATTTGCTCTGTTTTCACCAGAGTTTGAAATTAGCGTTTTTTTCTCTACAATGAGGGTAGTCGGATATTTCTTATCATTTCTTTAGTTTTTGTCCATCGTTTGCTCAGACGCGTGTGTTTTTGCTACTTTTTTCGATTAATAATGGATACAACACCTCAGGAAGCAGCTCAAGCTGTAGCATTACTTCAAGCAGGCATTGCGCAACGTGAAGTCGCTCGAAAGCTTCGAATCAGCAGATCTTCGGTGCAACGAGTTTACAGACGATACCTAGAGACTGGAGCATTCGATCGCCGTCCAGGTACGGGCAGACCTAGGGCTACATCAGCAGCAGATGATCGTTATATCCACCTTTTTGTTCTGCGAAATCGCCACCTCAACGCAGTTCAAGTCCAACAAAGTCTGCGTGACGAACGCCAAGTGGTCATAAGTTCAGATACCGTCAGAAGGAGACTTGCTGAACGGAACCTGACCCCAAAAAGAGCTGCAACAGGCCCAGCATTAACGGTAGCACACCGTCGAGCACGACTTAAATTGAATTTGCTCGAGAGCATAGGGATTGGACATTAGAGCAGTGGAGTAATGTACTCTTCACTGATGAGACCAGGGTGAGTCTACATGGAAGTGATCGACGTCAGAGAGTATATCGTCGCCCTGGAGAACGTTATTCTCAGTGTTGGATCGAGGAAACTGTTGCTTATGGAGGAGGATCTGTAATGGTCTGGGGCGGCATCTCGTTAACAGCACATACAGCGTTAGTTTTCATCGAACCGACGGGCCGTACACGTGGACTGACTTCTCATCGCTACATTACTGAAATCCTCGCAGACCATGTGGTACCTTACGCAGGATATATCGGACAGGATATGCAATTGATGCATGATATTGCACGGCCTCATGTTGCTCATGTGGTGACCCAGTATCTACGCGACGTCAGCATTCGTACGATGGACCGGCCAGCTCGAAGCCCGGACTTGAATCCGATAGAACACTTATGGGATGAGCTGAAACGTCGGGTTCGAGCCCGGGTACCTGCTCCAACAAGGCTTCGAGAGCTGCGAATCGCAATTGAAGAGGAGTGGAATACAATTCCTCAAAATTTTATCGTCAGGCTCGTAAGGTCGATGAATACAAGGATGCTGGCAGTTATCCGAGCAAGGGGAGGGAATACGGAATATTGATCAAAAACTTTTTTTTGATTTTATCTTTGTTTTTGGCTTTAAGTTTTTTTTTCACTTTATCATTACTAACGATTGTCACAACTGGAAAACGACTCTTCTTTGTAAAATCCTTAATAAACACTGATATATTGATTAAACCCAATGAGTTTCCTTTCATTTTAATCACCATGAAACGCACTTTCTGTAGGTACAACTTTGATAATTGTAGGTTTTTTAGTTTTTGAGAAAATCGAATTAGAGTGCCTAGGTAGCGGGTGGCTCGGTTTATTTGCTGTCCAGTGTAGTTAATATACACATCAAATCTAAGTTCATGATTCTTATGGTTATAACTATGTAAATACATATTTGTTATTGTCGTGCATCACATTTTGATCAAGTTATAACCTGACATTGACCTTTAAATTGCAAAAAACACAAGAAAATTCGCGGGCTAGGTAACGCTAATAATTTTACCGTTAAAACGATAATTCTCGTATTTTACGTTAAATGATAATTAACGTTAAATTACTGGTAATGTTATCAAATAACGGTAGATTTTCTTAACGTTACTATGGTATCACAATGGAAATTAACGTTAAGTAACGGTAATTATTTTGTTATTTGGTAACGTTATCAAGCCCCGATTTTTATCAGATCTGAACTGAGAATGTTTGATTGTTTAATGTTAAACCAAAACTAGGTCGATTCTGAGAGTCCTGGCCATAGATTATACGTCCTGGCGTAAACGAAGAATTTCGTGATTTTTTTGAAGTAAGTTATACTTCAGGAAAACGAAATAAAAATTTGTCGAAACATAACTTTCTCGTACTTTTGAAATGCTTTTTCTGATGATATCTCGAGAACGGATTAATTTATTGATCCTGAGGAGTACGAAGTTCAGCTAGTAGACATTAAAAATAAAACTACAATGAACACGTAGGTGAATTATATTCGCACAAACAATGAACAGATGCACAAATATGTTGTAATGTTACAATGGGTCGATATATACATCATAGTTTTTATAAAACTTGTCCTTATTATCAATATTTACATTACATCACAATCATAGATGATTTTTGCTTTCATAAAAATAGTGGTACATGTTATTTGGTAAAGTAAATAATATCATTTGCTTGCTTTTATATTTTTGTTGATTCAAATCAGATCGAAGTCAGATACTTAGGAGTTTTACGAATCTTAATAATGTGACTTATTAGTTAGAAATGAGAAATTTGATGTTTGAAATAGTATGAATATTCAGTTAGTAGTAAAGTAATTTAACAATTCCGAAAGATATAAAAATATGGCTACCCTGCAAGTAGCCTTGGAATTTTAATTTGAGCCTTCTAAGTTGTAACAAATACTTGATCGAAGATAATATGAGCACATATTCACACTCAGCTAGTAGCAGCTAGCAGCAGTATGTCAACAAATACTATTTATTTTAATACAATCGGCGCTCGCGCATAGCGCCTCACATATGCCATGAAGTGTAACGTAATGTAGATGTAACACTAAACAAGTGTAAAGCTACCCTAAACAAGTGGAATTCAAATGGAATTTTATAGGAAGATATGATTCCCACGACTTTCTCAGTCTTTATTCGATGTTGGTGTACATAATATATAAAAAAATCAAAATACATGGCACTACTATGAGGATCTAAGTACTATACCGTGTAGGAACATTAAAATTACCATATTTTTCAAAAGTAAAACGTATAAAAATATTTCTTTTATTCGATATAAAATTTGTTTGAAGCAAAATGGCATATATTTGTCCATGTTATACTTTTACTCGTATTTCAGCGTTCAATTAGTAAAGTGACATCTCAATTCCATACATGTTTTATCGTGGAACTCTCTTTTAGTCATCTAACTTTATTAGCCCAAGATATTAACAAATATCTCACAGGGTACAAATACCTCATTTATATACAACAAAAAAAAAAACAATTAAAATTATGGCCACACTATACATAGCAAATATACTATGCTAGCAAAATCGTCCAAACTACAAAGTCTTGCCCTCAAAAAAAAGCAAAAATATCAATATAAAGTCTTTTTACAATAATTTTATATTTATTTATACAATAAGCATTTATAAAAACTAAAATAATTGTGATTCAATATTACTAGAGGAAGTTTATATTATAGATAATTTTGAAATGTCTGAATATATATGTATTTTTCTAATAGGTGCCATGTTACATTATAAATATATTATACGCCATGTTTGACTACCCACCGTGCGGTCAAAATTAAATTAAGAATGATTTCACCCGAAACCCTAACTTCGAGTGGGGGGGGGGGGGGGGGGTTTCTTCTGCGTTCGAGATTTTCTTGTATGCTGACGTTGGTTTTGGCAGCTACAGCTAGTACGTAACGATAATAATATGGCGAAACCTCATTGCTCTTTTGACCGCACAGTACTACATAACTTGCCATACCCACTAATATACTTTTATTTTAAACATTCATATATACAAAACATACAATTTTACATCTATGTATCGATAACAATTCGAGTAAAATGGAAGTGAAAAATTCCCAATATACGACTATTAACGACTATTTGATCAAAAGTCAAGTAAATACGTCGCTAGTTCATTTTGAAAATTTCATAATCAATAGTGGACTACTGACCAACTAGTTGGCTGGCCGGCGAGTCGTAGTGATTGAGGACCTCGGCATGGCAAGTCAGTAGTAGACCAGTAACTAATACTAAGCCTACCGAGAAAATTAAACAACTGAATGTGATGCCCACATACCGCCTTGGAAGCCATCTTTTTTCTTAGTACCGTTGAATTTCTTCAAACTGGGGAAGTGACGTCACAACAAACAGCTATCTAATAAGCTCAATTGGCTAATAATACTCTAAGAGATTATGATTTAAGCCCGAAATACACTGGGCTTCCTGTAGGGTCATACACTGGCTCCTAAAAGACGTTCGTCCGCTGAGTCCTTCTCTTCCTCCGAACCTGACTTCTCTTTCTTGATGGACTGATATCTCACCTGTGGGATGGTTAGATAGAAATTATAGAATAAAATTATATGAAAACACGATTAAAGTATTGAATCATTTTCGCATAAGGCAACTAGACTGCATATTTATTCTGATGAGCATATTTGACTATGGCTACTCAGATACAGGCTGTAACGGAAAGGTGTGCTCATATTTTAAGATCTGCCCATCATTATGAACAACTTTCTTCAAGAAAGACAGGAAATTCTAAAAAAAATTTTACATTCCATACAAATATTGATCTGAGAGTTTTTGGAAACTTTCTATTTTGTATTATATTTTTCTATTATGGCGTTGTGTGATAGTTGTGGAATATTATTATTATATATCATATTATTTTTTTTCTTAGAGAAAGTTTTTCATTTCCATGAGCAGAACCGGTTCTTAAAGTGACCACACCTTCCCGTTACACCCTGTAAATGCTTTCAGTAGTTGCTATTAAATACCTTTTGAACTCATTACTAACGAATTATAATCTAAATTACCTTGGTTTTTAGTTTCGAGCTCACTCCTCGTGGATGGTACATCAAGAAGTTGTCAGTCACCCAAAATATTAATATCTGAAACAATATATTGTAATGCAATAGCCACATGAAGATTACCTATCCTACATAATGTTATGTGTTGGACAGACAGAACAGGAGTGGTACTCCCTTTCTTCTTCTAAAATTGTTTGTACGCTAATCATTATCCATAGCACGTTTGCTATAAACTTCAGTAACCATTATGATCAAAAATTCGAAATGTTGTTTTACATAATTATCTTTACTTATAAAAGTATTCTGTCCTATTATCGAGTATTAGAATAATTGAATCTCCTAATTTTGATGAAATAAAGAATTATAATGTTTATGAATAATCTACGAATGTTCATTTATAATAGAAATATTAGTCCTAAAACATTTGCTAAATATTAGGTTTTAGTGACAGAAACGAATCGCTGTAAATTCGACTCCACGCAGTCTTGTCTGCCCTACCCCTAGACTAGAGTAACATTTAGAAAACCAATATTTTTAGGAATGGAGGGGCGAAGCGGCCTGCGAGTCGAAGAGCAGATGGTTGGCGTTAAACCATCTGCGACGATAAGCTCGCGTGGGACCTTCGGAGCCCCGCAGCGCCGGAGCCGTGACAGAAACCATGCCTGCTGCATGTTGCATGCTCGCTTGCATGATGCATGTTTACTTGCATGCTGCATGTTTACTTGCATGCTGCATGTTTACTTGCATGCATGGTGTATGCTTGTTTGCATGCTTCTTAAAGGGAAATAAAAACCACATGTTCACGATCAACTGTTTTATTGAGTAGTCACTCAGCTGTGCCCGCGGTTTCACCCGCGTTTATGGTTACTGTGTCGTAGCGTGATGTTATAAAGTCTAATAAATAGGCTTTAAAGTGCAAAATGGTACCTCGCAGAGCTACTGACGACGGCCGGCCAGCGCAAGCGTACCCCACATCCCTCATGATCGCTCGCCTTGCACATCATGAATGTAAGCGTTGTACTTCATTAAAACTATGGTATCTCCTAAGATATTCGTTGAAATCAAATGATGTCAAGGGCAATTTTGTTCAAAATTAAATACTTATGATGAACCTTCGCAATTATCGCATTATTTTAGAACAAATTTGATTGCCATAAAAAAAGATTATAGTGAGTTAACCTTAAAAGATAGACATACGCTGTCGCGGACTTGTTTTAGAATTTTTAAAGGGAAACAATTCCGTCATACATCATTTTTTAACCGACTTCAAAAAAAGGAGGAGGTTTTCAATTCGACTGTATTTTTTTTTTTTTTTTATGTGTGTTACCTCATAACTTTTCACTACGTGAACCGATTTCGAAGATTTTTTTTTTATTTGAAAGATATTGCTTTACATGTGGTCCCATTTTAATTTGGTGAAGATCTGATGAAGAACTTCGGAGATTCACAATGGAACTCTTCAATAAATGATAGCAAACCTTCCGGAATTGCTGCAATCGCATGTCTGTATTTTGTTTTCACCACTTCACATTACATCACGCTGATACGCTCTGAAGGGGTATACAGATTTGTACAGTTCACCCTGATACACCCTAACTTCACTAACTATGTTCAAATTCCCTATTTTTGGGGCTATCAATTCGGGCATAACTTTACTATTAATTTAGTTTTAGAATGGGGTACAATAACTAAAAAAACTTTTTACAAAAAAAAAATACAACCGACTTCCATAAATAAAACTAAAGAATGCAAAATAACTTTAATTTCGGAAGTCGGTGTTTCTAGTTTGGTTTCTTCGTTATTTGACACCGACTTCCGAAATTAAAGTTATTTTGCATTTTTTAGTTTTATTTATGGAAGTCGGTTGTATTTTTTTTTTGTAAAAAGTTTTTATTGCGTAACTCAGCGCACGCAATGGAAGCTCTCAAAAGGTATTTTTTTTTCCCGTTTTTACCACATTTTTCAATGATGCTCCGCTCCTATTGGTCGCAGCGTTATGTTATAATATAGCCTATAGCCTTCCTCGATAAATGGACTATTCAACACAAAAATATTTTTTCAACTCAATCCAGTAGTTCCTGAGATTAGCGCGTTCAACCAAACAAACAAACAAATAAACTCTTCAGCTTTATAATATTAGTATGTATAATATATGCAGCGTCGGAGCCGGGACAAAAGCCTTATTGCTTTTGCATCTTTACTATTTATGTATTGTATCAGTTGGATTTGGTAAAATAATAAACAATTGTAATACAAAATCAGACAATATTTAATAACAAAAAATGTTACTTAAACGGTTTGTAATACAAATTTGTTTTAAAATTATTATAAGGATAAATAAACATTATAGTTTTAATTTAGGACATATCTTTTATTGAAAACTGTTTTAAGTCTTTTGTAGTATTTAGGGATTTCAATTATAGTGGTATTTGATATTATGTGACATTAAGTTCAGACAAGTTATCATTCGGACAAATGATTATGGCACTTTAGATTATGCCCCTGCCCCTGTTCTGTCTGTTTTGATTTAGTTAGATAGTGCGAGTCGTCACCCGATGATATAGTTTATCAATAATTTTATATCCAGTGCTAATAAACAGACGATGCCGGGACCAATTAGCCTACAGCACAACGTCGCGACAAGACTGTAAATAATTTATGAACGAAGACACCATATTTTTGATATTATTTTTAGTTAGTTTTTATTATTTGTATATATTTTTTTACGACAAGCCTGCCACTCTTTTCCCAAACAACTGTAACTTCTGTAAGCCAGAATCAACTGTGGCGTGGCGACCACCAGAAAAAACGCCGAGGCAATGAAGCTCGTCAAGTCCCAGAGAAACGATTAAACTGTCTTGGGTCCCGCAACGAAATTAATCATCAAGCAGGAGACAGAACAAAGCTAGGCCATTAGGCGCAAAGGGGGTATTTACAACTACGGTAAGCCCAGTTGCCATTCACCACTGGTTAAAAACAATCATATTAATGGGTCCTAAAATTGTGAGCTGTTACACTTGATTCCAATAATAGGTATGGCAAAAACGCTTGAACGCACGGAAATTCGTTCTAGTTTCCACAAGGTGCAGCGACGTGCTGCACCTAAAGATCGACTGGAAGTACACCTGCAAGTACCGGTAAGGCTTCAGTGCTAACCGTCCTATACGCTTTACACAGGAAAATCAAAGCTAAACGTTGACTTTGTAGCAATTTACGTCGTACCGCCGCAATGGTGGCCCTATTAGCCCAAATAGGTGCCCCGTAGCATAACCCAGGTAAGTAGCCCCCATGCAGCTGGACCGGGAGCTACTCCTGGAAGCCTCGATCGCAGCTGGCCCGGGAGCTACTCCTGGAAGCCTCGATCGTGCAGGCCTGGGTGTCATCACCGGACAGGCCTGCCGACGTAAATGACGAGGCGGAGTGGTTCCAGGACGCCATGTCCGAGATCAGTGACGTGGCAATGCCCCGGGTCCAGCCATGTGCTCGGTGTACTGGTGGCCCAGGCACCGCAGGCTCCGTAACCGCCCCCCGGATATGGAAGCCATCGAGGCGGAGCTGTACGAGGGGTACAGAGCGGCGAGGACCACCCTCCGAGCGGAGATCATGCGGGCCAAGGCATTGGCCCGCGAGGAGTCGCTGGGGACTCTGAACAGAGATCCGTGGGGACGCCCATACAAAATGGTGCGGGATAAACTCCGCCCATGGGCGCCCCCGCTGACGCAGAGTCTCCGGCCGCAGCTCGTGGTGGGCGTGTTGAGCGCTCTGTTCCCTTCGCGAGGGGAACATATTCCCCCGCCTATGGCTCCACCTCCTGCGGTGCCCGACGCGGACCAAGACGACGACGACGATGCTCCCGAGGTGACCGAGGTAGAGCTGAGAGTGGCGGTGCGTAGGCTGAATGCCAAAAACACCGCCTCAGGGCCCAATGGTTTTCATGGGAAAGCCTGGGTTCTGGCCTTGGAGGAGGCTCTCGGGACTCGACTAAGAGGGCTCCTAAGCGCATGCATGGAGAGGAGCCAGTTTCCGCAGAGACATGTCGTGCGGTGTCCCACAGGGATCGGTCCTGGGGCCGCCTCTGTGGAACATCGGGTAGGAATGGGTGCAGCGTAGTCTGCTACGCTGACGACACGCTGGTCCTGCCACAGGGGAGGTCGCACCAGGCGGCGGCCGATCTAAAACTCGCGGAGTTGCGACAGTCGTAGAGAGGATCCGGCAACTGGGACTCGAGGTGGCACTGCACAAGTCCGAGGCCATGTGTTTTCAGTCTTCGGAACGAGCCACACCGTCGGATTCCCAGATAACGGTAGGAGGGGTTCACATTGGCGTCGAGGGGACGATGTGACAGGTACTTACCTGGGACTGGGACTCGTCCTCGACAGCCGGTGGAACTTCGTGGAGCACTTCCGACGTTTGTCTCCCAAACTGCAGCGGCTCCTGCTCAGATTGGGCAGGAAATGCTTTGAAGAGGCTCCTGCCCAATCTGGGGAGTCCAAACGCCTCCTGCCGTAGGCTCTACGCGGGGGTCGTGCGGTCCATGGCCCTTTACGGGCTACCGGTGTCGACGCGCTCCTTAAGGCGGCGACCAGCTCGCCGGTTAAGCGCGTCGTACCGAGGTAGACACGGACTGTTTTTTTTTTAACGGGAACGTTATTTAACTTAATACTAGGCCAAGACATAAGGTTACCTTTCAACATAAGTTGATAGATTTTATGCGGTGTGCAGGTAAGACGGTTCCGATCACCCCACTGAGATATTAAACGAAGGGAAGTCTCAGACAAACTCTCAAGGCCAGCCCGAGTACTTGACTGAATGATCAGCAGCCCATCGTCCGCATACCCGGTTAATGAGCAACCGCAAGGAAGCGGAATCGCGAGAAAATCATCGTACCCCAAATTGCATACGTACGGGCCTATCACTGAGCCCTGAGGACATCCCATGGTTAAAGATTTCGTCACAGAATAATGTTCAAGCTTGAGTTTCGTGGCACCATTAAAAAAGTACTGGTGAACAAGAGCATAAATATTTTTGTAGCAACCACTGGTTTTCATTTTTAGTAGTAGCATTGGCCACCATGCATTATCAAAAGTCGCAGAAATATCCAGAAAAATCCCAACAACGTATTTATGTTCAGAAATATTAATAATTTTACGGACAAAGAGTGCTGCATCGACGGTAGATTTTCCAACAGTAAAACCGAATTGGTTATTATGAAATTTAGGTCCGTTCGGTAGCAAGCGCGGAACGATTAGTCGCACTAAGAGCTTACCCAAAGATGGAAGTAGTGCTATGGGCATTCTTCGGAATTACGCGTATATAGCCCAGTCGCCATTTCCGAGGAAACATATACCATAACATATTAACATAAATAATATATATAACCATTTGCTATGCATCGGTTATAGACAGTTAAAATCGCGTCACCCGCTGTTTTACACGCTTCTATAACCATTCTGTTAGATTCTTTCTTTGTTTCGATAGTTAAAAGTTAGATATAATGCTCCCACTACTGGAAAACAGGCCTCCTCTCTGTGAGAGGGATTGGGACGTAATCTCTACGCGGGCCCAGTGTGATTTGGTGGATGTCACAAGTAAAAAAATATTGGGTTCTGGGACACACCGGTTTTCTCAAGATGTATTTCTTGACCGTTTTAAGAGCAGATCCGCCGGCCTGTTTGTAGATTAAATGGCCGTTACCACTGCTCAGATAGTGTAGATACATAATAAAATTATATGATTGATAAAGTCACAAAGGTTTGTACTATCTTAACTATCTCGAGAGTAAAGATCGTCGTATAGGCCAACGGTAGTCAATCGACATCGCTAAATTGGCTTATCCGTACTTTTCTTTGTCCATTGACCTCATACTTAGGTACCTATTTGGCAAAATTGTTTCCGCTACATGGGAACATACCGAATTTAAACGGAAAAACACTGATAATTTCCTTGCTGTACAAGTATACAATAATTATGTATCAAGGCATGGTCGTAATTGAACCATAAACAAAAAGTTTGACCATGATTAACATTTGGCTAGATAAGATTTTGTAAAAGCAGAATGCTTTTTTAATCGACTTCGAAAGAGGTTCTATGTTCGGCTGTATGTCCACCGCTTTCTCTGTCAGTTGTGGACCGATTTTCGAAATTCTTTTTGTATCCGAAAGAATATACTCCCGAGGTCCCATATAATTTTATCGAAATTGCTTCAGCGCTTTTTACTTTTGTTTTTTTTTTTATATACTTGTAACAACTTTTAAACTACATGAATGCAATAAATGATGATTATGATTAAAAACTGAACAAAAACGAAAAAATATGTACTTATAAAATAGTTAGATGACTTTTTGGACTTCTCCAATTACGGGTATGTTTAAATTCCACGTTCCATTTTATTGGAGTTTTTAGTTCTGGGGTATAACAACTAAAAAGTGAAAAATAAAAAAACTTTTCTAGAAAAAAAACAACCGACATCAAAAAAATAAAATACACTGAAAATTAAAAAATAACTTTAATTTCGGAATTCGGTATCAAAAAACGAAGAAATAAAATACAAACACCGACTTGCGAAATTAAAGTTATTTTTTTAATTTTTAGTGTATTTTCTTGTTTGGAAGTCGGTTGTTTTTTTTTGTAAAAAAGTTTTTTTTCTTCTAAGGATTTCGTCTATAGATAGCGACACTGATATAATCAATTCTGGAAATTACTTAGTCAGATTATTTGATAAGATTTTCCTAGTCACGATAACTCATAAGTGTTAAGAGGCCGTACACGAAATTTTGGCCTCAAGAAATGGATTGATGGTGAACTGAAGTTTATTTTTTGCTGTTTTAATTTTATGAACGATAGTTCTAAATAGCCAAAACCAAAAGTAATTATTTTCCCATTTTCTCTAATGATTAAGTTAAATATTTTTTTACTCAAAATTGTTATATAAAAGTGGTAAAAAGTGATTCATACATTATTTATACGAGTTTTTTAACAATACATTCTAATTTTTACATACTAATTAGACGTCGTAATTATGTGATATTCTAAACCCCTTACAGCAAAAATTCACAAAACCATCGTCGGTTTATGGTCGATTAATCGATATTATAATAAAAATAAAACTAGCTTATACATCAGATCATAATTGAAATGATATTTCATGTTGTGTATTAACTTATTGAAATACATAATTTAACTGTAAAATCACGTCTGTAAAATCACGTAAATCAGCAAATTCGGCAAAATTTCGTGTACGGCCTCTTAAATCATTAACACGAAAAGAAAAACGGAGCTTACTATAAACTAATGTCGTTATCCGAAGACGTACGAGAGTCGGAACTGTCTGCGGTGATGCCCCAGTGAGTCGGGGTGGTGCTATCCCAGTGAGTTGGGATGATGCCCCAGTGAGTCGAGGTGATGATGTCCCAGTGAGTCGGGATGATGCCCCAGTGAGTCGGGGTGATGATGTCCCAGTGAGTCGGGATGATGCTGCAGGCTCCAGTGAGTCGGAGCGGTGCTGTGCGACGTAGTGGCTTGACTGCTGGCGATGCTGCGGCCGAAGGTGCTGTTCACTGCGCCAAGATCGCTGATGAGGTTGAGAGTGGTAAAAGAGGCTGAGGATGCTGACCAGGAATGCGCGTCCGCTGCATGCTGGTGGTCAGGATACCTGTTGAAGCCGTTCGTACTGGCTGGCTGTATGACTCGTTGCTCAAGAGCTTGAAAGAAGAGATGATGATGACGTCACGAGTCTGGAGTAGCTGCACGAAGGCTGCGCTGACGTTCATGCTCGAGGGTCAGCAGTTTAAAGGTGATGACGTCATGATGAAGGCTGCGCCTCATGTTCACAGTCGAGGGTCACCAGTTTGGAGGTATCGGAACAGGGTGTAAAGTCCCGCAAACGTCCATTGAAAAGGGAGGATCCTCCGACCAGACTGGTGTTGTGTCTGGTCCGGGCAACTGCCCAAGTGCCCAATAGTTGATTTCGGACTGTTGTATATATGTTCAATTCGCGCGGAGAACTCTGCTTGCGCGATGTAGGATTTATGGTTTTTAGTTCGTTTATGGCGTCATAGATGTCGCTACAATGTAATCAACATGTTAATTCCTTAGCTGTATGCTAAGCGACGAGGGTATTGGCCTCTAAGATAACGATGCCAAGTCGAACATTAGTTAAAGATAATCTTTCAACTTTTTGTGGCATTTACGTAAGTATTTAAACAATCTATTGTCTGATGTAGACGTACCTACATAAGCCTTGAAGTACCTACATTACAAGGCTACCGTTGGGTGGGAACTCGACAAATGCACCACTTTCATACGTGGTGGTGTTAATAATAAATGCGTTAATTCAATAGAGAGTGCGCTGGGAACCAATGCATGTCTTACTGCGACAAAAAGAGGGTTTCACCCCCTTTTTGCCTCCCTTTTGTCAAGAGTTCCTTCTCAGGAAAAACCCGTTAGTAATAGGGAAAATAGATTACCTACCTATTTTGAAGTTGGTATATATGTTGGGCTTGAAAAGTATGTAAGTTCGTGTGTTGTGCTCTGGACATAGGACACATTTAGTGGCGGATCCGAGTATAGGAGAGTAGGCTTATAAAATAAGTAAAATAGTTTGTTTGTTGGAGCTAATCTAAGGAAGTCCTGGAGCGATTACGAAAATTCTTTCACGGGTGAAATAATCCGGGAAAAAACCAGTTAGGTATTCATGAACGTGAACGAAAGTGGACTGCAAGGATTACCTATAGCATACAGGGTGAATTTTTCAAGTGGGTAATAAATCCGAAACTAGGACGAAAAATACTCATTAAGTCTCGGGCTACTCATTAAGTTTTGATGAAAACTAAAATTGCATCATTTGATTTTTGGAAAACCAAAATTCCTAGACAGGCATCGAACCCGTTGATTTTGAAAAAAAAATATATACACACGCTGTATTACTTATTACACCATCCGATAGTGTCGCTAATAAACATCAAATTCTAAGAAGTAATAATGACATACGGCAACTTAAGAAAAATATTGAATTTTTTAATAAAATTAATCGTAATTTAAATAAATGTGTTTGATTCATACATTAACAATAAACATAGATATCTATTTCACGAAGGCGGGTTGGTCTAGGAATTCTGCATGATGCTGGAGGTTGCTCGTAATAACTTACTACATAATACGAGTATTTTGAATTATTTTGGTGAACATAATGTAACGGACATAATAATATTGGATCTTTGCCCTAGCGGTCGAACGGTTAAGTTTGTGTACGTATTTGCTCTTTGCTTAAAAGTAAAAAAAAAATCTAAATCTGGACTTTATTTCCAAATAAACTGCCCAAAGTGGTTTAACATTCATGTGAGAAGTGATAATTCATATTAAAAGTATCTAAAGTGTGTGATTGGAACAATTTTGGCGTGAACTGTTTAAAAAATTTAAATCTCGACTGGTCTAACGGTGAGTGAGTGATTTGACATCTCACGCACAGTGCATGCTACTCTCGCGGTTACGCAGCGCGCATAAGTAACATACTGGCGTGCGCCTACGCTCAGTGACGTATGCGAGCGCTTACACCAAAGATTAAGTAACGGAGACGGCGCAAGAGTTTCTACCTAATTTACACTGCCTCTGAGAAGACGACGATTGAATTGATTTGTTTTTATCGCATGTATTTTAGCGAGTTATCTTTGGCATTTACATATTGTAAACAAACAATTTGACCTGATTTCTGGATTTTAACTTCAAATGAACAATTAAATTTTGGTAAATTTGATTTTGGTGGTAAATAATTATTTTTGAATAATATTAAAAAACCGTTACCTTATTATAAAATGCCACTAAAACGAACACCGCCTAAGACACCTATTCTGGAGTCTAAAGAGGTGCAAAATTCGAATCTGCAAGCCATCCCAAAAGCTGGACCTGGAGCTACCTCGAACTCTGTTGCCTCTCAGAATGATAATGTGACAAATCGAAAACGTAAACATGACGATGAAACCCGCGTTTTTATGGCGGAGATTCGGGAGTTGTTAAAATCCTATACGGTACAAACGGACTGTAAGTTAGAGGCTTTGCAAATAGCAATAAATGAAATTGTCGCTCAGAACGTCGAAATTACGAAGAATATTAAATTCATCTCGAAACAGTACGATGACATGGTTGTCAGGGCTGAAAAACTGGAAGCTGAGCGAAAATCCGATCTCAATCTCATCAACCAACTCGAGAACAAGGTAGAAAACTTGGAGAGAATTATTTGTCAGTCGAAGGTTGAAATTCGTAACTTACCTAAGAGCCAGAACGAAAACAGCGCAGATTTATACAAGTTGGTAACAGAAACGGCCTCAGTTTTGGAAGTGCCACTTCAGCAGAAAGACATTAAAGATGTTTTCCGCATAAATAAAAAGGACGGGGTACCAACAGTCATTGTTGATTTCATTAACACAACCACTAAACAGGAGATTGTTTTAAAAGCTAGGAAATTTAACAGGAAGAACAGTAACAGCAAACTGAATACATCACATGTTAAGATTCCAGGCCCTCCTAGACCAATCTTCGTATCTGAGTGCCTGACGCAGAAAGCTAAGCAATTATTCTACTTAGCCAGAACATTTGCTAAGGATAATTCCTATCAATTTTGCTGGACATCTTATGGGAAAGTTTATATGAAGAAAATGGAGGGTGAAAAACAAATATTAATAAAAAATGAAGCAAGCCTTGACAATTTACGTCGTGACAAATGACTAGGCATCTACTCGTATTATTATTCATTACTAATGTTTGCCGTTTTAATGCATGCTATGTTTCTTGCTATTATTGAAATACTGTTTTATACGTACAGCAAATTCATACAGTTATACTACACTAAACAACTGACAATAACACACACATTTTTGGGTGAAAGCGTTCAATTTTTACTCATACTGATTTATAAATTAATATTATACCTTGTACACTCAGAACTAACTGATTCAAATCATGCCTACTGCACTTGCATACTTACCACTCTTGCAACCTTTCTGCGATATAATATTAATTACAATTTATTGAATAATTATAATTGCATCATATGGAACTATATTTACTTAAATGGCTAATAGGGACCATCATATATTGTCAGATGTTGATAACATTTCTGTGGCTGGGCACTATTGCTGTGATACGGAAACCTGTAATTCTGTAATTAAAAACTCCTTACCATCGTTAAAAATCATAACGCAAAATATTCGCAGCTTACAAAAGAATCTTGATGGTTTCCAAGCCCAGTTAGCTAGGTTTTCTTTTGAATTTGACGTCATAATTCTTACTGAGTGCTGGCTCAGTCCTAATAGGCCTGTACCGCCATTAGACGGTTATGTCACCTATTCTTCAAAAACTTGGATTAACCAAAATGACGGTATTGTAATATACGTCAAGCAAGAAATCGACTGTAGCCTTGAAGAACCGGAACCTATTGGCGCTAATTTTATGTTACTGAAAATTTATCCTGATACTTACATCTTGGCAACCTATAGATCTCCATCTAATCATAATATTGATAATTTTCTGAACTCACTAGACAAAATAATTCGACCGATCAAAGCGAACACTATCATCCTTACTGGAGACGTCAACATTGACATTAAGCCAACAAGTGCTGATAGGAACAGGGAATCATATCTGAATCTCACAGCTGAATTGGGGTTATTACCGGGTCACTCACATCCTACTAGGATACAAAATTGTTTAGACCATGCGATGCTCAATACGACTCGTCAAGCAAATGTTTTTGTGATTAACTCCACGGTGACCGATCACGCCTCAGTAATATTGAGTGTATGTCGATCTTATCAAAAAAGAGACCAAAGATCTACACTGAAAAGGATAAATTACGATGCGGCCGTAAAATATTTGGAGACTGTTGATTTCTCATTCATAAATCAGGATGCTGATGCTAATGACGCCGCCGCTCTATTTATTGATAAAATTGCCACGACTCTAGATTCCTACTCAACAGTACATCTAAGACCTAGTCGAAAAAGATTACTTAAACCTTGGCTAACTCCTGGGCTACTACGTTGCATACGACACAGAGATAGACTACACAAGGAATTCTCTTTAAACCCTCTAAATAATGTTATCGAAACATCTTATAAAAGATATCGCAACTTTTGCAACACGTTACTAAAAAAATTAAAAAGAAACTATGAAAAGTCCCTTATACTAAACTCAAAAACCAATAAAGATAAGTGGAACGCTGTTAAAACTATAATTCATCAGGAGAAACAAAAATCAGTGGCAGACACTCTCATTAAAAATACGTGTAGTAATTCCAACTCGATAGAGAACATAAATAATTATTTTTCTAATGTAGGTAAAAACCTAGCTGATGCTATCACTAACACTAATACTCGCATCACTGACCCATTATCACATGGACCGGGTATTACTTCGAATCTCAACTCAATAGTCCTGATACCCCCAGACGAGCATGAAATCGAAGCATTGATACTCAATCTAAAAAATGACTGTGCCGTTGGTTGGGACGCCATATCTGCTAAATTTCTTAAATTAGCGAGAAACGTCATCGTCCCCCCTTTAACAAAACTCATGGAATTGTGCATTTCTCAAGGACTTTTTCCACAAGTGTTCAAAAAATCCTTAATAACGCCTATCTACAAGAATGGATTGAAGGACGATGTCAAAAACTACCGGCCTATCTCGGTTCTCTCGACAATGTCTAAGATACTGGAAAAGGTTCTGAACACTAGGTTAATCAGCTTTTTAGAACATAATAGGATATTGTCGGATGCACAGTTTGGCTTTAGGTCTGGAAGAAGTACAGAGGACGCCATAGGACAGCTTGTCGATCACATCACATCCCAATTAGATACCAAAAAAAAGTGTATTGGCGTTTTCCTTGACCTAGCCAAGGCTTTCGACACAGTTTCGATACCTATGCTCGTAAACAAGCTTGAACGGATTGGTGTTCGGGGTATGGCCCTAAAGATTTATCAGGACTTTCTTAGTGATCGTAGACAGCGAGTAAAAATTCGAGAACATGTTAGCTCAGAAGCCCTGGTTACATTCGGTGTGCCACAGGGTAGCATCCTTGGCCCTAGTCTCTTCCTGATCTACATTAATGATCTGTGTCAGCTAGCTCTTGCTAATGGCAAGATTTTTACATATGCTGATGACACAGCTCTCGTATTTCATGGGGGGACCTGGGAGGAGGTTCGACAAAACGCCGAGTCTGGCTTGCTTAAAGTAAGCAACTGGTTAAGGTCTAACCTACTAACATTAAACCTATCTAAATCTACCCTTGTCCATTTTAGTTTCTCTAAAGCTAAACTGAAGCCGGTCAAAATTTGTGTCAAGTTACATGCATGTGACACCTCCCAGGACCACACGTCGTGCTCATGTCTAACATTTAGTGAGTCAAATACGGTTAGATATTTGGGTGTACTACTAGACGATAAGCTTACTTGGCGGCAGCACATAGAGTTAACCACTACGCGAATTAGAAAACTCATATGGGTATTTAAGGAACTACGACATGTTGCTGATTACGAGCTACTACGTACGGTATATTACGCATTGGCCCAATCGGTGATCGGGTATTGCATTGGTGTCTGGGGCGGAACATGCAAAACTCACTTGTTGCGGCTTGAAAGAGCCCAAAGATCTGTGCTCAAAGTTATGACGTTCAGGCCTTATAGATTCCCCACCGCAACCTTATATGATAAGTGTCAAGTTCTCACTGTGCGACAAATGTACGTTTTGCATATCATCATCAAACAGCATATTGCCACTCCATTCAATGAGCAAGTCTTGGGTAAGCGTACTGTCAGAGATGTTTGTGTACCTGTTAAATTTAACACTGCAGCTGCGAGAAAACAACGCATGTATTTATCAGTTCACCTTTATAATAAGATAAATACAATCCTTAATATTAATATGGTGACGATCAGGGAAGCCAAATGTAAGACTAAGTCATGGTTGCTGACACGGGACTACAAAGAAATAGAAGCCATTTTAATATAGGTAAATATCTAGTTTAAATCAGACACCCTCGTATGTACCCTTGAGTAACCGAGATGCCTTCTACACACACTAAACATGCACTTGCTTCACATTTGTTTTGGTTGTGTTTGTTTCCTTTTGATTTTGATTTTGTTGTTGATGTTTAATTGTTAGATTGTATTATTTTAAAGATTTAATTGTATTTTATTTTAATTTTTAATTGTATTATTTTATAATTTTAATTGTATTCTTTATATTTTATTTTCATAATATCTTAATTTTAATCTAGTTTTCATTTTAAATTGAATTATTATGTACCTAACCTAATTTAATCCTAATTTAATCTAAATGGAATGTATTGCATTAATGTTTGGGTGAAGACACTGACTCCTGTAACACAGGTGTTCCCACCTAGCACAGGAGTCAGGGCCTCACTGTGTTTGTACAAAATTTTTGTTATACCAATAAATTATCTAAATTATCTAATTATCTAAATATTATACTGTTGCTACTTACGACAATGTTGATCAACACTTTTAAAGTTATATTTCTGGACAAATTGTTGTTACGGGCTTTAATGTAATAAATGTTGCTATTTACGCCAATTTTTATTCAAAATTTTAAAATATTTCAATGGATTTTATGTTGTGAAGGTTTTTTGTTTTTTGTAGGTGCGTTACACCGTATAAATCGGACAGTTATTTAGATTTACGACGTTGCAAAAAACTACAAAAAAGTTAGAAACCAAAACTTGGCTGTCACTTACTGCAAAACAATTTGACAACGTAGCCTTCATTTTAAGAAATAATTTTTTTTAAATATACCTATAGATCAAAGGAGAACAAAATTTCCAGTGCAATGGTATAGAGATAGACAAAATGTCCCTTACGACATCTGAAATTTCCACCGTCGATATGTGTTTCCGCGTTCTGTGTTACTACCTACCCCCATAGGCGTGTAAAAAGTATGTTATGTAAATTGTAGAGCCAATGTTCCAGACACATTAATAATTACTTAGCGACTAAGGCGACATTACGTGCTGCCTTCGATGTTGTATTGACTCTCTTATTGATTCACTTGGTTTACCCACGTTGCATGCGACGATGACGACTATTATGGAAAAGTCTTTGTTTATTTAGGTACCTACCTACCTACAAATATTACCTATTTACTTATTTTGTTTATATTTCTCGGGACCCTGAGCTCCCGGACCTTTGTAAGGCCTACGAGGAGCCGAAGCCCACTCGCAGTGACCCCTTTAGACGCTTTTTTTGAAATAAGGGCACCCTATTTTTAACCGACAAAAAAAAAGGAGGAGGTTCTCAATTCGACCGTATATATATATATATTTTTTTTTTGTGTATGTTCAGCCCTCACTCCGTCATTTATGAACCGATCTTCATGATATTTTTTTTGTTAGATAGGGTATACCTCAAGGGTAGTCCCATGTCAAGGAAATCAGGATCTGATAATGGAATCCTGATGAAATTGAGAGAAAACCTCGAAAATTGTGGGCACGTTTAGCATTTCTGTACGTATGTTCGGCCCTCACTCCGTTGTTTATGAACCGATTTTGATGATTCTTTTTTTCATAGATAGGGTATACCTCAAGGGTGGTCCCATGGCAAGGACATCAGGAGCTGATCATGGAATCCTGATAAAATTAAGAGAAACCCTCGAAAATTGGGCACGAATATTGTTTCTGTTTACTTTTCATAACTTAATCAGGTATTTGCATTTAGGAATCATCACATCATGAAACTGAGCTGATGATGGAAATCATACCTTTCCTAAACAATAGAAGTTAGATATAAAAAACTGGTTTTAGTGACAGATACCACTTAATATGCTTTGAAGAAAAGATGTCTTTACAATATTGGAGGTAACCTCAACTGGTCAATATCCTGGGCACCTCATGGAAGGATGGTTACATCATCAGCTCAGTCCCAAGAAAAATGATGAAGGATTAGAAATGAGTATCAAAAGATTATGCGAGTCACAAAAAAACATAAAATAAAAAACTTTTTAACAAAAAATTCAACCGACGAAAAAGAACTAAAAAGCAAAAAATAAGTAAACTTTTTAAGTCTTGAGTATTGAGCTTATTTACCTACAAAAAATATCAAATTTTTTTGAGTTGGCGCCAAATACGACTCAAAATTAGTTCATATAAAATTTGATATTTTATGTAAGTAGGTAAATAAGCTCAATACTCAAGACTTAAAAGGTTTACTTATTTTTTGCTTTTTAGTTCTTTTTCGTCGGTTGAATTTTTTGTTAAAAAGTTTTTTATACCCGTTATTATTATTATTCATACGTTTCTGCAGTTATTCGACTTGTGCACTTATCTTATTGCCAATTTGTGTTTTCTTTATTTCCTTGACAGTCCTTATAGGTAGGTACGGCGTATAGCATTTTTTCTACTTCACAAAGGTCTTAAATATGTGTGGAGGTTCACGTACCTATACTTTTTTTTCTGCGCTCGATTTCATAAAGAATAGCTCATGCCACACAGAAACAATGTGCACGTATCGCACACGTCCAAGACCACACCCGCCTTCCGAGAAATAGAATATCAATAGTAAGCAGAGGCCCAAAAATCTGTCAACAAAGGTCGTGTTGCACAGTAACTTGGTCCCGGAGGTCAGATAGGCAATCTCTCCATGAACGGTCGCTGGAGTAGAAGTCTAGGTAGATCGTGACTTAACTTAAACGTCATAAATTGCATGCCCATTTGTGTTTTTTAACCGACTTCGAAAAAGGAGGAGGTTCTATGTTCATCTGTATGTATGTTTTTTTTTATGTATGTCCACCGATTTCTCTGTCAGTTGTGGACCGATTTTCAAAATTATTTTTTTATCCGAAAGCAATATACTTACTCCCGAGGTGGTCTCATATAAATTTTATCGAAATTGCTTCAGCGCTTTAAGAAAAACTGAACAAAAACGAAAAATACGTATACATAGATGATGTTTTGGGAGTATGTTTAAATTCCACATTCCATTTTATTGGGGTTTTTATTTCTGGGGTATAACAACTAAAAATTGAAAAATAAAAAAACTTTTTTACAAAAAAAAAAAACAACCGACTTCCAAAAAAGAAAATACACTAATAAAAATTAAAAAATAACTTTAATTTCAGAAGTCGGTTTTGTGTTAAGAGCCTATACCATCTCAGCTCAAATTCTAATTTCGCCCCCACTTCCCCGCGTGCCACTGCACTCTTTATCTCGCTCGCACACTTTTGCTCGCAGAGACGCGACACGCGCGGCCTTGACGTCGAAGCGATTTCGTTAGAGTAAACTACACTATTATCGGACGAGTACTAAGAAATAAAATTATCAATCTAATTTAATTTTAACTTGTCATTTTATGAATATAAAATTATATATTATATCGCAAATACAATTTCAATGTATCTATAAACGATCAGTTTCCAGTATAAGCTGACCTCTCAGTGTGCGGAAAGCCTATAAAATGCGAGATCAGCTTATACTGGACGGTATAGGTGATGTCTAGCCGTGCACACTATTTTATTTTACCTACCTACTTCTATAAAATACTAGTCAAATGCGAGCCAACTTTGCGCTGTGGGTTCCGCCAATTAGTTTTGTAGTAAGTTTGCGTTTTATAGTTTTAGTGTATGTATGTTATGTGACAGCCGTTTGCGCATGTAGGTAATTATGTAGGTTGTAGGTATATGCAAGTACCTAGGTATACATACATATGGTATACAAAGGTTAGAAAAATCGATTCTAAACCACTACATAAATTGTAGAATTTATGCAGTGGTTTAGAGTCGGTTTAGTAGCAGTAGAGCTAAAAAACTAGTCAAGTGCGAGTCACCATTGCACTGAGGGTTCTGTAGGTACATTGGCTTGGTAGTAAGTTTACGCTGTGCCATTTTAAAATCTTATAATAGGTAGCTTTCTCCTTGTATTACCACTTTCTTAGTTATAATGCATCTATATAAGAATGAATCGCCGAAATGTAGGTATGCGTATATCTTTCGAAGGACTTCACCAAATTGCATAATTCTTTTTTTGTTGTGTTCGTGATTCTCAGGACAAGGTTTGTATAAATATAAGATAGGTAGGTATAGGTAGGATAAGCAGGTAAGTATGCAGGTAGGTATGTAGGTAGGTATGATAAATACCATAAGTTTTTTTCAAAGTAATTAAAAATAGTCAAAATTAAATAACATTTATTTTTAATCGCTTAAATTTCTAATTTACATAGTTAGAACATGTCTGGAATTGCATAGCTCAGGTAACATGCATGTTTTATAAAAATGTTCTAATTTTAGTTCCATTTCAGAAATATTGGTCATCTTTCTATAATTTCGACTTTGATGTTTTTGTCGCATCCAGACCTTATTCCGAAAATACATTTTTTTTTGTACCGATGATATGTAATTGTCCTTGCACTTGTATATACCAAGGATGTTTTTTATTTACGACAAGTCCGTTTTGAGTTTTTCTCCAAAAATTTACTTCTATCTTATCTATATCTTAGCTTCGTCCAAAGATGTTTAGAATGCTGCAATGGGACGCTTGATTTCAATGATTGTGTATATTCAGTGAACAGCTCATGTTCTCGGGTGATCTGCAAGAAAACACAACATTCATTATAAAACACTTTTTTTGGGGTATGTTATGTTATCATTCAATGACTAGCGTGATGGGCGTTGGTGGCTGCGCCAGTTTTAAACTTTTGCAGCTACCATCGTTGTACATTGTTTTTTGATCTGCCTGTATTTGTTGTTCTGTTCCTAATAAACGATTATAATAAAAAAAAATATAAAAAATGAATGAAGATGCCCTCCCGCTCCGCCCAGAGCGGGAGGGCATCTCAGACTTTTACTAACTAAAACCCACCCCTGTTCCTTCAGTTGCCTGTGCCAAGAGCCGCGGTAACTCTCTTTCAAATATACTCGCGACCCCGGCAGCATAATTTTGTCAACATGAATAAATAATACGGAACCCTAAAAAGTCCAACATTATGAAAATTTTATTATGAATTCGCCAATTTCGTGATAGTACCGTTACGCGTTAGTACCAAGCGGTAGTGCCATGGGGGAACAGCAAATTTCGTGATTATCACACACGTATGATAGATAGGTACTTACAATTATATATTTTGTAACACATGAAGATTTGTTTCGTCCGAATTTATTTCTACAGTTTTCGGAGGTCATACCTCCGTCCGTCCGGTCCTGTAACAATCACACGGGACAAATAAATACCTACCTAGACCTCACATATTTTTATTTATGATTTGGCTATGGAACCCTAAAAATATACTAAAGAAGACTAAATCATCCATAGAAGCAGACTTGCCGCAGCCCTATGAATAACAAATAACAATTACCCACCCTACATTTTTTATTGAAATACAAATTTGGTGAATTGGTATTTGATGGTGGAGGGATAATTTTCCAGTACAAGCTGACCTCTCATTGTACGGAATTCCTATACAATGTGAGATCAGCTTATACTGGAAATTTATAGCTTGATAAATTTTTTTTTGATTTTTGTTTGTCTTTTAAAAAAATGTTGCCCCACACTAGGAATATTCTTGTATCGTGGGTGCGTTCACAAGCATGTAAATTCACATACACAAGACACCCAGACCCGGAACAACTATCTGCAGGTCATACAAATATTTGTTCCGTGCGGGGATCGAACCCGTGACACGCAGCGTAGCAGCCGAACGCTCAACCACTGCGCCAACCGTGCCGTCAAAATTATATAGCCATGTGTAGTAATAATAATAACAGATCAGTGTTTTATGGCCTACAGACAGTTGTGTCGGTTCTGCGCGTTTGTGAATGTGAAGATTTGTGTTTGTAATCGCACCGTCTCCGATTCAGTTGAAATCCTGGAGTCGGCAACATTATAAAAAAAAACAATTAGGTACTACATAGATACCTATTTGTTGTATATTGTCAAAACAACAACAAACCTATTTAGGGAACTTTTTAACTTTTTACAAAATTGGACACCCATTTTTCACATTTTTTATCAAAAAAAAAAGTGTACACCTGGATTTCGCCTGAATCGTGAAAGGTGCGTTTACAAACACAAATCTTCACATGCAGAAACACCTGCAACTCCTAACGCAGCAGCCAATCACCTGCCACTGCACCAAACGTGACATGTTTGTAATCACTAATACTGTAAGTAGATAGGTAGCTATATACTTACTTCATTACGTTTATCATGTTTTCCAGTTTCTTTGCGCCAACCCTTTCGTTTCTTATTTTTATTACGGTTATTTCCCATTGCACCAACACTATAAGTACTACAAGATTTGTATTTTACGTAGTCTTGTTGCGTAATGTGTGCTCTGAGCGCAAGCGACACAGCCCTCCCGTTCGAAAGCCGAAGCGAGACTGAACGGGGGCGTCGGGCGCCAGGGAACAAGCTTCAAGACGGCATAGTTTAGGTGATAGTTTAGGTATTTTATTTTTACTGTGAAAATAATGGTAATTTCAAAATAAAAAAACTTGTAGGACCTGCTTTATAGTAAGTTCAGTTAGTATGCAAAGTTTCATGATCTAATTTTAAGCATTTTTTGAATGCTAGCGGTTTATTGTTTTCGGTTTAGAGGTAACTTTGGATTTTTTTTCTATCGAGAAAATTTTATGGAATCGTGTTTTTGAGGTTTATAATACTTAACATTGATCCTCAACTTTGCCATATATTTATTTCAAAATTAATGCTGCAGTATTATCGACATAACGGAGGATCATGCTAAGCCATTTGAGGTAACATAGACTCTTAAAGTTGTTTTTTAATTTTTATGGTTTTTTCTTTTTTGGAAGTCGGTTGTTTTTTTTTGTGTAAAAAGGAGTTCTTAGTGCAGTAACTACTTGTTTGACCTGAACGAGCATAGGAGTTTGGCAGAGAGTTTGTCATGCTCACTCAAATGTCTCGCTGATGGTGGCTCGTATGTTGGTTCATTCGATTCCCTTCAAAATGGATAAGCTCAGTGGTGCTGATCCATGCATCATGTTCGTGGAAAGGCGCCGACAGTTGAGACTGATCATGTCATCTGCCACTGGCTTTTGTAATCTTTATTTTTTTTTATTTACATTGTTCTCACATAATAGAAGCAACCAGAAATATGTATGTATATGTGTGTGTTCTTGCTCTGGAAGGAGATAGAATCTACGCATTGAAATGTGCGATTAGCTTCATTTTCCGGACTAACCGACTTCTTGACAATTCAAAAGTAAATGGTTTATTTGAATTAAATGCTTTAGAGTTTGAAGGAAAATGTAAGTACCTATAACACTTACGTCAGCATAACATTTACGTCTATATAGCCGCTATCGCACGAGACGAGTAAATATCGCCCGATTACACGTGTGTTATGTGTAAAGTAAACGAACTGTTTCAAGATTATTTCAATGAAGAGTTTTTTAGTAAGATCTCGTGTACTTACAATCTAATTTTCTACCTATTTAAGAAGCCCCGAAGTCTCCAATGACATATTATTTTTAGATTGCCTCTGAATAAAAATAATCGACCAAATAGGTCATTTATTTTCCAATGGAAAATTACTCGCAACCGGAATATTCCCACCGTCACACGTCCGCCATGATGTTTGTTTGTTGCGACTTTATCGTTTAATAGAGATAATACACACATCCTAACAAATTATAAAACGCAACTTTATCTGTCTAGCCACTAAAACCCACTTAGCACGAGAAATACTTTTCTGATGGAAGATTTAACTCATCGAGCATGTATTCGCGCGGTGGTTCTAGGCAGTCGTGCCATGTAATGTAAAATACCTACTGGTGTTCAGATGCATCAGGTACGACAGGAAGCCAACCCCAAAACATTTGGAAAACGCGGAGCAGACGATGGTGAAACAGTCTCGGTAGGTTTAAATATTTTACGACAAGAAACGAATTAGGTACCTAGACAAACTAGCCAGTTTCACTCACTAAAGCTAAAATACTCACATTAACAAAGAAAGGTATAATAAGCATTACGACCGCCAATTCCAGCCGAGGGTCGGAGACGGGCGACAGTCTCAAGGTAGACAGCACCGCCACCACCGGCGGCAGCCGCAGCACCAGCGCCAGCACTGACTTCGCGAACGTAGCCAGCGCGGCGTATAGTATGCACTGGCATATCCATGCGGCGCACATGGGTGGCTTACCTGATGGACAAATAGAAATTTGCAGTTACAGTAGTCTCACTAATCCGACTTCGGCACATCCTTCCTACACCTTATTAAATATTCTAAAATCATCACCATCTCAGTCGAAAGACGTCCACTGCTGGACAAAGGCCTCCCCCAAGTGTTGCCACAATGACCGGTCCTGTGTGTCTCGCATCCATCGGCTAACCGCGACCCTCACCTGGGGCCCAATTCTGTAACTTTGAATTAAGCAACACGCCATCGACACTCTATCGACACACAACAGACATTATTTTGCCACTGTTGCAAATTTGGTATTTTGCAAAAACTTCAAAATGATATTGACATATTATAGTAAGACCAGACTACCAATTATTACAATAGTCTTATTATGGTGTTTCAATGGCACTACAGTGGCAAGTCAAGGACCATAAATAATTTATAGAATACCAAATGTCAATGACTATTCTATTGAGACACCACTGACACACTACCGACACACTATTGACTATTGACAAGTTAGTTATTTTACAGAATTGGACCCCTGGTCATCGGTCTACCTTCAGACACCTTCACATTCTAAAATGCTTTAATTTAATTATGTTAATTTTTTTCTATACAATCCAGTAATCCGAACATTCCAATAATTTGGCACCCCCTGGTTTTTTAATACTGCCGGATTAGTGAGACTACTGTACTTGTAAATTATATACAGCCTGCCAGTTTCGCACCCTATTAAGCTGCAACTCGACTTTAGTTTGGCCTTTTGAGCTATTTCATGTGGCCTATTAAGCTATGAAGCTCTACTCTTAAACTCCTTATTGTTATTTGCTATGGTGTACAGTAGCAGGGGACCCCATGATGGTAAACGGGGATTTACTCGAGCGTCGTAGGAACTTTTTGGCTTTTGTAGATTAGATGATAGAAAGAATAAAAGGTTATCTCAAGTTTCCTCTTTCGGTGGTGCGCAACGTCTACAAATTTTCAAAAATGTAAAAAAAAAAAAACAATTACATGGAAATACTCAAGCCTGTCAGATATTAATAGTGTATATGCCTCAACGTAAGTGCAGAAAATAGAAAAAAAAAATCGAGCGCGTCAGATATTTAGAGGGGATGTTAAGTGAACCCTAAAAATGCTCCAATTCATCTCTCTCCCTTCTACGTAATTGTGTAACATGTGATATGTATATAAGTATACATTATTATGTATTGTATTAAATTCGTTGTAGTATATTCAGTTTATTAATTAGCAGTACACCGCAGACTACCCCCTTTTTGAATTAAGATTTTTCAGTCCATCCAAAAGTTGTCTGGTAGATATCGCTGTCAGCGATAAGACCGCCATTGTACCCATAGATTTATGTTCATTTATCCAAGTTTAGTAACTGTTTTGGTGTACATCATCTTTCTACCCATATCCCATGTTACTTGGGGTCGGCGGAACACGTTTTTAACCGACTTCGAAAAAGGAGGTTCTATGTTCGACTGTATGTATGTTTTTTTTTTATGTATGTCCACCGATTTCTCTGTCATTTGTGGACCGAATTTCAAAATTCTTTTTTTATCCGAAAGAATACTTCCGAAATGGTCCAATATAAATTTTATAAAAATTGCTTCAGCGGTTTTTGAAAAACTGAACAAAAACGAAAAATATGTATACGTATATGACGTTTTGGTTTTCTCCATTTACGAGTATGTTTAAATTCCACGTTCCATGTTATTGGGGTTTTGAGTTCTGGGGTATAACAACTAAAAAGTGAAAAATAAAAAAAAACATTTTTACAAAAAAAGCAACTGACTTCCAAAAAAGAAAATACACTAAATATTTAAAAATAACTTTAATATCGGAAGTCGGTGTCTAATAACGAAGAAATAAAATACAAACAACGACTTCCGAAATTAAAGTTATTTTTTAATTTTTAGTGTATTTTCTTTCTATGAAGTCGGTTGTTTTTTAATGTTATTTTTTCTTCCATTCTGTCCTGTGTACAATAAAGTATTATTCTATTCTATTCTAATAGAAAGACGGCTGAAAAAAGATTACATGTGGCGGAGACAATGACTATAAAGCTTCTCGACTGCTCATACGGGCGACTCAGGCTTATATGTATATGAAATGGCACTTATATTATTAGACGGCAATATGAGTGGCCATTTTAGTTTTGACCAGTTACAGTTGTTAGATCTCTGCACACGCGTTTATTTTGATAACTTTTAAAACATTTCTGCGTTAATAAAAAAAAACAATTTTGAGTTCCTGTTCAATTAAATGGTGTGGGAAATCGTCTAGAACATCCAGCTATACAAAAGATGGCATAACTTTTCATCAGTAAAGTAATTCAAGGAAAATTGATTTCCAAAAAATATAGCGTTGTTTGTTCAAGGCATTTCACACATGATTTTTTTTTTAACTTTAAAGATCCGACGCCGTCTATTTAGCTCAGCAACACCGACACTGTTTTAGGCTTTTTCGATAGGTTTTATGATATGCATATTTCAGTTTAATAAACATGTAGTATTAATAGACGTCGATTTTATCGATATCGATATTATTGTTGCAAAACAGACTTGAGTATCACTATGTCTGGAACATTCGTCCTGACATTGTTGCACCGGCCAATCACATCACAACCGTTGTATGTTCTTCGTTCCCCGGCCCGCAGTGGTGAGTCGTGTTATTAGAGGAATTCTGTTTATCAGCTCTCAAGTGGTTTAATTTTCTTTGGGCGGAGATGAGAATGTTGAGATGGATGATGGATGTGTGGAGTAACGAGAATGGATAAAATGAGAAATGAGTACATTAGAGGTAGTTTAAAAGTAGCGCCAGTGACAGAAAAGTTGAAAGGGAACCGCTTATCTTGGTATGGTCATGTAAAGAGGAGGGACGAAGCACATGTAACTAAAAGAGTTATGAATATAAATGTGGATGAATGGAGTGGGAGATCGAGGATATGAAAGAAAATGGAGTTAGTGATAGCGTGACCCGTGCCGCGCCCAGTGGTATTGGCCGCGACTTACAAGTTGTAGGTTGTGAGTTCAAACCCAGGCAGGCGCTTTACTTTGTGTAAATTATTTCATCACCACTGCTCTCAAAACGGTGAAGGAAAACATCGTGAGGAAACCTGCATGTCCTAGAACCAAAAATTCGAAGACATGTGACATCCACCAATCCGCATTGGCCCCGCGTGATGGATTACCGCCCACACCCTTTCATAGAGGAGGCCTGTGACCCAGCAGTGAGGATATTAAAAAGACTGATGATGATGATGATGATAGCATGACGGCTCACAGGACAGAATGGAAGAAAAAACGTGTTGCGCCGACCCCAAGTAACATGGGATAAGGGCAGGAAGATGATTTTATTCTATTTAATTCAAAAGACTAACGATTCAGAGCTTCAGAAGTGATACAAGCTCGTAGCGAATTACTGAAAATGCAAAAAAAATATTCTATTTTCAAATACTCGAGCGTGTCAGATTTTTAACCGACTTTCGAAAAAGGAGGAGGTTCTATGTTCAACTGTATGTATGTTTTTTTTTATGTATGTCCTGAATTGTGGACCGATTTTCAAAATTGTTTTTTTATCCGAAAGAATATACTCCCGAGGTGGTCCCATACAAATTTTATCGAAATTACGTAAGCGCTTTTTGAGGAACTGAACAAAAACGAAAAATACGTATACCTAGATGACGTTTTTGTTTTCTCCAATTACGAGTATGTTTAAATTCCACGTTCCATGTTATTGGGGTTTTTAGTTCTGGGGTATAACAACTAAAAAGTGAAAAATAAAAAACTTTTTTACAAAAAAACAAACGACTTCCAAAAAAGAAAATACTATTAATTATTTTTAGTGTATTTTCTTTATTTGAAGGCGGTTGTTTTTTTTTTTTTTTTGTAAAAAAGTTTTTTTATACAGAAGGTTCAGCTTGATGTTCCAGTCATGGTAGCCTAAAATCTGACGATTATTTTGAGGGGTATTATTAATCTGACAGCTAGATTTTTTTTTAATATTTATACTACAAACAAGCCAGACAAATAACTTTTTCTGTTAGCGTTCACGCCAAACGTAGGTAATGTCATTGCCATACATTTTGTACTAAGCTTTATTCCAGCTGCACGCTCTTTTTAATCATCTAAGTCAATTTTAATTACTTCGGTTTATGGAAATCGGCATATTATATTTTTTTCGTGATTGTTATTTTATTCAAAATTAGAAATAGTTTTTTTTTTGCAATTTTGTAACCCCCTCCGCTCCCTTACGTTACGCTCAAATCGTCAGATTTTGTAAATGTACACTTTTTAGTTAGTAATTAACCTTACCGCGCTTCAGTATTTCTGACGATCGATTTTTTTTTACTTATCTGATGGGTTGCTCAAATACCTTTACAATAAATAGTACATGAATCCTATCTATTTCATGCGGCCTGCCGACAATTCTTGCGACATAATGGGCTATTTAATGCGGCCTAAAGGGCTATTGAGTGCAGCAGTGGCAGTGTTTTGTTAGTGGAGCTGTTTCGTGAGGCCTGTGGAGCTGTTTCGTGAGGCCTGTGGAGCTGTTTCGTGAGATCTGTGGAGCTGTATGACTGGGCTCAGCCACTTTGTTGCGGCCTGTGTTAACCTTGTCAGAAATTGCTTGCTTGTTAGCCTGTCAGGCTTTTATGTGGCCTTCTCAGCATATTACTTACACTTATTTCATGTGTACGAAGTTTAGAACTTACGTTTATTTCTAGACTTGTCTAAAAACCTATCCAATTTAAAATTAACTAACTAACAGGCTTTCAATATAAATTAGTTATGGTTTAAAACACGATTAGGTAGTACTTGTAAGTTAGTACCGTTTATGTGACTTTAATGTCCTAGACATAAGGCTTTATTTGCAATAAAATGTGCTTGTATAATGCAAAAACTATAAAAATATAAAAAAATAGAAAGATGTGGAACACTTACCATATTCGCCAAAATTAATGAGTGGTATGTCATAAGCTCTTGCACAATGCTGAGCTAGTCTGATGCCAGCCCATATTATGAGTAGGCCCAGTGTGGAATCCAGCATAAAGTTCACTATGTACCTGTTAAGACAATTACATTCACTTTAACAATTTAGGACATAGCAAAGAATAAAAATATGTTGGTCACAGTACTTTTAAGGCTTCGGTATTAGTACAGGGGATAGTAGACCTTGTTGCTATATCTTAAGGTTTGACATTTGATTGTTTTGAAAAATAATTGTTGATGGTAATTATAGTTTGTGAGTCATGGTCATATAAATTTTAAAAAATACTATTTTTAAATGTACAATTTTTTATTTTTAAACTTTGCCCCACACTAGGAATTACTCCTGTATCATGGGTGCATTAACAAACATGTAAACTCACATTCACAAGACACCCAGACCCGGAACACCTCTCTGCAGGCCATACAAATATTTGTTCCGTGCGGGAATCAAGCCCGCGACACGCAGAGCAGCAGAGCAGCCGAACGCTGAACCACTTCGCCAACCGTGTCGTCAAATTGTTTTAAATTCTACATAAGTGTTTTTTCTTTTGGTGAAAAGTTTAGGACAATCTTTTCATCACACTCAAATCAATCATATTAAGTAGATATTTGAGTAATGAACTGAGACAGTCTACTCCAATCTGTAACTAGGCATGGCTTTTCCCAATATTAAAGGATTAAGCATGGCTTTACCCAATATTAATTAGTACCTGAATTTGTGCCATGTTATTTATACATTACTGAAAATGGCCTTATTAAACAAACTTTGCAATGAAGACGATCAGATCATGGAATATTTTATACCCACAGTAGAAAAATTATAGTTTAACAGAAAATGGACAGATACCCTTTTCTTGATAGGTAAAACTATTTTTAATCGACTTCAAAAAGAAGGAGGTTATCAATTGGGATGTAGGTATTTTTTTTTTTATGTGTGTTCAGGCATAACTCATACGGGTTTGAAAAATTATTTTTTAGTTTGAAAGAAGTTTTGTTCCGAAAAGGTCCCATTTAAATTTCATATAAATCTGATGATGGGTTTCGGAGACAGACAACGGAACTCTTCAAAAATTGACAGCAAATCAACTGAGATTGCTGCAATCAGATGTCTATGAATTGTTAACACAGTTTAATGAGAAACCACAACTAAAAAGTGAAAAATAAAAAACTTTTTTACAAAAAAATAGAACTGACTTCCAAAAAAAGTGCAAAATAACTTTAATTTCGGAAGTCGGTATCAAAAAACGATGACACAAAACCAGAAACACCGAGTTCCGAAATTAAAGTTATTTTGCACTTTTTTTGGAAGATGGTTCTATTTTTTCAGAAACATATATTAGGTACAGTGTACACTTTGTTCAGTCAAAATTTCATACCACGTGCATGGGTTCCCGGTGAGGGTTGGTGACAACCATACATTGGCTGCATGTATGATCAGTGCTCCCAATCCTTGCTTTGATGTGTCGTAGAACCAAATGAGCCATGGCCTCCGTGCATACCGGGGCTCACAAAACCTTTTACCTTGAATGAAAATATTTTATCTCATCAATACTAACCAAACAGTAGTTGTTTAATAATATGGAGAGGACGACGCAGTGCAAGCATATAATATAATAATAATCTTTGACTGCCTACCTGTCCAGTACACTGAGATACCTTATCTTAAAACTGTCAATATTATTTCAACACATATTTTTTTAGTGGGTGGTATGATCATTTATGGTTTAAAAAAAAAAAGTATGAAAGATGTAACGAGTCTTGAGCAACGTATTGTAGATGAAGTTGGTTAAAAAGTACGCAATATTGTGCTATCGCTATCAAACTACCTTGAACTCCGGCCTGTATTTCGCAACTTCTTACCTACTAAACAAGTAAACGCCAACACCGCCAACAGGAACTGCATGAACCATCCATAGTTATCCGTAAGAGCATCTTTTGAGCAATGTAGCTCGGACCAGTAAATATAATCCGAGCTGTTATTCATTTTTCATTTCTTGGAGTTTAAAAATGTTAATTTAATTAATGTTTTGTAGTACTTTTACTAGGTATTCCTCATGGTAGATCTTTTTAAACAGACACAGTTTGTAACAATTAAATAGGAATTTTCTCGAGAAACAAAAATATCGCATTTACCAATCACATATTTTTGACAGTTTTGTTTGACATTATTGCACTGTTCTTGTTGTTTCAACTTTTTTCGGACCATTGACATATATGTCAATGTTTCGGACAAACAACTGACGAGGCGAATGTATAACAAGAGTAGGTACCTAACATTTACAAAACTAGGTCGGAAGAAATTCTCGCCACGCTCGCTTATCTGTTACATCCTTTTACAACGACCAAGGTGAAATAGTAGAACTGTCCTCCACCAACTAATTTACTTTACCTCAGTTATTATTTGATTCATTCAAGGCAAGAAATAGTTAAAAATAAATTGTGATTAAATAAATTAAATATGTATGAATCTGTTTTAGTCAAGTCTTCCTTAGAATAACTCATAACAAAATGGTAGAATATTATAGAGCACTTATAGAGTGTGGTAATACAACGAGAAAACCTACCAAACATCTTTTTTTTACCATTGCCGCCATTTTTTTGGGGTTTTCCTGTTTCGCAATTTATTTGGTTACTATTATTCAAGTTAATTGAAAATCCATCATTACACATATACGAAGAATTTGTGCAGAAGATAAAAATTGTTGCATTTCGACTACTGAAGGTACGTCAAATTTATAATTCTAATCGCTTGCTAATTTTGCGAGTCATGACCGTCATGTCATGTTATCGATTAACTTGCAACCGGCGTTGATTTAATTTCAATTATTCCTACTTACGCATAAAAGGTTACTGGGCTTGTATTTAACATTACTATTTTCAAGCTAAAATTGTGGCAATAGTTAGATGACGATAAGTTTGAAGCAATTGTTTACTCGTAACGTAACTGGGTTAGTTTAGTCATGTTCTGGATTAGAACAGCAGAAAAACTCTAATCTTGTTCATAAATAACAAGCTATTAAAGCATAAGACCTGCCAATAGTCTAAGTCAAGCGCCAGAAGATACCTACATAATTATTTTGTAAAAATACTTTTTTTTGTTGCTTGCATGTTTCTTTTCAAATGACTCTCCCATCTTCTCTTTGAGTATTCTGAGTAGAATCTGGCACCCTATATTGATTGTGTGTTCTATAATTACACCTTATTGTTTTGATTCCATATTAATTTCATGAAATTGTTTTCTTATAATATGCCTTACAATTTAAGAAGTCCTATCTAATTTGATAATATTTGTATGAACATCTACGTATACGTAAGAAATAATCAATATTATAATCCTAACTAATTACTATGATATCCGTTCAATATAACAATAAGTATTGTGTGTAACAAATCTCATAGACTTGCGTTTGTGGTTTTGTTGCCCTAAAGTTGTGACTATTAAAACCCTTTTTAAGACCAAATAAAATTAATTTTCTGAAAATCAATAGTTCAGTCATTTCAAATGAAATTAAACATCTAGAACCATTCTCATAATGCCAATAATTGATAATTGAAGTTCCCTTACCCATAAAGAAATGCAGTAACTCATTTTCATGTAGTGATCTGTAACGAAACATGTAAAATACTAATGCTTTTCAAATTAAGTGTAAAATTGTTGGCGAATATTTAAATGTGTATTCCTAACATCACCATGCACGTATTCCTTACTGGGATAGTCAAAGGTGTGCCTGTAATAACACCAGCTTTTCACTAGTTATGCTAGTTTAAGTCCCGTGTAAAAGGGATGAGATGATTCATAGGGTGATCCACTGGGTTCATACAGTACCCCTTGGTAAGACTGGTATTATCAGCATCTGAGCCTTTAGACAAAATACATTTCTGTTAACGCTAACGCTTTGTACAAAATGTATGGCAACGACATTACTGGGCGTGAGTCACGTGACAGTTCTCTCCGCAGGTAATGTCCTTGCCATACATTTTGCACAAAGCATTAGTGTTAACGTTAACAGAAACGTATTTTGTCTAAAGGCTCAGTACTGCTTATATCACTTAAAAAAGTTTAGTCTCTATTATCAACTCAACAGGAAACTACATTCTGGAATGATCTAACTCAATCATAATACCTACTGCAATAATCAGAAACCATTGTAATCTATGTTCTAATAAACAGATTACTCTCTGTCCAACATAATAGGAGTCTAAACTCAAGTAACATTCATGTGACTAACAGTCTCCCATGAGGTCTGGGTAAACCAGACCCATCATTCAAATATGAGATGGCCTTAATTACATCTTCCAGTTAATATTATAATAAATTGAATTCACTATTGCACATCTTCATTCTTAATGCAATCTATTATTTTATTAATAACTTGAATGAAAATTATGAATAACACAAAGGACTCATTCATAGCAGAACTTCATTCTGAAATAGTTGCATTGTTGGTATTCTGAAACTATCAAATGAAACAACGGAGTGAGACCTAAATATTTTTTTATTGAAGAACAACAATGTTGAACATTGCAATATTGCACCAATATTTAATATTATTAAAATTGACCTCTTGTCTGTTGTTAAAAAATATAGCATAAATGATAAAGAATAAGTTTGACATCATCTTTTGTCTACTGCATTCAGGCAGACTATCACAATTATCTGAACTCTTCAGGTTTTTGGTTTGTCTAGTTATAGATTAATTTCAATGCATTAAAAGTTCTTATTTGTAGATTCTCCTATTATCTTTTTATGAATTTAATCACCACAACAGACTATTACAATTGTCTGAACTCTTCAGGTTTTTGGTTAGTCTAGTTATAGACTAGTTTCAATACATTACAAGTCCTTATTTGTAGGTTCTCCCATTCTCTTTTTATGAAATTAATCTCCAAGTTCTCAAAAAAATGGTCTCAAGCATCCCATTGCCTAAGTACAAATTCTGTAAGTTCACACTAAATTTGGCCATAACGGTCCCATTGGTTCCCACGGTTGTTGGAGTCCCATTTCTCAGTCTAGCAATTTGATAATCTAATATGCAAATAACGGTGGCAGGTACAAATTATTTTCTCTAAATGTAATAAAACTCCGTCCATTATGGCACCAAATAAATGACTTCCCTGCCTACCCCTGCAGGAACTGCAGTAGTGTTTTTTTTTTATTGAATATTTAATAACCAATCAAATAAAATACCAGTATGATTAATAACTTCACCTACAAGCAGTCAGTTACATCAAATCAATTTATTTAATGTGAAATATATTGCTTGGTAAATATTTAAATGTATTTATTCTTGCAAAGGCTAATGTTATTCATCCTAGTGCACAATAACAAAATTATTCATGAATGTTTTTTTAAATCTCATAACAATGAAAACCTGCCTCTTTCTAAGCGAAATTAAAAGCCAAACTATTATTGCTGCAATTAATATAAGATAACGTTATCTTTGGTGGACGCAAATATAGAATTGAGTCGAGTCTAATACAGCCATGCAAACGTAATAAAAGCCGGCAGTAAAATTACCCTTACAGCGCCATATAAAAAACCATTAGCCCCATTTTCTCTTAATATAATAGAGTAACTCTTTCTAACAGTAGTGGTTAATTAATGACTCCTCTCCTTCTCGCGCTTCAAACGAAGCGGGTTTTGTGAGGCAATCCATCACAAAGTCAAACATCTATGAAATCTCCTAAGTAATCTATCTCGAGCAAAGCGATGGATCCGTCGGGGCTCGACTGTTATGTATCTATCAATCTATTATATATCTTCTAAATATAATTTCGTATAAATAAATATCTCCCGAAGTAACTAATTGACTCCGGCGAGAGTATTTAAGTAGGACATAAAAATGTTTAATGATTTTATTCAATAACCTATCCGCGCTGTTTGCCCACGGGGACATTAATAAAACCACGTTATTTATTGCCTCGCGTGCGTACACCGGACTTATGACTGCTTTTACGGTGCCTGCCATTTAATTTGACCGTACATGCAATACAGTATTGGAGAAAACGGGAATCTAATTGTCGCCTCATCCCTTTGGTCATGGTAGTGTGGCGTCGCGGCGCCACCTCCACCACCACCACAGAGGCGAGGGTGGCGCCGATAGCCACCGCAATCGAAAGTAGAACGTAATAATTATCGGTGGTGGGACTGGTGGGCCTGGGCTGGGGGCCGTGGTCGCGGTTCCTGCGGCTCGACCGTCAACAAACCGTCGCGCGGCAACTGCTCATGACATATGCATGAGAGCGGCACGGACGACGCCGCCGTTTAAATATACAAGGACGGACGGACGGGGAAATTACTAGAGGCAAATACATACAAGATGTCTCCCGCCCGACTGCGCCGCCGTGGCGTGCGGCACGCCCACGAGCCTCTCCAATTATAGTCACGAAATGTCCGTCCGATACCTTTCTTACTAATCTAGACTATTTTTACTTCGTATCCACCACGTCGCCTACATAAGTAATGAAGACAACCCCATCACCCCCCTTAAATGCATCATTTGATATTCCTTTTACCATAGCGACTTGCACGCAAATATCCAATACGGAATTGTACAAAGGGATATTATGGTTTACATATTAAATGTAAGTGTCCGACATATCAGACTGCTTCGAAAAGAAAATTGGAACTCCGTCGCCACTTAATCGTAGGGCGATTGGTCGGTAAGTGGAGAATTTGTAATGATGTGATTAGATCAGACTTGAAATAGAGAAATAACATTTCAACTGATCATGATCACTAAATGACTAACGAGGATCATTAAAGTCTCTTTAGACCAGCAATTAATAGAAACACAGAGTTTTGGACTTGATTCATTGATTAATCCATTTTTACTATGTAGAACATATCGCATGTTCAATAAGAACGTCGACCAAATTGATTACCATTGTGATCAACTTGACCGTACAAATAATTGTAGTGCGACATCTTCACGAGATAAGTACGATAGCAGTACGTTTACATAACTACATTCGGTCGCGATAGCCGTGCTGCCTACCCTCTACAATGTTGGTGTCCGTTGCAATACATTTTATTCGGTTCAATAAAAAAAATTTTTCGACATTCATAATTACAAATGACGCTGAGGCTAGAAAGAAAAATCAAATGAACTCCAACTGTCTCGGTAAAGACCTCATTCCTAGTAGAATGAAAATATCCTTTAAATTCTGTTGGATGAGAAGGCATTGCAATTCTCTTTAACGTGAATACCATTGCCTTTTAAGTTTTTTTGTATGATATAATTCTCAAACAATAGTAGCTACGGACTGTAGAGGCCCTTCTTCGGTGCCTTGTAGCCTCGCAAAGAAGTTATGATCGATAGAAACATCAAATATTCACGCACACCGGCCCACGAGGAAACGAATTGGATAACGGTTGTCTGAAAGGCCACAGGGGGCGACCGAGGGCCTCTACGCTGCCCCTTTCTCTTAATTACCTAAACGTTTTCTTCAAATAGAAACAATTCCTTAACTGCGCTCTTAACATTTTTAGGCAATAATTAAGAATTGGTAATGCGCTCGGCAACTTCAAACGCTTTGAAACATTCTTAGACCTTATGTTAAATTACAAACCCTTGCACGCATTTAACTTGTGTGGAATCCGATTATAAACCTAAATGGGCGATTAAATTGACTTCCCTACTGATTTTGTTCACGTTGATCGTAAAGGGGCAAATAAAGTTCTGTTTATTATGAAAGTATCCACTTATTCTCTCCCAGAAACTTCCTGTTTGTCTATTAGAGGAAGCAAAAAAGTCAGTCTGGTTATAAGCAGTATAATGTAGCCTCTTAGTACCAACTCTTATAGTCTAGGTCTTTTCAACTGCTTAACTTGATGATGACTCCACATCAAACTCTTATTTTGGCTTGAGCACTGCTTGGTTTTGAATCACTAAACGCTTTAAAAACAAAACTGTACTGTTCTTTGAGCTAGTCATTAACACAGCCATATTCCTCCAAGAAGAATGTTTGAATTAAGTCCTGAAACCTTCCGGATAAGCAGTATAATGTAGCCTCTTAGTACCAACTCTTATAGTCTAGGTCTTTTCAACTGCTTAACTTGATGATGACTCCACATCAAACTCTTATTTTGGCTTGAGCACTGCTTGGTTTTGAATCACTAAACGCTTTAAAAACAAAACTGTACTGTTCTTTGAGCTAGTCATTAACACAGCCATATTCCTCCAAGAAGAATGTTTGAATTAAGTCCTGAAACCTTCCGGAACTTTTTTTATTATGTTCAAGATTAGCTCCGAATGACCGACCCTAGTTTTTATGTTACACGACATACATATTATCCAAATTAAGGTCTTGTTCAGGTAGGGTTCCGCTTACAAGATCATTTATCTCGCAGAGACCTGTAAACGTAGCGAATATTAGCCTAGTAATGTCGTAAGTAAGGTTGTAATGCTTTCATGGTTCGTTGCACATTATACTAAAGCGGATACGACGAACACGGACGCCCAACGTGGGACCTCGAGCGTAAAATAAGTGCGATTGCTTTGTATGAAGTGGCAATCACGACATATTGAGCACAACACTATGTAACGATGATTTTGCCAAAATATTCAGGAGAAGATTTTATTATGCGATGTATGTAAGCGCACGGTGATGTTATGAATAATTGAATACTGTCGGATGAAATCTTAGTCGTCAATCTCAGAGGGTTAAGTGGATCCTTTCACGATTTACGAAAAACGTTAGTGGTAATGTTAGCTGGTAGAAAAACAACGGTGCTTTTTTATGCTGAGTGCTGAGGATAACGTTAAACTTGATTCTCAATTTTGCTGCACAAACGGCCATTGGAAAACATGGTTTAAAATAAACGTTTTATCCTCGATGGTTAGTATATTTTCCCCTAGTATGTATTAAATTACTAAAAATAAATAGCAAGGTGTTTTCACAACAACATCCATAATCGAATTTCCCCTTGGCCAAAAGCCTTTTGCCGAAGCCTCTATCAATAATAGATTAGGTCCTTACGAACCTTTGCGCAGACCTCGTTCTCTAAACGTCCCCAAATTTATCGCGTAAGAATCGCTTTAGCAAAATATATGAGACAGGCGTTTACTCCTTACTCACAACTACCTGCCGCATGCGTGCCATTTCAGAGGAAACCGCATATTTTATTCCACGAATTATCCTATACAACTTTATGGCATAAGATGGTATAGTGTAAACGCTGCCTATAATACCAACGACGCGGTATTCACCGTACTTTAAATACGTTCCACGTTATTATCATATTAAAAATGCATGCACCAAGAAATTTCCTTTGAAACAGTTTCAATCAGACAATTTTACGTCGTGCATTTTCTACTTTAAAATGCACAAGAAATATCGAGACTGGTAATTACGGCCATTTGAATTATAAAGAAGCGGCCTCAAAGACACCTGCATATTCTCTAGAAGGAGGGAATTAATGATATGGGTGGCGGACGGCGGTGGTGTAGCCTCGAAGCCTCACGTGTTAGGTCTCAGGGTAGGTGGACGGTGGCGCCTGGCAGGTTCCCACTGTCGCTGAATATTTTAGCAACCTATGTCTGGTAAATTACAGACTTCACTTCAGCCCTCAGACCGTTGCTACAATTACACATATAAAATAATGTCGCTGGAGGAAATGCGAGCTACAATTAGGTCAGCGCCGCATGATTGTCCCCACAGCCGATGGTTCTCACGAGTGAACCGATAGTTCACCTTCGGAGCACATGTTTTGTCTCACGTTAATATTTAATCAAAGACGGTGACACTTTCGTACTTTCTTTGCAGGACTTTTATTTCTGATAGGAAGAATTCAATAATGATGTTTAGGTATAGAGGTCCGCTCATCAAGCCCTTTCGGACACCCTTGTTGAAGGTCGCACTTCGTCACGTGTAATTATTAAATGGATTGCTCTCATTTCAAATCTTAAGAACAACAGTTTATTAAAAGTTTCATAAAATAGAAATGTCTCATTAAAGCTAGATGGCTATTTATGAGTTTTACGTTTTAGCTTTTCACCATTTACCAATTTCTTTCTCTCTCGCAAAAATATGGTCATCCTCATAATTCACTATCCCTAGGCAGAATATTATTATAGTACGCATTTTTGTTGTCATTAGGTCGCCTAGGCAACGATTGTCTTCGACGTGGCTCATCGGTAGGCTATTAGCTATTGACATATAACTACAAACATTAAATATAGGTATGCACACACACGTACATTTATGAAACGTAGTCCAAACACACATATCGGACTTCGATCGCTCGAATATTTGGATGGTCTGATTGATCTTCTATCCGCATTGGAAGTAATTTACCATCCACTGTCATTAGGAACATTGAATTCTGTCCTATACAGATAATCTAAATTATGTAAAATTCTTATGTCCATTCCTCTGACTCATCATAAGCTTTTGTTTTTCTTTTTTTGGTACAATATAAAGGCAATCGTCTCTGTTTCTTATAAACTGTAAATAGGGAAAGAGCAAATTTTGAAAAAGATATGTGGTCATTGCTCTGGCTTAAAAGTTGATCGCTTGACCAATCCGAAAGCGACTGATTTAGGAACAACTGCGTTTAACTAAAAGGTTATTAATGTTATTATTATTGAGGTGGATGTGTAACAACGAATTTAACGTCCATTTATTGTGGTCAATTTGTTAAGTGAAGTTGTAGGTGGACATTAGTGGCTCGTAACGACAGTGTCGCATGCAAGAGTTGCCTCCTAGGATGTTTATTATGTAGATTGCTCTCTCATCTCATCACACCGATAAGAGCGTGTTACCCAACTAAATAACATGATTTGACGCCTTTATTTACATAACATTGTTTTTGGTTGGGACCCTCCTCTTCCTAATTGTCTTATTTGGGGAAAACTTGTGTCCATTTAGCTTCTATGTTTGATTATACCTTATGATTATGAAAATTTAACCGATATGACTGTGTCTGATGTTAATTTTACATGGTTTCTGTCAGTACAGCTATCTAATTCCTACCCAAAAAACAAAACCGTGCAAGGTTCAATCGCCTGATGCAAAAGCTCGCACTAAGAAGATGAGCAGTTGCATGTCGTCATAACTGTCATACGAGAACAGAATACTTTTGCTACAGATATCATCACTAATCTTAGTTACATTGTTAAAGATATCTAGGTAAGCTTAGACATAGGACAGGGTGTCGTCTTGCGGCGTGACTCGTTAAGTCTTCGTTTCCGGGGCACAATGAGAGGCAGGGTGTTATTGACGGGGCGGCGGGTGGCGCGCATGTGCACCTCCGGCGCCACGGCGTCTCGGGGGTGCTATACTAAAGCCCGGTCGGAACACAAACGGTGTCAGTCTACCCGCGGAGGTCTTCACAACTAGACGCGAACCAACCCCAGCGACATGAAGGCACACGCGCTCTTTATTTTACTAAGTCGCTACATACAGTTCTAATTTTTTTCGCGATTAACTTCTTTTAAATTAAATTCAATCAAGTCCTAAATCTCTGTCTCATGTTGGCTGTAACGTGTAAACTGCCGAGGCCGTCGCTCCTGAAAAAAGTCGGTGAGTATGTTACGTTTCCGCGTTTTATGTTGTTCTTTTTCAGGATTTCTGCGAGGAGACTTTTCTTCATTTTCCGTTTCGGATTTCGTTTCGTTTTCAGTTAATTTTCGAAGATTCCTTTAACCTTTTTAGGTCACTTGTCTGTTTTTATTGGATCTACAATTAATTTGCAACTCTTTCATCCTGCGTCGCTCATTTAGTCTGAAAGAAAAATAAAAAGGCAACGATGACTAAGAATCCATTATGTTTATTAGGTTAATAAGTGAAGGCAGAGGGTTGGCTAGGTAAAAGAATGGTACACAGGTGAGGCGGGACAGCTGGTACTGACATTTCGAGCGACGGTTGGCTGCGGGGTTTTATAACATTTTTTGCGCGAGTTGGTCTTTAGGTACCGGTATGTCGGTCTTTGTGCTCCGAACACCTGCCGGGCTCCGGGACCCGCTCCACTCCCGCCGGTTCTATTCACGCATTCGATTGTACTTTTGATCGGCCTTCACCTGGTTCTAATTCCAGAAAATCTTCGTTTGCTGTTCTTTGTAATAGTTATTACAAACATTACCACCGTGTTCGATGTGTTTTGCGATTTCTTTATACGTTTATAATATATACTTTTGATGTATATTATAATTTTAGGATGTTTCTGCATTGCGTTTTAAATGATCGGGAAAATTCGGGATTTTGTTTGCAAAAATAAACTTTACGGATTATTTGTAATTAAAATTTTAAAAATTAGGAACTATAAAAAAAAACGAAAACTAATTCTAGCAACGCAGCTATACAAAATTATCCAAAGCTACCACTCATTTGGAACCAGAATTTCTACAAAACGGGTATATTCTAATTTCGTTCCAAAAAGCGAAGTCGCACGAAATGAAGAAAGTTGAAGGCTTTGTCGATGGTTGATAGTTGGCACACTGGTACCCTTTGTGGCGCGAACGACATGCGAATGTAGGCGTGCACCTGCGGCAGTCAGTGACCCCATTCACCTGCTGCCCGGCAGACGGTCATATTAGCATACGATAGGCCAAACGAGTCCTCTTCACCCTTGGACTAATTCTCAGGCCTCCGTTTTTATTACTTATACCCATTTATCTGCGCTCGCAAGATGTTTTGGGATTTAAGGCTGCGGCGTAGATTTTTTTTTAGTGTAATTTTTCCATCCCGCTGTATTAGTCGTTTTTTCAACAATGTTTGTACTTCAATTTCTAATAGGTTTCACAAAAATACGTACTTTACATATTCAAATAATATACAAAACATTTAAATCAGCTGCGATACAATAACAAAAAAGAGCGAAAACACGTTTCCCTATTTTTACAAAATTACAAAAAGATTCTATGATTTTCATGTCTAGAAATAACGGAGCCGAGCTGCGAACGAAATACCTACATTATGATAATAAAACATATTTTCAACTTTTTAACCCATTTTAAAATATCTTGTTTGTTTATCGCCTGGCGTATAACACCACCAGTGACAAAAGAGTGCACCCAACTGCTGTTTTATTAATTATTAGCGAACTGAACAGTCCTCGACACGCCAACACAACAACAACAACTCCTGTTTCTAATAGTTCCCCAGCAAACTTTAACACGAACTACAGTTAGCTCGAAAAATAATCGAATGCTAGCGACATGCAACAATGCTTTGTAAACTCAAATTAAATTCCATGCGGATGCAATGTCACAACTTACAAATAAAAGAAGAAAATACGTCCTGACTTTTAAAAAACTGCCTGCCTATAAATGAGTATTACCCCGTCATGAAAAGCTCTTATTATTGCATTCATATTTTTCCGGTTTCCCAAGTTGCTCGTTATTTCGAAAACCATTAAGATGCTGTGTTGTTTAGGCGTGCAAATTAATTAAGAGGTTGAAAACGGCTTTTGTTCATGTTTTTAGTAATTAAGACAAGTTTACTGCTTTTGATGAAATCGTATTTAGATGGTATTTTTATTAGTTCAATAACTCTTGAAGCTATCTCTTCAACGACTTAACACATAGGAATTGATATTGTTCTAGAAATCATATCACAATGTCAAAAATTCCTATTTCATACCACTTCTAAATTTACTAGTAAAACATTTGGGTTTTTAACCGACTTCGAAAAAGGAGGAGATTCTATGTTCGACTGTATGTATGTCCACCGATTTCTCTGTCAGTTGTGGACCGATTTTAAAATTATTTTTTTATCCGAAAGAATATACTCCCGAGGTTGTTCCCATATAAATTTTATCGAAATTGCTTCAGCGCTTTTTGAAAAACTAAACAAAAACGAAAAATACGTATACATGTATGACGTTTTGGTTTTCTCCAATTACGAGTATGTCTAAATTCCACGTTCCATGTTATTGGGGTTTTTAGTTCTGGGGTATAACAACTAAAAAGTGAAAAATAAAAACCGATTTCCAAAAAATACTATAATAAAAATATTCCAAATAACTTAAATTTCGGAAGTCGGTGTCAAATAACGAAGAAATAAAATACAAACACTGACTTCCGAAGTTAAAGTTATATTTTATTTTTTAGTGTATGTTCTTTTTTGGCAGTCGGTTGTTTTTTTTTTTTGTAAAAAGTTTTTTATTAAATGATTTTTATTCTAAAACACTAGCACTGTACTGAACTTGAGGCTGTAAAAAGTACTTATATGTAATTAAAAGCGAGAACAGATGACTTAATTCCTATCATAATGAAATCGCCGTCGACGGCTTCCGGTTTCCGCACGCGCGGCAAAGCGGAAACGTAACTATTAGAGTAGCGGAAAATTTTATTACCGAATGAGTTCATAATAAATATAGACATTTATTCAATCAAACGTGATTTATATTCATCATCATCATCAGCCTTTTAATGTCCCCCCTAATGCGGATTGGTGGATGTCATAAATCTTCGAATTTTCGGTTCAAGACATGTCAGTTTCGATTCACAATGTTTTCCTTGACCGTTTTTTAGAGCAGTGGTGAAGAAATAATTTATACCGAGACGAAGCACATGTAACTAAAAGAGTTATGAATATAAATGTGGATGAATGGAGTGGGAGATCGAGGATATGAAAGAAAATGGAGTTAGTGATAGCGTGACCCGTGCCGCGCCCAGTGGTAACGGCCGCGACTTACAAGTTGTAGGTCGGGAGTTCAAACCCAGGCAGGCACTTTACTTTGTGTAAATTATTTCATCACCACTGCTCTCAAAACGGTGAAGGTAAACATCGTGAGGAAACCGGCATGTCCTAGAACCTTAAATTCGAAGACATGTGACATCCACCACCCACCATACCCTCTCACTGAAAGGAGGCCTGTGCCCCAGCAGTGGGGACATTAAAAGGCTGATGATGTGATGTGATGCGTATGATAAATTGATAACATAACGTATGCGTTGTAGGTACGTTTGTAATCTATTCGCAAGTAAGGAATTGAATATAAATAAGATTTTTTTTAATAAAATTTAATTGTTACGTATGATTAGGATTACATAGGTAACGTAGGCGTTGTAGGTACATTTATAATCTACTAGCGACCCGCCCCGGCTTCACACGGGCGGGTGCAATATTTTTTTTTTTGTTTACTCAAAATTTTTTTCTATACAAACCTTGTCCAGACAATTACCAATACAAAAAAAAAATTAAATAGGTGCAGCCGTTCTGAAGTGATGCGTTCACATGTGTATACATTCAGCTATTGATTTTTATTTATATAGATTCGCAAGGAAGGTTAATAGGGTACAGAAAGGATGTAGGTCGTCGGTCCAGCTCGCGAGTCACGTCCACATCCTGCAGGACTCAGGTCGTTACAGTCCCTTATTAGGTATCCAGATAATCTAGTTACTTCGGAACATTATTAAACATGGACACTAACTTACTAAGTATTTATAAAATATACAACGGATGCTGGAAAATTATCGGCAATAAACACGTTGGAAGTATCGCGTTACGTACTAATTTATCGTAATCGTTTTTTTTTTTTTTTAATAATTCTGACCATTAAAAAACTCATAGACCTGTTGGTAATCATTAATCAATCAATAATATACACTTAAATTCGATACGAACTCGCATAAAAGATTCGATTCGTAGAACGGTTATTCAATTGAACACGTGGAAAATTCTGGCAATGTAAACGATGCTTAAGTAACATTTGTTCAAATTCAAAGAACGTTTTAACGGAAGGCTGGAGACAAAACAGCAATTCTTGAGCCAAACATAATCACAAGGATACGATTTACTCGCCCGATAGCCCAACGTGGATACACCCGCTACGGTACATTATTTAATTAGTTGCCCGGACGTGCGGAAGCATTTTACGGAAAACATAAATATTTTTGCCGTTCCTTAGAAAATAATTTTGATATTGACAGCGATGGACTACTGACAGTCGTTACTAATTCACACTGTAGAAAACTTTCAACTTAATGAGAACATTTACCAAAAATAGTGAATCAAATTTCAACAAAGAGTCCCCATGACCTAGAGTAAAGTTCGTGGGAATCCGCTGGACGCGGCAAGCACACGATCAGTCGTGGTCATGCTTGGGAGAGGTGTATGTCTTGACAAAATCGAAGTTATACTACGATCCTTATAAGTTTCCTGGAAACCCACTGGACAGGATCAGTCGTTGTGTCGATGCTTGGGGGAGGCCTGTGTCTAGTAGTAGACATCTTATGCTGAATGATGAAAATGACGGAACCATACGATCATATTATTAATTTGGAATTGTTTTGTAGTACAGGTAACATGAAGCGAGACGCATATGGAGACGAGGGGGGTCCCATGCAGAAGCGCCCGCGGCAAACGGACGACGAAGTTACTTTTCTGATTCCGAGCAAGGTATGTCAATTAGTTTTATTATTCCAGCCGGAAGAACTGCTGCTAAAGCCTAAATATTGAATGGTATTTTCGGCCGGTTCAGGTTGCTCTGAAAAAGAATAGGTACCTGTAAAAGGTTTTCGAGAAGCCTTTCCCCAGCTGTGGAACAGTGTTAGGTAGGCTAATAATAAAAAAAAGCACAGCAAATACTGTAATGTAACGGCATAACATAACACGTTAGGAATTTCAATTACTTGCATATTTTTTGCGATTGTGATTTCGTTATATTTAAATTCTTCAATGTACAGGCTATTGAAAATTTTGTTAAAATATAATTCTGTTGTATTTTGAAAATGAAAAAGAGTTGCCACACAGGTTACGTAATAAGGCTGCCTGGTATGATTAATTTAGGCTCACAAAGGCCTCCTCCACTTTTAGCCATGTTTCTAAAAAAAACAACTCATTTGTCAATTGTACATGAATTACATAACACAAAATTAAATTCCACAAGTCCCAAACAGGATTTCGTGTTGAGTTTAGTTGGTTTGCCTACAGCCAACACTCCGCGGCCATGTCATTAAAATTGCATAAAATCAATTCAAGCCTTGAGGTTGCAGTTCGCACGGGTCGTGTTTATAACAGCTTGCTAAACATGTATTAGCATATTAGGGTCGGTTGTAACCGGCTATTTCCACTTGTGGCTATGTCAGGTTTTCATTTATGAATGGAAACTATTGCTTTGCATTTGTAAGTACGTGTAAAATGGATCTGATAAGAGTAAAAGTGATTAGAAAATATACTTGGAATTTTCCTTGACTAATGTTTTACGTATTCAGACAAACGTCCCTAAAATAACTGAGAACTAAAGAGTTGCCAAAACTTCTTGAATCTTGTTGTCCCTAATTAAACCGATATTATTTTCAGGGGCTATTTCCATTATGAATTGTTTGTCATCAGGTTGCCGGCTCGATCATCGGGAAGGGCGGTGCAAATATTTCCAAGCTCAGAAATCAGGTCAGTACTTACTATAACATCCGCAGCTACACGTGAAGTAAGTAGTGGATTGTTACGAGTAGACTCGTTCAATAATGAGCTTGAAACATTAAGTATTACCTATAGGTACTCTAATCTAGTTCTTCTTTTAGTATTAATGTATTTTCGTAAGCTTTCAAGCAATAGCAGGTATTTACAAGGTATTCATTCAAGTTGCATAGATCAATCTAAATAAAAAAGTTTATTTTACTATAATAGTAAGTTATATTCGCATTTGTTTTTTGTTTTTTCATTGTATGCCTATCTGAATGTTTTTAGTTTATATATTTAACATTTAACCATTTTTTCGCCACAGGTACGTCCACCAATTTATAAACTCTAAAACTGTACTGCTCTGTGCCTCTATTGGGTAATACAAACACCTATCAGACTCGTATCTTCTATGCTTTAATCATGATATACGCTATTCTAGTCTGTCTTGTAGATATCAAAGAGAACTATAATGAACGAAGAAGACTGTAAGATTCGATGGTTCATCTCGGCATCGAGTCTTGCGACAGCGGCGAGTCCGTAGACTTATAGACAGAATAACCCCCCGGCAGCCAGTTTGCAGGTCATTAGCGCCCCCGAGACGCCCCTGTGCCTAGTAGCGCGACGCGCCGCGCGCCTACACTCGCACCGACGCCCCTGGCCACTTTCAACTCGCTTTACTGGTAGTGTGCCGTCAGTGGCAGTCTGAGTTGAAGCTGGTCTCGGCGCGCCTAGGGTGAGCGAGTGTAGGCGCCCGGCGCGCCGCTACAGCTGTCTTGGTTGCCGGTCCCGCCCCGCCGGACGCCGCTGCCCCGCACCCGCCGCCCCGCCACGCAGTACAAAGCCTCTATAACAGTCCCAGATTGCCCCGGCCCCGAACGGTAAACTATATCGCCAACATCTACTCTCAAATCTTAATACAGCTCGAGTGGAGCTCTTGCACTCTACTCGTCAACAGTCAGGAGTTGGAATCTTGTAATACATCATTAGCTCCCGGCGTTAGGCGCTTTACTCCGATCTCGAGCTCCCGTCCTCATCACCTCCGCAGGATTGCACTTTGTCGCACTGGAAGCCTTCTGATCTTACTTTCACGACCTCGGTGTCCTCGTATCTCGCTCATTAGCCGCTATAAGTCTGTCCCCTTAGGACTGAATCCTCTCACTCGAATTTCTGTCCACGCTGGAAGGCTACTTACTGAGTACGACACGTACGGACATCAAGTTTCATCGCCATCATGCTTCAGATTACTAATGAGTCCAGACCTCCCTGACCGTTGATACGTCTGTACCGTTGTTCAATATTGTGCTGTGATTTTATTTCCTCGAACTGCGTAAATAGTTTGCGTTAATGATGCTTGTTTTTCAGGGTACTATCGATAACGGCGCCGGATGTCGACACGATTCTGGAAATCGTAAAAGAAATCCTGCCATGTCTGGCTGATGTAAGTATTATTAATGCGTGATTTTCGTTTCTGTATGCGATAATAAGTTAGGAAAACCTAATTTTCCGTAGCTATACGTAATTTCAAATCATTTTTACAACTAAATTTTCTTGTTTTTTTACGAAAGTATGCCTTGCTTTTGTGTGTTTAATCAAGTACTGGGTAATAGTGCTTACTATTACCCAGTACCCACTCACTAACCAGAAAAATCTTACTAAAATCTGAAAACACGCGGACCTTTATTTGGAATGTAAAATGATCAGAATTATTCATTAGGGAGGTCCAAAGAGCAGCAACGAAGATTTGGACGTGCGCCTACTGATCCACCAGAGCCGCGCTGGGTGCGTCATCGGCAAGGCTGGGGCCAAGATTAAAGAACTGCGAGAGGTAAGCAAATGTATAAAGAACCAAGAATGAAATTTAAGGTGTTTGTGCATTACACAAAATTCTACCGACCGCATAAGATTATTTGCCTGAAAGTCGAACCGTAAAATTCTATGTAGCACAACCGATCCTGCGTATGAAATATTTGTTCCCCAGCATTTCTAGCGAACATTTCCTATGTTTGTCGCGCAAAATACGGTTTATTTCCAACGCTGAGTCTTTCATCAATCTGCCACAACAACGGAACGGTCGAAAGTCAATAAGTCGCCCTGAAACAATCACTGGAATTGATCTCGTCCAAGTTCGGGCACCAGACTTGTTTATGTTCTAGCTAACCAAATATCTATCGAAGACTTGATATTATCATTCCTGTGGAATTTATGTTGATAAACTTTGTCAGCACGTGTAAGGGTCTATGGTTGCCCTGAAGTAAAGAATTTCCGCTCATCTTCATTTCTTTTGCGATTAAATGCATCCCGTTATCTTCGCCCAATAATTGAGGTGAGCAGATGCATCGAGCTTTTACGACTTGTTAGCAGTCATCTGCCGAGCGAAGGTGCAGTTATACTTAAGGATTTTTTATCGTGTAGACACCGATGGCATTCTGGCCACGTGGTGTCGTTGCACGGGCTTCAAGGCAGATGTGAAAGCAGCTGCCGCCCCAGTCCCGAGCCTTTATCTCTTCATCGACAATGTAATTTTGAGATACATTTAATAATGTTACAGAAAACGACGACTCCTTTGTTTGAATGATCCTTTTAGATTGAATCGCGACCGACGCCGATGTCGAGCGTCGGAAATAGTTAAGTAACTTAAAATGGCGCACTCCACAAAAGCCATAACGGTAGACGTCATAATTTGTCGTCAAGTCGAACAAACCAGGCAAAGCGTCTGCATAATTGCTGAGTGCATCGCGGAGGATCAACTACTACTCGAGCAACTTCGCTGAAAGTTATAAAACGTGTACGTGCCAGCGTAGTCTGGACGCGCGCGTGGGCGGGGCGCCGACAACTTCGCAATCTAGCTATTAGCGGTGTTGCATTTCATAACTCGAGCTAGTTAGCTGATGTCCGGCGATTTGAGTAACGAGGACTGAAGCTTCAGACGTTCACGTGGCTAGTAGCAGAGCTATGCCTCAGGGGTGTATCTATGAACGAGTTGGTCTGTTCCTCGCGAACAATGCATTTCAAAGCATCAATGTTATTCTTCTCCGGAAACAATTTAAAAATTTGATCGTGATCTACCTGAGTCCATTTTGCGCCCTTTTTCTTTGCGATTTTTTTTTTTTTTGCTTTCGATCAGCTGTTCTCGCAACTCCTTTGTTCAATTTACGTTTCGGCCTCAATTTAACAAGACACAGAATTCTTTATAACATATAGATTTAACAATATCCCCATGGAAATAATATCTCAATAAAAAACCGTTGAATGGGGGGATGTCTTTATGACAATGGTAACATTGTGTTTTCGCGCAAACGCCAATAATAATAGCGCTCCTTATTCAAAACGCAAGTGAATCGACGTGCTGGAGGTGGAATTAATAAGAGGTTACCGACCTTCGTGTATGAACTGTACTTAGGGCAGCAGATCTTGAAGTGTGTAGTAGTCGGTAGCGGCGCGTGCGCGGGCGGCAGCTGGCGTGTGTAGGCACGGGTGACGGGCGGCAGGTGCGCACGCAGCCGCCGGAAGGCCTCACAAAAAGCTCGCGCGCACCTGGGCTTCACCCAGCCTACCTACTTGCACAATGCTCCTCGCCCCTCGGAGGCCTCCTTTCTTACATAAATAGAAATTTCGAACATATGGTACCGCATCCTTCGCTCGTATCTTTGGATCGTGCAGGTAAACTTGTACAATGCGCTGCATATACGGCAATGAGGACGGTTTTATTTCCAACGTCGCCCATTGAGGCTTTCTGATTTTAATAAACTTGAAGCAACCTTATTAGCGCAAGTTCTCTCGTCTTGTTTATTCTGGTTGCGTAAGCATTAAAATGTTTGGCTTCACTTTAAAACTTGGAAGTTGTCACAAAACGTTTTGTTAAGGCCCCGTGCTACTTGTGATGAAATCGCGGTTCTGGGTAGAGTTGTGAAATAGCCGTAGGGTAACATGTAGGGCTTCATCCGTCGGAAGCGCGCGGCGCCGGCGTCGGGTTACCGGAGCTGCGCGCACGAGACGTGCGGGACTTTTTGTGGACCTCCTCCACATCCTCGATATACACCACAAAAAATGCTACAGCGGATGTGTTACCGTTCTCATGACAGTACCACAATTATTTATACATTGAAATTGAGGGTTGCAATGGGAATTAAACCAGCTTTTAGGTATGTATACAATTGGAATGCTATTTACGTTTATACAAATAACAGATAGCAGCCGGCTCACATATGTCGTCGGCGTAATTAGGCGCGGTGACACCGGGCGGTGGCTGTCCCCGACAATTACGGGCCGTGGCAGCACGCGAGCTAGCCGCTTCCGTTTCCGATCGAGCCGCACCGGTTCACATAAGGCTTCTTTACTTCGAATCGTATCGACCGATCCTACTACTTTTGTTTGAAATTTTCGCAAAACCCCCTTTTAGCGATTTTGAAAGTTGTTCTTCCTCTAGAAAAGCTCAACCCCAAAATATAAGCAACAGGTAAGGTTGAGCGCTCGGATCAATACTACAAGAGATCGATAGAGGGTTGTTGATCCGTATTCTAATTTCGAAGTTAACTGTGTCAACATTTTCGGAATTTCTCCCTATAATTTCTACATTGTTTAGTGGTTCAGGGAATACTAGCGTTGATCTGAATACTGTTAACGCGGCGGCGTGTTTGGAAATATTACGACTTGCTCAGTAGGTGATTAGCGGCAGGTTCCCGGGGGAAATATGCTGCCAGCAACACATTTTGGGCTTGCTGTCTGTACTGAAACATGCCGTGAATAGTATTAATTATTTACGAAATGTTCTATACCCCACTATTGATTAGCTTTCTAGTAACCTAGTTTAGCTCGGCAAGACAATTCTTCGTTTTAAAGTCCCGACTGAGCCAAATGCATTCTGCTACTAAACTGTTCCCCGAATTGCATCAATATACTTATATAAAGGTTAGAACGATTTAAACCACCCTATCGGGTAGCGGTTTAGCTTCGCGCAAATCGGCTTCACTTTTGATCAAGACAAATTGTGTTCAAATATTTGCAGCAGCTTTTATGGTAAGACGAGCGAACTTTATGATTGATTGTAGGTGCAAAGTACAGTATGTTTATATTATTATGGCATGTATATGATTTATAGTCAACTTTATTTTGTTACCGCTCCAGTAAAAGTTTGGAAGTCGAGTCACGAAGCAGTTTTGGTGACTATACTTTAACTTTCTAGTTCTTGCGGATATAAGCTCAGAGTAGAGTGTGCTGATAAATTATGTCGCAGACGTTTCGCCAGCGGATCCTTTTCATAGTGAGTGACGTCTCGGACTCGCGTTCGTGACGAGGATCAGAAGCGGTTTACTTTTGTGATGGATGCTGAATACGATTTGTACCACTAGATGTTATTTGCAGAAGGTCATATCTAGACTCTAGGAATACAATGGTGAGCACACAAGACGTCTAACGCAACTCAGCACGCCTGTACGAATTTTAAAAATTCCAGTTGTGAGACACAATTCCAATTTCAAGTTGTTCTTTCTAAGTAGGTTGTGCCTACTTGTTTTGAATGGGAGTTCTGTCTGTTCGTTCCTGTGTCATGTGGTAGGCGTGGCGCGTGCGAGCTTTCCTCGGAGCCCTACAAGTGCAAGGAGGGGAGTTCAGGGGAGTAGGGCAGGTGTTGCACGCGCCGCCGGTCGCCCGCTCATTCCGCGTCCGACCACCCTCGAGGGAAGGTCGCTCCACCCGCTCCGTGGTTCGCGTAACATTGTACCGTCGACTTTATTCCTCGCTCGGCGTGTTCTAAATTTTTTTTTTCGAGTGTTCTATTTTTTTTAAATAATAATTTATTTAGTTGGATGAATAGTTCGCATTTGGGTTGTGTAGTGTTTGTTAGCTGAAGAATAGTGAAGTGAGTTGACGCGCGTTAGTATTGAGCAATGGCTCGTTGTAGGCGGTGCGTTGCGGTGCGTGGCTCGCATGTGCGGAGGGCGGGTTTCAGCGGTTGTTTGTGCGTGCCGGGGCGGCCACGTGCGCCGGTCGATGCGGCCGCGCATGCGCCCTGCCTGCTGTCAAACGTCATCGACACCACACACCGCACGTACTTACGCTGACGTTATCTAATATCAGTAATTGATCACACATCGATTTCTCATGCCACTCTATAGCACCCCCAACTGTGTCGCGACAGATTGCCGTAAACAACCCAACTAAGTATGTGTGTTATGTAATTTGTTTTGGAATTAGGGCGTTGGATTTTGACTTGTTCGGAAAATTGGGTTACCATTAATTGTTAAGTAAATAGCTTTTGATTAAATTAGTTTGAGGGCTCGTAATAGATTACTACAGGACTCGAAGTTTTGGTTTACTTATGTACTTACTAGAAATTTTCTGCCCGCAAACAAAAAAAAAAATCCTACATAATTTGTGGTTTACTTTGTCTGCTGTTAGAAATTGTCTAAATCTGATTTCAGTAAATAAAATAATAAACATCAACTATAGGCCTGTTCCCTCTACCCGCAAAATGCGCCGTTACTTAAAAAAATATATGGCTAACAGAAGTATTGGTCTCTTACAGAAAACGGGCGCTCGCCTGAAGATATTCTCGAATCCCGCGCCGCAGAGCACGGAGCGTGTCGTGCAGCTGGTGGGCAAGGCCGAAGCCGTCGCCGCCGGCGTCAAGGAGGTGCTTGACCTTATAAGACAGGTGAATATATCATTATTATACATATAAACAGACCTATTTTGAACATACTCATAATTTTTCGTAACTTTTTTGGGTTATTAAATGCCAATCGTTGATACGTTCGACGTTTGGGACACATTCAGAATTCTAGAACTACTTGTAAAATTACAGGTTCCCGTCAAAGGCGCGGTACAAAATTATGACCCGCACAATTACGATGACTTCTACGCCGATGAGTATGGAGGATTCGGTAGCGGACAGGGAGGAGGTGCGGGTGGCGGCGCTGGGCCGCGTGGTGGTGGCCCCCGCGGACCTCCCCGTGGGCCCCCACGAGGCATGCCGCCCATGGGTCCCGCCGGCCGGGGACCCGCGCCTAGAGGACCGCCCTTAGGCCGCAGCGGCCCGCCCGGTGGCCCTAGAGCTGCATTCAATGACTTCGGTGGTCCCGGACCCAGAGCTAGCTTCAGCGGCCCCCCGCGCGGTGCCTTTGGAGGTGGCGGCGGCGGCGGCGGCGGTGGCGGTGGTGGCGGTGGGAGTAGCTTCGGAGGAGGCAACTTCGGCGGTGGCGGCCGCGTCGGGGGTGGAGGTGGAAACTTCAGCAACAACGGCGGCAACCAGCAGGACACCACCACGCAAGTCACCATTCCCAAAGACGTTAGTATCTTTCATAATTTTCAAAATTCCATCATAAATTCGAAACAAAACTTAACGATTCAAGCACAATTTATCTAGTATTTCTAAATTAGGTCGGTAAGTCGCTACATCAAATGTGACACTATTATTTCCGTTCCAGTTGGCCGGCGCGATAATAGGCAAGGCCGGGTCCCGCATACGTAAGATCCGCGCGGAGAGCGGCGCGGGCATTGAGATCGCCGAGCCGCTGCCCGGCTCCACCGACCGCATCATCACCATCACCGGCACCCCGCAGCGCATACAGATGGCGCAGTATCTCTTGCAACAGAGGTCAGTTATAATAGTACTCTTCCATGTCTGTCCTCCGTATGTGAACACAACCGAATGAACTGACCTTCAAGATGTGAGAGCTTACAAGATGAATTGAAATCAATTTTACTGATTTTGGCGCCCAATTTCATCATGTTTTCTCAACATCATAATTATTGTGTACTGTTTCATACAAAAATAATTGAAAAGCATGTCAACATTAATTCCAATAACTACCATACTGTATCATTGCTAATATTGTGAGTCGAACTGATTAATTTGTGCCGTTAACATTTTATTTGGTTGAGGAGTTTCCTGAGATTAATTGTAACAAGAATTCAATATTATCACTAACACAATATTATTTTGACGATAGAATGTTTGAAGAGTTCCCTGAGTTGGCACCAAACCAAACTAAGATTAAGTAGAGTTTGTTGAACGGATTTGACTGTGTGACGTCGATGTTGTGATGCTAAGGTAATGTGCACACACTTGTTAGTAGAGGGAGCGTAGACATTTCGAGCGTGTTCACACATATACCTACCATTCTTGTATTATTCTCGCTGTAAAACCTAATTCTAGTGTAACTTAGAAACAATCACTCATCACAGCCATATGTTCTAACCCATTAACCTTTTTTGTGACTAACTCTTTTGGTGATTAACATTTCTAGGTGTTCATCAACTAACGGGCTTCAGCCAACGGCCGCGCGTTGTATGGAAGACTAGTGATTTTGTTGTTTTGATTTGGATAACAAAAAATCACTAATCTCCCTACAAAGCGCTGCCCACTCTTCGGATCAAGATAATCTTCTGTGTTGCTGCTCTCTGTAATACTAACAATGTCTATTTTCTTGTGTGCTTTTGAATTTTACTGTGTTTGTGTACCTTAGTTTCATGTATAGTTGTAGCATTTTTTTGCTTGCAATAATGTAATTTTAACCTCATGGACATGAGGTTAAAATTACCTACTGACTACTTACTTACTTGATTACTTGAGGATTTACTTGTTTGTGACTTAACTCGGACGAGTTAAGTCACAAACAAGCAAATAAAATGAAAATTATAAAATGCTAAAACTATTTTCTACTCATTTCTGACCATTTCTATAACATGATCGAAATTGCATAAAGAAGGTTTTACGCTATTTCTGCCTACATAAGCCTCACGTTCGTGCCGCTAATGACTATATTAAATCTTGGCGGTCACAAGTTCACTACCCATCTTTGACATGTGCCTTTGGCATAGAGAATAATTACTAACGTGTTCTTTATTTCCACAGTGTGCACGAGAGTAACCCGAATCTCGGTGGACGCGGAAACTTCTGATTGCTGCCGCAATCGCAAAGTGCGTTGTTAAAATGATGAAAAGCTTTACTTTAGTCACCTCAGATCACGTCATTAATTTTATACAGTATACATTCTGCGAGGCTCACCTTATTATTATATATCTGTACATAGTAACTAAGCCTTACCAGGAAAATAAATACTTCATCACGAATAAGTAGCACTACATTTTAATGTACCTTGTCCTAATGAATATCAACTTGTATTATTTTAATAGTAGGCTATATTTTGTCTTAAATTGTTTGCAATATCCTATACGATTGCAATAGGTGTGTAATATAAATACGTTATTTCTCTGGTTGGGTTTTAGCTATTTAAGAATGCATTTATCATTATTAATAATAATATTCTTAAAAGAGTTTTAACTAAGATTGTGTCAATGGATTTACCGGTTTATTTGTTACATCGATGTATTTTTAAGTGATAGCAAATATAAATGGAAAATAAATAGTTTATTTTGTGAAACATGGTTTTGTTACCTACGACGCCTTGAAAAATCTGAATCTCATCACGTAAAATCACAATCGTCAATCGTAAAGTCGTTGTTGTACTCAAACAAACTATAATAGTAAAATTTAAAAAAAAATACATCGATATTGACGACGGCAGATCTATCCAAAAGTAAACAATTTGTGGCTAATAAAATATATCTGATCGAAAGCAAGACCGACAGCAATTTAAAGCCAGGCAACCAAAGAGATTTAAAAGATATACAACATTTAATGTCTTGCAGGCAATTTATAGCAATAAAAGTGCAATTGATCCACCAATAAATATGCAACAGAACTAACAATAAATGTAAAACTGTTAAATGCAATAATATGGTAACTGAACTTTCGTTATCTAAACAACTGAACTTAATAAAATATTCAGCTGAACTGGAAATAAATTTGCAAATGAACTAGCAGTGAATGTGCAATTGATCTATCAGTGAATGTGCATCTGATCTAGCAATTAATATGCAACTGATCTAGCAGGATCAAGAAATAAATATTAACACGACTAGTAATAAATAGACAACTGATAATCTGATCCTTCAAAATATACGACAACGCAACAATTCTTAACCCTTTCACCGCCAACGTACACAACGCGATGCCTTGCCAGGCGCCAAAAATGTGTATCGAAATATACAGTAGTGATATCATAGCGATGATTGAAATCGTTTTATTTTATGGTTTGAACCGAATACTAACTTCGCTCGAACATTCGGTAAAAATAAAAAGTTCGGTTATTTTCACCGTGTTTTTTCGTGAGTGACATGTCAAATTTTGTGACTCAAGAGGAGCTCGTGGCTAAAGTTAAAGTAATAACTGCCGCACGGGTCGGTCCATCAGGTTAAGCTACGCTTGCCGGGGTTGGTCCATGGATGGGTGACCATCTTTTCATGCCGGGACTCCTCCGTGGCCTCGGAAAGCACGTTAAGCCTCAGAAGCCCGAAAGTCTGACAACCAGTCTTACCAAGGGGTATCGTATTACCCAGTAACTGCATCCGGTTAGACTGGATGCCGACCCCAAGATAGTTGGGAAAAGGCTAGGCAGATGATTTCGAATCTTGTTTTTGCACCATAACCTGCCCATGTTAAATTTAAAAAAAAATTAAAAATAGTGATTTTATTTTTGGCGATAATAATTATTTAAATGTCCAAATTCTGATAATGCATACATTTAATTTGTTAATTATGTAACAAATAATAAATAAATATCTATGATATTATTTTGCTGGTTTAGTTATACAGGGTGTAACGGAAAGGTGTGGTCATATTTTAGGAACCGGTTCTGCCCATGGATATGAACAACTTTCTCTAAGAAAAAATTGAACATTCCCAAAAAAAAAATTGGACTTTCCAAAGTTATCATCAGCTGACCAACATTTGTATGGGATGTAAAATTTTTTTTTTGAGAATTTTCACAGATTTTCTTGAAGAAAGTTGTTCATATCGATGGGCAGATGCAGTTCTTAAAATATGACCACACCTTTTAGTTACACCCTGTATTGTTTTAGTTCTAAACAGTTGAGTATTCAAATATTTTCATGTATCGAATGTTCGGCATTTGAAACGAATATCGGCCGGTTCAAACCGCCGAAGTTCGGTTAAACCGAATGTAAAACGAATTTCGGCCCATCGCTAATAAAAACTGATTGAATATTTCCATAATTATTTTATATTACTGTATACAAAGAAAAACCAGTACAAATTATAAGTAACTAGCGACCCGCCCCAGCTTCGCTCGGGTACAAATTATACATACAAACCTTCCTCTTCAATCACTCTATCTATTAAAAAAAACCGCATCAAAATCCGTTGCGTAGTTTTAAAGGTTTAAGCATACATAGGGATATAGGGACAGAGAAAGCGACTTTGTTTTATACTGTGTAGTGATTATAAACAAAAATACATAACTCAATTAGAGCTTTATGAAATGAGGTACAACTCTATTTGTGTCATGACGTCATTCTTTGACTTCAAGTCCTTGTGCGCTCATTCAATTCAATTCTGATTAGGGATGTGATCTATGGTCTTTCTTGCTTCTATTTATGTCTACTCTTGTGTTTTTTAACTACTTCAAACGGCAGAATTTTTCACTGTATTTAATAGTGTTTTTCGAAATGGAAAGTAAGTAGGTATGTATTTAAATTATAACACACTTGTAGCAGTGTACCTATCACAGCACTGTTTATCGTTTTCTTTCTTTTTCGGTGTGATCAGGTTTTCAAGACCAAATTTGGTTTTGCCAGACATCAGAGAGCTCACGAAAGGAAGGAGAAGTAGTCTGGGTCGCTGTCGCCGGATACGGTAAAGAGGACTATATTTTCTTTACACATGTAACCGTAGGATTTACCCGTCAGGCCGGGTATTCTAAGCCGCGGTCTCACAGCCCGATAACGGACAAGCCGCGCCGAACCATCCCTTATATTCGATCGGACGGATGACAGGCCACCGCAGTGTCCGCAGGCCTCCACAAAATACTCCCGAGTCGGATTCCACACCTTGTAAAATGTTTAAAAGCTAATCCGAATCCAGCTCTTCATTCATTACACTATTTGATTACTTATTATTAAAATAGAATAGTATTGTTACAAGCAATGTGAAAGAAGGATGAATGTGTGCGCGCTGACTCGATTAGAGCTGCACCTAGTAGGTATTATAAATATTATCTGTGGCTGCACTATGCCAAAGTGACCTTGACAGCCATACGCATAAGACGTCACAGCGACTTCTATAATAGCATTGACTTATAAATTATTTAGTAGTCCGTGGCGCCCGGGCACTGTCAACCAATTGTTTTGGAGATGGAAACATAATTATCGACAACGATTGTCAACAACTATTTAATTACGGATCGATACCCATCTGAAGGTCGAAATTCGTCTATTTTTCCTTTGTTGTAAAGTTTTTATTTAACTTCTTATTATAATGACCTCACATTGTTTTCGATAGTAGTAGATATTTATAAGTATTTCAACGGATGCAATCAAACAGTGATAACTTTCGCGTGACATCACTGGCCGACCATAGATAAAGTCCTTGGCGTTCTGGGGATGATGTTAAATGTTCGTAGTTTTTGTTTTTGGTGATTTTAAGACAAATAAGGGCTTCTTTTGTTTGGATAAATAAAAAAACCGGGTATTATACAGGGCAATAATTATTAAGGTGGAAGCGCCAGGGTAGCCCGCGAAATTCAAACTTTCTTACGTTTTTTGCAATTTGCAGGTCAGTGTCAGGTTGTATCTTGATCATTTATTCGCGGCCGTAGCAAGTATACTTATATTTATAGAAATAGAAGAATTAAAATCCTCAATACATGTCTCCCAGTTAGAATTGATGCCAAATGTAAGTATTTCATGAAATCATGACATTTGGCATCAATTCTAACTGAGAGATGTGAAGCATGTATTTATTGAATTATAATCAATAAAATCATCAATACATCTTTTATTTCTTCGTTATTTGACACCGACTGCCAAAATTTAAAGTAATTTTTAATTTTTTAGTCTAAGTATTTTCTTTTTTGGAAGTCCGCTGTTTTTTTTGTAAAAAAGTTTTTTGGTTTTCACTTTTTAGCTGATATACCCCTGAACTAAAAACCCCAATAACATGGAACGTAGAATTTAAACCTCCTCCTCCTCGTAATTGCATGAAACCAAAACGTCATCTATGTATTATTCGTTTTTGTTTCCTTTTTCAAAAAGCGCTGAAGCAATTTCGATAACATTTATATAATTTATACATACAACCTGACACTGACCTGCAATTTTTTTTTATTGATGATATTGTAGATAGGCACGCGTTTGACCACTATCTCACCTGATGGTAAGCGATGATGTGGTCGAAGATGGAGCACGCTTGCCTAGAAGTAACCTATTCACTACCGCTAAATTAATTTAGCAGGCTACCCTGGCGCTTCCACCTCAAAAGCTGTTTCACTCCAGGGTAGCCCGCGAAATTCAAATTTTCTTAGGTTTTTTGTAATTTGCAGATCAGTTTCAGGTCGTATCTTGATTAAAATTTGATTCGCGGCCGTTGCAAGTACGTACTTCTAGAACTGTAAAAATTAAAATCAATACGACTTTCTGCCAGTATTAATCTAGTATTTCATGAAATCATGACATTAATACTAACAGAGATGTTAATCATTTTTAACCGACTTCAAAAAGGAGGAGGTTCTCAATTCGTCGGAACCTTTTTTTTATGTAAGTATCTTCCCCGATTACTCAAAGATCATCATCATCATCATCACCATCAGCCCTTTAATGTCCCCACTGCTGGGGCAGAAGAAAAAGAATCCTCCTATTCAGATTTGGAAAATATTATAGTCAACTTCATAAATAAACACTTTCGTATAGTTTGACGAAAGAGATCTGCAAGCGGTTAGGTATAAGATTAAGGATCAGAAGGGAAGGGCCTTTTTTTTATTTTTATTTTTTGGGGGGTGGGAAATCATCCTCATCATCCTATGACTTCTTCCGCTCTAGGGTGGAGCGGAAGGGCGTGTCAGACTCTTACTGACTAAAACCTACCCCTGTTCCTCTCTGCCTTGAGTGCCCAGGGGCGAGGTAACTCTTTCGAATTTATCCTCAACCCCCGGGCAGAAGGGAAGGGCCGCGGCCCATAACAGTAACTTTCTCGTCACTTGGTAAGAAAATAGAAATATTCAAACAAAAAGCGGCACTAAAGGGTACTGAGTACTACATAAAAGAGGATTATCCAAAATATGTCTTAGAAAAGAGGAAAGAATTACAGGAAAGGGTTAAAATTGAAAAAGAAAAAGGAAATAAAGCTATTATTAAATATGATAAACTCATCATTCTCGAAAATAAATCAGACACATTTAGTAGCAAAAAGAGAACGCTTTCCATTTCCCCTGAGGCTAACCAGGTGAACCCCCCACAAACTAGCAGATAGAAGACCACAGGAAAAGAGAAAGAGCTGTCACGGTACGGAGGGCGATGTCACGTTGCAGAGGACCGGAGTGGTGGTGTGACACGTAGAGGAGGTCGTAGGGTAGGAGGACCGTAGATGAGGAGTTCAATAAATAATAACACAACGAGTTAACACATTTACAACAGTGGGCTTTAATATAATATTAAGAACACAAACACTGTGACTAGTAATTAAATTGTATTAATGCAAAATTCTAGGAAACTGGTAACTGACACTTGAAGAGTCAAAAAATAACAATGAGGAGCTTCTACTAGCTCGGCTGCAGAATTAGAACTGATTTTTAATATAAAAACAGAGACTTGACAGAGAAAACTAAGTTATTTTTGAATTTGAAATTAAAAAAGGTAGCAAAGAACGTAATTTTGGAATAGAGGTCAAAAAATAAACAAGGCTTTAACACTGCCTTGTTACAGAGCAAATCGAAACCTACCCACTCATCACTGCAAAGATCACATAGCATAACAGAAGGAGTTCTTAAGCCTAGTATTATAAACTTTATAGTTAACAAGAATACGAACAACCCGCCAAACCAGCAAGACACCCAGGATCAAAATTTAGTATAGCAATCAACGCCCCCTCCTCTCGCAAATGGAACAAAAAATATAAAAAGAAACAACGAACTACGTCCCCCAATACGGCTGGTCACCGCGGCCCGCGGGGGCGAAAGACTACAACCCTTCAAAAGTAAAAATAAAACAAAAATATAAACTACGTTGCCACTTTCAATGGCGCCGAAGAAGGCAAGCTGAACTCGGACCAGAAACAGCGCATCAATGCCTTATGCCGGAAGGTTGGACTTAGGTCTCTAGCAAATGAATCGAGAATATTGGAATTGGAGCACGCTGTTTCATCACTAACGCGATAAGTGACCAAGGGAGGAATTTTGAATCACAAGTTTTCCAGGAGACTTGTCGACTGATGGGTACTCACAAGACCAGAACCACTTCTTACCATCCGCAATCCGATGGAATGGTAGAACGTTTCAACCAAACGTTGGAGAGATATCTGGCAAAAGTTGTGGAAAGCAGGCAAAGGGATTGGGACAAGCACATACAGCCATTTCTTCTGTCCTACCGTAGTGCAGTTCACGAAAGTACGACTGTGACACCAGCCTTCGCGAACTTTGGAAGGGAATTACGGTTGCCTGCAGATTTAATCACCGGAACCCCCTCTGATGCCCCACGCAGTGTAACCGATTATGCGAATGACTTGCGTAACAAGTTGAATGATGTATATGAGCATATCAGACAATCCGGCCAACAAATGTCTGATAAGATGAAGACCCGATACGACCGGAAGGCAAACCATAGAGGTTTTGACGAGGGTTCACTGGTGTGGTTGCATAACCCAGTGCGCAGCAAAGGGAAGTCTCCCAAATTGCAAGCAAAATGGGATGGACCATACCGAATCGTGACCAGGATCAACGATGTCACCTACCGAATACAGAAGGGTCCACGAGGTGCGCCTAAGATTGTCCATGTAGACCGTTTGGCGCGATACTACGGGACTAATGATGCTCGTCGGGACGAGCATGTCTAAGGAGGGGGCAGTGTTACGTCGACCGTATTACTCTGGAACGTTCGAGAATGTGGTCGAAGTTTCCACTAGGTTCGAGAACATTCCATTGTGGTACTGTATAGAAGTTCATAGATGTTTCTAGAATATTCCACTATAGGATAGTTCGACAGTGTTCTGGAAACTTCCATGACCGTATAAATAGGCCGGACGGCGGGCGAGTGAGTCAGTCTATTTTCGACTACGGATGCGAATGCAAGCGAATACAAGCGATTACGAAGAGAATAGTGATTATAAGCGATTCAGTGTTTATGTAAATAAGTTGTTGAGTTAATAAAGGATATTTAGTTAATTAATTGGTGTAAAATAATTTATCCCATACCCAGCTCTTAACAATAACATGTTTATTCACTACATATAGGCAGCTATAAATTTGTAAAGCATTTCACAGATGAATTAATTTTCTCGATAACAAACTTTTAAGCATAAACATGCCTTTTTTAATGTTTCTATGGCATACTAATATAAAAAGTATATTAATTTCGAAATATATGAGCATTTACTTACTTTATCTTAAGTGTTTTAATGAAATAATAAACATTTTAAACTTGCAATTTTTTAGTTTTATTTCTAATTAATTAATATTCAACTTATTAGACAAAATTCTTGATATGTTGTCATGTGGTCACATTAGAAGATTGCACCCGCGCGAAGCATGGGCGAGTCACTAGTGGCTGTGTCCTACGGATGTATGTTATGGATGGATGATAGTTTATTATTTAATCACGCCGGAACGGCTGAACAGATCTGGATGAAATTGGGTACAGAGACAGATGATACAGTCTGCAAAACCACATAGATTAGAAACTGCCCGTTTAAAAAGACAATACCCTACGTCGTCTATTAAAGAAATGTAAAAAAGTGTAATAAAATATCTAAATTTAGGTTAAACTTGGTTTCGAACGTAGACAACGATGAACATCGCACTACCTTAGTGACCACAAGACCAACACAACTCTTATAAGCCGCATTGAAATTTGATCTTAGTTGTAATGCTAGACGCAATATTCAAAAAAATTTGAACCATATAGTATACTAACATAAAGTTTATTCTTGCACAGCACGAGCAGCCATCTTCTCCTCGTGCAAATTATTTTGTATTTTTAAATAATCACTCCATAGTAGCATTTGAATACCAGCTTTATCATGAATACGAATATTTATTTTTCAACTACCCACTTATTACAAGTTATGTGAAAATATCACCATTTTAAAAAGTTTATGTATAGTCTGTAGTTCTTTGCAATAATACAAAAAATAGTTTTGGTATATAAATTTTATATTGAAAGCAAAACAATATCATTGTCGCATGATTTGATCTTGAACCTCGTTTTTCTCAGTCTTACACACAGACCACGAGACCAGAATTACTTGAACTCAATCATGAAAATAAGCTTATCTTACACTTATCATATTATAACAAATAGTTATAAAATATAACCTAATGCTAACGTTTTAAAGATCAAATTTGCGTGTCTTTATTATTATTGTATTTGTTCATCAAATCCTCGAGCAGTTGTCTGATAAGCTAATATAAATTAAATAAACCTTAATGTTACATACAGAGGGTCCAAAATCGTTTGATTTTAGGGTGGGTCAAGGTAATGCTGACAACAGTCTGTACTAGCTTCTGCCAGCGTCTTTGCCCGCGTGGAATCAGTAGGTACTTCCCCCCATTATAAATTATAGTCATGTTATTCTGATGTTCTATATCTATAGTATTGTAAAGTTGAAATCGTGAAAGAGTAACAAACATACATCCTCACAAACTTTCACATTTATAATATTCGTAGTATTGACTACCTCAGCAAAGCTTGCAAAGGCAGACTCGATAAATTAGCTGCCAGATACTGCAAAAACAATAGAATGTCTTACATTCTAATGAAAAAGAAAGTACTTAACACGGTCACGTGTTCTGTTTCTAATAAAAACTTAATACTTTCTAAACTTGACACTGGCTAAAAACCGAACAAATCCAAAAGAAAAAAAAGGTAGGTTCTTATTCAGCTGACCCATCAATTAGTACACTGCTCGCCAAACTTCTTGGCCGCTCTGAAGTTCGCTACAATGGCTGCGCAGTAGTAAATCTCATACAAAAACAGCATCGCGCGCATCGGAAATTCAACTTCAGGGCGGCCAAGAAGTTTGGCGAGAACTGTAGATAACAGAACTTTAATCCGTCAGGCCCCGGAATAGCAGTCACGTCTCCCGTATTATTATTATACTCTTTGCACGTCTCCGATCGGAGACGCGCGGGGCCTGACGGGTTAAACTCATAGGCTCATTTTCAGATAGTCAAGGGTGCAAATAAGTCAGGTTGGGAAAGTAACTAAAAGACCCTATCAATACAAGTAAAAAATTATTTATTATTTGCTCCTAAGATAATTCAATTAGTCTTGGGAGAGCTTGCTACCCATGCCAAATGGTATGCAAAAGTAATACCTGAGACCCACAAATTACGTACCTATTTAGCTTGCCTCTTTCCATTTGAAATCAAAATCAGAAATTTACAGGAATGTGAATTAAAGCAGCATTGAAATAGTACATAAAGTGATAAATTTTATTAAAAGAATCACATTGCGATTTGCATCCCTCTACAGTGATATATAAAATTGATTTATAATGAATACCATTACAACTTAAAGCTTTTCCATCAGATCGTGTTATATCAGTCAGTCACCGATTTGAGTGTAAGGGTGGAAGATCTGAAATTTCTGAATGTTCATGTTTGTCTAAATAAAACATAACATACACAAGAGGTATCACAACACCCAAGATGAGCATACAGCACACTAAATGGAACCATTTTAGTCCAAAGTCAGCTCCATGTGAAGTCAGTTCTTTCACGACAACCGCTTCAACAGATATCTTCTCTTTGTTACTTGGCAAGAGTTTTGTATCTTCTGTAGCTTGTTCATTCTGCTCTGAGTCCATGTATGGGATCACAGATGGTGCTAGTGTGCTGTTCATCACAACTGTGTTACAATCTATAGCACACTGCACATCTTCCTTGGGCGGTCCATTTATTGATACATTATTTTGGTTTAGAAGTCCGTTGTAATGATTAGTATCTAACAATTCCTGTGAGACTGTGTGAGATGGATTGTTTGAGGTCGAAGGCACAGGCTCTGGGTGCTGCGATGGTATTAACTCTGTCAGCACTGAGTAAGGTGTTACAGGCACCTTTATAGTCCGCCTTGCGAATATTTCATTATCTTTATGTATATGGTTGATTCTTTTCAGCTCTGATATCTGTAATGTGTATTAAACACTATGTATTAGCCAGATAGAAGATAACAATGATAACAGGAAGTTACTCATACATCAATTTAAAACATCAAAGTACAATTTTGTGTATTAAAACTTGATTACGAAAATTAATAAATAATTTTAAAAACTTACGGAACAATAAAATCGCAACGCAATAGCTTGTAAGGAGTCCCCCTCCTGAACTTGAGCTTCTATAAAATGTTCCTGTGGTTTTATTCTATGCAGCTGTATTTCAGTGTTATCGCCAAGGTCGTCAGCCTTTTTCCCCATGTCGTAAGCCACCAAATCATCTCCACCGTGCATTGGGCGGGCCCTTCACAAACAAACACCATTGTCAGTAACACGTAAACAACATTGTAACACGACTAACTGGCTCATCTTTTGCTACACTTACCTTTGTTTCATGTTCAAATACAACACTAATTCTAATAAGATCTACCATGACCTGAATAAGGAACATAAACTACCTGTTTATTACCCAGTTTTTATTAATTTTAAGATATAAAAATGTAAAACAGCTGTTGATTCACTAAACCCAGTGTTCAGCACACAGATTACTAATATGTAGCTAGCTAGTCTTGCTTGACAAAAATTTTGACAATGACAATGATGACAACTACCATTTTCTAGTTTAAGATGACGTAGAGTTTAAAGTTGCCAGAATTAAGATAACAACATATATTTTTTTATTAACAACACAGAACAGTAAAATGCACAGATTTCAGTATACTGGAAAGAAGAGAAAATTACTCATACATATTTGTCTGAAAAGAACAACAAAAGCCTTTGGTCGCATCTCTTTAGATGCGAGCTGTGAGCGGTGCGGTGGCGGTGTGTGTCAAGAACTTTGTTCAAGAAATGAATAACTTTCTTCAAGAAACTAGTAAAAATAAAAAAAAAAACTTGAGAGGTGTCAAGGGACACCCGGATGGAACGAAGTTCCTTTCGATTAATTAGTGAAGGAATTGTAATATAATTTTTTTTGTTTAATTTACAATATTTTTTTTATTATTAACTACGCACGCACGTAAGAAGTTATACTTCATCATCTCATCTCATCTCATCTCATCTCATCGCAGCTCAGCTCAGCTCAGCTCAGCTTAGCTCAGCTCAACTCAACTCTTTAGCAATAACAACAACTATAACAAATAAAGTTTGATAATGCTTGATCTGCTTGCAAACTTTGTACCTACCCACCAAAAATACAAGAAGTTTTTATTAGATTGTTTTTCCAACACAATCTTTTTGGATGGACAGCCTCATTAGTGTCGTGACAACTTTTCGTAAGAATTTTTTCCGTCTAGCCCCGTATTATTATTATACTCTTTGGTCTAGCCCCCTTTCACAACGCGCGATAAGGAACTTCGTTCCAAAAAGTACCATCCATCCATATTAATAATTTTGATCAGCTGATGATGACTTTTTACGGAAGGCCAATTTTTTTTTTTGCGAATTGTATCAGGCGTCTTTCGCGAAATTCGCGTCGTGGTACTTAAAACGGCCATAACACGTTGTAGCAAACATAAAAGTCTACTTGGCGAGGTTCATGTCGCCCCCAACTAATACAACAACCGTATCGCGAATTAAATGTGTTGCATGGAATATTTGTTATTTATTATTTAGATGTATGTGTCTTTCACTTTCTTGGGGCACTAGGGACGCGGACGTTAAGAAGGCGTACAAAGGGCCGAAGCCATTTTGCGGAGGTCTGTAATGTTAGACACTCTAAAACGGGGCACCAACCGAAGAACAGTCTTCGGTCCTGAACGTACTATGCAAATGCATCCAAAGATAACCATCGAGGCACCGCCCCTAAGACGACCCACTGGCCGTCGCTAGTACTTTAGTGACATAGCGCCAACGCCAAGGCGAAACATATCCTGAGGTGATTGAGGAGTGGAGAGGTATACTATCACAACAATCCCAGAGCCTGGAAGACAGTCATGTCCTTACCAGCCCTTACTGGAATACTACCATCCTCCAAGCACGTTTGATCTTGCGAATCTCCACTCAAGCCAGCCATTAAAGGCAAGAGGGAGGTGGGAGCTGTTTTCCTCATCAGTGTTCACTCCAGCCGGCAAATAAAGATAAGCCGGAGATAAGGAACTGGACCCCACGGATCTGATCAGGGTCCGGGTCCAAGTCCGTGGGGTCGCTACTGCCAAACAGCTCACCACAAAGCAGCACTGCGGATTGTTTCTCTCTTAGTTTGGCCCCTCGCCCTGCTATTATTATGTTATCTGTGCCCTAGGTATGTCGCGGCAAATTAAAATCTACCACACACAGACCTTGGACTAAAACTATAGTCCAGGGTCTGATGTTGGATCTGGAAGGTCATCATAGGAAACCCTCAACTTAACAATGTAGCCCGATGAGGTAAGACTAAGAGAAGTTAGATTTGTCTTGACAAGTAATAACACTTTTTTACGATTTTCTTTTGACTGACAAGAAGTTACAGGGCAGCTGGCTAGAACAATAATGCAAGAATAATGTCAGATTCAAAGACTACAATAATAAAGTCAAGGTCATTACCCTTGGCGGTAACCTCTCGCGCCCGGCCCTGGTTCAGGCCATGGTGCGGAGCGAGAGGGAATGGGAAGCAGTCTCCGCCTTCTGCGAAGCAATAATGCTCGCGAAGGCGGAGGCGGGACGCGTGAGGGAAGCTCAACGGAGTGGCCCTCACGGCCCTGGCCGCTACCACCGCAGGAGAGGCACTGGGCGTAGGACGTCGCGAGACGATCTCCGGCTACCGTAGACCCGGGCCTGCGAACGGCGAGCAATGGGTAGCTCGCCGTTCGATCAGCACCAGGCCCGTGAGTCGACGGCGCGTAGTGTTCCACGCGCGCCTCAAAGAGATGTTGTCAGCCACCACTGACGGGGCCCATCGTGGCCGGTGCCTGCATGCCTAGGGGTAGCGGATAAATTGTCAACATGAGTTACCGCACTCCTGGGCACTCAGGCAGGGAAGGAACAGGGGTGGATTTTAGTCAGTAAGAGTCTGACACGCCCTCCCGCTCCGCCCAGAGCGGATGATTTCCCAACCCACAAAAAAAAGGTCATTACCGTATAAATGTTATTGTGTTCTTTGGTCAGATTATTGCTGCCCCAGGTAATGACCACAAAGTACTTTTTATATAGGGGTACTGACTCTTTTTACCTTAGAGTTTATTTCTCCTGGTGTCATGATAATTTTAATAAATTCTAATATTAAAAAGTATAAAATAATACTGAAAAATTAAAATCTTTCTAAGGCACGTTGCTAGCTTGAGGCGTGAACGTCTCTTACACTGTTTTAAGGGTGTGTATAGATCTGACGAATGCGCCGCTCGCGAGCTGCACGCGTGCAGTTACTGCAATTGTTTGGTGCGAGCTTTAGCGCAACTCACGCAAGGCCTGCACAGTGCGAGCGAACCGCTCGCGCGCGTTGTGCTGCATGAAGTGCGTGTGGCGCGTACAAAGAGTACTATAAGTATACGGGTAGTAAAAGGCGCGCGAGCGGTTCGCGCGGGCAAGACGCGTGAACTTGAAATGCACGCGCGCAGCTCGCGAGCTTTCGCGGCGCATCTGCCAGATCTGCCCCCTTAGCCAAAATACGTTTCAGTTAACGTTAACGCTAACGCTTCGTGCAAAATGTATGACAACGACGTTTTGCACGAAGCGTTAGACAGAGAACTGTCACGTGAATCACGCCCAGTAATTTATTTTTTCACCTTTGACAAAGTTAGTAATTAACTTTGCCAAAGGTTGGTATGCCAAATAAAATTCTGCCATCTTAAAAGTATGCAATTGTAAATTCGGACACACATTCGGCCAGACAATAATTTAATTTAATAATTTTTATGCCTTTAAAATATTCGTTCAAAGAAGATTGTGCCAAGTGTGTTAAGCCAAACAACGGTAAATGGGCATTTTGTTTGGACCTGTGACCCACCAGCGACCACTAACGAAACTAGTCGGAGTATGTTAAAGACCATGAGTACTACCCAATGAGATGAGTTGCATTCCTCAAAAGTATGGGTTTTTTTTTTTGCAAAATAGGAATTAATATAACAAACCGAATTTTTGCTTAACCATATCCTTTTACATATATAAATTGCTTACAAAAATGCACAAAGAACTTCCTAAAAGGTAGAAGAATGTTTAAGAGTTTTTCTATCACGTTCTCCGCAATTTCGCCCGCGTCATTCCAAGCACCCATTTACAAAAATACTAGTTTATGAGTAATCCCTGAACAAACCTGATAACGTTTACCTACCTACATTATTTTTTTTACATTTTATTTAATATCATCTTTATCAAACGTGACATCGTCTAAAAACCTTGCTGATGCATCTATTATTTCCTGATGTGTTGCCCACGATAAGAAGTACACCACACTCGCGACATGCGCGCAGCTTCCAACAGTGCGGCGACCGTGTATGCAGGAACAAAAATAATTTTGAATACTTTGTCTTCCATTTAGAGTGGGATCAATCAAAATATAATTATGTATAATATTGTCTCATTCGCGCATGGCGTGACTGGATTCGGCTTCTTATTAATATTTTGTTTTGGACCATTTCTCGGTGCCGGTACATTTCTTTATGGTACCTATATGCCATTTTGCCGCATGTGTTCGGCACAATATGACCTTGCAATTCTTAAATGATAGGATCCTAATGTAAATAGTATCAATTCATCATATATAAGCTGTGGAAAATCATGGAAATCTGGATCATTCCCGTCAAGCGTCACGAATGCTAACTCTTTGTCTGTTCAAATTGTTTGATAGAATATATTCTGCGAATTCATTGCTGTGTTGCATTTTTTCATTGATAATCGCTACAAACTGTTCAGCGTATACATGATTTTCATATGGTCGACGAGTAACGTTTATAATTGCTGCAGTTATTTTGAAGTCTATCATCATGTGACTCGCGGCAACGTTAAAATAAACGTGGCGAAATATTTTGAAATTATCTATATTTTAACCTGTAGCCATTTCATCAGGCAATGACAACGACAAAATCATTAAAGCATTATTGTTTTTTTTGGAAGTTGTTCTATTTTTTTTTTAGTTTTTACACAGGTATTTGCATAGAAGAACGCCAAAATGCCATGAGTGTTAAAAACTAAGAAAAATGAGTGTTAAAAATGTGAGCCGTCACGGGACGCCTAGCAGATGTGAAACATCGACATTATTTTGTAAAAGTAATATGCAGAAAAGAACATATTGTGATAGGAACTAAATATGTCATAATGATAAAATAAAATATTACGATTTTTTTCCAGATAACGATGACTCTTTATTGAATAAACATTTATTTTCATTAAATACAAAAATTTACGAATTTATTTCAAATCGTGACTACTTAATTCGTTTAATCAGTGACTTCGGTAATAGTTATATTCGATGTTGCCTCTGAGGACGGTATTACTGTGACAATTGGTCGATGGTAACTGAAGTATGTTACAAAAGTATTGGACATAACATTATCAAGATATCTAATAAATACAGCATCTATTGTTGTGTGTATTGTTGTTGTTGTATTTTTTATTCAATAAGTGCACCACTTGACCGGTAGGTCTACTACTCGTAACTTTAAGTGGTTACGATAAAATAGGAAAAAAAAACTTTTTACAAAAAAAATACAACCGACTTCCATAAATAATACTAAAAACTGCAAAATAACTTTAATTTCGGAAGTCGGTGTTTCTAGTTTGGTTTCTTCGTTATTTGACACCGACTTCCGAAATTAAAGTTATTTTGCAGTTTTTAGTATTATTTATGGAAGTCGGTTGTATTTTTTTTGTAAAAAGTTTTTTATTTTTCACTTTTTAGTTGTTTTACCCCATTCTAAAACTAAATTAATAGTAAAGTTATGCCCGAATTGATAGCCCCAAAAATAGGGAATTTGAACGTAGTTGGTGAAATTAGGGTGTATCAGAGTGAACTGTACAAATCTGTATACCCCTTCAGAGCGCATCAGCCTGATGTAATGTTGTGAAGTGGTGAAAACAATATACAGACATGCGATTGCAGCAATTCTGGAAGGTTTGCTATCATTTATTGAAGAGTTCCATTGTATATCTCCGAAGTTCGTCATCAGATCCTCACCAAATTAAAATGGGACCAAATGTGAAGCAACGGCTTTCAAATAAAAAAAAAATCTTCAAAATCGGTTCACGTAGTAAGAAGTTATGCGGTAACACAAATAAAAAAAAAAAAAAAAAAAAAAAAAAAAAAAAAAAAAAAAAAATACAGTCGAATTGAGAACCTCCTCCTTTTTTTGAAGTCGGTTAAAAAACAGAAAGGGACGAAAAGCCATATTGATAACATTTGCTAACTTTAATAAGCTTAGTTTAAGGGTGTCCTAGTCGGTCATTCTTCCATACAAACGTAGTATGGCGATTACTTTACTATTTGATGGTGTAATAACAAAACAAAAAAAATCGTATAGCGTGGCGACGCGTCGCCACGGCATGCGTCGCCACGCCAGAAATCGGTTTTACGTGCGGCTATAGATGTTTCACATCAAAAATAATCTCGCGGGCTGACTGACAAAGTGGACCCATGAAGCACTAGTAAATAACTAATGAGCCATTAAGCCGTTCCGCGATCGTTTTAGTAGGTATCGACTCATAATAATTGAAGTTACGTGATCTTATACTCAAAAAAATCATTGGTGATTTTTTCATCGTTCCCGTAATCATATTTTTTTGTCATTGTAATGTTTGTGTGTGTCATTACCACTCAGCCCATCTCTACTTTCCTGTGAGGCGGCGAGCCTCCTTGCCGGACTGTCGCCATGGGATCTGGAGGCCAAGGTCCTCGCACTGCTCTGGGAGTGGCACGAGGAGGACAAACGCCGGAGCGAAACTCTGCTGTCGCGACACCTGGCGGCTCGGCGGACGGAGCTCCGGCAGGATCTCATGGCGACATGGAGACAGTGACTGTCGCAACCCAGCGCTGGGCACGCCACCATTGCGGCGGTAGTGCCCCTCTTTGAGGAGTGCCTGGAGGCGTCACGGCGTCCTCACCTTCCGCCTGACGCAGGTCCGCACCGGACACGGTTGTTTCGGGAGGTTCCTGCATCAGATCAGGCGGGAGGAAATGAACGAGTGTTATCGCTACGCGGATCGCCCAAAGGACACGGGCAGAACTCGACTGCCCCGCTCGTGCGGAGCACCGCCGTGTCCTCGCGGATGCGATAGGTGGCGGCGACCTCTCGCGCCCGGCGCTGTTTCAGGCCATGGTATGGAGCGAGAAGGAATAGGAAGCAGTCTCCGCCTTCTGTGAAGCAGTAATGCTCGCGAAGGCGGAGGCGGGACGCGTGAGGGAAGCTCAACGGAGTGGCCTTCACGGCCCCGGCCGCTTCCACCGCAGGAGAGGTACTGGGCGTACTGGGCGTAGGACGTCGCGAGACGATCTCCGGCCAAAGTAGACCCGGGCCTGCGGACGACGAGCAGTGAGTAGCTCGCCGTCCGATCAGCACCAGCCCCGTGAGTCGACGGCGCGTAGTGTTCCACGCGCGCCTGAAAGAGATGATTGTCAGCCACCACAGACGGGGTTCATCGTGGCCGGTGCCTGCATGCCTAGGGGTAGCGGATAAATTCTGAAAATGAGTTACCTCACCCCTGGGCACTCAGGCAGGGAAGGAACAGGGGTAGGTTTTAGTCAGTAAGAGCCTGACACGCCCTCCCGCTCCACCCAGAGCGGGAGAAGTCATTGGATGATTTCCCGACCCCGAAAAAAAAAGGCCATCTCTACTTTGGCGAGCCAGGACACATGCACACAGACCGATATTGCGCTTATTGTGCGTCGATCGATGGAAGAATGGATTAGTCGACGTCGATCAGCTAAAGCTATTACACCAAATCAATCAATCAACGTCGATCGATGGCATCGATCGACGAATGATCGATTGGTGTAATGACACCCTTAGTAGTAAAGATTGAAAATCAATATGTGTGAAAATATACATTTTGCGTTGTACCACATAACTTTTTTTCCCCATACATTTGGATTAAAATAAATACCTACATTACGGGAAATGTTAACCCTAAACGTTCAAAACAAATCATTTTTCAATCATGGACGCGGACTTCGAGGTACCGGGTCAAAAATGCCCAATGATCTTTCGGAGCAACAAGATTCTGCCAGTTAGATGGAACCCAGTAGGTACTAATTCCACGCGGGCGAAGCCTCTGGTAGAAGCTAGTATTATATAAAACTCCTTTTCTTTGCTTTCACGCTGGCGAATCGAGCGAGCGCACGCAGGAATTTCATTTTAACGCACGTATTTTCCCAAAATTACCAAACATTATTATGTAAGTAAGTCTCAAATCAGCGCCGCGCCCGCCGCCCCCTTGGTATTTGCGCCCTACGCTCTAGCCTTATTAGCCTGTAGGTAAATCAGGCCCTGCGTAAGCGAACGTACAAGTATAATATTTTACGCGGTGTCCTACGTGGGCGGTTCAACGCGAACGCTCTCGCGAAGCGAAGCGGTGCGAATGAAGCAAACAAATGAAACTCTAAGGCTTATCCTTAGGGTCTGTCCAGCCCCCTTAGCTAAATAACTTTTATAATAGCGCTAACGCTAACGCTTCGTGCAAAATGTATGGCAAGGACATTACCTGCGGAGAGAACTGTCACGTGACTCATGCCCAGTAATGTTGTTCAAACCCAGGCAGGCGCTTTACTTTGTGTAAATTATTTCATCACCACTGCTCTCAAAACGGTGAAGGAAAACATCGTGAGGAAACCGGTCTGTCCTAGAACCAAAAATTCGAAAATATGTGACATCCACCAATCTGCATTGGGCCCGGACCCTCTCACAGAGAGGAAGCCTGTGCCCCAGCAGTGGGGACATTAAAAGGCTGATGATGACTTTGACCCCATAGGGGATGAATTTCCAAGAACCCTTTTTTAGTGTTCCCCTACATTATAAAACGAAGCCGCAAAATTAGTATGCAAAATTTCACGTTCCTAGTCCCAGTAGTTTCGGCTGTGCGTTGATATGTCAGTCAGTCAGTCAGTCAACTGACTGTTTCAAAAACTGACTGAATGGCTGACTAGCCATTCAGTCAGTCATTTTCTCCTTTTATATATCGGGTGTAAAAAGACAGTTTCCGAAGCCGAAAGCCACCATATTCTACCCATTATTTGGATCATTTTTCTCCACTAGACCATACCTAGGAATCCACTAGTTCTGGAGATAGTGAAGGTCAAAGTCTCCTTTATTTTACTTTTTTAATTTATTTGTATTACTTGTTGATAGAGCGGCAACAGAAATACACATTCTGTAAAAAAATTTACTGCAGTAGCTATTACGGATCGTAACATACAGCCCGCTGACAGACAGACGGACAGCGGAGTCTTAGTAATAGGGTCCCGTTGGTTACTCTTATGTCCGTGACTACCGCCGGACCAGCAACGCCAATCGCTTCCATATTTGGTAAATAATTAGTACTCAATTGGTACTAATTAGTACCTACTCGAACAACAGAATTGGTAGGCGCCGGTCAACTTTTGAGGTTGTCGGCTGCTTAACCGGACTTGCCTGTGGCAGCTTTAATTTATTAAAGCCTAAATCCAGGGCTTATTCAACTTACAAAATAGGCGACAACACGCTAAGGGCACCCCCTGCTGGGTACGGGCCTCAGCTTAGGGCGTCGCTGGGGGAGGGCGGGGGGGGGGGGGGGGCAGCAAGGGACGGCTGGATCGAGTTTGGGAATTTAGAATTACTTGCTCAGCGGCGCGTGCTGGCTCAAGCAAGGGACGTGGAGGACGATGACGAGAGCTTCGCGACGGCACTCGGCGGCGAGGGCGGAAGGACGGTCGTCTGAGTCTGTGTTTGCGTAAAGTACTAGTTTTCCTACGGCTCTCTTGGACCAGGGTGGTAGCGTAGTCAGGAATGAGGAGGGTATGCCGGGGACGGCGGATCTTGGAGATGCGGGATGAGGAGCTTGTCGCTTTCCTCAAACCTACATAGAAAATTAGTACCCTGCAAGATAAAATTAGTACCCAAAATTCAAAATTAGTACTCCAGTAGTTTACGAGATATACCATGCATTGGTGGGGTGGCGGTAGCGTGACTACCGCCACCCTACCATTTCAAAGTGTTTGATTTTCATTTCAAGATTTCCCTATTAAAAACTTCGTGATTTTTCCCAAATTTATATAAAAATTAGTACGCATAAAGAAGTTATAGTTACCGAAAATTCAGAATCATAAGACGTTGTATTTTAAGAGAAATTAGCTTTCATTACTTTCCATACTAAATCTCCGCGTATAACCGGACCAAATTAAGGTGTCAATGAACAGATTGTTTAGTAGATGTACACTCGTGTCGCAAAGCTGATATATTTCGTAAATAATTAGTACTCGAACAACAACTACTATTTTAGGGCTCGTACCCAAAGGGTAACATGATGTTACCCTTTGTATGAGCCTTATAATAAAAGAAAGAAATGATAGATTAAAAGACATAAAACCAGAAACACCGACTGCCGAAATTAAAGTTATTATGCACTTTATTTGAAGTCGGTTTTATTTTTTTTTAAAAAGTTTTTTAACTTAGTGGCTACTATGGCTAGAGTATAATCTATGGTGACAATAGGGAGCGTGCAGGAACTATAGATGGCGCCATGTAAATGTCAATGTCAAGTATTTCTACAGTACAGCTGGGACACAGGCCACCTCTCTGTGAGAGGGTGTGGGCCGTAATCTACCAGTGGATTACGGATTGTGAATGCCACATTCTTCGGAGTTTTAGTTTTAGGACATGCCCGTTTCCATCAACATTTAGAGAGTACCTACCTGGATATCTGGGTTCAAACCCACGACCTACAACTTGTAAGTCGCGGTCGTTACCACTGCGCCACTACTTCTCACTAAGAGCATTAAATAGTGTTCAACAAGAAACTTACAACCGAACCAAAAAAAATTTTTTTTTGTATAAATTTTCTACATTAAACCTTCAAGTCCCGCGGGCGACCCGGGTCGTCGCGCCAGTGCGAAAATACCGTTTGCCTTGCTAAAAAACCCGATTCACGCGTTTTACACCTCTATTATTACTATTATGCAAGGTCTTTTATCCTGTGGCAAGGTACACACACTCGGAAAATAATATAGTCTGTAGTTGCACGATGGCTGTCTGTCAACGGGGCTTGACAGATGTTGACGTTTGACGCGCGCGGGACCTAAGAGGGTGAATCTCCAGGCGTTAGGCTGATAATAACGAGACTGTTACCGACAATGACGAATCGTGGGAATTTCAACTTTAATACACTAATTTTAAAGTATACTAATAGTATTCAATGCTTAGTAGTACTAGTATACTTTAATACTAGTGCATTAAAGTTCAATTTACCATAATTCGTCATTGTCGGCAACATTCTGTCATTATTATCAACCTAACGCCTGGCGATTCACCCGAGAGTGCCTGAGAGATAGGTTTGTTACGCCGCGTTCCGAGACACGCCAACATCGCTATTAGCGACCATAGCGCTAAAAGTCGTTCCTAAATAACTAAATCGGAACGGCTATTGACACGCTAACAGCGATGTTGGCGTGACTCGGAACGCGGCGTTAGTTTGCAGGCGTGAATGAATTAAATAAAAACAAAGTGCTCGTTTTCGATCATTTCGTTATAATTTTAATAACTCCGAGTATTTTACACAACAGTACAGAACATAAATACCTTTGGTATTGCGCCATCGAGGTGGTAATAATTGCACATAATTAATTTCCTCTAGCTACATTATGTACAAAAAATACATTAATACAAAATCGACGTCATCACTAGTTTTTAGGTAACATTAGTTTACATGAATACATTCCTTATAGTCTCTAGATAATGATTATGGGTCTTTAGGTTTATATTGAAGGTACATTAATATTTCAATTATCAAATAACATTACATTCCTCTTTTTCAAAACTACAACAATACAACTGATCAACTTCTCAGCTCTAAAATCAGTTATTCTGTTACATTTCTGATCAATTAATGCTAAGTATTCAATATTTAAGTCAACATTTTAATAGGTAAGTTTATCATGTTAGAAATAGAAATTTCATTTATAATATTCTTTAATTGCTCTATGCTGATTTTCACTTAAGGGTCTACTACCGGCCAAGTAGCGCCCTCATTGAATAAAAAATCGTAGCATAGCACATACGATTAATATTAAAGAATCCAACGTCACGTTTGTTACAAAGAGGATAAAGTATTTTTACGTTTTTAAAAACAAGTGCATACAAAATTAAGTAAAAAAGACTTCCGGAAAATCACAATAAATTAAAATTATCACAGTAATCATTCACTAAACATAAATTCTTAGAAGCACAATTGACGCCTAATAATTTAAAGAAGGTCGCTTTTACATACCGAGTATTTCTATCACCAACAAACTTCTAATAATTAAACTACAATTAAACGTTACAAATGTATTTTTTATTAAATAAATGAGATAGAAAATCCATTCACAAAATGCATCAGACTTTGAAACATACAACATATTCATAAAATGCGTGTTTTCTTTTATTTATATCAAAACGTGCGCAAATTTTTGACTACTTTAAAATACTGTTATGTTTAGAATAATAATGCATTTTTTTAATACGAAATATGTAAGTAGGTACGATCGGCAAAACAATAATAACTAAGTCATACATAAAAACTTGAGAAAATTATTTAACTTTACAATAAAATTGTTCTTATATTTCTTGAGTATGTGATTTAGCAATACACTTGTTGAAGTATATTATATCAATTGATTTACAAAATATTAATTATTTACATTTGCACAGTGGCTAATGATTGCATTGAAACTATTTTTCTCTATTTGTAGCAAAATATTTACAATACCAATTAAATACTGTACAGATTTGTGCCCAAACTTACATTTGTGACGTCTTTTCATACCATGAATTTTATTAGGTATTCCATAGTACTTACTAGCCATTACAATCCAAAATATACGGTCACAGGCTTAAAATAAATATTATTTGCAAAGGCTCATTGCAGACCGAAAGGAACGCATAGATAGCAGAGGATTTTCTAATGACATAATGATGTTACACATACGTATTATGGTGTGTCCACACTTGTCGTATGTGTATAAAATGTTGCTCCACAAAAAATTAACTTCGGTGTGGACGCACCATTAGTGTCATAAACGCCGCGTTCCGAGTCACGCCAACATCGCTTTTAGCGTGTCAACAGCCGTTCCGACTTAGGGCCGATTTCACCAATTCTAAACGCCTAGTTTTCGACGTTTAAGCTCGCTTAAGCGCGTTTAGCCGCTGTCATAAAGCTGAAGAGTTTGTTTGGTTGAACGCGCTAATCTCAGGAACTACTGGATCGAATTGAAAATGATTTTTGCGTTGAATAGTCCATTTATCCAGGAAGGCTATATAACATCACGCTGCGACCAACAGGAACGAAGCATCAATGAAAAATGTGGCAAAAACGGAAAAAAAATCCTTTTGAGAACTTCAGTTGCGTGCGCTGCGTAAACGGTTAAAGTTACGCAAAAATTATGTAAGACGGAATGTTGGCGTGTCTCGGAATGCGGCGAAAGTTTTAACGAACCAGTGAGTGCGAGCATTCACGAAGGGAGGAATCGTTTGCTTTTGATAAGATTTTTTTTAGTCATCACTAAATCCGTGCTTACTTCGATCTGTACGGAGCGTTACATTATATAAAATCGGAATGATTGTTTCATCATTATTATTATTATTATAAGATATTTGATCCTCTACGTCTACGAATATGTGCAGTCTTCTAAATAAAGTTTTTATAATATAACCCGGTCAAAATAGACATTCAAGGTTACAATAATTGGCATAAAGCTGAAAATTTGTACGAATGATCAAAACACCAGTACAAATGAAATGTCAAAAGTCCCAATCGAACCCACATGTGCAAAAAAAAAATAGTAGTCAAAGTTTTCAAAAATGGGTATTTTTTTTTCATTTTTCAGCCAAGTAAGGTAAGTTATAACTTAAAAATAGGTCAGCATTTAATTATCTAAGTTTGTATACTTTTTCTTCGCGTCAAGTCCCTCATTAGCAGACACAATTAAAAACCTATTGTTGGTGGCGACGACGCAGGGGCCTGACGCGTTAATTAAGAATTACCATTTTTAAGATGTAGCAATTTAAAAAGTTGGAGTATTCATTTTTTCCCTAGTATACACGTTTCCACCCCATCTTTGAGATAGTGTAAATGGCGCGTTTTTTTAATGTGGTTTTTCAAGTAGGCCTATTCTACGATCTATATATTGTATTAGCTCAGGCAAAAATTGTAGAGCATTTAATTATCTATAAAAATTGTTTATATACTTTTTCCTAAGAATTACCATTCTTAAGATGTAGCAATTTAAAAAGTTGGAGTACTCATTTTCTCCATAATATGCACGTTTCCACCCCATCTTAGAAGTAGTGTACTTGGCGCGTTTTTTGAAATGTGGTTTTTCAGGTAGGCCTATTCCACGATCTATTGAGGTTCTGTTTAATTAAATCATATTGTATTAGGTACTAGCTGACCCGACAGACGTTGTCCTGTCTTAACTATGAACTGACAAACGCGTGAAGTTGCAATAGTCGTTAAGTTTTCTGAAATTTTCTAATTTTCCGCGCAACTTTCTTAATTTTTTCCTTCATAAGAACCTTCTCCTGACATTAAAAAATACAACAAAAAAAAGAAGCTATTCACGCGTGATGCCGTGACCAAGGAAATAGGGATTCATTTTTATATAATAGGTATTTACAAGAAGTTTCCGTTTTTTAAAGAGGGGGCACTTTGAGCTATGATAACTCCAGTCTGACATGGAATTATAAGTATAAAATATACTTTATATTTTACCCTGCTTGCTAACATGCCTTTTTTAAATTAGTTATCCATTTTTTTTTTTGTATATTCTATAATATCGCTGTATTTTTAAAGTATAATTGAACTTATACTTCCAAGTATTTTTTTTTTATAAAACGGAAACTTTATAGGTAAATACCTAATACAATATGACTTAATTTCGAAAAACCACATTTTTTTGCATGCAGACATTGCAGATGTGGTATATTGATGGGGACTTTTTACAATTAATTTATAATGGTGTTCTGATCATTCGCACCAATTTTCAGCTCTATGCGAATAATTGTAACCTAACCCCTAGTTTTCGAGCTCTAACTTGACCGGACTAATACCACATATTTTTATATACAGTGTAGTTTTTTTTATTCACCGAATCGAGATGTATCCGAAATCGTTTTGATTTTATTTTTTTTATTTGATCATCATTAATTCAATTTAAAAAGAATAAACGTTACAAATTATGAGTCAATTGTAAAAGATAAAATGTTATAATAGTATAAAATACATAGCAATGAATGTATTGTTAAAACTTATTACTCAAACAACTATTTAGAAATTCATACAACACTACAGACTTGTGACACATATTTGAGGTAAAAACAAAACCAAGAATAAGTTACCATAAGGAAAGAGCAGAAATAATAAAATAATGTAGGGCGTTGCTTATATATATCACAGGTTGCGTCTAAAGACACATACAGGCATGAGGAACCTCTTGTCTATACACGTCTTAACATATACATAATACTAGGGCGATAATGGTCAGTGATTACATATATACTAAATATGTTACACTAGGTAATCAATAGCGGCATAATCTTAAAGCTAAGGTTTCTAATATAAAGTCTTTTCACACCATTGCACACCTCTTTGTAATAAGTGGTCTATTATGTATGGTCATACATAAAAACACGAGATTTTTTTGTAAAAATGCACCCATAAAACACGACGCGCAATGATGTGAAAAACTCTCTATTTTGAGAACGATCGTGAGATTATTTTAGACATATAATCTGGGACTCTATCGCACAGGGTACACGAGATCCATGGAAAAATACTTAATTTCTAAGGCAAGACTCATTTCGTAATCTACCCTCCTTTTTACGAACCTGCAGGGAAACTATCCAACATCTCTATTTGCATTCTTCCGTATCCTATAACTCCAAATAACGCGCTATTTGTTTATTATAAGCATATTTTGATTGTTACAATGAAATTAGCAACACAATCACTCTCCCTTCTCTCTCAAAACTATTAAAATCATGAAAAGTTTCAGTCTCGCTGCGAGAATTTAATTTTAGGAACTTTTAAAAGCGAGCCAAGAACTTGTACGATAGAATGCAAATAGATCACGGCAGAGAAAACTGGGATGAAAATTTAACGACTGATGAAACTGGTTTATTTGTGAATATCCTACTAAGCAGTTCACTTCCCAGTCCAAAAATCGTCAGCTACCAAACCCATCCCCGTCCCCACTATACAAGCTAAGAACCAGACAACTTTCATATAACAAATCCGATACGAGCTCACGCATTATCAAACCCTTGAAAATCCCCCGGCCAGTTCTCCCGCCTCGCCGCGCGGTCGGAGCCAGTGCATGCAAAGAACGCATCTCCTTCAAACGGGTCCGACTCTCTGGTGAAGATGTTGATGGAGTCCGACTTACGTATGTCCCGGGTGGTGGCGGGGGGCGGGCGGGGCCGCAGGGGGGGCAGCTCCCCCTCCTCCTCCTCAGCGATGGACGCGGTGCGGGGGCGCGGGGCTGCGGCGAAGTCGTCCTCGAACATGGAGCGCGGGGAGAGGGAGTCGGAGTCGAAGCGGAAGCGAGTCGCGCTCTGTTCGCTGTCCCGAGCGCGTGCGCTGCTCACGGAGATCGGGGAGGCTGTTGCGTCTTCTGGTTCGAATGCGAATCTGGAAAATGAAATTTGGTTTCTGATGAGATAAAGAAATCGCCAATTTGCTACCGTTATTTTTTGACTGAACAGTCTCATGCATACAGCGTTCTACAGCTCTTCATTTATATTACGAACCCTTGTTGTTTTGAAAATCTAAAATAGTTGCCTTGATAGTTTTGGTAATGTGAGGGCATTGTACAACAATGATAACCATTTGAGATAGACAGCGCATTTATTTAGTAGCTGTGAAGGTGGTTTACATGCAAACCGTCAGGACTATTTTCTGACAGTGCATCTTGAGAACCCCACCTCAAATAGATTCGGTTTTTGCCTAGTCATACAGAGATGGAACTAGCTTTGTTGTTTTGAAGAAAAGTGAGAATTAAAGAAGAACTGTGCAAATGTGAGCGCAGCGAGCTTGAAAATTAATACGTCTCCTTGAATACACAGGGTGACTGTTTCAAGTGGGCGTGTGTGAATAAAAACACGCAAATGAGTCTCGGGCTCCATTTCAATGAAAACTAAAACTGCATCATTGGATTAAAAAATAAAAACAATGTTCCTAGCCAGGAATTGAACCTTTACTCAAATCTAAAGTCTCAAACTTGATTAGAGGCAAAAGCACATATTACCATATGAATCACTCCATGTACTTGTAACTGCCTACCGGCCGCCGGGCCGCCCGCGACCCATTTCTCAGTGGGTTGCCGACAGCCGCGAAGCGCGTACGTTCGCATAAAATTCGGTCGACCTTACGTACTTTTTATGGTGTCGAATTCTTATGACATGGCTAGTACTAGTGTATTATGTGCAGTTGATGGATGTAGATCCAGCAAGAGAAGAGATAAAAACGTATCTTTTTTAGTGATTTATTTTCGTTGGATCCCAGTTTTAGATCCCATTTTTTAGGTATTAACGATGGGTCCCATTCCCTATTTCCATTGAATCCCATATTATAACAGCATGTGTACTTTTCAGAAGAAAAGTGATTTACCTTTATAAAATAAAAATAAAAATTGATAAAACGAACTACACTTCGCGCGCTCTCTCTCGCACACCGCTCGACGTCTTGCTGTGCAACAGAGAGCGCGCGAAGTGTAGTTCGCGGTAGCGCGAAGTATTGCCGTAGCATACGATACTACACATTGCGTGCAAAACTTTTTGTTCGATTCCGAATATTCTCTACGTTAAAGTTCAACAATCGCTAATTTCGACAAGGGGAAAAAAAGATTATTATATAAAAATAAAACACCTGTAATTTTTTTTTTATTTATCTTCATTTGGGACGTATTTTTAACAATTAAACATGCTTAAACATTCAAAAGGATTTTATTTTATTTCATAAAGTGTAACAACAAATACCTACGGACATCTTTATCGAAAGAAGCAGCCCTGGCAATTCACAAATACGACACGCCGGCGCGCAGCTACAAAGCAAAACTCACTTCACGCTTGTAAGGTTAGGTACATTTTCGTTCGCAGCGTCTAGCCAGTCGTAGGTATAGGCTATTAAAGCAGTAGGTAGTGGAAATTTTGTATGGAGGGATTCATATGGTATTATGTGGCAAAAGCAAATTTTTAACCAAAATACTTTTTTATTTTTGTTATGTTACCTACGTTATATTCTAGTTTCAATTGTTTACAACTTTTTTTTTTTTGCTATGGCCTTCTGCGAAGAGATAGTAAAACAAAGAACCTACATTTTTGAAGTCAATGTTTTAAAATTAACTCCGCTGCGTATTAACATTATGCTTATTGCGTTATACGTAATTTCGAACAAGGTAAGGTTTATCAGTGCCCGATTTTAGCGAGGGACGCTGAAAATTTAAGGCGGTGGCGTGAAGAAAAAAATATTTTTATGTATTTTGTATAAACAGAAAAAAAGAATACAAGAAAATTATCCCTAATTGTTTAGTGATTTTACATTTCCACCGTTCCACAGTTAATATAATACTAGCGTACTGATGCCTCATCCCGTACAAAGAAACGGTACCGCCGTAACTACGGGCTTTCGACTTGCACAAGCAACTTTTGTTCTTCGTTCGGGCCCGTCCTCTACACCTCGCTAGATGGTGTTAGCAACGACGGCTTGCAAGTTGAATGAATTTACATAAAGTCTTACCAATATTTTCTCACATATTGAGGAATTACTTTATAGTATCTTTGGCACTTCATAACAGTGTTACTGTTTCAAAATATGTCACTATACAAATTTTAAAGAGGCAAATGGATAAACTCTAAAACTTTAAATAGCGCTATCTATTGGTACAAGAAATATAAACGCCTACGGATTTGTTCCAATAAACATCTTTTGAATTAGGAGCCAATTATGCCACAATTTTATGCTTAGAGTAGTTCATTAAATAAGAAAATACAGTTTTTACCATATTTTTTTCTTCAAAATATTAATGTTACATAAAATTCAATAAGAAATCGATGCATATTACGCCATCTATTGAAATTTATTTGAACTAAATTTTCTTTGTTCGAGATGAGACCCTGTGACCGTATATACCATTTGATATGACTTCCAGTACTTGGTGCTGTGACTGGAACACACTGATGACAACATTAATACATACCTAGTCCCCTCCAAGCTGGCATAGGGAGCCCTCTTCTTCCCCGTCGGTGTGGGTGTATCTTGGAAGTCGTTATCAAACGGTGAGGCATGCTCCCTGTCCCGGGGCGAGAAGTCGTTGGAGAAGCGGTAGTCTCGTGGACGGCGGGAGTCGTCGCGGCGCGCTCGACGCCGGCTGTCGCGCGTGACGTCACGCTCGCGGGTGACGTCACGCTCACGCGACGATGAGCGGCGTGGGGCCGCACGGCGAGACGACCAGCCCAACGTGGAGCCGTACCTGGAGTTAAATACAGGAATTTAGTTAGTATCGACTTCTTGAGATTGTTGCCCGACTTCTGAATAAAGGTTACAGCACACATATCAACTCGGAAAGGGGTCGTCACCACCTTTCATCTCGTAGTCAAACAGGCGTCAACCTAACGTAAGCACGTAACCAAAGCGGATCAGCAACTCTGGTACGTTGACTCGGCTACGGCTAGGCGATGCCGCGCTTACGGCTCACCGACAGCTGGTTGATCTGGCTGGCACACAGTTTGAACCTGTTTCGTTAGTTTGTTTGAAATCTATCCTACAAATTCAATATAACACGCGCGCAATATGACTGGAAGTTGCTTTGTGAATGACATGAGTTGACATGACACCACGTTTGGCAACAGTAGTGTGCTGGCAGGCAGGCCGCGGGAGGGGTGAGACTGAGAGGGCACGTAGAGACGTAAGCGCGGGGACGTCAAACCGTAAGCGTGGGTACCGCAAGTTAACCATGCACCGCACTGGTTCGTGAGCTTGTTTCGAGGCGAGGCGATTACATTACAATTCCGATAAGTGTGCGTTGCAGTAGGGAGTTTCATACAAAGAATACTGCACGGATCGAGTTGATACGGCGACGATCCCTTTCCGAGTTGATATGTGTGCTGTGACCTTTAAAAAGATAAGTTGGTATTTCTTAGCCTGAAAACTTGTCGCGGGCGTGTTTGAAAGAGTCACCTTGCCCTGGCACATGCAACTGAAGGAACACGAGTGGGTTTTAGTCAGTAAGAGTCTGACACGCTCTCCCGCTCGAATAAATTCTCCCAGAGCGGGAGAATTTATTCGATGATTTCCCACAAAAAAAACCTGAGAACTTGTTAAATTCAGGCATAAAATCAGGGTTTGAAGCTCCGAAGTACCAATTTCTCAGTTCCTAAATCGGCCACAAGGGTTTGCGTTAAGTCATCTTTAATAATTAAAGTCATTGGACAACTGAACTTTAGCAGCCAAAAAGGTACTGATAACTCTTTGTCGTAGAAACTTACGTGGCACGATGTGCCGTTAGTACCGTTATAAGTAATCAGAATCCCAAAATCCTGACATCAGTCTTCACACCCTCCAAAAAAAAGTCTGTGCTAGTCTTTTGCTAGACAGATTGATTGTTATAAAAACTATAGCTCTAACTATGTTTTAGGTACCCAATTTAACTGAGTTCCACAAGATGTGTGGCTTACTTACCTCCTATCACTAGAATCTTCACTTTGCCTCAGTTCAGCGCGACGCCGCGTCTCCCGCCACCCGAGAGACCCGTAATTTCTCTCTGAAATTAAAAACAACACACATTTAGACAAACGTAAAAACTTATGATAATTAAAATAAATCTGGTACAATCTGGACTCGTTTCTGACCGATTGGCCGGACAGGACAGGACACAAAGAGAGCTGGAAAAGAATGGGGGAGACCTTTGCACAGCAGTGGATTGATTAAAATAAAAAAGTACCAGCAGCATAGAAACGGGGGCGAAGAAGTCATTACTCATTGGGCAAAAGAAAAATTCGTCCATGTCGCTGTCAACGGAAAAAAGTGCCCAGAACACTGGCAGCATTGCCACGTTGCATGGCAATGCTGATTCTTTGGCCGAAAAAAGGCCAGCCTTCTGGTCACTTGAAGAGTCGACTAACTGCTTGCTGATGTCACGAAAAACTCCATGAGCACTCGGACCCCATGGCCCCAGTGTTACAACGCCAAATGGCTCAAACATAGAACTCCCAATAAGGTTGATATTTTTGAGCCGTTTGAAGTTTTGTGCACCTGTAGTTGCCGCCCAGCATAGCCAGCCGTGCTAAGAAGATGGGATGGCGCAAGGGTGTCGAAATTTATGTTGCGTACCACATCAAAGGCCTACCCAACTTCGAAGGCATTATAGTCATTACATTTTTGGCAGTGTAAACCAAACTGCAGCATACTCACTAATGCAATATTTTCAACTTATTTAATTGTTTTATCATTTTAAGTCTGTACGTTTCCTGTAATTGTTTATTATTTTTATCCCACTAACCGTCTCTCCTCCACCGTTGCTCCGGCCACCGGTCTCTGGGTGAAGATCGTCCTGACCCACAGCCGTCACTGTAACTAAGCAATACATTATCGTTAGATTACTTAGAATCTGGAAGTTTAGTATTTGGATTGTTTACTAGGTATAACCAAACAGTTTGTGTTCTGCCAAAGCATAGTTCTATCAGTGTCAAACATGAAATTGTGACATATTTAGTTTTTTTAACATTCTTCAGCTCGCGTTTGACCACTATCTCACCTGATAGTAACCGATAATGTGGTGGACGATGGAGCACGCTTGCCTAGAACTAACCTTTTCACTCTTGACTTGACTCCCAATTTATTTAGTAATAGGGAGCGTGCAGGAACTATAGATGGCGCCACATAAATGTCAAAGTATTTTTACAATACAAGTTGCGGATTTCACTCACTAGATGGCAGTCTACGTTACGCGTGCTGCATGTGTGCATGATACGTGTGTGTATACATATATGGCACGGAAATTTCAATGACACGTTTTTAAAGGGTATATGTTTCGAATTTACTCCACTAGATGGCACAGACTACGTCGTGCACGTTCCCTATAGACATTGTGGGCTAGTAAGAGGAACAACCTATGGCAGCTTAGATAAAAACACTATCACAACAAAATCTACTTACTCCTCATCCTCATCATATGAGTGCCGTGGCTTCCTATGTCTATCCCTGTCCTTATCTCTGTAGTCTTTGGGCAGTCTCTCTCTACTCCTCGAGTCCCTATACTCTCTCTCTCTACTATACGTCCTGTCCCTGTCCCATGAGTCATTCTCCCGATCCCGGGACCTCCTGTCTCTTCTATCTCTATGGTCCCGCTCTTTGCTGACGTCGCGCCGGTCCCGGCCGCTGCCGGAGTCCCGGGCCGAATCCCGGCGGTCCCGGGCTGAGTCCCGGCCGTCGCGACTCATGTCTCTCTCTCTGTCTCTCATGTCCCGTTTGTCTCGGAGTTTGTCTTTCTCTCGGCCGCTGCCCGAGTCTAGGCATTCTCTTGAGCCGGATGAGTTGTGCCTGCAAAGTGGAATAATTTGTTTATCAGTAGAATTTGCTGTCGGGTACATTTCTGCTTAATCTTTTGGGAAAAATAGGCATGATGTTATGGTGTAGTACTAGAAACTCTTGGTGTAAAGTTCTTTCCTTAGTACTGAAATATACTTAATACGCTATTAAGGTACTCCATCGTCGGTCTATTGCTAGTCGCAAGCGCAACCCATCGTTTGGCTCCCAGACTGGACAGGGCCGGGGCTGCTTTGAGGCGGCTCCTGCCCAATCTGAGGGGGCCAAACGCCTCCTGCCGGAGGCTCTACGCGGGGATCGTGCGGTCCATGGCCCTTTACGGGGCACCGGTGTGGGCGCGTTCTTTAAGGCAGCGATCAACTCGCCATCTGAACGCGTCCCAAAGGGTCATGGCGATCCGAATGATCTGAGGATACCATACGATCTCCTGCGAGGCGGCGAGCCTCCTTGCCGGATTGTCGCCATGGGATCTGGAGGCAAAAATCCTCGCGAACCTCTATGAGGAGCGCGAGGAGGCGAAACTCCGTTGCCGCGACAACTCGCGGCTCGGCGGACAGAGCTCCGGCAAGATCTCATGGCGACAGGGAGACAGCTATTGTCGCAGCCCAGCGCTGGGCACGCCACTATTGCGGCGGTAGTGCCCCTCTTTGAGGAGTGGCTGGAGAGGCCCCACGGCGCCCTCACCTTCCGACTGACGTAGGTCCTCACCGGACACGGTTGCTTCGGGAGGTTCCTGTGTCGTACAGGACGGGAGGAAACGCCCGGGTGTTTCCACTGCGCGGATCGTCCCGAGGACACGGTGGAGCATACGGTGGAGGTCTGCCCCGCTTGGGCGGAGCACCGCCGTGTCCTCGTGGATGCGATAGGCGGCAGCGACCTCTCGCGCCCTGCCCTGGTTCAGGCCATGGTATGGAGCGAGAGGGAATGGGAAGCCGTCTCCTCCGTCTGCGAAGCAGTAATGCTCGCGAAGGCGGAGGCGGGACGCGTGAGGGAGACTCAACAACGGAGACGCCCTCACGCTCTCAGCAGCAGCCGCCTCAGGAGACGCCTGGGACTTCCGGCGCCGCGAGACGATCTCCGGCCACCGCTGGTAGACCCGGGCCTGCGGACGGCGAGTAATGGGTAGCTCGTCGTCCGATCAGCACCAGGCCCGAGAGTCGACGGCGCGTAGTGTTCCACGCGCGCTTCAAAGAGTTGTCAGCAATAGGGACGGGGGCCGTCATGGCCGATGCCTGCCCGGGGGTTGAGGATAAATTCGAAACAGAGTTACCTCGCCCCCGGGCACTAAGGAACAGGGGTGGGTTTTAGTCAGTAAAAGTCTGACACGCTCTCCCGCTCCACCCAGAGCGGGAGAAGTCATTGGATGATTTCCCACCCCACAAAAAAAAAAGCGCAACCCATGAACATGCTGCTAAGTTTGATGCCTCGGTCGGGCAGTGATAGCCCTTATACGTCTATAAATAACGATACGAAAATAACGAACGTTATTATGGAAAAAGCGCTTTCAAGTGCACATGGACTTTTGTCCAATCTCTGATCTGTTTCATTCGAGCACTTTTTGAACGTTCGATGACAAACCACCCGTGTAAAAAATGGCATATAGAGTTTTTTGCCAGTCAGGATCCAGTTGAAAGTAAAGTAACAGGCTCGTCAATGTTTTGACATGGGTCTTCTTAAATCAATTGGCAAGTTATTCCCCTTTGGGAAATACATCCATATTAATATACAAACTTAATATAAATATAATATCATAATCCTAAGTAATATTACAAATGCGAATGTGAGTCAGTTTGTCTGTCTCTTTGTTTGTTACCCACGTCTTAACGGCTGAACGGATTTTAATGAAACTTAACACACGGGTAGACCATGTCCTGGATTAGGAAATGGGACGTTTTTATCCTAGGAGTACGTTTTCTTGAGTTAATTTCCGACTTACACGCGAATGAAGCCGCTGGCAGAAGCTAGTGGTAATAGAAATGTTACCTTTTTTGAAGTGAAAACTTCTTTAGGCGCGTTAGGCATTTTTGAGATGGGAAAAAACTATTGAACTCGCGCTTCACCGTCACCGACCGTCGTAGCACTCGCAGCGAATTGTTTTCATTTGAAGTGAAAGCCGACACCGCTACGAGTGCTACGACGAATTTTGTTTAAGTTTTCACTTCTGTCGGTTCTCCTGGAGTGCCATTTTTTTGTGGCGTTGTGAAATCACCCAACGACTTCTCCCGCTCTGGGTGGAGCGGGAGGGCGTGTCACACAATCCTTCAGTTGCCCGAGTGCCAAGAGCCGCGGGAACTCTATTTCGACACTATAAATGTTACCTGGAATCTCTATCTCTATGTGAGGGCGGGCGCTGCAGCCTGGTCACGGGCGGTAGCTCCTCGTCCCACGGAGACACGTCGCGGGAGGATGATGACGTTTGCACTGAAATAGATTTCAACTTGGTGAGTAAACATGTCATGTCTTTTGTGAGAATGTCAGGGAGCTTACGTGTATCAGAAGTTTGTTTTCGTCAATTTTTATTACAAGACGTATTAAATTCATCATGTTATTTAAAAGTTGTTTTTTTTTTATAATTGATGGCTCGCGTTGGACCACTATCTAACCTGATGGTAAGCGATGATGTGGTCGAAGATGACGCACGCTTGCCTAGAAGTTACCATGTACCGATGGCGCATCGCCGACGTCTTGTGGTCCAGTGATGGAACGGGCTTGTTCAGCAACACTTGCGGAGGTCGGTCCGCAAATGAGTGATCATTTACACCGAGACCCATACGTGGCTCGCAAAGAACATTAAGCCCTTAGTTCCGGCTGTCATTCGTAGATCATTGACAGTCGATATATGTAGTCAGAAGCTCGAAAGTCGGATCAACAGCTTTTCTAGTAGTTGTGAAGGTTAAAGAGGTAGTTGCTCCATGTAAAATACTGATATTAGCTGCATTTGGTCAGACTGGAAGCCGACTTAGGCAGTTGGGAAAAGGCTAAGCACTAACTAATACCAGCCGGTTGATTCTGTTAGCAGCTCACCGTGAAAACTTAGGTGAAGTGCGCGTGAAGTGAACTGTCATTCCACCTTGATTGTATGTATTGACAGTTCACTTCTCGTTTACTTCACCTAAGTTTTCACGGTGAGATTTTACAGAATAGCATAGCAGTATTACTAGTTGTAAAATGACTAGTAGCATAAGAAATTATAACATTTTTGAAACGTAATCTGAACAGTATAATAATTAATAATAATAATTTATTTACTATAGAACAGTATTAGGTACATATATTTTTACATTGGCCCCAAACTAGGCAAGCCTGTATCTTGGGTACCAATATTGAGGATTCAAAAGATTTTTGACAAAAAATGTTCGGTTACATAAAAAAGCAAATCAATTACAAACAAAAATTAAACTATAGGAAAACAAAAGCTGAAAGCAGTGAGATAGTTCCCTGATAATAATAACATTTTCATATTTCAACGCTAGGTAATTTGTTACTGTGAGTGTGTGAAATTACAATAATTTAATTTAATATTTTAATTAGATAATTTGATTTTATAATTTATTTTAATTCAGTGATATGATTTGATAATAATTCAACTTATTATTTTAATTAATTAATTTGATTTAATAATTTAATTTGATATTTTAATTAAGTAATTGTATTTAATAATTTAGTATGCGTGGGCATTAGGGTTTTTTTTAAATTCCTGTTTATTACAGGTTATTTTTCAAATAAAGTACCAAAATTACTCGCCGAACGGATGGTCGGACGGAGCCAAAAGGGTTTGGAATGGCAACCGGGTACCGGAAGACGCAGTCTTGAAAATCAAGGTGGACCGTTGAATCTACTGGATGCGATACGTGCAGGACCACTTTTTTTTTTTTTTGGTAGTTGCACCGCTGTTTCTGCACTGCTGCGATTATTTTTTTTGGGGGTTGGGAAATCATCCAATGACATCTCCCGCTCTGGGTGGAGCGGGAGGGCGTGTCAGACTCTTACTGACTAAAACCCACCCCTGTTCCTTCCCTGCCTGAGTGCCCAGGGGAGCGGTAACTCTGTTACGAATTTGATGTGGCGACAGTTTCGACTGAAATGATAATGATACAGAAGTTCCGAATGTAGAATAGGGAGACGATGAGTGTGTTACCGCAAGGCGCTCGGGGCGGTGGCTCATGGTGCCGGGCGCGGCGCACACGCACTCGCGGCTCGGAGTCGCGCGAGTCGGACGAGCCGGCGGAGGCCCGCGGCGCCAGCACGGCCCAGCGCCCACTACGCGCGCCGGCCACGGAGCCCACCACGCCGGTGCATACTGTGCCTCCCACCACTACGCCGCCAATTTTTTCTGGAAGTTGCAGAAGAATAGGGAATATGCATGAAAAAAATATTTGTTATCTAACCGGTTTATCGATGAATATACTAATAATAATAAATCATTTATTTCGGACTCATATTACATCCATATTTGTTAGTACAATTGCGAGCTTACAGACTAGTGTTAGTAATAATTGAAAAAACTAAAATAGAGTACGAACAGTGAAAGCAGAATCAATATTGATCGAAAATTAAACGAGATATAACAATTTTAACAAATATATCTGCCCCTCTCTCGAAAACGCTGTTTTCTATGGCAGTTGTATGGTCGTCATGTCCATTGACGTCAAAGAACACGTCGGATTTCTCTTTTTAATTATCAATTTTAAAGCTTTATAACTTCGTCGCTGATGATGATATTGTGAAAATTCCTTCATATTTGTTCACTATAGTTAACCTGTCAACATCCAATAGGCCCCAGAGTGCCGGTAATCGGAATTACCCGACAACGTCCAATAAGCCCCAGTGTGCCGATCCGACTAGCGCGGTTTCAACCTCTATTACTAATTAACTAAAGGTCATATTCCTGTGGAAATTTTTACATACTCGGAGAGTGATAGTATAGTAGTTTTACAAACATTTCCATAGACAAATACTGTTTCGAAAAAAATTAAAAAAAGTTTTTAGTAGCATGTTTACGTTTGTGAATGGCGGACGAAATTTTGCTAGAATTGTGTGTTTTAAACAGTTTTGTGTTTGTTTATGTGTTATGTTGAGTATTATATTTATTGCTGTGTTATTATTACGTCGTAATAACATCGGTTTAGATAAATATTCTGAAGAAATATTACGTAATAACATTTTTATCAAGGTCAGCCGATTTTATTCGTATTGTTATTGTGAGCGTGAATGATGTGAGCTTGTATGTGTTATTCAAAGTTTGAGGGTATGTATTTATTCTAAGGTAGTTATTACATAGTATTAGAAAAAAACACAACACAAAACGCAACGCAAACGCAGAAACGCAATTTGAAAAAGCAGTTACTTTGTTTCGTTTCCGTAATATGAAGTTTGAGTATGAATAATAGGAAAATATTTTATCGGACTGTACAAAAAAAACAATGTTATTAGTTTACTTGTCTATTCATAGTGTAACATGCAAAATTTCGTGTAGATTGATACAGTGGTTTTATCAGAAACCAACTTATCACGTGAACAGACACTATTCCCGCCAAATCGTTTATAACAGCATTTGATTAGAATTCAACTCTCGTAACACAAGTATTGTTTACATTTTATTATAAGGTCTGTTTATTCAACAACCCACAAAAAAATACTTCAAGTGCCTCGCACCAATAGAAGCGTCAGCGATCCGTTTTATGTAAACAAAGTCGTAAACATGTCAATGGCGGGAAACAGCGCGGATGTTGACGGATGTGGCGGTTTCGCGCGTAAAGATGTTCACAGGATGTGTTCATTTGAACAAATAAAAAAATATCATGCATATTTCCTATTATGTGTTGTTGGCATTGGTACAGATGCGGTTGTGCACAATCTAAACTTATTTTGGGTATTCCTATCTTTTTCTCTCTAATAAAACAAGAAAGAGACGGACGTAATTTAGAGCTGTCAAATTTAGTTAAACTAATATATCCATTCAAATTCAAGGTACACGTAAAAATATGTCCATTAAAAACAAAGTGAAGCGCAAGGCGTAAACTAGTTTGACATCTCTAACTTAGTTCATAGCTATAGCCGTCCTTTTCTCGCAGTGCCTTTGAGTAAAAGTTAGCGATTCACTAATTTTAGTTTAGTTATTAAACAAGAGAATCGGCACCACTAACGTGAATATTTAACGAGAACGGACTTATTGAGATCTTTGTACCAGCTCAATCTGCTTAGCCTTTTCCCAACCATCTTGGGGTCGGCTTCCAGTCTAACCGGATGCAACTGAATTCCAGTATTTTACATGGAGCGACTGCCTGTCTGACCTGCACAACCCAGTAACTGGGTATATAATATGATACCCCTTGGTAAGACTGGTTGTCAGACTTTCGGGCTTCTGACGACCCGTAACGACTGTCAAAGATCCACGATTGACAACCGGGACCAACAGCTTAACGTGCTTTCCGAGGCACGGAGGAGTCTCAGCGTCAAGCGTAGCTTTACCTGAGGGATCGACCTGTGCGGCTGTTATTACTTTAGCCACGAGCTCCTCCCCTTTTTGTACCACCTATAGTTTTCAACACTTTCATCTATCACCGCTTTAGAGTAAGGTTCCCACATCTAGCTATGTTCATTCTTAGAGTCGATCAATGCTAATGTTTTCACAATGTAAGGGAAGGAGGAGGCAAAGATTACAGAATAATCTAAACATTTTTTGCAATTTGTTTTATTTTATAACAAAACAACAGGGCGGGCCTTGTCCAAATTAGTTAAGTAAAACTAAAGGTTAGCCTAATACTCCTCAAGAAATGATTTTTATTAAAAATAAGAAAAAGTAACAATTTAACTATAATATTAATGGTTTTCAAGAAAATAATAAATTAAATATAATTAATTAAAAATAACAAATTTCACTGCTTTCGGCATTTGTTTTCCTATAATTTAATTTTTGTTTGTAATTGATTTGCTTTTTTATGTAACCGAACATTTTTTGTCAAAAATCTTTTGAATGGTAAACCCTCAATATTGGTACCCAAGATACAGGCTTGCCTAGTTTGGGGCCAATGTAAAAAAAAAAAAAAAATATATATGTAATACTGTTCTTTATTAAATAAATTATTATTATTATTATTATTATTAAATGAAACATACCTTTAGTATCTGGTGAAGATCCACTAACAACATCACTAATAGACCCTGTGGACAGCCTCGTGGGCGGCGCCAGCTCCCTCACAGGCAGCGGCACGATCTCCACGATAGGCTCCTTCTTCTCTTCTCGCAACTCCCTCTCAACTTTCTTCTCCTCCTCCCTTTCCCTTACTCTCTCCTTCACAATCGGACTCTTCCTAAACGCGTCCTCCACGTGACTAAAAGAAAGGGAACTATTGTCAATGCAGTCGAAGAAGTCGGAATTGTCGAACCCGTCCGATTTCTCGTCCGATCTTTTTCGTTCTTTAGGCAACTCTGGTGGTAAGGATTCGAATTCATCCTGTGGTGGTTCCGTTATTGTAATTTCACGGAGGGCTGCGTACCTGGAAGTATTGGAATATTTGCTGCAATTGAAATAAATCAATTGAAGTATATTAATGTAAAGAAACAAAAACAAAAACGAAAAAACAAATGCATCATAAAAGAATTCTCTAATTTAAAATTGTTACCACGACATAGCTCAACTCTGTTTCTATCCTGACTCGTTCTCTACTAACGATTTGATACAACTAAAACAAATCTCTGTTTTAAGAGGGAACAGGGGCTGCGATTCTCCATACAAATGTATTCCCCTGTTTTCTTCCTGAATATTGCCTCTAGAGCAATCATTAAGTCAAGGTCTGCTGTAGACACGTCCCTGTCATTTTCTTCTTTTCAACAACTAATAAGTAAAGAAAATTATGACCCTCCAAAAATTACAAAAAATGGCCCTATTTTTACCGCCGTTCTTTTATAAGACTACCAGACAAATTTAAAAATTTTAACATAAAACATTTAATAGGGACCTAGACATACTCTTTCTTAATAATTTGGTGCCAAACGTAATTGAATCGGCTTAGTTTTCGAGGAGAAAAAAGGGGAATACTAAACGTCGATCTCGTCAAAAATTTTGTGGATTTAACCACAAAATTTTTGTGGTTAAATCGGTCTGAGTTGCATCTGTCCCTATCGCACTCTACAGGGGAAGGCTTGAGGGAGCACGATGGCAATAGTTTAATGATTCGCACGACTATTCGCGACAGAGTGAACACGCCCATAAAAATTAGTCGACACAATCGGCGCGGACGAATTTCGTCACACATCATGTGCAGGATTTGCCTTAAATCACGGAAGTATTGCATAAGATTTCTAGGTACAGGTAAAATTAAAGGTTATGGCGGATCGGCGGTGGGGTTGAGGGGTGGCGTATTGCCGTAATTAACTTTGAATCGAACTACAGCAATGGTGACCTTCAATATCAGAGGGTATTGATTAAAAAAAATGTATATAGAAGAAAAAATCTTAAGATATACGTACAATGTAATCTACATACCTATCATTAGTATCCTCATGTTTAACATCAACATGCCCATTGTCCCGAGGCGACACACTTCTCCTAGACTTCTCAATCTGAAGCGTCTTCATAACCGACTTGATATCTTCGATCTTCGCGTCGATCTGCGACGGCTTAGGACTCACAGAATTCCTGAACATATTGAACGAATCTAAAGTCAATTCGTCTAACGTTTTCAAAGGACTACGGGCCGTCTCTTTGTTTTCGATCTCTCTTTCCTGATTGGCTCTTATTAGATTGTCTATTGCTGTTAGTTCTTTTTCGTCTGAGTCTTGTTTAGGCTCTGATTCTAAAGCGTCAATAGGGTCTAAAATAGATTTCGCTTTTAGCTCTTCTTCTTGTATTTCTCTAAAAGCTGCGTATCTGTCGTATGAAGGGTTTGCTTTTTTGTCGAAATCGTCGAAGTTAGCGACAAAAGTGTCGCTTATATCCGCGGGAGGTGTGAAGTTGTCTTCAAATTGCGGTTTGAAGTCGTTCGTCTGTATTTTCTCTGGCTTCTCAAGAATGCCGCTTGGCGTTGATAACTCTGGTAGTGCGGTTACCCCTGGCAAGGGTTTTTCTTTTTCCGTTTTTTTTGCTGGTTCTACGTGTATATGCTAAAATAACAAATATGGTCAAGTTCTGCGAACGTGGGTGAATGATAAAGTTATGGGATTATGTAATTAAGATGGCAGTTTTTTTTTCTCTTATCTGCTGAAGTGTAATTTATCTTGTTTGAGGAGATTGAGGTAATTTCTTCTTGGGCAGGTCATTATTTTTATAGCGGAGGTTTCGAATAGAATATCTATTTTTTAAAATGACGACTTAAATACTGTTTACTAATAATAACTTACCGCTCTATCATTGTCAGCAGCTAAATACGATCTGAGGTAATCGGTCAGTTGAGGTAGAGTCATTGAAGACAGAGTAGCTGCAGGAACTCGTAATCTGGAAGATAAAATGTTAACTAACTTATACCGATTCCGGGTTATTTACAACACGCTACATTATGCACCTTAGAGCCTTAAAAATGTTAGAAAGGCACAGCTAAGGCATTGTCTAGAAATAACGAATTGGACTCTAAAAACTCGCGTTGCCGAGATACCGAGAGGCGAGAGGCAATACACTGACCACATTGTTACTTCCGATGGCTTGTTGAGTAGTTATGGATAAGTTTGAATTGATGATGCAGCTGTTATAGTTGATAATTCGACTCTAAGGTCTCGTTAATGTATCCTACATTAACGAGACCTGAGAGTCAGCCATTTGTCATAGTTCCCTAGCTTTGGGTATGTTGGTGTGGGCCCTGTAAATGTGTTACTCGCTTGGCTTGCGAGTTCCTGAAGCTGCAGTGCTCTGGATTAGTGCAGTGTAAGAACGGAACACCATATTGGATATTATATTTTTGTTAATACAAGCGAGTGACTTCTTCGGATGTTTTTTTTAATCCACTCAGAACAAAAAAAAAAAAAAACTACTTGACTTCTAAACTAATTTTAAATTTGGATCATCCTTTAAAAGTATATTAGCCTGTCTGCTAATAAGGTTTGAATTCTCACGCGACCTCCTTAGATGCCAAATTGTTAATCGCCACCGGCATCGCTCACAAATCGGAATGTCAATGTCGAATGTCAAAAATCGGTCACCCGGGATAAAAAGTATCCCATACCCTTCTCCAAGGTTCAATCTATTTATACCAAAATGTATTAGTCTTTCGGTCAGTTCGTTGGTACCTGTGCGCCAGCTCGTCCATGGTGCAGGTGAGCAGCTGGCTGAGCGTGATGTCGAAGCGCCTCGCGGTGGGCAGCGGCGGCGGCGCGGGCGTCAAGTACTCGTCCTCGCTGCTGTTGGTCGCCGCCGAAGAGAGACGGGGCTTCATGCTGCGGTCCGCCTGGAGACAATAATATCATATTTGAGACTTGTGAGATGTTAAGAACATCAGCAACAACCCTTGCTTGCCCTATCTAGGCGGCTTCGTGACAAAGGCAGGGCAAACACGGCACCATCTACTGTTTTATGAAATATTGACGATGTTGCTCGCTTATACTATAAAATGTTATGGACGGAGTGTCAAAATCCAGCAATCTGAAGTACAAGAATGAGAAACCGGCTTGTATCTGTACAAGCGAAATAAGCTCACATAGACAAAATGAGAAGCCGAAACGTCATCGTTACGTTCGTCAAGGTCACTCACATATTTTAACGATTCTGCTTCATTTAATGTCCAATGACGTTCCGTCTATAACCATTCATAGTATAAAGGTTGCTCGAATATGATACTGTTTCTAGATTTAGCCCTCTTAGTTTTAAGGCCAGTGATATGCAACAGATTTTTTAGGTAAACAGGAATACGAAAAACAAATTTTAACCATGTATATATAAGCACAGATAATATAATACATAGCGTGCAGATGCTCCATCCCATACAAAGAAACGGTACCGCCGTAACTAAGGGTTTTCGTCAAGCACAAGTAACTTTTGATCTTCGTTCGGGCCCGTCCTCTACACCTCGCTAGATGGTGTTAGCAGCGACGGCTTGCAAGCTGAATGAATTTACTTAAAGTCTTACCTATATTTTCTCATACATTGAGGAATTATTTTATAGTATTTTTGGCACTTCATATCAGTTTTACTGTATCAAAATGTGTCACTATTAAATTTTAAAGAGGCGAATGGATAAACTGTAAAACTTCAAACAGCGCCATCTATTGGTATAAGAAATATAGATGTCTAAGGATTCGTTCCAATAATCGTCTAAATTTGAATTACAAGCCAATTATTTCACAATTTTATACTTAGGGCAGTTTATTAAATAAGAAAGTACAGTTTTTACCATATTTATTTTCAAAATATTAATATTACTTAAACTTCAATAAGAAATCGATGCATATTCCGCCATCTATTGAGAATTATATGAACTAAATTTTCTTTGTTCGAGATGAGACCCCGTGCTATAAGTAAGTAACTCGCAGTCCATCATCGGCTTATCCTTGGACGCCACATTCCACGAGGCTTCATAATGCCAAAGATAGTACAGATGGCAAAGAGAGAGATGGATGGTAATGAGGTGCACGACGCCAGGAGGAGAATTTCTATAGAGGCCTGATCGCCACATAACAATTGTAGTTTATGGTTACGTAAAAAACGATATTAAAGTTCCAAAAGATCTCACCAATGGTTCACTTTCCCACCTGTGGTTCTGTTCTCATCGCCGGCTTCGGGTTCTCGATGGCCACATCTCATGATGATGATAAGCAGCTAGCAACATAATCCAACAACTCACCAGTGGTTCTCTTCTCATCGCCGGCTTCGGCAACGGCGGCCCCACATCATCATCGTCATGGTCGTGTGGAGGCCTGGGCGGAGGCCTGCTTATAGGCAGGTCGGCTATCTTCTTGGGAGGTAGGGGAGGCGGCGGTGAAGCACTGTCAGCGCTGAGCTTGTGCGCTTGAGGCCGCTGTCTCACTGTGCTGCTCTCTATGCTCTGCAAGTGTGAGCGAGTACTCAACGCTTGGGTAGCGGTTCAAAATGCTTTGCGCCGGATTGCATTTTGCAATGTGCCAAAAGAGATTGAAGCGACCGTGAAGTATTTAAATGTGATATTTTCATGGTAACCCGCCGGGTGTCTTTTTGTCCGTGCAGATCCGAACGGGTTCCTTTGTTATTTCCATACAAATAAAACTTTTAATCTCTTCACAATAGGTAATATGTATGAAAAAATCAACCCTTCCAAAAAAGAAAATACACTAAAAATTAAAAAATAACTTTAATTTCGGAACTCGGTGATTGTGTTTTATTTCTTCGTTATTTGACACCGACTGCCGAAATAAAGTTATTTTTTAATTTTTATTGTTTTTTCTTTTTTGGAAGTCGGTTGATTTTTTTGTAAAAAAGTTTTTTATTTTTCAATTTTTAGTTGTTATACCCCAGAATTAAAAACTCCAATAACATGGAACGTGCAATTTAAACATACTCGTAATTGGAGAAAACAAAAACGTCATCTGGGTATACGTATTTGTTCGTTTTTGTTCAGTTTTTCAAAAACCGCTGAAGCAATTTCGATAAAATTTATATGGAACCACCTCGGGAGTATATGCTTTCGGATAAAAAAAAAGATTTTTTTAAATCGGTTCACAACTGACGGAAATATCGGCGGACATACATAAAAAAAAGAAAAAAAAATATACATACAGCCGAACATAGAACCTCCTCCTTTTTCGAAAGTCGCTTAAAAATATTTGTTATCTAACCGGTTTATCGATAAATATACTAAAACAGAGTACGAACAGTGAAAGCAGAATCAAAATTGATTGAAAATTAAACGAGATATAACAAATTTAAACAAATATATCTGTCCCTATATCTGTCCCTCTCTCGAAAACGCTGTTTTCTATGTTGCAGTTGTAAGGGCGTTATGTCCTTTGACGTCAAAGAACACGTCGGATTCTCTTTCTAATTATCAACTCTAAAGCTTTATAACTTCGTCGCTGATGATGATATTTTGAAAATTCCTTCATATTTGTTCACTATAGTCTTCAATTGAACAAATAAAAAAATATCATGCATATTCCCTATTGATTTAATTTCTTTCAACACATTGCAGAATGCGCTTCGGCGCGGTCCTGTCGGTGGCAATCGTTCATGGAAGGGTAGAAGAACAAGCAAGGTAAGGTAGGGAGATGAGCTTGATGCGGGAGCATTATATTAAACCCTCCCGCGTCTACCGGGCCAGGGCATGGGCCGTAAACAGTCAAAAATCTATTGTGTCTGCTAACTAGACGCGTGACGGGTTAATAAATTTAACTAGGTGTAGCAAAACTCGTCGAAAATATTTGTGGAATCCGTGTATTTCTGCCTGTCAGCGTAGTTAAATGAGAGATCGATTTCGTTATCCTTCTTTTAAGTAGCAACAAACTGAAATAGATGTTGTGAAAATATATAAACCAGAAAACTTGTAGGTTTTTTTTTTCCTACGAAATCTTCATGCAGATTAAACCGCAAAATGCAGTTAATAGACAAGTATTTCCGGCAAATCTCAACATTACGTACCTGTCTCTGCAAGCGCGGTGATTTAGGCGCAGGCTCCGGCGGCAGGCTGACCTGCAGAGGTCCATTAAACACGCTCTTCCCATTTTCCACCGGCTCTGGCTTCTCCACCGTCGCTTCCCTGCTCAATTTGCTCTTTAGCTCATCCACTCGCAATACACTCGACTTCGGGAACTCCGACATATTCGTAAACGGATCGTCCTTAAACGGATCCGAAAACGGATCAGTGTTATCGAAAGGATCCGTCTCCGCGAACGGATCCGAAGAGAAAAAGTTCCCCGTGAACAGAGCGCTTTGCGTCGGCTTGACGATCGCTACAGACCCGCCCGAGTGCCGCGACAGTGACGTCATCGTCGTCGCCGGCCCGTAATGCTCTATCTTAGTGTCTGTGGTGACCGGCAATATGTCTGATATTAGACTCTGTGTGGACACGAGGTCTTTGAGCACTTTCTTTGGTGGATTTTTGAGCTCCTGAAAGAAGAGTTTTTTGTCAACGTAAGGTTTACTCCGGCCGGTGCCGAGGGGGTCTAGGTCCGTGAATACGTCGTAACTGAGCGACTGCGTCGTGGACGCGCCGGCCTGGCAAACCTGTAACACAGCCGTCACCATAACACTAAGTATATGTAGACGTGGAGCGCATTCTTCAAAGAATTACAACATCGTTGGCGATGCAAGTAATCCAGGGATTTTAATTAAATTTTATTAAACAAAAAAGTTCGTTCTACAATGATGAAAGCGTGCGTCTAAACACATAACCGTAGATTGTGCGTTTCTTAGTGCGTAACGTAAACCGGGCGAGATTGAGTCGTGCGGGGTAGTTCGTTTAGCTGGGGGTACTCGACGGTTTCGGCAGCCAACTGACACTGCGACTCGCGAGGTAGCGTCATGCTCAGGTAACGGTTCTCGGTAAAGTAAAGTTAAGCGTCACGTCCACATAATTCAGTCTTATAGCATACAGACCAGACGTCACAGCACAGGGAGCTACTACTGACTGTCAAATATTATTGCGAATGAACTTACACCTACCATTGATGTTTGATTGAACTTAAAATGCCGGCAAAATGTTTTGCTGCTTATAGAATGATAAATTTTGTTTGCTGCTTGAACTATTTGTACATATCTGTGTATCTGTACTGGAAATTCAAGACCTATATAATATAAGTTTTACTCAAACCAAGTAACTTTCAAGTAACTTTTAAAATAAATATTATCGCAATAACATCCCACAACAGTATTTTTCAAGCAATATAAAACAGATCATGCACTATTAGGGTACTAAAACAGTATATCACTTACACATAACATTAACATAAAGTACACAGCGTTGCCAAAATAAGTACACAACTACAAGAAAAACTTTAATTGATAAATAAGTATTACATCTGTCCAAACGGCCGTTATACAACATAAATTAAGATATATTTAGGCATAGTTTATATAAATACAGTATACGGTTATTATATTAGATGTGTTTCACCACTACGCGAATTAGTGTTTGTTCCAGATTTATATTTGATAATCAACCTTATTTATAAAACTCATTAGCCATATGCTTAGTTTAAATACTGATTAGCGGATTCCACATTCAAATTCTTAACATAAAATTTTGAAATAAGAACTTGTTAATCAGTGTTTAAACTAATAAAATGGTTTTTTTTTAAATAAGGCCCAATGATTTGTTGACTTCTGAGTGCTATGGTATGTCAAGCTAAGTTTGGTTTATAAGAGCGGGTGGTGAAACAAGACCTATTTATGTTTGCGACCTCAACATATCAACTCAATGTTGCCAACATTGAGATTTATTTGACAGCACCAGTCAATTGAGATCACGAAACATCCTTAATATACAATGACTCTGTTGTTTATGGGAATTAATTCATTTGGAATAGAGCCATTGGATTCTATAGGATTACATTTAAGACAATTGTTTCAATATTTGGGTAAATAACTTGGTTGAAATGGCACCATTACCGTTTTTATTTTTGTGTGTTACACACACGCAAAGGAATTGGCCCAAAATCATGTCTTATATAGGGTTATTGGTAACTCGACGTATTCTCGGCAGGACTTGATAGTGTGACCTATTTGCAACAATTAAGCACTCACGTTTTTTTTTTGCGATTGGGTTATAAAACATTAATTTTGTTTAAAACTGTTAATTGAAAACTTTGATTTTCTCGAAACCCATGGGTTTCCGCTTCCTTAGGTATGAATTGTTGCAAAAAGGTCACACTATCGCGTCCTGCCAGGAATACTCCGAGTTACCAATAACCCCTATATGTAGAAAGCAGCTAATAGAATCATCACGATATTGGTGTCACATCTTAATAAATTATACACTCTCTACGTCGGTTCAATATATGCAATTAAATTAAATAACTTGTCTTCATATTTACAGCCTTAAATAACAGTGCCAAGGCAGGTTAGGGCAAAATGACCTCATAATTACCTTAATTATATTTTTGAACCGACTTCATAAGAGTTGTTCACTTTTCATAGAATACAAACGTCTTATAAAGATTCTCTTGCAATCTCAATTCATTGACATGCAAATGACAAGGACGGAGAGTTATAAAACGTTCATACAACACTTCTAATAAATAAGGGGGTCATAGAAAATGAAATACTGCAACGTGTCGAAGCGAAACTCTCGTAGCTCCCATTTCTAAACACACCATAGATTAGTGCGTCTATAATGTACTCCCAGAGTGACGAAGAGACGGCATTGTCAAGTGTCACCGTTTAATTATAAAAATTAAAGGCCCGTGGCAATTTTGACAACGGCTATGTGTCGAAACTTGTGCTCAGGAGCCATTCAAATATTACATAAGCAGGATTTTATTACTTTTAACCCCTCCTCCCCGTTATCAGTCACAATTAAGCAAACCTCTTGTCGTCGTCCCCCTCTATGCTTACGTAAACACTGGTATTTTTTTAAATCAGTTCAGGTTATTCATGAGCGGCAGTTATCAAGGATAGAAATAAGTAAACTATAAAGTCATTTAATGCACCTTTTGCAGAAAAATCAGAAAAGTATTAATAATTCTGTCAGTCACCATAAAATCCCCCCTGCCTCATGTCATTAAAAATAAGCATACGCCCTTAGGTGCTTACGTAATACTTGAATGGCCCTTCAGTGCACATAACAAGGGTATGAATGTTATTAGCAATACCGTCTCCTGTCGCTGCCGGCGTTCTGTGATTGCACATCACATAAAATACAAATTAGAAACTTTGAAAGCTTGCTACAGTGGACGATCTCATCGCTCTGCAGATTCAAGGCCACGGCCAGTTTCACTTCCATACAAAGCAATATTTCCTCTTCCATTTAAAACTAAACCTTAACATAGAATCTGAAGCTTTTTATACTAACCGGAGTATCATTAAGATTGTCGACGAGTGCAGGAGTGGGTTCGAACTCAGCGGCTACGGTGGCTAGGTCGAAGGGCAGCGCTGGTGCAGCTTTACCCGGGCTGAAGACGCCGCGGGAAGATGTGGGGGCTGCGGGGGTGCTGCGCCCCCGGGTGGAGGCGCCCGAGGGGGGCGGGGGGAGGAGGCCCTTCTGGAAATAAGAAGAGAGCATTATGTTAGATTATGATCTATGTTTGCTAGTGTGTAGTGTTGGAGAATGGTAGGCTGTAGAATGTAATGGCTTGTCGATGATGCATGAATATTTTTAGGTAAGTATGATTCTTAATTATGATACTTGGGTAATTTAGAATATCAGACCGGACCAGATACAGAATAACTTTACAAAAAAAAAAAAAAAACCGAAAAATAATAGAAGATAATTTTTATTTTCCGACGAATTCGTTGCGTCACAATGTGTCGTCACGTTATGCCAAAATCTTTGTAAGACCTATCAATAAAGGGAAAAGCCAAATTCAGTCGTGGACATTGACTACCATATTTTATTTGTCTTCTAAGAGGATCTTTCACCACCTACGAATAAGATGCCGTTAGTTTTGTTTTAGTTAGTTAACTAAGTTGGCTGTTTTTTTTTTTAATTCTTCTCCATTTTTTATTTACTCTGTGAATATTGGGACATCGTGAAACAGGCCCACTACAGTCTAAAGCCCAAGTTTACCTGCGAAGGCAAAGCCGTGAAGGAGTCTCCGAACGGGTCGTTAGAGGGGGTCAGACCCTCGACCTGGGTGAGTCCTCTCCTAAGGGAACTGAGCTCCTGTTCCAAATCCACCAGCTCAGCCACGCCACCCTCGGCCCCGACATCCACGACCTTGGAGGTGGATGAACTGGTCTCACCAGCTGTAGTGATGCTCTGAGGAAGATTGCGATACTATCTTTGAAATTATTTACGTCTTTGGAAAGTAGTTCAGTTCCAATAGTGGGACTTGGTTTCGGAAAGGAATAATAGTTCGTATAGGAGAAAAGAAATGCCTTTATACGCACCGAAACAGAAGCCTCAGAGCGCAAATTTGCGTTGAACTTTCAGCTATTCAGGATCTTACAATCAGCTTATGAAAACATTGACCACACATAGAAATTAAACAGATATTATATGCAAATTACGCCGTCAAAATGGCGGGTCAACATCAATTAAGACAGAGTTTTGAGACAAAGTGAGGTTGAAGTTTTCATGTACAGTGATTCTGACATATTGATACAGAGAGAAAAAAAAAAAAGGTATTATCTTTTTTTTTTGGGGGGTGTGGGAAATCATCCAATGACTTCTCCCGCACTGGGTGGAGCGGGAGGGCGTGTCAGACTCTTACTGACTAAAACCCACCCCTGTTCTTTCCCTGCCTGAGTGCCCTGGGGTGCGGTAACTCATTTTCAGAATTTATCCGCTACCCCTAGGCATGCAGGCACCGGCCACGATGGGCCCCGTCAGTGGTGGCTGACACTCTTTCGAGGCGCGCGTGGAACACTACGCGCCATCGGCGAGCTACCCACTGCTCGCCGTCCGCAGGCCCGGGATACAATGATACCTGATATTATCCTGCGCACCAAAACCGTTAAGTAAACAGGGTAGTATTGCGATTTTAGAGCGAGCGTTTCGCTTCTTCTATACGAAGTATTTTTCTTTTATGATACATGGGTGATAGTTTTATTGGTTGAGTCTTGTATCGATTTGAAATTAATTTGGATGTAAGCCAACTTTTGCGAGTTATACGATGCGAAAAAAGCTTTCTCTTCGATTACAAGGACCTTAGGTGGCTGTTCTCTCTGGTAACACCTTAGGCCTTGACGTGATGCAATGTTATACAGTACTTGGTGTCACGTTATGAAGGTTCAATATTAATTGTAATGCAAGCAGGTGCTGTGATATTAATGGTTGAGTATATAGCATAATCAGCCTTTTAGTTCCCCACTGCTGGGAATCAGGCCTCCTCTCTAGGAGAAGGTGAGGACTGTAATCCACCACGCGGACCCAATGCGGGATGACACATGTCTTCGAAGTTTTGGTCCTGCCTTTTTGTGAGGGTTGGAAATCCTCAAATAGGGGACGATGTGTCAGACTCTTCATGACTAAAAAGCACCCGTCTTCCTTCAGTAACCTGTGCCCGGGCCGTGGTCACTCTTTCAAACACTTCCGTGACCCTGACAGCACAGCGCTTGCCTGGGTTTGTACCCACGAGTCCCACGACCTACAACTAGTAAGTCGCGGCCGTTACTACTGAGCTTCCACTGCTCAATGAGAGTACTTAAGGCGCTATTAACTGGCAATGACCTTGAGTGGTTAGCTAGCGTGTTCTGTGCTGAGCTCACGTAACGCGTCGTACGTTCACCCATTAATAGGACACGCCCATCAAGGAGCGCTGTCCGAATTTAGACGCATGATTAATTTATTACACATAAAACAACAGGTATTAAACTAAAACACATAAACAAAATTATAAATAATTAAATGATCTTTAAAATGGTGAAGGTTTCATAAAAATACGCTGTATAGTTTTTGCGTAATTCTCAATTTTTTATCCGCGTTAGACGTAACTTCACAAATTAATTACACTATGTTAAAAAAATATAATTTCAAATATTCACAGATCAAATTACGACGGAAATTGTCTAGAGTAACATTTTTTTTTTTTTCAAAGAAATAAGACTAGTCGTTTAGACTTGATGTTCTATTAAAACCAGTCGTATAACTGCGCCTTAATGATAATTTCACTTGCACATCACAAAACGACAAGGTCAATTTGTCGATGTTACAGATACATAGTTTTAACTTTAGCGAAATTTTAAATTACTGGGAAAAGTTGTCAAAAGCGGATAAAAATAATTGCCCTATCTTATGAGACTGTTTTCCCGGAAAGTTTTAATGATGGAAGTTCAAGTTTACACCTACGCTGCCGCGAGTCAAGTGCGATAAGATAACAATATAACAAAGAGACTATCACACAAGGACGGGGACGATCGTTGGTATCTTACACAACAATATCCTGCAACTCAACCGATATCATTGCGCCTTGACCATGACCTAAGGACGCCACTTGAATGTGTCGGATACAAAGAAATTGCTACAGAGAGAGATAACAGGGTGATCGCCTTTTGTTTTATTCTGCGCATCAAGGAAAGACTTTGTGGAATGACTATTGAAACTCATGTTTCTTTTTTTTGTGACTGAATAAGTTTCGATCCCATTTTATCCCATATTTACTCTTTTATTTATTAACCGACTTCGCAAAAAGGAGGCGGTTCGTCGTTCTTTGTCGACTGTATGTATGTTTTTTTTTTTGTTTATGTATGTCCACCGATTTCTCTGTCAGTTGTGGACTGATTTTCAATATTCTTATGAGAGTATACTCCAGAGGTGGTCCCATATAAATTTTATCGAAATTATTTTAGCGCTTTTTGAAAAATCAACAAAAACAAAAAATGTGTACGTAGATGACGTTTTGGTCTCCTCCAATTACGAGTATGTTTGAATTCCATGTTATTGGGGTTATCAAAACGGACGTAACTTTAATATATAGTTTTAGTTCTAGGGTATAACAACTAAAAAGTGAAAAATAAAAAACTTTTTTACAAAAAATACACCCGACTTCTAAAAACGAAAACGCACTTAGAATTGAAAAATAACTTTAATTCGGCAGTCAGTGTCAATTAATGAAGAAATATAATACAAACATCGACTGCCGAAATTAAAGTTATTTTTCAATTCTAACTGCATTTTCTTTCTTGGAAGTCGGTTGTATTTTTAACCGACTTCAAAAAAAGGAGGAGGTTCTCAATTCGACTGTATTTTTTTTTTTTTTTTTTTTTTTTTTTTTTTTTTTTATGTGTGTTACCTCATAACTTCTTACAACGTGAACCGATTTTGAAGATTTTTTTTTTATTTGAAAGCTGTTGCTTCACATTTGGTCCCATTTTAATTTGGTGAAGATCTGATGAAGGACTTCGGAGATACACAATGGAACTCTTCAATAAATGATAGCAAACCTTCCAGAATTGCTGCAATCGCATGTCTGTACATTGTTTTCACCACTTCACAACATTACATTACGCTGGTGCGCTCTGAAGGGGTATACAGATTTGTACAGTTCACCCTGATACACCCTAATTTCACCAACTACGTTCAAATTCCCTATTTTTGAGGCTATCAATTCGGGCATAACTTTACTATTAATTTAGTTTTAGAATGGGGTAAAACAACTAAAAAGTGAAAAATAAAAAACTTTTTACAAAAAAAAATACAACCGACTTCCTTAACTAATACTAAAAAATGCAAAATAACTTTAATTTCGGAAGTCGGTGTCAAATAACGAAGAAACCAAACTAGAAACACCGACTTCCGAAATTAAAGTTATTTTGCATTTTTTAGTATTAGTTAAGGAAGTCGGTTGTATTTTTTTTTGTAAAAAGTTTTTTTTTTATTTGTAAAAAAGTTTTTTTCTAATAAAGTCCAAGTGAGAGTTCATAATAAAATAAAAATATAACAAAAAATCTATCACACAAGGACGGGGGCGGTCGTTGGTATCTTACACAACAGGTATCATCGCTCCTTGACCATGACCTAAGAATACCACTTGAAAGTGTCGGATACAAAGAAAGAGAGAGATAACACGGGTGATCGTCTTTTGTTTTATTCTGCTCATCAAAGAAGGTCCGTCTGACTTTGTGGGATGACAAATTATAAGTTAAGCTTTTGTTTCGACGAAGTTTTGTATGTATTTCGCAATGAGCCAGGCTCTTGACCTCGATCGTGCCTGATGGAAAGCGATGGATGAGGTTTACGATCGAATGAGTGCGCCCAGAAGGTGCCCGTTCACACTCACGAAAGTAGGTCCTGTGTAAATTGATTAGTAACTAACTCATTAATTTTATGATAATTATGTAAGTAAGTATGTAATTATGTAACGTAAGTTGAAGTTATAGCAGGCAAGTGCTATTTAAGGCCCTACTAACGGTCCAGTGGCGCCCTCATTGAATAAAAAATCGTAGCACAGAAAACAAATATTAAAAAATCCAACTTCACGTTTGTTACAAAGAGGATAAAGCATTTTTACGTTGTTAAAACAGGTCTCAAAATGTTTCGTATCCAAAGTAGTAGGCAAAAGTGTCAGAAACGGCCGTTTACCAAAAACTTTACTTACAGCTGCAACTCAGACCCCTTTTATCAAAAAAATTTTGACGAGATCGACGCACGTTTCGTATTCCCCTTTTTTCTCCTCGAAAACTGAGCCGATTCAATTATTTTTGGCACCAAATTTTTAAGAAAGAGTATGTCTAGGTTCCTATTCAATGTTTTTAACCGACTTTCGAAAAAGGAGGAGGTTCTATTGTAACATTTAAAAATATAATAAGTCAGATTCGTGTAATGGAGCGTTATTTTTGCAAGTTGACAGATAGTAGTTTGACGTTTCTTTTTCCTATTTGATCTGGAGCGAGTCTGACTTAATAAACTTAATTTATTGGAAAAACTTTACTAAAGCACTAAATGATGTCTCGAGGAGTTAAAGGGAGAGTTAACTTCAAATGCTATATGCATAAGAATGAAGATGCTGTAAGTACTACTCTGGGATTTTTTCTAAAGAGACGCTAACTTTACACATGGCATTCGTGAACCTCACCAAGCTTTCTTATTGTCGACAGGGTTCCTAGGATTCACTTAAGATCTTATACTTAAACTTATAGATTAAACTAACTAGAAAATGGTCGGATCTTAACCTCATTTTCTTGGAATAATATATGGAAGAACAATGCGGTCTTAGCAAAAGGTTCTGAACACAGACATCCACGTGTCCAAGGATAATCAGGATTTATGACACACGGCTGCGATATTACTTGTGGAATCTCCTCTCTGGACCTTGGATCATTTATCTTCGGATGATGGGTAATAATTAATCATCAAATTGTAAGTGCTACATACAATTTTCTGTAGGACTACCTAATCGAATGTCACTGTGTTGTTAATAAATGTGTGAAGTGAAGACCTACTTGTTGGACTATCATTATTTTACCACAAACATTCCTTAATGCAATAAACCTAAAGATCGGTATGTTGGGGTCTCATGTGGAAATCTAACTCTGACGCTAGCCGGTGGAAGAAAAATTTTGTTTACACTATGTTCGACTGTATGTATGTTTTTATGTTAAAACTTTTCGAATTTGTCTGGTAGTCCTCTAAGAACGGCTGTAAAAATAGGACCGTTTTTGTGGAGGGTCATATTTTCTTTACTCATTAGTTGCTGAAAAAAAGGAAATGACAGGGACGTGTCAACAGCAGACCCTGACTTTACGAAAAAAAAATATTGCTCTAGAGGTATTATTCAGGAAGAAAAAAGGGGAATACATTACATTAGGGGAGTATGGAGAATCGCAGCCCCTGTTCCCTCTTAATTATTGCGGTAAACGGGCGGTAGACGGTAAGGTAGTGTGGCCCCAGCATTACAACACTTCGTTAATAAAAGCCTTGGAAATTCCCCTAGATTCTGAGAATCCTCTTTGCAATCTTTTTAATCACGGCATGCCCCAGTTTCGGGAGCGCTAAACTAATGTGGCAAATTGCTAAGCGCGTGTAAATTGCTGTGATAGCCTGTTAACGATTCATTCAACCAATAACAGTATAGTTTACGCGTACTTGACAATTTGTCGCATTAGTTTTATGATAATTTACATACGGGCTTGGTGCCGATTCTCTTGTTCAATTACTAAGCTAAAATTAGAGAATCGCTATCTTTTACTAAAAGGCAATGCGAGAACAGGACGGCTATAGCTATGAACTAATTTAGAGATGTCAAACTAGTTTACGCCTTGCTTTTTACCGTGTTTTAGTCGACATGTTTTTACGTGTACCCTTAATTTGTATGGAAATATTAGTTCAACTAAATTTGACAGCTCTTGTTTTATTAGAGAGAAAAGGATAGCAATAGCCTAAATTAAGTTTAGTTTGTGCACAACAGAATCGGCATCATTATCAAATTTCCGAAACCATGAATCAATTCAATTTTGTGATAAAGTTAATTTAAAAGCTTATTGATTATCTAACAGTTAAATGCCGAAACCTTGTTTGCATGACGCTGACAGTTTAAAATAAATCGCGTGATATACAAAAATTATCGTCGGAGGATATTAATGCACTGTTTAAACGATAGCTCTTTCGTCTTCGCGAATTTTCATGACAATGTTATGAATGTTATTGGCTAACAAAACTGCAAGTTAAATTAGTTTCTAAATTCAGGAATAAAACCGTGAACGATTCACCAGTAGGGACTACCAGTTTTCTAAATTATTTCTTTCTACTTTTAGGGCTCACATTAAATATTTTTTTTACCATAAATATTACTTATTTATTGCAAAAAGACAATACACTAGTTTAGATTTTTAAATATGTATAGCTTGTTTCTATCTGACTGGCCTGTTGGTCTAGTGGTTAGTGACCCTGACTGCTATGCCGGAGGTCGTGGGTTCGATTCCCACCCAGGACAAATGTTTGTGTGATGAGCACGATCATTTGTTCTGTGTCTGGGTGTAATTTATCTATAATATGTATGTATTTAGAAATATATAAGTATGTTTATCAGTTGTCTAGTACCCATAACACAAGCTCTGCTTAGCTTGGGACTAGATGGCGTTGTGTGATAGTTGTGGAATATTATTATTATTATTATCTGCATTCTACATCCAAATCTAGCCGGCAGCCTTTATTTTTCGGTATGAAATCATCAGATCACTTCTCCCGCTCTGGGTGGAGGGCGTGTCAGACTTTTACTGACTATTTGTATGAATTTAACTAGGCGGTAGCCTGTATCTCGGATACGGACACACACATTTTAAATAAAGTAGGTATGCAGTTTTAGTAGCTTTTTAGTTAATGGAATAAATAAATATAATATTTGCCGCATATTTTTGTTCATTCGTGCAACATTTGTCCCCGTCAAAATTATCACAATAAATCTCATTAGAGACGCCAACTCAGACTCAAGACAAACAGTCTGCAGGTCACACAAATAAGTTACGTCGCTCGAACATCGATCCAGCGACCTTTAGTACACAGACGACAGCCCAGAATATATTATTAAGTCGAATAAAACTGTATCTCATCGAGACGAACATTGTATTTTACTTTTTTAATCAATAGAGACGAACTATTATTTCAAACTGTCTCAACTCCTACAGGATAGAAAAAGAGGAATATAATATATAATTTCGAAAAAGAGGAATATAATATATAATTTCCATTTTAGAAATGAATTATTTAACATACGTTTATGATCTATTAAATCCAAGATACAAATTGAAGGAGATTGACGATTAGCGTAGGCCAGGAAGAAGTCACTGGATGATTTGCCACACAACAAAAAAAAAAAAGGGATGGCGAACCTTTATTGGAGAAAGTGTAATAAGATATTTAAAAAAAAATATATGCAACGAAGACGTGCCACCAAAGAATATTGACTTCGTGATCTATTTTAACAAAAAAATAAAACTAGATCCTATTAGCTCTTACATTGCATCCCGAAATTCGTACAGCGATCTTCGTAACGTTTACAGTGGTACCTACACTATGTTTATTTAAACAGAGAAAATCAGTGTGATTTCTGCTGTTTCAAATTATATTACACTGGCGTGCCACTGCTAGCACGTGTGACATAGGTTCGCAATCCCTTTCTTTTTTTTTTTGGCGTAGTCAATGTCTAGCTACTAATGTTAGCCGTTATATAACAGAAGGCATCCAGATTTCGACGACAATAAATAAAAACACTGTCAACACTCAATAGAATGAACAACTATTACTCTGGGACCCAAGAAATCGCGAAAAAAAATAGCTGTTCAGAACATTTTGTCGAGTTATATGCAGTCGCTCCATGTAAAATATTGGTATTCAGCTGCATCCGGTTAGACTGGAAGCCGACCCCAAGATAGTTGGGAAAAGGCTAGGCAGATGATGATGCAAACACAAAATTAAATGTGCAAAAAATTAACTGCCCCAAGCTGATTTTGGTTTTTGCGATTTCAGTGTTGGTCCCGTAGTAACAGTTGTTCATAATAAATGAGTATTGCACGTGTTTTCATTTATTGTAGTATTGTACCTTGTATATGCACAATATGGATTCCGGAAAATGTTGGGCGCCATCGAGGGAAACCCAAGCGAAGAGGAAGGACAAGACACACACGAAAAAAATAAAATAACAATCTTATCCTACTAATTTTATAAATGCGAAAGTTTGGACGGATGGATGTTTGTAACTCAATAGTATGTATCTGACTCATTTTTTTTTATTATTTGTATCAAAAAGTTACTTTATCCAAAATCAAAAATCCAAAGAATTTTTCAAAACCTCGAAAGGTTTTGCTTAATTTTAAAAACTTGCTCACGCATCTTTCTTTTCAATGCTAGCTTCTTCTTAAAGGGGAAGCTATCAAGGAACAGAAAAAGGATGCACACACATAAGTATGACGTCACCGCCATTTTTTTTTTTGGCGGGATGGGAAATCATCCATTGACTTCTCCCGCTCTGGGTGGAGCGGGAGGGCGTGTCAGACTCTTACTGACTAAAACCCACCCCTGTTCCTTCCTTGCCTGAGTGCCCAGGGGTGCGGTAACTCATTTTCAGAATTTATCCGCTACCCCTAGGCATGCAGGCACCGGCCACGATGGGCCCCGTCAATGGTGGCTGACAATCATCTCTTTGAGGCGCGCGTGGAACACTACGCGCCGTCGACTCACGGGCCTGGTGCTGATCGGACGGCGAGCTACCCACTGCTCGCCGTCCGCTGGCCCGGTTTTACGGTGGCCGGAATTCGTCTCGCGACGTCCTACGCCCAGTACCTATCCTGCGGTGGTAGCGGCCGGGGCCGTGAGGGCCACTCCGTTGAGCTTCCCTCACGCGTCCCGCCTCCGTTTTCACGAGCATTACTGCTTCACAGAAGGCGGAGACTGCCTCCCATTCCCTCTCGCTCCGTACCATGGCCTGAACCAGGGCCGGGCGCGAGAGGTCGCCACCACCTATCGCATCCACGAGGACACGGCGGTGCTCCGCCCAAGCGGGGCAGACCGCCACCGTACGCTCCACCGTGTCCTCTAGGCGATCCGCGCAGTGGTAACACCCGGGCGTTTCGCGTCACCGCCATTAAGTTACGCGTGTGCAAAAGAGATAGTGAGATGTTCACACCACGCTCCCACTCTTCCTTATGCCAATATTTGAAATGCTAATTGCAGCTTCATTTAATAACCAATTTTGATGCTGTTTTCAGAAAAAGATTTCTTTTTAGTGTTATTTACTGTTCCATTTCAAATATTGTACAAAAATAAACACAGGAAAATACCCTATTACCTACGCCAGAACAGATTTGGATGAAATTTCGCACAGAGATAGATTAGTCTGGAATAGCAAATAGGCATTTATAACGGGGGAAGTAATAATTCCACGCGGGCGCAGCCGCTGGTAGAAGCTAGTATTTACATAAGCAGCTTATAATGTTCCCATTGCCAGGACTTAGACTTCCTGTCTGTGAGAGGTCAAAGGAAAGGCAAGTATTCTACCAATGAAGCTGCCCATGACTGGACGGTGAATGTCGCATTACCCACTGCATATGTTTTGACTTCCACCGTTTTTTAACTCACTTCGAAAAAGGAAGAGGTGTCTGTTCGAGGTCTATGTTCGACTGTATGTATGTTTTTTTTTTTTATGTAATTATGTCCACCAATTTCTCTGTCAGTTGTGGGCTGATTTTCAAAATTCTTTTTTTATCCGAAAGAATATACACCCGAGGTGGTCCCATATAAATTGTATCGAAATAGCTTCAGCGCTTTTTGAAAAACTGAACAAAAACGAAAAATACGTATACATAGATGACGTTTTGGTTTTCTCCAATTACGAGTGTTTAAATTCCACGTTCTATGTTATTGGGGTTTTTAGTTCTGGGGTATAACAACTACAAAGTGAAAAATAAAAAAACTTTTTTACAAAAAAAAAAAATACAACCGACTTCCAAAAAAGAAAATACACTAAAAATTAAAAAATAACTTTAATTTCGGGTGTCAAATAACGAAGAAATAAAAAACAAACACCGACTGCCGAAATTAAAGTTATTTTTTAATTTTTAGTGTATTTTCTTTTTTGAAATTCGGTTGTTTTTTTTTTTTGAGAAGAGGTGATGAAAAATGAACTACGTACTGGCCGTTACTTCTAGGCAAGGCTGCACAGCAATGCAGCAAATAATGGGTAGAGGCACTACTGGCGGGTCAAAGGTCGCGGGTGTCACCGCGACTCTGGATCGCAAAACGCCACTGAAGGAACACGGGTAGCGTTTAGTCAGTAAGAGTCTGACATAGCTTTCCGTTCCACCCAGAGCGGGAGCAGTCATCAGACGATTTCCTACCCTCAAAAAAAAGGCACTACTCGCTGTGGGTGCTGTACAGTATTTAACTCCGACCAACCCCTTTCAGGCTCGAGAAAAAGTTTTTTCAAATAAGATCAATACTGTAGTATAAATAAATGTAGGTGGTTACGTCATTTGAGTTCTGAAACACTGAGCTTATAAGCTCATCTTGTTTTTCTTCTCACTCTTACTTATAGTGTTTCCCTTTTTTCGCATTATGACATTGATCGATCGTAATTTGACTGTTTGTTTTGAAAACGAATAATTTTAATATTCCCTTTTTATATCAGTGAGTAAATTCTTTAGTTTTTGAAGTACGTCTCATAACCTTCACTTCGCTTTAAATAAATTTAAATGATTCGCTAAACCACAGAATTGGAAAACAAAATACTAAAAAATGCAAAATAACTTTAATTTCGGAAGTCGGTGTTTCTAGTTTGGTTTCTTCGTTATTGGTTTTGACACCGACTTCCGAAATAAGTTCTTTTGCATTTTTTAGTATTATTTAAGGAAGTCGGTTGTATTTTTTTTTTGTAAAAAGTTTTTTATTTTTCACTTTTTAGTTGCTGTACCCCATTCTAAAACTAAATTAATAGTAAAGTTATGCCCGAATCGATAGCCCCAAAAATAGGGAATTTGAACATAGTTGGTGAAATTAGGGTGTGTCAGGATGAAATGTACAAATCTGTATACCCCTTCAGAGCGTATCAGCGTGATGTAATATTGTGAAGTGGTGAAAACAATATACAGACATGCGATTGCAGCATTTCTGGAAGGTTTGCTATCATTTATTGAAGAGTTCCATTGTGTATCTCCGAAGTTCTTCATCAGATCTTCAGCAAATTTAAATGGGACCACATGTGAAGCATTAGCTTTCAAATAAAAAAAAAAATATCAAAATCGGTTTACCTAGTAAGAAGTTATGAGGTAACGCACATAAAAAAAATACAGTCAAATTGGGAACTTCTTCCTTTTTTTGAAGTCGGTTAAAAAAATACTCACACTCACTTCATACTCGAACGAACAAACAAAGGTATTATAGAAATATAAAACATGTGAACAAAAAAAAAAATCCAATATTTACAACACCAATGTACTGACAGTGAATAAATGGCCACAAACGAACGTGACTTTTCACACACAGCTTTTCAAACAGTATGGCAATATTGCACACGATCAACAGCGTTACTTAGTCTAAAGAAAAAACAAAAATACGGACGCTCTTTCGGCATTCCCCTAAAACTCGGCAGCGTAGTCAAAACACAGAAAATACAACACAAAACATCGAGTCAATCACAGAATCAACAATAAACCTTTTTGTCAATTTACCACATTCTCCAAGGAGCACGTCGGTATTAGGAGCCACGTCTTCATATCCACTTTCGGTGCCAGCTATGCACATTATGTGACTTGTGAACTGGACTCTGGGCTGTGTTGATTGTTGATTGACCAAGTTATTTAATGTTTTGACGAACCGATTCAACAAACGAGTGCGTGTCACTATAGGTACTTGATTATTGAAGAAGATTGCTTATGGTTTTCTTAATTGAAATAGGTTTGTTTTCAACCGACTTTGAAAAAGGAGGCAGTTCTATGTTCGACTGTATGTGTTTTTTTTATGTTTGTCCACCGATTTGTCTGTCAGTTGTGGACCTATTTTCAAATTCTTTTTTTATCCGAAAGAATATACTCCCGAGGTGGTCCCATATAAATTTTATCGAAATTGCTTCAGCGCTTTTTGAAGAACTGAACAAAAACGAAAAACGTATACATGAGGTTTGGGACTTCTCCAATTACGACTATGTTTAAATTCCATGTTCCATGTTATTGGTGTTTTTAGTCCAGAGGTATAACAACTAAAAAGTGAAAAATAAAAAACTTTTTTGCAAAAAAAATCAACCGAATTCCAAATAAGAAAATACACTAAAAATCACTACATAGTATAAATCGAAGTCACTTTCGCTGTCCCTATATCCCTCTATGTATGCTTAAATCTTTAAAACTACGCAACGGATTTTGATGCGGTTTTTTTTTAATAGATAGAGTGATTGAAGAGGAAGGTTTATATGTATAATTTGTATCCGAGCGAAGCTGGGGCGGGTCGCTAGTTAAAAAATAATTTTAATTTCGGAAGTCGGTGTCAAATAACGAAGAAATAAAATACAACTTCCGAAATTAAAGTTATTTTTTAATTTTTAGTGTATTTTCTTTTTTGGAAGTCGGTTGCTTTTTTTTGTATAAAAGTTTTTTTTCGTATTGATAGGCTCGCGTTTGACCACTATTTCATCTGATGGTAAGCGATGATGTGGTCGATGATGGAGCACGTTTGCCTAGAAATAACCGATTCGCTCTTGACTTCAAGACCCCATGTATGAGAAACTAGCTTCTGTCAGCGGCAAAAACTATCCCAAGGGAACGTACTCCCGAAATAAAAAGTTGCCTATGGCTATTTCAGACTATAATCTATCTCTGTGTCAAACATCCAGATCCGTTCAGCAGCCCTACCATGACATCCGGGCCTGCGGTCGGCGAGTAATGGGTAGCTCGCCGTCCGATCAGCACCAGGCCCGAGAGTCGACGGCGCGTAGTGTTTCACGCGCGCCTCAAAGAGTTGTCAGCAAACAGGACGGGGCCCGTCATTGCCGATGCCTGCCCGTGGGTTGAGGATAAATTCGAAAGAGTTACCTCGCCCCTGGGCATTCAGGGCAGGAAGGAACAGGGGTGGGTTTTAGTCAGTAAAGTCTGACACGACCTTCCGCTTCACCCAGAGCAGGAGAAGTCATTAGATGATTACCTACCCCACAAAAAAAAAGCCCTACCATGACGTCTTAAAACCATCATCTTTTCGGTGAGAGAGAGAGAGACGTCGTTATACAGGACGAATAGCACTATCCCTTTCTCTCACAGAAAAGATGATGGTTTTCAGACGTGTGATTGAGTAACAAACATCCAACATCAAATCCAAACTTTTGCATTTATAATATTAGTAGGATAGTAGAAAGTAGGATTGGAGCAATGGTGACCTAGTGGTAGCGGCCGCGACTTACAAGTTGTAGGTCATGAGTTCAAACCCAGGCAGGCGCTTTACTTTGTGTAAATTATGCTCTCAAGAACGATGAAGGAAAACATCGTGAGGAAACCGGCATGCCCTAAAACCAAAAATTCGAAGACATGTGACATCTACCAACCCGCATTGGGCCCGTAGTGGATTACGGCCCACACACTCACAGAGAGGAGGCTTGTGCTCCAGCAGTGGGGACATTAGAAGGCTGATGATGAGACAGTAAAATGATTAGGTCCGTTAGAAGTAAATTTGAGAAAATATATTCAGCCTATTTCCAGATGATGTTGTCAGCTAAACACACCAAGAAATGTGAAATATGTTATATTTATAGCGTTAACAGTTTTCAAACATGTGAAAAGTCTAGTTATTTTCATTCTAAAATCCACAACTCCGCTCCTATTCCTTTGATAGCAACATTGTTTTCAAAACAGCTGCGCTTAGAAATCTATGGAACGTCGAATATGTTTATGAGTTTTAAATTCTTGGCTTTGTGTGTGTGTGAATATTTTAGGGACGTCTGAATAGTTTAGAATTAGAACGTTTACGTAAGGCTGCGGACTCACGATCGCAGAACGAGCAATAATGAAGTGTTGATTTTAAATATAGAAAATATGTTTGCGACGGTTCACCTCGGGAGGCGGGGGGGTGTTTAAAAGAGTCTCCGCGGTTCTGGAACACACAGGCAACTGAAGGAAAACGGGTGGGTTTTAGTCAGTAATAGTCTGACACGCCTTCCTGCTCCACCCAGAACGGGAGAAGTAATTTGATAAAACCCTCAAACAAAAAAAGTACAAAACGCTTCGCTAAAAGTGACAACACAAGCTTATACTCGTAAGCTACACGAGAAAAAGTCGCGCTCCAAACGTTCGGTTCGCTACCTCTTGACAGCCCATACTTGAGTAAGAGTTCAAGTTTACATGAGGACCTTCGTGCGAGAAAGCCCTCGACCTTAAAGCTATATCACTGCAGTCTTGTGTCTATATTCAACTTAGAAAGAAGAACTCAAACGCTCAAACGCGATCTTCATACGGGACGAGACGCAATTTTATCTAATCCGAAATACAATTTAGTGTATACACTATACGTTTTGAAAGGCGAGGCGATTTCGTACGGACTGTTGACATGACTCCACAGTTTTAGCTCCTTCGACAATCGCTTATTCCAGTCGAGTACTTCTCACATTGTAAACGCAACTTTACAAAAACAAACGTCACATATAAAACTAATTGTACCTACTATGAAAATAACAATGCTAAGTATGTTCCCAATTCCAATATTTACCTTAGTTTTGCTCTCAGTGGAGGCGTTGGTCGCGTGTCGGACTAAGCTGCTGGTGATCGTCTTGCCTTCCAACTGCTGTTTGGCCATTTCCACTTCCTTCTTCTTGAGCTCAAATACTACTTGGAATAAATCCCTCATTGCTATTACTACCTATAACAGAAAGGTTTTAACGGTATGTGAGATGAGTTATCGTATTAACTAGAGAATCACCGCAGAAGTGATTTTTATACGTGACAGACGGACAGATAGACAGTGAGCACGAGTGATCCTATAAAGGTTCCATTTTTAAATTCGGAGGTTCGGAACCCTAAAATCAGCTAAGTGGCCATTTTAATGATTGGTTAAATGATAGGGCCGACATAACTGGGAGCTATTCAATGACTGACTTTCAGTGTCTAGTTATTTTAGTAGAGGTGGAAGAGGTACATACATCCTGATGTATCATAACGTCACTCAAACGTTTTAGAGTCGTCATAGCTACTGACTGTAGTTATTGCGAGTTGTCGAGTCAAATAGGAGAGATATGAGGTATACCAACAGGATCATGAAAAACTTTCCGGTTTCTTTCAGGTTGGTCGAATGCTAGAAGTCTTCTCTTCTTAAGTCGAGCAATATACAAAGAGCCGAGAAGGTCAAAAAACAGTACATCATGGTTGACTTACTTGACTAGCAGCTTTATCAGTCTTGATGCCGAAAAACCGGTGGCCGGTATCGGGAGAGCCGAAGATGTACCCGAAAGCCCTGGAGTCCGTCATGTCCTGCGCGATGAACGATATCTTGTGGACCGGGTGGTGATACAGGGAGTCCTGGTAACATTGTAACAATTAAAGATTATGTTTTACTTTACGTTACACACTCAGATGTTTCGACGAACCAGTACAGATACGTCTGGCGAAGAATGACGAGGAGAGCAGAGCCCAAAAACGATGACGACGAGGCAAGGCAATGAGAAAGACGTTTGTCCCAATCCCAATTACATATTTGGCCCAAATTTTAAACATCGTTTGAAACTTTTAAGCAGTATGTATGACTTTTGAGCCAATATTGGCTCAGTTTGACAAATCAGAGGTGAAGCTAAGATTACGTAAGTAAGTACCTACCTACTTGTAATCTCAACTCGGAGATGATATCACATCTGATGTATGCGCCAAAGTATCCACTTGAATAGGTATTTTATGTTAGCAAAGTGGCGGATTAGTTATGTAGCAAGAGTCGCCCATCAAGGAGCGCTGTCCGAAATTAGACGCATTATTAATTTATTACACATAAACAACAGGTATTATACTAAAAACGTATATTAAACTAGAAATAATTAAATTATCTTTAAAATGGTGAAGGTTTCTTAAAAATACGCTTTATAGTTTTTACGTGATTTAAAATTTTTTATCCGCGTTAGACATAAGTTTACAAATTAATTACACGTTTTATAAAAATAAAATTTCAAATATTCACATATCAAATTACGACGGAAATTGTCTAGACTAACATATATTTTTTTCAAAGAAACAAGACCAGTCGTTTAACGTGATGTTCAATTAAAAACCATTAGAAGTCGTAGAACTGCGCCTTAAGGGGTAGAATTTGCTTCATGCCCCAACCAGCACTGGTTATCAGTATTTGTTTTAAATTAATCGTCCATTATATAAATTGCGAACGTATAACTCGCACTTATTTTATTAGAGCACTCATGAGTCCTATCCTCCTGACCTAATCCCTTAATAGCCTCGGCGCCACATGTGTTTCAGCCATCTATGTTACATCTAAATGGAGCACAGGACAAACAACATGGACATATGTTGCTGTTATAATTTTGTAAGTATACTGACTGCAAAGTCATGTGTTGGGAAAAATATACCTACTTAATAAAACAAATGTTTGAAAATATATGAATAACTAGTTTCTGCCAGCGATTTCGCCCGCGTGGAATTTCTTCCAGTTGCTTAAGATAAATTACTTTTCTGTTAGCGTTTACGCTAACGCTTAGTACAAAATGTATGGCAATGACATTACTGGACATGAGTAACGTGACAGTTCTCTCCGCAGGTAATGTCATTGCCATACATTTTTAGGGTTCCGAAAGTCCGAATGAAACAACGGAACCCTTATAGGATCACTCGTGTGTCTGTCTGTCTGTCCGTCTGTCACAGCTGATTTGCTCCGAATCTGCTGAAACGATAGAGTTGAAATTTGGTACGCAGATGAATATCTGTGACCAAAACACGGGCGTCTACCCTAAATAAATTAGTTTAGAATATGGGGGTTACTTTTGGGGTGAAAATCGGAAAATTAAAAATCAAAGTTTTTCAAACTGTGTTGTGTGATTGTGTGACATATTAACTGAAAGGGCACATTGTAAGGGTCTCGAATATATTTTTTTCATAATTTTAAAATATATAATTTTGAAGTTATTTAAGAAAATAGATGAAAAATGACCTTTCCCACCTCTTATCTCCAAAACCACTGGGCCTAAAATTTTGAAAAAAATACAGAAATTAGTTCTTTACTTATACATTACAGGAAAACCTATAAGGTGGAGGCAGTATAAAAAAACCTGAAAAAAATATGATTTGTTCGGAACCCTTCGCGCGCGAGTCTGACTCGCTCTTGGCCGGTTTTTTACTAAGCTTCAGCGTGAACGCTAACAGAAAAGTAATTTGTCTTACCCCCCAGATCCTTTTAGCCGTTCTGGCGTGATTTAGTTACAAACATCTATCGAATCCATCCAAACTTTGGCATTTACAATATTAGTGGGATTTGGGTTTTCAGCCGGAGCTCAATGATATTCGTGAACTCGTGACCGGATAAGCGCCCTCAGCTTAACTGCCTATAAAAGCCCATAATATTTAAATACATTTTTTTTTTTTTTAGTTTTTTTTTTGATGATTGCGGAACCAAACTTTCTTTTTCTACATGCAATACAGACAGACAGGTACTTAAATAGGTACCTGTGCACATTTTATAAGCCAATTATTTTTATGGGCGAGGATCGAATCACACAGAAAGTCAACTGCTCAACCACTAAGCCGGATCATCGACGATGCTCGTGTTGGTAATTAAAAATGTAACAGGAACCAGTAGCGTTGGTTCATACCCTATGTAGATATCTCACAAACCACAATCTTGTTTTCCTTTCACTCCGTTTGACCCCGTCAACGGTGGAATAACGAAAATCCTTTATTAGAGTTTTAAGCCCCAAAGAAATTTAATACCGTAACCGCCTTGCCGGTTTCGACTGCGTTTTGTCACTAGCTTCGATAAATCCTGGTTCACAAATTTAGGGTTTTAAAAGAACATCCGTGACATCGTCGCCGGTTCCCGCAGTGCTTCGTTACTCAGTCATGCACAGAACAGTTTAAATATGTGGAAAATCTTTCCAACGCCCTTAAAGACAAAAATTGTCGCAAGGGAACTTAGTTCTACCAAGATATAAAGTATCCTTTAACTTTATCCAAGTTAATTGAATACCAAACATCCACACACACAGATTTTCCAGTTATAGTAGGATTTCTTACCCCCGTTTTATCATCGCGCAGCCTCAGCCCATCTATCGCGACGTGGACCTGTATCCTCTGCTTATGCTCTCCAGCAGCTCTGATGGCCATCTTCAGGTCAGCAAGCGCTTCCTGGCACATCCTGTCGCCCCGGGCCTCGGGTACCTCTAGTACACCTATCAGCTTCGCCCGGAACGATACGCCTTCGCCTAAGAACCGGCCCGGCTCGTTCTTGTCTGTTTAAAGTCGTATTAAAATATTATTAGACGGAAGAAAATCTTTGTCAGGGAATATTGACCTGAAATGAAGCAGATCAGGGATGGTATGTCGACAAATTTGAGCTACTTGAGACTAGGCTAGAGCCACTCACTACCTCATATTTTCAGTCTTTTTGACTCACGTTTCGGTCTACGTGCTGACCCTACAAGAAGAGCCCATTGCTGGTATTAGACGTACACAAAAAACGGCTTTAAAGACACACACTCAAACATAAACAGACACTCATATCTTACAAGGGCCGATGACTTGAACTTTAATGCCGATGTCGTTCAACAGCATTGTTTTCAGAATAAATCAGGACTTCACATAAATTACTTCGACAGTCGGCATAATCAGCCCGATTAACGGTCGTGGAAGTAAAATCATCGTAAAGACGATCGTAAACAGTAGCAGAGTTATTAACTAAGCAAGTCAACCAGCGGTCAAAGCACATTAGTCGAGCACAAGTGCACACACATAGCAGTAGTTTGCATATCACCTTTGCTAATTAGATTTTTTGATTCAATCTTTTTCAATGTCATGTTTTTATTTTTAAACTTTTTTTCTCGATAGAGCACAACACTGGCTGAAGTTCAGCGCAAAATAAAAGTGAGCGCGGGTGTCCTATTTTGGCCCCTGTTTACGGTGCATCATTCCCTCTTAATTGAATATCCTGTTTTTAAATTTAGATCCATGATTGTCGCACTGGCGGGTACCTGATGGTTGTGACCTCTTTGAACGGAAGATTCACACTGATATATTTTTTAAATATTCACAAGTGTGGTGAAACAAAAATACTTCAAGAATGTTGTGTGCAAACTGCGCAATCATTGCATACATATACATAGATAGGTATGTATGTATGTATGTTATTTACGAAAGAGCATGCTTTGTTATTGAGGATAAGATGTTAGTCTAGTCGCGGAATTCGATGTTATATTGTGGAAGTTCTATTTAACGAATGTTACTAAACAGTATAGCGGTTAGTAGGTATGCTGTTTCAAACCTTTTGCTGAGCTACAATCGGCGAACCGGCAGTTAAATGCGATATGATTGGTAATGCAGAGAGAGTAGATAGAGAGCGTAGATATCTTTTACCCTAGTAATATGTGCCCTAGTCGTTATTCTTTTTGACGTGACAACGTCTTATAAATTGGTTTGCCGGGTGACACTTCAAGAAACTGCGTTACGCTCCGCTCACGTTATGCGCTCACAATGAGAGCGAGTGAGAGGCACGCGTCCGTTCCACTCGGGCAACATTAAAATTATTTTACCACTCAAAGTCGTTGTCACGTAAAACTTTCGCCCGTATACCTACTTTACAGGCAACCAATTTTTATTATTATAAACTAACCGAATTGTTAGTTAGAGCGATACCTACACATATGATACTAACCAATTAACAAACGGACATCCGTTAACAAAATCATCACAAGAACGTGCTGTAAATTGTTTGGCGTAAAATATATTAGACCTACACACAGTGCCTCTTCATTCTAAATATTATATACGTAGATAATTTAACGGACAAAGTTTTAACGAATACAGTAGCGGCATTAATTAAAAATAATAAACGAAGCAGACAACAGGAATAATAAAGGCGTGAGTACATGCGATGACATTGATATACGAGTAACTAGTAAGTACATACGTAGATACACAGCACACAAGCATGATGAAGTATCTAAGGACAGAATTACTCACCGAACTGCCGCAAGAGGTGCTGGAAATGACACACCTGCATAATTCCCGTACAAACCGACAAATAGCAAGTTATGGAGTTAGTCCCTCCGACGCACCGCCGCTCCGCGTCCGTCACGGGCCCAAAACACACCCTCTGTCCAAAACACCATGGGGTCACTAATTATGACATGGACTAGCACGCCACTCATCTACACGCTGCCAGTCCACCTCTTAGTTAGTAGGGTGATAGTACTGAGCCGAACCATGCAGGTTACAACATAAACCGCAAAATATAATAAAGCTAGATATGCGAATAACGTGGTCGGGAACATTTAGCGCTATCTAATAAGTACACCGCATTACCGTAATATCAAAAGTATAGAAAAACATGGTGATCGTGAAGCTGCTCGATCTAAACGTTACGACTCACATTTGCAAGGGCTGGTTTTCTTACGAAGGGTTTGCATTGGAAAGTCAGTCGGTAACTTGTGATTGAACATCGGTAACTTTTATATCTTCACTGAAATACAAATACACTATTGGAACACACTCCACATCGTTGCGCTACTACATATCAGCCACTGTTCTTATATGAAATGCAATATCCATGTTTCACTGGGAGATTTATTGATTTTTACGTTGTCGCTCGCAATACGTGAGGATGCGTGAGGTCGCGGCCGCGGTCCGGCTCACATGATGGAGTGGCTCGGTCGTGGGCGAATTAGGCTGGAATAGTTGATATTTGGTGGATTTTAACATTAGTGTATAATTGGGATGGCAATGGAGGGTCGCAGCGGTGGCACCACATGGGCGCACTCCGGCGGCGGCGCGCGCAGCCGGCTCCCCGCGTCCGCACCCGCCGCCCGCGCGCGCATCCACCCCTAATCAATATTCGCTCCCGATCTCCACTTCGTACAATTTCTATGGTTCCCTTCAATGAAACAGTGCTCAATATTCTGTGTCGAGACTTGTAAATATTAATGCGACTTTTTTACTTTTTGTTTAGAGCACTTTTTACGACGTAATTGTAAAAGGGTTCAACTGTCTCGGCTATTATGCAATATTCCCATTTTATCATACTTGAATAATCCGTTATTTCAATAAAACTGAGTACTGCTTTAAATTTATTGTTTATCAGCTTCAAGATAAAATGAGAAATAATCCCTAGGCTGATGGTGTCAACTCATTTAAGTATAGATAAGATAATGTAAGAGTTGAAAGGAAATGGGGTAGTGAACATTATGTTTAGATTTTTTTTATCAATATTACACTGAAAAATGATAAATGATGTTCCAGCATAGCCTAAGCTAAAAATATGCTTTATGAAAATATATAATAGTTTAAATTATGGACATTCGTCTGAAATAAAGTTTTATTTTATTTTATTTTTTTTAAATATGTTGTAAGGGTTATTTTTTTCTCTAGTTTTATAATTTGTTTAGATTAAAAAATACCTAAGTATATTTTAATATTCAAAATATTATTATTTATAATTTTTAATGGTTTTATTTGTTGCTCTGTTGAAAATCAACCATAGGTACCCCAATTTACCAAAATGATGTTTTATTTATTATATTCTTCAATCCGTCAGGCCCCTATATATAACCCCAGGTTTTTAATTGTGTCTGCTAATGAGGGGCTTGATGGGACCCGTCAAAATTGATTACAGTATTTTTTTTATAATTTAATTCAAAGTACATTAAAAAGATAATTTAAAACATTTTTATTTCTTACCTAAAACCAATTTATCACAAACAAAAGCAAGAACCAAGACCACACCAGCACCACACAGAGAAGGACATATTAAAGGCCTTACCTATACAGATTAAATCTAAAAATATGTAGAGTCAAAAATAGAGGTTTTTTCTTTCTTCTTTGTTATCAAACTTTTCTAATTTTTCTATCTTTGTGTGGATAGACGAGTTGGGAAATTGTTTATTAGCTAATTGGCTTTGTTTAAGTTCTTTTAAAGAATAACAATATCACTACTAGTTATTTAACAAGCAATCTTACAGATATATGTATGTAGTAATATTCTTTCTAATGTACATAAAAATCAGAATCCCGAATAAAACATTGTTTCCTAGTGTAGTGTTGTTCAATCATCTAAGAACTAGAAAGTACTTTACTTTACTTATTACATTTTGGAACATAAATCTAAGGGAGTAAATGCTTTAATTAAAATAGAAATTAAATTTAAGTTATAAACCTACTGTCATGGTAAACTTTGAAATAAGTAACTATTATAAGCAGTGCGAGTATTCATAATCATATTCGTATTTCATAAACAAACAAATTTAAAAATTTATTTAAATTAGATAAAATACAAACATAATGCTTACTTACTCAAGTTCTAAACTTCAAAGGGAAAGAATAATTGTGTAAAATAGTTGAGAGTGTAATATAATACAGCATAGTAAGTCAATGGCAAACCGGAAAAACCGGAAAGCTATATTTTTTTGGTAAAATTTTGTTATTTACCGACAACGAGTCGACGTTCTTGAGTAGCAAGGCCGTCTTAATGTGTTGAATGTTTTACTACTCAAATACACACTAAGAAATTAAGTTACAGCAAATATATAAAAGAGAGTTACCTTTATTAACAGCCATGATCTAAATAAAAGATCCTCGAACACAAAACATCGTCATCAACTTCTTCAAAAAATGATGTTTCTGTATCAAAACAAACTTGCAAGGTAATCAGCTATTCAGCGAACCTGATCACGTAATAAGTGCGTGGTTGCAATTTGCCGAGTCTTCTAATTCGTGCTAACTGAACATACAACAAACCGTTGAATTAGCGTAGGAAGCGATCGTGAATCTTCCAACTTGATTTGCTTTAGCTTCGAGATCGAGTCTTCCCTTGATTTCTCGTTTTGGTTTGACAGTTCATTCACTTCACTCTTCACTTGACAGCAACTTACTTGGGCAGTAAAAAAAACTAATTCTACCGAACAATTACTAGTTTATTATTGATTTCTGTTCCACAATTTTTACTGATTTTTTTCGTCGATCCTGATTATTTTTATGAAAATATTTTACATACTTGCTAAGTTCTTGCGCTAATGTTGTATGATGCAAAAGGCAAAGTATGTACTCTGTGGGGGCAAAAGGCTAATTTATAAAAAACTTGAAACCTAGTTTTTTTGTGATTGTGATATATCTTGAATTTTGATGATTTTAACCCCTGAACGCCCGAATCACAAAAAAATATGACTGTACATCAGTTTTGTAAAAGGATAAGTGAAACTGTTGAAGAAGTTACCATACTATCTTATTTGATCCTATTGGTGGCAATTTTATAGTATAGTTTGCTATAGCATCTCTATATAGTTTGTGTTTGCTGTCAATTGTCGTAGAGTTTTTGGTGGGATTTCTTTTAGTGAAGTTCAGTGGCTGTTTTTATTATTATTATTCGCAAATTGATTCCTGGTGGATACTGTGATGTAAAATTGGTGTAATTTTGTGTCTTAAATGTCTACGCAAATGGACAACATGTGGAATCATTGAAACCGGCGCAATGTCGGTAAAATGGAGTTGAGAATTTTATTGTAGTATTAACTACCTCAGCGAAGTTTGCCGAGAAGGCTGACTCGACACATTTGTTGCCAAATATTGCAAAAAAAAATAGAATGTGTTACATCTGCATTCTAATGGAAAAAAAGTAAAAATACACTACGTAAGACTTGGCTATATGGTCAAAAGGCTATAGTCTTCCTTTCGGGATAAATAAAAAAAAGAATGGAAAGTGGAAATAGTTGTTTTTTAGGACGTAAGACTAGGCAATATGGTCAAAAGACTATATGGCCTTTCCTTCGGGGTAGTAAAAAAAAAGTGGAAATAGTTGTCAATGTCATGTCTCATTTTTTTTTATTTACCCAGAAGGGAAGGCTTTTGACCATATTGCCTGGTCTTACGTAGTGTATTTTATTCTTTTTTTCATTAGAATGCAGATGTAACACATTCTCTGAGGTAATCAATACTACAATAAAATTCTCAGCTCCTTTTTACCGAGATCGCACCTGTTTCAATGATTACACATATTGTCCAGTTGCGTAGACACTTGAGACATAAAACTACACCAATTATATAAACATTACAATATCCATAGCGAGTAATTAACCTTTAAAACAGCCACTGAACTTCACTCGAGAAAATCCCGCCAAAAACCTCATGTAGTCTCATAAAAATGCCATAGTTTTAGACAAGGACAGAGCTGAGTTTTACTGTAGTGTGAGCAAGATAGAAAAGTAGAAAAAAATAATTGAAATGTCAATTAAATTGACAAGCAGAACGATTTAGGAGTTTTTGGCGGGATTTTGTCGAGTGAAGTTCAGTGGCCGTTTTAATTATTCGTTTATTGATTCCTAGTGGATATTGTGATGTAAAATTGGTGTAGTTTTGTGTCTCAAGTGTCAACGTAAATGGACAATATGTAGAATCTTTGAAACAGGCGCGATCTCGGGCAAATGGAGCTGAGAATTTTATTGTAGTATTGACTACCTCAGTGAAGTTTGCCGAGAAGGCTGACTCGACACATTTGTTGCCAAATACTGCAAAAAACATTAGAATGTGTTACATCTGCATTCTAATGGAAAAAAGAAGGATAAAACTGAAGACGAGGCTTCGGCCTTACTTACTTTTGAACAAGAAGGATTAAACTGAAGACGAGGCTTTGGCCTTACTTATAAACAAGAAAGATAATAAGCACTGAAGACGAGGCGGTATGGTCCAAGACCTTAGCCTGCCCATAAAGGGCGAAGGAAAAAAAAAAAAATTAGCAGAACGATTTATTTATATTTTTCAACTCCAACCAATGCATCCAGCTGATTTGCAGCTGATCTTGTTATTAATTAACTAATGAATGTTGTTTGTAGCTGAAAGTGTTTAAATGTTGTGTTGGTTATGTCCTTGAATAAAAAATATACAAGAGTTCCACTCGTGTACACTTCTCTAAGTAGAAAACAACCCAAATATGTCTGTAATATATAAGAATCGTGATTATTACTTGATAGATCACAGAGAATTTATCACAAGCGTCTATATAAATACTGTAAGTAACGAAAAGGAAAAGAAATCATTAAGTATGTTAGCAAAGCTGTTCTCAATTATAAATGTTGATAAACAACAAAGCAACAGGAAAAGGATTTACAACTCTGAAAGTTTGCAAGAAGAGGTAAGTTGATTGAAGTTCTGTTTGTAGCTGTAGGTACTGTTCCATTTGGTTCGAAATATATCAGGGCATACATACATAAACTCTTGTTTCATTTACATGGCAAAATATATAAGTTTCCATATCAGAGCACTTTTCTCACTAAATAAGTAATGGGTTGGAGTGCACAAAGTACCTGCCTCCTGCCCTTCACACTAACCTATGATGGAGCTAAAAAGAATGAGTACCATTTCTTATTTTTGCAACAGAGTTTGTCAACTCCCTAATTTTATATCTTTCCTGGATTAAGATCAAAACTCCAGTGTTGTACCGATTCCTGCCTGGGGTCATGGATAAATTCGAAATAGATTTAGCGCGGCCCTTGGCACACAGGCAACTGAAGGAACAGTCTGTGGGTTTTAGTCAGTAAAAGTCTGACACACCCTCCTGCTTCACTCAGACCGGAAGAAGTCATTGGATGATTACCAACACACAAAAAAAAAAAAGGGTTTAACCGATTGTATTTATTTAACTTGCCTGTAGGCTGTGGTAACTTGTTAGAACTTTCATTCACATATTATTTTATATGTTTTCAGACAGCAATAGTGAAGGGATTTTACGAAAGATTCATTCAAGAAGTACCTCCAAAGATAAAAGAGATTTTGATCAGTAAATACAAATTACTGGACACATTAGATGTAAGGGATCTTTCCAAAAAGTTGTTTGAATCCACCATCTTTGATGTCATGGGTGTAAAGGGTGGTAATAATGCTGATACTTCATTACAATGTAGGATTAAAGAGAATTATTTCTTAATACCACCTAATTCAAGGTATTGTTGCAGAAGTAAGAATTATTTTACTTTTATTCTCTTAATTTTTCAATATAATTTTTCATAGTGAGTTCTTGTGTAACTCAAAAAGTAGAAACACCAAAAATGTTGCTCAATCATGAGCAAAATTTTTGGTGTATCTACATTTTAATTAAAATTCTATAATTTACTAATATTATTATTATACTTTTTCAGGTTTTACTGTGGATGTGTGAAGGAACAGTGCCTAAAATTATGCGGGTATGATGGCAGTAAGTTTGACATACTTGTAGCTGATCCTCCCTGGTGGAATAAGTACATAAGAAGGCTGAAGACTGCCAATGATAAATTAAGGTAAGAAAAATAATAAAATATAATTTTTAAACTTAAGCTTTTTCAATTTCATACACCAAATTTTGGTCTGTGCTGTTGACCGCTGAAGATTTCCTCTTTTTGGAGTTATACCTGAATGTCGATTTAGGTCATGCTAACCATAAAATGCATTGCCATCCGAACTGAACAAACTTGAAAAGATACAACTCCGTATTATAAGAAGATAATTCAGCTTGCAAGGTTTGACCCTTAAAAAAAGCAATAAAAGCTTTAATAACAACTACCCTCTTAATGTTAATTTAAGAAGAAAAAGGACTTGACATGTTTTGCATGATAAAAAGCTTAGAAAACTACTAATTAAAATTTCTTTATTGGGGCAACTGTTTAAACCTTCTCAAGTAGGATAAAATAGTCCTTTAACCCGTGGTGCATACAATAAGCAGACACAATTGATTTTAATTGTGTCTTGCCCACCATGTGTTCGCTAGAAACGCAAAGACTTCGTAAACAGGCCCCTCAGTTCCGGTATTTTAACCCCTTTTTTTATAGAATAACTTGTTCATTGTTATGGTCAATCTAGGTTGGCCAGTAGATAACACCATATAAGATAATAAACAAACCCTCATTTCATTTTCCAGCTACTCAATGATGTATAATGAAGACATAGCAGCAATACCTGTACAAAATCTCCTTTCAGAGAACTGCCTAGTTGCAGTATGGTGTACAAACGCACCAAGCAATATTGACGCTGTTAAAAACACAATATTCCCAATGTGGGGAGTTGAGTATATGGCTACTTGGTACTGGCTGAAAGTGACAGTGGATTTGCAGCCATTATGTGGGTTTGGAACTGGTAGTAAAAAGCAGCCGTATGAGAGGATAATATTAGGAAGAGTTGGGAATGTTAATAATGTACCGGATTGTCAGTTGGTTGTCAGTGTGCCCAGTGCTTTACATTCACATAAACCACCATTGTTGGGTAAGATTCTATTCATTCTATTAATAATAAGATATAATAGTAGATTTCGTTTTAAAAAAAAAAGGGTTCTGTACCCAATGGGACCCTATTCCTAAGACTCCGCTATCCGTCCGTCTGTCAGCAGGCTGTATCTCATGATCCGTAATAGGTAGACAGTTGAAATTTTCACAGGATATGTATTTCTGTTGCCGCTATAACAAAAAATAATAAAAATAATGTAAAAATTAAAGGGGTCCCCTTTAATTTACTTTACACATTCTGTGAGAATTTCAACAGGCTACCTGTTCTTTGGTTTAAGGTTGATATTTGCTTATCAGCAATTTGATAACTTAAAATGCGGGTTTGCTTCCAGACTGTTTAATTGCGACTAACTGTGGTGGGGACATACAGACGTTAATAAACACTTAACGATCATACAATATAAATATAACACTACCTATTACGGATCACGAGATACAGCCCAAAAAAAAAACAAAAACAACATGTTTCTAGAAAAGTGTTTTTTTTTGGTTTATTATCAGTTTATGGTACGGAACCCTTCGTGTGCGAGTCCGACTCTCACTTGGCTGGTTTTTTTTTACAATCTGTTAAGCTCAGTTATTAATTCACAAATTGACGTAATACTTCCGGGAGCCTCTCAACTATATGGGACTAATTTATTGTGTTAGTAGTTAAATCTGCAGGATATAGTTGGATATTATTGAAGACTGAAGAGGTCTACAAAATTATAGCATTAAAAGCCAACAGTAAAATGCGTGATTTATCTCGCATTATCTAATTTCATACTAATCCTGTTTCAGATATTCTGACTCCCTTTGTGAAGCAAGAAAATCCTCAGACCCTAGAACTCTTCGCAAGATATCTTCTACCAAACACCACCAGTGTTGGCTATGAACCATTGAAATGGCAACACGATTCTTTGTATGAAGAGGTTACATGAATATAAATAAAGAAATACAGGTATAAAACTATCTTATTATTATTGAACCAACCACCAGTTTACATAGGCCTGGGAGCTAATTGCCGGGACAAGGGAAGACTGCGCAAACGTATACATATAGCATAGTCTTGGCAATAAAAAAAGATTGGTAATTTTGATTTGAAAGCTACATATCTAACACAATCCCCTACCTTCCCATTGTCTTTCCCTGAACGAAAGGTACCAGTATTGTCACACATGTAAGCATATATCATAATAAGTCTATATTGTTCCCACTGTTGGAACACAGGCCTCTCGGCAATAGGATATGGAAAGTAATCCTCCACGTGGGTCCAGTGTGGGCTGGTGGTTACTTCACAACCAGTTTTTAATTACCGTTAATTGATTATAGTGTGCCGGTGGCCTGATGGTGTGAAAAAATCCGCCAAGTGCGAGTCGGACTCGCGAGCCTTGGGTTCCGTTAAAAGAAAAAAAACTTATAGGTATTCCTCTGTAATCTATAAGTAAAGAAGTATTTTCTGTATTTATTTCAAAATTGTGAACGCCGTGGTTTTCGGAATAGAGGCTTGATTTTCATCTATTTTCTTAAATAATATTAAAAATATTTATTTTAAAATTATGAAAAAAAAAATACATCTACCTTCATTTGATGTCGCACGGTACAGTTTGAAAAACCTAATTTTTAATTTTCCGTCTTATTTTTCACCATAACTGACCCCCATGTTCCACATTAATTTATTTACGTTACACGTCCGCGTTTGCGTCACAGATCATGTGTGTACCAAAGAGGAATGCCATACAAAAAAATGCTTGAAATGGACAGAAACTAATAATAGTCTTTTATTCGATTTAGAATAAAATAAATTCCTATAATAAAATAATTCTTAAGTTTTTTTAACTAGGGTAAAAATATAACGATCATTAAAATATTTAACTTGATATCCGCTTTATATTTTTATTGGAGGTCGTTTTTATTTGACATGAGTAAGTGACATTCAGCCAAAGAGGAAGAGAAGAGGAATCGTCAAATAAAGGAAAAAGAAAGAACTACTAAAACATATCCTGTCTATTTCAGGCATTTTGTGCATTCCGCTTTAAACTCGATCGTTCTAGCAGATTCGGAGCATACTGCTCTTAGTAGGTTTCCATTTTTTAACCGACTTCAAAAAAAGGAAGAGGTTCTCAATTCAACTGTATTTTTTTTGTTTTTTTTTTTATGTGTGTTACCTCATAACTTCTTACTACGTGAACCAATTTTGAAGATTTTTTTTTTGTTTGAAAGCTGTTGCTTCACATGTAGTCCCATTTTAATTTGGTGAAGATCTGATAAAGAACTTCGGAGATACATAATGGAACTCTTCAATAAATGATAGCAAACTTTCCAGAATTGCTGCAATCGAATGTCTGTATATTGTTTTCACCACTTCACAACAATACATCACGCTGATACGCTCTGAAGGGGTATTCAGATTGGTACAGTTCACCCTGATACACCCTAATTTCGCCAACTATGTTCAAATTCCCTATTTTTGGGGCTATCAATTCGGGCATAATTTTACTATTAATTTAGTTTTAGAATGGGGTACAACAACTAAAAAGTGAAAAATAAAAAACTTTTTACAAAAAAAAATACAACCGACTTCCATAAATAATACTAAAAAATGCAAAATAACTTTAATTTCGGAAGTCGGTGTCAAATAACGAAGAAACCAAACTAGAAACACCGACTTCCGAAATTAAAGTTATTTTGCATTTTTTAGTATTATCTATGGAAGTCGGTTGTATTTTTTTTGTAAAAAGTTTTTTATTTCATTCAGACTTTCGGAACCCTAAATGCAAATTGGTTACAAATAACACTTTTACACGTCATTGTCTTATGTCAGTTTAAGCTAGATGAGGCCGATGTTTCCTAACTGACTACCCTGAGAAAAAACACCGAAACAAACTCAGAGGTCAAGGTCTCTTCTAAAGTGTTCTAATCCATACAATATGTACTGGTCTAATCCTAAGAGAACCATGTACGTTAATATCTGAGGTGAGCTTTTGAGGAAAACACCACGCAGGTTTGAGTGGACCTGTCCAGACAGTGCAAGCATTTGTCAGTTATCGTGTAGCTCAACTCGGAGCTCAAGGAACCCACGAACAATACCAAAGTAAGGATGTTTGGGTAGGCCGCAAAAGTACTCAAACACTAAAAAGTACAATTCTGCCTTCGACTTTTGAAGACAGCTTATTTATTATGCATTATCTCGCCCCCTACTCCATGGGTTTAAACATAACTGGCAAAATTTCAGTTTACATACTGTACACCTCTGCCTAGCCCTCCGGGGAACACAGGCAAGCTGTTATATTACGTCAAATTTTCGTAAACTGGCTTCGCCCGCGTTATAGTCGAAAGTTATACCATGGGAACATGCTCTCGGGATAAAAATCCTAAATCCTATGTCCTAATTCAGGACATGATCTACCTGTGCGACAAGTTTCATTCAAATCTGTTCAGCCGTTTAGACGTGAAGAGGTAACAAACAGACAGAGTTACTTTCGCGTTTATAAATAGTCCTAGCGTCCCGCCCCAGCTTCGTACGGGTACAAATAATACACCTAAACGTAGTCTCATGAATCACTCTGTCTATTGGTGGTAACCGAATGAAAATCAATTAACAAAATACAAATACAAAATAGTTTTATTGTGCCAGAAAAATAATTACATTTAATCGTGTATGAAGCCTCCTTTTAGGCAAACAAGGAGGCTCCGCTCTTTCAGTTCATTGTACTAACTAAAGTTAATAGTGGACTATGACCATAAGGGTAATACTGGGTGGCGCAAAAGTAAAGACCCTATTTGGTTCAGCTATAACATTTTTTCTAAATTAGAAAACTAGATTTAGATTTTTTTAAATGTATATTTGTGCCATTAAATTTCGTACCATTAGGATTTAAAGATGATGTCTTTTAAATGGTGACCTCCAGAGTTGATACACATTTGAGCCCTATTTATGACATTTTGCATAACTTGCCGTAACACTTCCTGCGATATGTTCGTTATTTCTTGACGAATGTTTTCTTTTAGAGCTGCGAGAGTCTGTGGCTTGTTCACATACACCCGAGATTTCAAAAAACCCCAAAGAAAGAAGTCTGGACTGGTCAGATCGGGTGATCTTGCAGGCCAAGGCAAATCGCCAAAACGAGAGATAGCGCTGGCAGTAATCTAGACGAGCTCGGTGGTCAGCAGGCAGCAGCTGATGAGTCATTTGAGTTTTATACGGGAACATCTTTAAGTCTTTCACCAAAATACGCTGCAGGGTCCGTCTGGAAATGCCCAATTGCGTGGCACGTCGCCTCGTTGATGTTTCTGGACACTCTTCCACATCTTCGCGCACAGCATCGATATTTTCAGCTGAACGGCCTGTTCTTGGTCTCCCAGACTTAGGTCTATCCAATGTTGAGCCAGTTGCTTCAAGGCGTGTGGCAAAGCGTCGAATTGTGCGACCAATCGGTGCCGGACGGTGGGGAAATCGTCGACGAATTATTCCGTAAGAACATTGACACAATTATTCCACGTTCTTGGGGAGTAAAACGGTCCATGTTTATTTTCAGTGTATTTTACATTTGTTCACTACACAATTTTCAACAACAGAATGACAGAAAATGTCATATAAAAAAAAAAAAGGTATTTTCTTTAGTGCCACTACTTTTGCGCCACCCAGTATATGCAGTGTGATAGTACATTTTCTGTATTTAGCTTTAAAGATTAAATTTTAAATTTTAATAATCTTGTGAAAATAAAAATAAAAACACGAGTAAAGTTGCAATTTAAATTATTAAGAGTAAGCATGGAAATTTCATACAACTTATTCCAAATTAAGGATTTTTTGAGATTATCACTAATAGACAGGCAGACAAACACGGCGGGGAACTTTGTTTTATAATATGTGTAGTTATGGATGTGGAAATAAAACAACATGTTATAAATAGTAGGTGTATTAAAGTACTTATTTAATAATGGGCTATAAATAATAAGGAGTGATATGAAATGCATGTTAACTATTGCCGTTCACGTTCACGATGACGCTGCTCTTGCTCTTCTTCGGATAGCCGTCGGGGTTCATCGTCTGCCATCGCCAGAAGTCGGTGCCTAGAAATAATGAAAATTTATAATGTTATTGTACATTTTTTTTTTTAATCTTTTCCCCTCACTAGGAATTACTCCTGTATAGTGGATGCGTTCACAAACATAATATAAACTCACATGCACAAGACACCCAGACCCGGAACAAATACGCCGTACAAATGTTTGTTCCGTGCGGGAATCGAACCCGCGACACGCAGCGCAGTAGCCAATTGCTCAACAATTGAATATTTTAAAAAAACTAAAAAGTTGCAAACAAGTCACTTTTCAAGCAGTCTGACTGTTGGGCAATTCTTTCTTTCTTTTCTTTTTTAAAAAAAACGTTGGCCGCACTAGGAATTACTCCTGTATCGTGGGTGCGTTCACAAACATATATACTCACATACACAAGACACCCAGACCCGGAACAACTATCTGCAGGTCATACAAATATTTGTTCCGTGCGGGAATCGAACCCGCGACACGCAGCGCAGCAGCCGAACGCTCAACCACTGCGCCAACCGTGTCGACTTAAATCTATTATTGAAATAAAATAACTGCCACCAACTGTATCCGACTGTTTGATAAGTCTTTTTGTAAATTGTAGATAGTCTTCGTTTTATAAATTCGTGGTCAACCGACTGTGTCAGAATAGGCTAGTTTCCTAAAAAAAAACTACACTACCAAAAATCTTGGACACGTATTTTTTCTTTTCGCGCGTTGAAATTTCGCGTGACGTCACACCTCAATACACTTTGTACCGTTTAGTGACTTAACAAGCCCGCACTCCTGAACTTTGATGCCTTTTATCTTTGTTTTTATTTATTGGTTTGGTAAAGCAAAAAAATCTTGTCCAATAGTTTTTGATAACTTACGGACTAAATAGAATAATTATGTTTATACCTAGGAAACATCCACAATAGAGATATGTATACAATCTGATTTCTACTATTACTCACACATCTCCTCGACTGTCAACTTAGTAGTCCAGCCCAGCTCCTCCTTAGCAAGCGTTGCGTCCGCCCACATAGCGGAGATATCCCCAAGTCTTCTGGCCACATACTTCAGAGGTATTTTAGTACCGGTCACCTTTTCGAACACGTCCACTAGCTCTTTGACTGAGACGCCTCTGCCGGTGCCCAAGTTGTACACCTAAGAATGAAAGCAGGTATTAATAATATTAAAGTTTAAAAAAAAGAAATGTGTGTGTGTACTTATGTACACACACACATTATTCACGTAAGAAGTTATACTTCTTTGGCGTAACAAGATAAAAAACCAAACTGTCACAAAGTTTACAAAAGAAAAACACTAATTGTTCATGACCATAGCTAATAAAAATTAAAAAATAACTTTAATTTCGGAAGTCGGTGTTTGTATTACTTCTTCGTTATTTGACACCGAAATTCCGAAATTAAAGTTATTTTTTAATTTTTAGTTTTTTTTTTTGGAAGTCGGTTGTTTTTTTTATAAAAAAGTTTTTTATTTTTCACTTTTTAGTTGTTATACCCCAGAACTAAAAACCCCAATAACATGGAACGTGGAATTTAAACATTTGTAGAACACCAAAACGTCATCGAGGTAAACGTATTTTTCGTTTTTGTTCATTTTCTCAAAAAGCCCTGAAGCAATTTCGATAAAATTAAAATAGGTGGTCCTCGGGAGTATATTTTTTTGGATAAAAAAAGAATTTTGAAAATCTGTCCACAACTGACGGAGAAATCGGCGGACATATATATAAAAAAAAAACATACATACAGTCGAACATAGAACCTCCTCCTTTTTCGAAAGTCGGTTAAAAATATTGGACGCTACTCGTTGCTAACGCTCGCGCTGGCCTGTAACAGGTATACTACGCGCATGCATTGGAGTGCCACGCATTCACTCCCGTTCTCTCTTTCTATTCCCCCTCCCCAGGAGCGTTGAACGTTTAACGCAACAGTGCTTTCATACCCCCTCCATGGTAACGTTAAACGTTTAACGCAACCTTGTTGGAAGTCGCATTAGAAGTATAACTTCAAAAAACTAAAAAACAAGCTTTCCGTATTCTTTTCCGCAAACCCTTACATTTGATATCTATACAAGGAATGCATAAAAAATAACCAGTTACAAGTCCACCTTTGGGAGACGCCATATTGGATTTAGAATGACGTCATTTAAGCTAACCATGTATTGTCATCCAAACTTAACATGTATGCAAAAAATCAGCTCAAACAAACCGGAAAGTGGGTCAAATTTTACTTCTAAGATTGTTTTACATAGTTATTTACAGATGAAGAAAGCGTGTTAAAAATAATGTTTTATCAAAGTCAAATGACGTTCGATGTCTTTTTTTGGGTTGAAGTAATTACTGCGTAAAACAAGCCTTCTGAAGACACGGATTACTTGGGGCTTACACCTACTAAAAACTCCGCCTACAGAGTTCATAAAAAGTTTCAGAGACAACTTCCACAATTCAAGTCTTTAGAGTTTGTCGCTCAAAAATGTATCCTTTTTGTTTGCGATTGGAGAGAGTTTTTTTTTATTGCAGAATATTTTCTGTTTTTCACAGCATATTTTCAGAAGGAATATAAATCGTGGCTAAAGTAATAACAGCCGCACGGGTCGATCCATCAGGTTAAGCTTGCCGAGGTTGGTAAATGGATGGGTGACCATCTTAACATACCAAGACTCCTCCGTGCCTCGGAAAACACGTTAAGCCTTTGGTCCCGGTTGTCAATCGTGGTTCTTTTGACAGTCGTTACGGGTCGTCAGAAGCCCGAAAGTCTGACATCCAGTCTTACCAAGGGGTATCGTATCCTGCCCGGGGGTTGAGGATAAATTCGAAACAGAGTTACCTCGCCCCCCGGGCACTAAGGGCAGGCAGAAACAGGGGTGGGTTTTAGTCAGTAAGAGTCTGACACGCCCTCCCGCTCCACCCAGAGCGGGAGAAGTCATTGGATGATTTCCCAACCCACAAAAAAAAAAAAGGGTATCGTATTACCCAGTAACTGGGTTGTGGTGGTCGGATAGGCAGTCGCTCTATGTAAAGCATTGGTATTTAGCTGCATCCGGTTCAACTGGAAGCCGACCTCAAAATAGTTGGGAAAAGGCTAGGCAGATCAAATATAAACTAGGATAGAGGTGGTCTTCCTACCCGAGAATCACATGGATGTAAATCACTTGATCATTTAATTGGTTTTTACCTTTAGTTTAACGTGATTGTTGCTGAGTAAGTTCAGTGCAGCGACGTGTCCGCTCGCCAGGTCCATAACGTGGATATAGTCTCTGACACCTGAAATATGAGTATCAAGTTTAATTGCATAATATTTATTGATAAACTAGCTGACCTGACAGTCGTCCTGTCTCAGCTATAAACTGTGAAACGCACGAAGTTTAAATTTTAATAGTCGTTAAGTTTTCTGAAATTTTCTATTATTCCGCGCAACTTTCTTAATTTTTTCTTTAAAAAAAAAGGAATTAGCGAAATCGGTCTATCCGATCACGTGTGATGCCGTGACCAAAGGAAATAGAGATTAAATTCAGGATTATATGTATTTTTTAATGCTAAATCATTAAAAAAACTATATAAAATTTTGTCCAAAAAATAAAAAAATATTTTTGGGGTGGGCCACCACTTATGGGTATAAAAAATAGTTTACGACCTATTTTCAGACCTACTAAATATAGACAAGAAATTTCATAAAAATCGGTCAAGCCGTTTTGGAGGAGTTTGGTTACAAACACTATGACAAGAGAATTTTATATAGGCTGTAACGGAACGTGTGGTCATATTTTAAGAACTGCATCTGCCCTCGATATGAACAACTTCAAGAAAACCTGAGGAAATACTCAAAAAATTTTTTTACCTCTCATATAAATAATGATCAGCTAACATAACTTATTAACTTTAACATAATAACGATAACTTTGTATGGAAAGTTCAATTTTTTTTTTCTAATTTTGTATTTTACGTAGAGAAAGTTGTTCATTTCATCATATTTTAAGAACCGGTTCTGCCGATGGACATGAACAACTTTCTCTAAGAAAAAACTTTTTTACAAAAAAAATAAAACCGACTTCCAAAAAAAACAAAAACTGCAAAATAACTTTAATTTCGGAAGTCGGTGTTTCTGGTTTTATTTCTTCGTGTTTTGACACCGACTTCCGAAATTAAAGTTATTTTGCAGTTTTTGTTTTTTTTGGAAGTCGGTTTTATTTTTTTTGTAAAAAAGTTTTTATTTTTCACTTTTTAGTTGTGTTTGCTCATGAAATTGTGTTAACAATGCATAGTTATGCGATAGCAGCAATCGCGGTTGTTTTGCTGTAATTTTTTGAAGAGTTCCGTTGTCTGTCTCCGAAAATCATAGTCAGATCTACATGAAATTTAAATGGGACCATTTCGGAACAAACCCCTTTCGAACAAAAAAAGAATTTTGTAAATCCGTCTATAAATGACGAAGTTATGCCCGAGCATACATAAAAAAAAAAAAAAAAAAAATACAAACATCCGAATTGATAACCTCCTCCTTTTTGAAGTCGGTTAAAAAATAGAAAATTCCCAAAAAAAAGATTGGTCTTCCCATAGAAAGTTATCATCAGCTGATCAATATCTTTTTTTTTTGAGAATTTCCTCATGTTTTCTTGAATATAGTTTTTCATATCGATGGGCAGATGCCGTTCCTAAAATATGACCACACCTTTCCGTTACACCCTGTACAGATACAGCATACATAACATTTTCCTTATAACTGCGTCGAGTAGATATAGGTGTAAACGGGAATGAATAACTTTCTTCAAGGAAGCAATAGTCAATTCAAAAAAAAAAACCGGCCAAGTGCGTGTCGTACTTCGCGCATTTAGGGTTCCGTAACAAATGAGGGAATTATAAAAAAAAAACTGATTTTAATTTCAAGTTCGATCAATGGGAAGTTAAAAAATTTTTCGGAACAAAATCTTTTGACAGACGACGGACAGACGGACACGTGAGTGACAGCAATAGGGCTCCGTTAGGACACTTCGGGTACGGAACCCTAAAAAATTGGGCTTATCGTACAAAAATTACTAAGGGAGATCCAAAAGTTCCAAAAAAGTCACTTTTCGAGTAGTCTGATGCAGTTGACGGCATATAATCAATAATTTAACTAAAATAACTGCCACCAACTGCATCAAACTGCTTGAAAAGTGACTTGTTTGGATCTTTTTAGTTGTTTTTTACACTCGGTTTTTTTTTAAATTGAAGTTACAAATACCTACTAAAAGTGTGTGTCGCTGAAGATGTTAAAAATAGATCTTGAAAAACCTGGAATGCTGTGGGAGCTCAAGACTGTTGGATTATCAGAATTTTGGTTTCTAACATGATAATGGGACGTCTTCAATGCCTTGTGAAAAAAGTGGCTTACCAGTTCCATCAGGTGTATTATAATCGTTTCCGAAGACTGTGAGCACAGGTTTCTTGCCCATGGCCACCTGTGCCATGAACGGCATCAAGTTGGAGAAACTCTTTGTAGGATGTTCGCCGATCAGGCCTGAAGGATGCGCGCCAACTGGGTTGAAGTAGCGGAGGCATATTATGTTCCATTTCTGAGGAAGAAGAATGAGTTATATAGAACACACGATTAGCGCAGTCGCTAAGTGATTGGCTGCTGTGCTGGGTGTCGCGGGTTCGATTCCCGCACGGAAAAAATATTTGTATGGCCTACATATAGTGTTTCCGGGTCTGGGTTTTTATAAACTCACCCACGATACAGGAACAATTCCTAGTTATTTTTAAACAAGAAAAGTTTAGCCACACACGAACACACGGAACGAATAACGTTCCGTGTTTTTGTGTGTGGCTTTACAGGAGTTAAAAATAAATATTTGGATTGAGTGATGCACTACCGGATATTCAGTAAATGAAGCAAAAAGGGAATCAAAGTCAAAAGATATTAGCTGAGTGACTGGCTGCTGCGGTGTGTGTCGCAGGTTCGATTCCCGCACGGAACAAATATTTGTATGGCATACAAATAGTTGTTCCGGATCTGGTTGTTTGTGTATGTGAGTTAATACGTTTGTAAAATAATAATAATTTTTATTTGGCACACAACCATAAATTACAGAGTCTTAATAGCTAGAACAAGGACAGTTAATTTAACAGAAGTACATAGCCCGCTGTCTCCCAAACTAGGCCTGTATTCTAAAACCTGTATATAAAAGCACCCACGATACATTAGAAATTCCTAGTTTGGGCCAACATTAAAAAAACCCAGTTATTTTAGTTCTAATTTTAAATTTTTGTGCAAAGATATAATATTTCTCTTTTATTTTGTGTTTAAAATATATTTACGAACATAAAATGTATAATTTGTAGAGCAGGAAATAAATTACAAATAGATAAAAATAGAAAAATAATATAACAATAAATTACCTGCACTATCGACAGATTGATTAATACATACAGGGTGTAACGGAAATCCGTGGTCATATTTTAAAAAACTGCTTCTGCCCATAGAAAGTTCCACTTTCTTCAAGAAACTCAAAAGATCAGCTGGTAGGTAGTTTTTGGCGGGCTTTTTTCGAGTGAAGTTCAGTGGCTGTTTTAATTATTCGCAAATTGATTCTTAGTGGATATTGTGATGTCAAATTGGTGTAGTTTTGTGTCTAAAGTGTCTACGCAACTGGAAAAGATGTGGAATCATTGAAACAGGCGCGATCTCGGTAAATTAAGGCTGAGAATTTTGTCGTAGTATTGACTACCTCAGCGAAGCTTGCCGAGAAAGGCCGACTCGACTCATTTGCTCCCAAATACTGCAAAAACATTATAATGTGTTACATCTGCATTCTAATGGTGAAAAAAGTGACAGTATTCTGTATCTAAAACTAAATACTTTCTTAACTTGACACTGGCTAAATGCACAAACCGTGCGAAGCCAAAACTAAAAAAAAAAGATCAGCTGATGATAATTTGTACGGTAAGTGCAATTTTTAACCGACATCAAAAAGAAAGGTTATCAATTCGGATGCTTGTATTTTTTTTAATGTATTTTCGGGCATAACTCCTTCACCGTCATAGACGGTTTGCAAAATTGTTTTTTTGTTCGAAAGGGCTTTTTTCCGAAATGGTCCCATTTAAATTTCATATAGAGATGAGTTTCGGAGACAGACAACGGAACTCTTCAAAAAATGACAGCAAATCAACTGTGATTGCGGCGATCTTATGTATATGTAGTGTTAACACAATATAATAGGGAACCACTACTAAAAAGTGAAAAATAAACTTTTTTACAAAAAATAAAACCGACTTCCAAAAAAAGTGCAAAATAACTTTAATTTCGGCAGTCGGTGTCAAAAAACGAAGACACAAAACCAGAAACACCGACTTTCGAAATTAAAGTTATTTTGCACTTTTTTGGAAGTCGGTTCTATTTTTTTGTAAAAATGTTTTATTTATTTGGAAATTGTCTATGGCTAACTTGATGAAATTGTCTTTTTTCCATAGGCAGAAGCGCTATCTAAAATATGACCACGCATTTCCGTTACACCCTGTATACAAGGTTTTTTTTTTTTTTTTTCTTGACCATACAAGTCTTTCAGTCGCTTATATGTATAGTTAGATGCAGATTTTTTTTTTCATTAAAATGCGGATGTAACATTCTAATGCTTTTTGCAGTATTTGGCAACAAATGTGTCGCATCTGCCTTCTCGGCGAGCTTCGCTGAGGTAGTCTATATTACAATAAAATTCTCATATTGTCCAGTTGCGCAGAACTACACCAATTTTACATCACAATATCCACTAGGAATTAAAACAGCCACTGAACTTCACTCGAAAAAATCCCGCCAAAAACTCCTATTCAAGGTGTAACGAAAAGGTGTGGTTCATATTTTAAGAACCGGTTCTGCCCATGGAAATGAACAACTTTCTCTAAGAAAAAATAGAAAATTACCAAAAAAAATTAAACTTTCCATATTATTTTTAATTCTAATTCATTGACATTTTTTAATTTAATTTGTTTCTGTATTAATCCCAATGTACTGTATCAGCAAAATGTCATTTTGATTATTGTAAAAATTGTATTTAAATTTTATGGGCTTTCATAGCCTGAAATAAATGAATTTATTATTATTATTATTATATAAAGTTATAATCAGCTGATGAATATTTTATGGGGGGTAAAAAAATATTTTGAGAATTTCCTCAGGTTTTCTTGAACAAAGTTGTTCATATCGATGGCCAGATGCAGTTCTTTAAATATGACTACACCTTTCCTGTATACATTTAAATAGGACATTATTAAAAAAGTTATTGGAATCATCGGAATGACATAATTTTCGCGGATGATACGGTTATGTAGTCTGTCGACCTTGGCATTCGTAGTAGTAGGCCAGCAGGACCGGTATTGAATCACACCGGCCAGACTTGTCATTTAGAAAGTGTACTCATTGACCCGCTGGCTGTTGGCTGTTTACTAGAAAACATTTTCCGTCTAAAGTAAAAGCTGCTTCAAGGTGTCAATCTACTGGAAAAATTGGTCCTTCGGGACAAACTGGGAATTAGTCTGGTGAAAATCACTTAACTACATATTATAAAACAAAGTCCCCCGCCGTGTCTGTACGCGATAAACTCAAAAACTACTCAACGGATTTTCATGCAGTTTTCGCCTATAGACAGTGTTTCATGAGGAAGGATTTGATGTATAATTTTTACCCTTGCGAAGCTGGGACGGATCTCTAGTATAAAATAATAATAAAATTTTGTCAGCAAATCGTGTTGAAAATATTTGATCGAAAACAGTAATTTGTATAAATAAAAAAGTACACTAGCTGCGGGTCTAGCTTAGTCCTATTTATAATGGGTATATTCACAGAGATCACTGATACAACCAAAAAAAAATCCCGCGTCCCCTTTTGCAGTTAAGACATTTCCCATCTTAGAAAAAAACTCCCGCATTGTGTGCAAATGTTACCTAATACATATTGAAACTACCAAAAATTAACCAACACCTTGTCGGTCGTAACAGTTAAGTAATATGAGCGATTACAGAACATTTACCTCATCAGCGGCACTAAGATCGATGAGCATCTCTTCGATGAAATATTTGGTCCTTCCGTACACGTTGGTGATGTTGCCAATAGGATGGCTCTCAGTGACGGGTACGTATTGCGGCTCCCCGTAAACTGTGCAGGACGAAGAAAACACGAGTTGATAGCAGTTGTGTGACCGCATTATCTGGAAAGGTAATTTATGCATTTTAGGTAGTGTCCGAACAAAGGTTCGGTTTCGGCTGGAGTTTCGATATCGGCCAAAAACTGGCCGAATATTCGGCTCCACCGAAACTAGTGTCTTTGAGCTGAAGGTTGTGATAGAGACCTAGAAACTGACTGTCTCGTTCATTTGTGTGTGATCATTTGATTATCGTTTCACAAATTTATTAAATTTAATGTTATTAAATATATTTAAAAAAAAAAAAAAGAAAGTTAGGGCTGATTTTTCAATGGTCTGGTAACATTCAAATGCATTTTTTTTTTATTTAGTCGATTGTTTTCGAACATTCGTTTACGATTTCGGCTAAAAAGCGTGTTCCGGTCGAACACTAATTTTAAGGAAGGTTTTGGCAAGATCGGCCAATGATTTTCATAGTATCATCACCTTTTTTTTTAAAGCTTAGCCTTTTCTCGCTTATGTTAGAGTTGGAGTCGACTTCCAGTCTAGCCGGATGCAGCGGGATGTCAGTTTTTACATGTAGCAACTCCCTATGTGAACTCCAAGATCCAGTTATGGTAAATACAGTAAGGCTAGTAGGTACCTACTCTTTTTGTCTTTATAAGCTGGGAAATCATCAAATAACGTCCCGCTCTGTATGGAGCGGGACGGCGTGTCAGACTACCACCCATGTTCCTTCAGTTGATTGTGCCCGGGTCGCGGTGACTTTATCCGTTTATGGATCACTCCCGGGACCCTGGCAGAAGGCTAGTAGGTACTCTTGGAAGACTGCTTGTCAGATCTTCAGGCTTGTGATGTCGATATCGTGAAACGTATGATATTCAAATCATATGGGTGAATCTCCAGGCGTTTTGCAGAAAATAATGACGGAGTGTTGCCGACAATGACGAATCGTGGGCAATTCGACTTTAAGGCCAGGGGTAGACCAAGCAAAGCAGGTATTTAACGCTACCACCATTTACGCGAAGCTAGCCGTGCACACACGTCGCCTGCGTGAACTTACATACAACCATAAATTATCAAAGTAGGTACATCTATAATTATGTATTTAATTTGGCTTTAAGCAATCACTATTTGTTTCTTTGTTATTGAATCAAAGTGATGTAAACTTGGGATTACCTTTTCTTTTTTTTCTTTTTTTTTTGTGGGGTGGGAAATCATCCACTGACTTCTCCCGCTCTGGGTGGAGCGGGAGGGAGTGTCAGACTCTTACTGACTAAAACCCACCCCTGTTCCTTCCCTGCCTGAGTGCCCAGGGGTGCGGTAACTCATTTTCAGAATTTATCCGCTACCCCTAGACATGGCACCGGCCACGATGTGCCCCGTCAGTGGTGGCTGACACTCATCTCTTTGAGGCGCACGTGGAACACTACGCACCGTCGACTCACGGGCCTGGTGCTGATCGGACGGCGTTCTACCCACTGCTCGCCGTCCGCAGGCCCGGGTCTACGGTGGCCGGAGATCATCTCGCGACATCATACGCCCAGTGCCTCTCCTGCGGTGGTAGCGGCCGGCACCGTGAGGCCACTACGTTGAGCTTCCCTCACGCGTCCCACCTCCGCCTTCGCGAGCATTACTGCTTCCCATTCCCTCTCGCTCCGTACCATGGCCTGAATCAGGGACGGGCGCGAGAGGTCGCCGCCGCCTATCGCGTCCACGAGGACAGGGCGGCCTCCACCGTATGCTCCAACGTGTCGTCTGGGCGATCCGCGCAGTGGTAACACCCTGGCGCCTGATCTGAAGCAGGAACCTCCCGAAACAACCGTGTCCTGTGAGGACCTGCGTCAGGTGGAAGGTGAGGACGCCGTGACGCCTCTCCAGCCACTCCTCAAAGAGGGGTACTACCGCCGCAATGGTGGCGTGCCCAGCGCTGGGTTGCGACAGTCGCTGTCTCCATGTCGCCAGGATGATCCTGTCGGAGCTCCGTCCGCCGAGCCGCGAGGTGTCGCGGCAGCAGAGTTTCGCCCGGCGTTTGGCCTTCTCGCGCCACTCCCAGAGCAACGCGAGGACCTTGGCCTCCAGATCCCATGGTGACAGTCCGGCAAGGAGGCTCGCAGCCTCACTGGAGACCGTGCGGCATCCTCGGATGAGCCGAATGGCCATGACCCTTTGGGACGCGTTCAACCGGCCAGCTGGTCGCCGCCTCAAAGAACGCGCCCACACCGGTGCCCCGTAAAGGGTCATGGACCGCACGATCCCCGCGTAAAACCTCCGGTAGGAGGCGTTTGGACTCCCCAGATTGGGCAGGAGCCGCTTCAAAGCAGCACTGGTCCGCTCCAGTGTGGTAGCCAAACGTCGGAAATGCTCGACGAAGTTCCACCGACTGTCGAGGACGAGACCCAGCTTAGGTACCTCATCGTCCACTCGACGCCGATGTGAACCCCTCCTACCGTTATCCGGGAACCCGACGGTGGCGCGTTCCGAGGACCATGAAAACACATGGCCTCGGACTTGTGCAATGCCACCTCGAGTCCCAGTAGCCGGATCCGGATCTCAATGACTGTCACAACCCCGCGTGACATCATGTCGGCCGCCGCCTGGTACGACCTTCCCTGCGCCAGGACCAGCGTAGCAAACTACGCTGATGCCGCTAGAGAGGTCGGCGCGCAGCACCCAGTCGCACCCGATGTTCCACAGAGGCGGTCCCAGGACCGATCCCTGTAGAACACCGCACGACAAAACTTGGGATTACCTGGCTTTAAAACAGTAGAAGTACACTAGTACTACTAGACAATGAATACTCTTAGAGAACTTTAAATACGTGTATTAAAGTTGAATACCCCACGATTCGTCATTGTCGGCAACACTCCGTCATTAATATCTGCAAAACGCTTGGAGATTCATCCAGATACATGGAAGTAGGTATGTGTATGTCTGTTATGTGTTCTGCAGACAACCTTTTATTACCGATCGTTCCAATTGTTAGGTTCAAACAGAGATTTCGCAGCCGGCTTCAGGTAACGGTACACGTCATAATATCTTATGGAGCATTGTAACGGCGGCGCCGGAGTGCGAACACTTGTTTAGATAAACTTAGCAAGCAAGCAGTAAGGTTGAACCGGTATATTTAGTTAAAATATATTGTGTGTATTATGTTCTCCAAAATGCCATGTGTAATGTAGTACGACCTAGATTGAGGTCAATTCGAGAAAAATTCCCCGACTGAATGTAGTTGGGGTTGCCTTATCCAAAAATAAAAGACTTAAAACCAGAAGTGGCGAAACCCTGAGATTTTTTGTTCTAATTTATAATTTTGAATGTCTTCTAAATTAGAATTGAGCATCATTTGAATATTAAAGACTCCATAAAATCATAAAAAATCTAGGTCACTTCACAAGGTAGCTACGTACCTATATTTTTGAGGTGTTCTTTCCTCTTTGAAAAGAGACCAAGTGAAATAAAAACAATGGCAAAAGTTGATAAGTTATCGATAATTAAATGAAAGTAGGTAAGTAATCGCGTACCTAATTACTTAGAAAAATTATTAATCGGTAGGTATTTCCTGCAATCGCTGTTTCTTAGATCATTTTACGTAAATTGTATATCTAAGATAAGAAATGCTATACTACACTAGAAATCAATTTAGAATCTCATCATTATCAATTTAAAATCTCAATAGATTAGTATCTTTCAACTATAACTCAGTATTTATCAAATCAAATAAACAAAACAAGTTAATATTTCGGTAGATATACCTACATTTCTACTTCGCACAAAACGTAAACATTATTGCGATAAAGATCTGGCGGATGTTTTCATCCATATCCTCGATTATATGTAATTATTGTATGATACCTACACTATCTTCCTCCTCCTCGCGTCGTGTTCCTCATCCCCCGACGTAAAATCACTTTCTATACGATACTTCGCCATCTGTGCCTTCCTTGGCATTGTGATAATACACTATACTTTCAATTAATTGAAATAACAGACAACCTCTTAAAAAAAATGCCGAAAAAAGAAAATATAGGGAACACCAGATTTGGGAGTGCAGTTTTAGACCCATCTGTTTACCTATAATGATTTTATTGCAATAACACCCTGACAATTTTAAGTTGTTTCATAACCTACACAGTATAAAAACACCACCAGGAACTAAACTGACGATGTGAAGTCCCGTTAATCCTGGATTTTAGAATATCTAAATCCAATCTAATCCAGCAGTACAGACAAAGGATACGACTATGCAGGTTCCACATTTCCGTTTTATGATCTTATACAAGTGCACTCTTTACCTCCAGTAAGTTGAGCATGCCAAGGATATTGTTCTGGTAGTAAAGGAGAGGCTGTTGCATGGACTCCCCGACAGCCTTCAGCGCAGCGAAATGGATCACGCAGTCTATTGGGTGCTGCAAACAAAAATATCTTTGTTATGTTTAGGTTTACCGAGGCGTGTAGCTTTAAGAAGGACGGTAGTAGGGGTGCGATAGAAAGTCTACGTTTATGAAGAAGGAGTTCTTAGGGACGTTAGAATCATAGAATCGATCCGGAACCCTACTTTGTGTGTTCATTCCTTGAATGAGAGTCCTAAAAACGCCTAAACTAAAGTGGAATACGACCTTCGCAGGACCTATACTTGAGATGAGTGGTCCTTCATGGCAGAACCATACACGAAAAACCTCAATCCTGACAATCAGAAAAGAAGTTACTAAATCAAACTCACCTTATCAAATATGTCGTTAATTTGAGGCTTATCCAGCAAATCAGCTCTGTAGAAATGTATCTTCTTCTCCGTGATCTGTTCCGCCCTCTGCAGAGCTGGTGACCCATCATCATCGCCCACTGCGTTGGCGAAGTTGTCTATGGCCACCACGTCATGGCCAGCTTGTAAGAGGTCCACTACACAATGGCTGCCAATGTAGCCTGCGCCTCCTGTTACCAGTATTGTCTTGAATCGCGGCATTTTGACTGTTGTTTGTTCTGTAAAAATAATGAATTGTTTAGTTTGTGTATTTCTGTCATAGGGTGTGTGATGTTTTAATTTAAACGACTTGGTTCTTTGTTGAAGTACTCGTAAAACTTCTTTACGCACGCTTGACTTGGGGAGTAAGCTGGTGAATGCGTGAAGAAAGCGTTACGAAAAGTGTGATCGGAGCGTTACGAAAAGTGTGATCGGGCGAGGCAAAAGGAAGAGATGGAGCTAAAGAAGTTTTACTTCAGTCGTGTGGTCTAAAGCACACTCGTTTTTTTTACTCATACAGGTAACTAACTTATTGCTTCTCCAATCGCCAACAAATGTTGTTTTTTTCGTGTCTGTGGCGGTGGTGTATCAAAAAAGGTCCGCATGCTAAAGTTTTACATGCAAATGTAGTTTACGGCTAAAAAAAGTAAGCGGGTTTCCTAATTTTTTAATTACTAACTTAGTACAATTGATGTATTACCAAGTGTACGGGCTCTGGTATAACATCTCTTTGTATAACATCAATATGCCTAAGACTTTCCAACGAAAGTAGTAAACATCAGCTTGTAAGTTGGGTGGGTATAGTTATAATACGGTTGATAATGGCCATGTTTAACCGTTATTCTCGTAGGTATATTAATTTGAAAGTCATCGTGCACGCATTAATTCTTTTAATTGCGATATAGACATGGACAGGTGAGGCATAAATTCAGTTTGGCTTGGGAAGAATTTATTGGCTACGAATGCACATTCTTGATACTGGTGAGTGTCTCCCAATGTTACTTGTACTGGCTGGTGGTTGAAAGTCTATAAATTGGCTATCTAGGACGATTATATGGGATTGATAACATCATGCGTTCTAGCAACTGTTCGCATTAAATTTGATTATTGACAAGCTTGTGGAGAAAAACTAAGTCATGGAACGTGCGAACCCTGTGGTACTCCAGACTTGGCATAATACAGGGTTGACTCGTGACCTCCTACTGAAACTACTTGTTTCCTTCTGCTCAAATATGATTTAAACCAGGCAAGAAGGAAACCATGTATACCATAGGATTCGAGTTTCTGTAATAAAAGTTGATGGTTTACCTTCTACCTATTAAAGGCACTCGAAAAATCTGTGTATACCGCATCAACATACGAGTAGTATCCTCTATCAATTTCTTTTGTTAGATCAGAGATAAAACTAGTTCAATTAGTCTGAATGGAACGACCACTTCTAAAACCGTGTTGATGAGTTGAGAGAAATTTACTAACATGTCGATATAAAACAGGATAAATTAGGGATTCAAAAATTTTGCCCAAGGTTGAAAGAATTGAAAGAAGAGCAATTGGTCTTAGTTTTTAATATTGTCCTGAACGCCTTTCTTATAAACAGGGACAATTCTAGATCTCCTTAGATTATGAAATGTGTAAAGAAGAAGAGTACTAAAAGCCAGCAATCTGAAGTACCAGAATAAGAAGCCGGCTTGTATCTGTACACGCGAAATAAGCTCACACAGACAAAATGAGAAGCCGAAACGTCATCGATAAGTTCGTCGAGGTCACTCATACATTTTAACGATCCTGCTTCATTTAATGTCCAGTGACGTTGCGTTTAAAAATTATAACTAAGTCTAAGTTTCATCCATTCTTCTGGAAAAATCCTTCGGCAAGAGAACGGTTGTAGATTCTGGCTAACGGTGCAGCCAGTACATCGGCACACCGTTTTAGAGAATAGGGATAGATAGAAGTTCTTCTAAACAACCCAAATATCGACTTATAATACGCAACGCAAGCTTCGAATCCAGCTCATTCATTAGATCATAATTGAACTGATCTTTCATGTTGTGCATTAAAACTTATAAAAATGCATTATTTTAACTGTAAAATCACGTAAGTAAATCAGCGAAATTGGCAAAATTTCGTATACGCGCGGCCTCTTAATCCGTCAGGCCTCCTTATGGAGACGCGACAATAGGTTTTTAATTGTGTCTGCTAATGAGGGGCTTGACGGGCAAGAAAAGTAATAGAAAACATGCATTATGCCATGTTTGTTATGGCTATCCAAATAATTTCTAGAGAATTGGAAATACAATATCTTAATTTGCAATTGTTTTGGTGTACAAAAGTATACCTAATTCTATTCTATACAACCTAAAGTCAAGGGAGATTTGTAATTTGCATCCGCAAGCATAGGTAACACTTCCCAATGCATTAGATACCTATTCTATTGATCTAAAACAATGGACTATTAGCCAGCTGTGCCTTCGTGTCTCAATCAAGAACATCCTTAGTAAGATCACGTCGCACTCCGATTCAATATTGATTGAATTTGAATGTTTGTTAATTATAATGATTATTAAGGTCGACCCATTATTTGCGATTAACGGTCGTTGAGTGCATGGAAGCTTTTCCGTAATCAATCGACCTTAAAAGTACTTGATGTGAGGTCGTTTTGGATATTTATAGCTGCTATAGGCAAAAGTTCTTTTATTTTAAATAATTTGCACGAGTATTGGGCTTTTCTTTAAATGTTCTTTAGAATAAATTAAAAAATTGTAAACTTGACAATTGTCTATATTTTTGGGTTATAAAGATATTTATTATTTTCATTTTGTGGACTAGAGCAGAGGTTCCCAATTTTATTTGGTCATGGAACCCTATTTGATCATACTTTGTTTGGCGGAACCCTAGGGCAGGCTATTTTGATAACTAAAGTGTTTAACTTGTAGTTGGAATATATTCATGTTAGACTCGAAAGAAAGGATAAATTGTAAATGAAAAATAAGTATGTAAGTAAATTGTTTATTGTAACAAAGAAATACAATGTAGGTAATTATTTTAGTGTGAAGAATGACATTTTTTCACATATTTTCTGATAATAGCACAAAAATTAGGCTTTATGTCTGACAAAAAACGGTTGGCGCAGTGGTTGAGCGTTCGGCTGCTGCGCTGCGTGTCGCGGGTTCGATCCCCGCACGGAACAAATATTTGTATGACCTACAGATAGTTGTTCCGGGTCTGGGTGTCTTGTGTATGTGAGTATTCATGTTTGTGAACGCACCCACGATACAGGAGTAATTCCTAGTGTGGGGCAACGTTTTTAAAAAAAAAAAAAAAAAAAATTGAACGCGAAGATCTGGAGCTGCATCCAGTCTGTTTCTGTACTTGTTTTTGGTGTAAGAGTAAGATGAAAAACCTGTCTCGCATCGGTAAGTCATCATGTGTTCATCTTTGAGTCCAATCCAAAAGTCATTCAGATTAGAATTTTCTGACTGGAATTTTTTGTTTTAGAAGAGATGAACACTTAATATCAATCAAATTCTCATACTCTGCCACAGTTAGCACCAACGGTTTGGTATGATTTACGAATGGATTCTGTACCCAGTCGATGTCCTGTATCTTCTCAGGGAAATACTCTTTCAAGGATTTTATAAGGTTAATCAAATGTTCATGTATGTTTTTTTCCACATCTGAGGTTACTTGTAACTTATTTTCTTCCAGAAAGCCATTTAAGGTGGACGCTCCAGGGTAGCCCGCGAAATTCAAATTTTCTTACGCTTTTTGCAATTTGCAGGTCAGTGTCAGGTTGTGTCTTGGTCAAAATTTGTCATGATTTCATGAAATACTTACATTTGGCATCAATTTTAACTGAGAGAATTGTATTGATGATTAAAATCAAATTTTGACCCGCAAATTGACAGACAAGAGAAAAACATTCGTATTTTTTTTGTTCAACACATTCGATCCAAAAGCCAAGTTTGTTTTTAAGTGAAGATATTTTGTCTCTTACTGTAAACGTAGTTACCGTAATGTAGTTACGTAATTATTTAACTCTCGGACATACCGCGGAACCCCTGTGACCCTTCGACGGAACCCCAGGGTTCCGCGGACCACCTTTTAGGAATCGCTGGACTAGAGGTGAATAGCTCCATCTCCATTTATAACGCTTTTTTGACAATATAGGTAGCTAGCCTGGTACCTACATCCCTACTTCGAATTTGTTATCAGCAGTAGCCATTTTACAGAATCATAACCAAACTGAGAGCTACCTTAGTAGAGGCTGTTGCCAGATAGTTGTGAACTTACAAATTAGACTGCTGTTGCTAAACATTCATCAAAGCTGCGCTTGCGCAACTCCAAAAGACAATCTACACCAAGATGGTCTTAGTTTATCGCACTTCGAAACCACTTGGGCGTCATGTTTAAATGAAAGGGTTTTTACTGTCCGTGTGACCTTACATACCTATCTTTAAACAATCTTCAGTGATGTCACAAATGTTTAGTTCTCTAAGCTGTTGCAGAGAAGGCATGTATTGATATCTGGTTCTCAAGAATATAAATAATAACTTATCATCACGCTTGTGATCTTTGAAAGGTTAGGCAGAGGCGTACCTATAGCATAACCACATTGTGTCAGCTGCGGTTAGGTCCTTTAGAATAGATTGATAAGGTATCGTTATCAATCGGGCACAAATCCAGACTCCACGCTGCTTCTGAGAAAATCCAGATGGAAAAAGTAAAATAAACGAATTCAAGACTTTTAATTTGAGAAAAGCCACAACACTATTCCCAACCACTGCAGCTCTTGAAAGCCAGAATCAGCAGTGGCGACCACCAGAAAAACGCCGAGGCAATGAAGCTCGACGAGTCCTGGAGTAACGACTAAACTGTCTTGGGTCCTGCAACGAAATTAAACAGAAAAGAACAGCGGAGGAGGAAGACAAAAACATACTTATTTTCCACTTCTCTCCTTATCAAGCAGGAGACAGAACAAAGCTAGGCCAAAAGGCACAAAGGGACATTAATTACGACTGAGACAAACCCAGTTTTCAAGCACCATCAATTAATATTTGTCTACTAGCTGTGCCCGCGACTTCGTTCGCGTGGTTGTCGAGAACAAAACAACGTCGTTTAGATAAGAGTATATCACCTTTTTGATGATTTAGATAAGAGTCCTGACTTTGGTATAGTTGATTACGTTAATGCTTCTCTATATACTATGTTAGCGGTGGAATTACCCGGAGCATATACAAAAAGGTTGTTTGGGTTGCTAACACGTGATAGAGAAACATAGAGTTGGCCGTGTGAAAAACAATCAAAAGTAAGGTCTACACCCGCAACGGATAACGTCTGGCCTTGGGCTTTATTAATAGTCATAGCGTAACAGAGGCTTACAGGAAATTGCACACGTTTGAAAGTAAACGGAAAATTATTGGGGATAATGGGTATCCTGGGAATGAAAACAACATCACCGGAGCCGCAACCTGTTAAGATTTCGGCTTCGATGACATTTCGTTGGAGATTTGTTACTCTCAACCGAGTTCCATTGCATAGTTTTGGTGGGCTTAAATTTCTGAGTAGAATGATTGGTACTCCGACTTTTAAATAAATTTTGTGTGCTGGAAGACCTGGTGTATTTAGAGAGTCTAAAAACTCTACTGGATAGTGGGTGGCATCTCCTTCTTCTAAAACCGTGTTAATAGATAAATATTCCCTACTTTCTCCAGAAACATGTACCAATATTTGAGAATTTATTGCTGCTGCTTGGTCGTTGCGAGGTGCCAAAATAGCTCGTTGGCATAGCCAAGCAGCGTCATGGTTCGAGATCTCTGATGGATCTCCGTATACAGAGGAAATGAGTTCCTGCTGTGAGGCAACAGAAGAACACAGGCTTTCGACTAAAGTTACTTTACCTCCTTCTTGAGTCGGGTATGTGCCGTTACCAATTTGAAGTAGTAAATTTGAGAAAACCTGCGCGTTTGCGTCACCTCCCAAATATGCTCGCATATTAAAGCTCAAATTAGTTAATATGACACTACGCCATAAAATAGAGCTCTTTAAACAGGCACCTATTTCATCGGCCCTCGTTCCTCTGGGTATTATAGGGAGTGTCTGCCTGAAGTCTCCACAGAATAGCACCGTTAAGCCTCCCATCGGTCGGTCATTTTGTCTTATATCTCGCAACGTTCTATCTACAGCTTCCACAGCTTTACGATTTGCCATCGTACACTCGTCCCAAACGATAAGGGCGCAATCGCGTAAAACCCTTGCTTTATCACTATTGCGAGACACGTTGCAAACAGGGTTTTCTGTGCGGTCCAAGTCGATTGGTATTTTAAATGTTGTATGTGCAGTTTTTCCTCCTGGTAATAAAGTGGCAGCTATTCCTGAGGAAGCGACGGCAAGGGCAATTTTGTTTTGGCTCCTTATTTGAGCCAAGATAACTTTAGTGAGGAAAGTTTTACCTGTTCCACCAGGTGCATCTAAAAACAGCATTTCTCCTAATGAATGTTCTACACTACAGCATACTCTATCAAAGATTTGACGTTGTTCTGTCGTCAAATTTGAACAGCCATTTCGCAATATTTCTGCTAACTCTTCGGGGTTGTAATTTATTTCAGATGTATACTCCCTATTAATTCGTTCCCCACCAACTGTCGGTGTCGGCAAGCCGTATTGACTGAGGGGGTTCCCTCCTATACTTGTAACTATATCTTGTATAGCCAGCAAAGCCCTATTATGGCAGCTTTCACGTACTTGGTCAGAAGTTTCACTATTTATATTTTGCTGTCTCAAAAAATCTTCGGCAAACGCGTCTTTATATTTTTGCCACAACTGCCCAGCGTCCGATAGGCCACAAAATGTCAACAAAATGGCAAATAAATGGCGCAAACGATGTGGACTATCACTGACGCATGCTTCGGCTAAAGCATCATCCCAATGCTGATCGCCATCTAATAAATGCCGTGCGCGGCAAGCGGCTTGAAATGTGGGATATTCTATATCGTCCACTTTGCGGAGCTCAGCAAAAGAAGTAGGTCCTCGCACTGTGTGAAGAAGAAGGCGTAAATAATAACACTCTGCATTATTTGGGTGCACCGTGTATACTCTTCCAATCACGTGTTCTTTAAAAATGCCGGACTCGCCTTCTACAGCAGTTCCACGTCTCCTGCGATTAAAAACACCTTGCTGCTTGTTATAAGTATAATAATGTGGCACTTCATTGTACAACAGAGACTTAGCGAAATTGTCTCTTTCGCAAAGGCGAAAGAATGCGAGCAAGGTGGTTTGTCTTGGGTTGTTCATTCTTTCTGCCACATTTTCTGGCTGAAAGTAAACTCGCTGCCCGCCTTCCAGGTGCACGTCAAGATGGATGACTGGCGGATACCTTTCATGAATAGGGAAACTCAAAATGCGCCAAACTGCCTCCGAAGAGCTTATGTATCGGCCAGATTGATACCTTGTCACTTCATCAAATTGGTTGTTATTTCTTAGTGCTATCATGGCTTGATCACTACCTTTATTAACATATTTACATATATATTTTATAGATTCGACGCTATTACAAATTTCAACATTAATGTGTGCTTGAAAAGCGTTTGACAAAACTGGAGAATACGGTACCACCCAACTATTATTTAGAATTATTTCTTGTCCACGGAATCTGACAGTAGCTGTGAAACCACCTTGTGACGGTGATCTTCGCCGGTATTGCGGATACCCATTTTCCCCAGCCATAGTTAGTTCTTTCAGTGCTCTGGGGTATTTTTTTGAGCATTGACCATCTTTCATGCACGGTGATTCCCTGTTTAAGAGGCCACATGGCCCGTGAACCATATGTGTTTTTACTATGTCATGCAAAATCGGATCTGCATTATAGTCCGGAAATTCTGCACTTATGACACTGTCTATAGCATCGGGACGAATTTTTTCTTCCAGCCACAGAAGAATGTGCGCGTGGGGTAAACCACGCTTTTGCCACTCGACGCTATACATAAAACAAAGAGTTGAACCGAAAACTTTCTCCTTTGTAAGTAGATTAATCAAGACTTTGAGTTTTAAATGAAAAATCCTAGCAATAATGTCATGTCTGTCGTATGACGCCTGTCCTGTGAGAAGTGCCTGGCAAATCTCCGTCCACTTTGGATTTGTTGTAAATGTTATAAAAAGGTCCGGCCGGCCGTATTTACGGACGTAACAAAAAGCATCTTGCGTTCGTTCGTGCATATACCGCGGACCGCCTGTGAAACTGGATGGCAAAATAACCAATCGACCCAAGTTTTCGACGTTATTATCTGATTGCATGGCGTCCCGCAAGTGCACGTATTCTTCAGCGCGTAACCGTCGCTGGTTAGTGCGAATATACACTAAACGTTCAGTTTCTATTTTTGCGTACATGTCCACAATAAATTGGCTGAACAAACCACGAAATCGTTGCAAATATACGAAACTGTTTTGCCTTATTTGTAAAAGGTAGGAATAGTATTGTTGAGCAGATATTTTTTTTTGATAATTAGTGACTCTCGTAGTAGGGTTCACTTGGTACAGCCCAAAATTGTACCCATCTTCACCATGACAATAAATTAGTGGATATTGCAGGGCGTCGTAAGCTCGGTGGGTTTCCAAAATGCGTTGAAGGCGATCGTCGCGTGTACGCAACACGATATCACGTCTCTCACACTCCTGGTCGACTAAAACAACTGCAACTTCATCTGCGACGGGTGCATTGTGTCTTCCACGGTGTTCACCCACAGGACGTCTATCGGCACTTATAACAATTTTGAAATCATTGCTGCCTTGTGGAATTGACTCCAATGCAGCTTTGAATTCACGAACGTACTGGTTAACGTGATGCAGCAATTCTTGAAGTTGACCCAAAAGCTCAGCATTGAGCTGGGGAAAATTGTGATTTCTAACATTGAGCTGTTGCGTGTAATCGGATACAAAATAAATTTGGAGAAATTTGGGTTCATTTTCTGGCAGCAAAGATCCAATAAGGTGATAAACTTGACCTTGTACTTTGAAGGTTGGCATGAACGGTCCTTCCGTTATTTGTTTTGCCCCAAAGGAAGTCATTTGGAAAGCACTGTTATATAAACGAATATTATCCAAAAAACGGTTCGACTGGGGATGATCGCCATTCAGGAGACTTTTAAGTAAGTGTGGTGGATCTTGGAAATTTGGAAGAACAATTGTTCCATTTGAGCAGCACATTCCATCTGTCTCTTTCCTCCATTTCAAAGCATGACAAAAATTACAAATTTCTCTCATGTCACCCACGAAAGTAAAGCCAGCATAATTAATTCTAGACGAATATGTGAACCCTGATTTTTCCCTATTGTCCCAAGGTAATAAAATATTTGCATCGTCATTTTCCATGGACTCATCAGCTCCGCTATTTGTTTCTCTATTCATATGGTATCGAGCTCGTTCTATTTCTAGGCGAGATTGACGTTGTTCTGCTGTTTCTGCTCGTCTTAGTTCATCTATTCTTTCCCTTTCAGATGCAAGATAACTTTCATTGTTTCTTTGTACACCTACATAGTTATGTCTAGCTATTTGTAATCGTTCTTCTCTTTGGGAGAGAGATTCAGACTCGCGCGAGAGAGCGTGTCGCTCTCGGTCAGATGACAGACGTGCTTGGCGTTCCTCGATACTCTCTTGAGAACGCAAAGTCGCGGTCCGAGTTCTTTGCGAACTTAAGCGCGACTCCCTTTCTGTGAAAGTCTCTGACTCGCGTGAGAGAGACTGGCGCTCCCGATCAGCAGACAGCCGAACTTCGCGTTCCTGGATATTCTCTTGAGAACGCAAAGTCGCGGTCCGAGTTCTTTGCGAACTTAAGCGCGACTCCCTTTCTGTGAAAGTCTCTGACTCGCGTGAGAGAGACTGGCGCTCCCGATCAGCAGACAGCCGAACTTCGCGTTCCTGGATATTCTCTTGAGAACGCAAAGTCGCGGTCCGAGTTCTTTGCGAACTTAAGCGCGACTCCCTTTCTGTGAATGTCTCTGACTCACGTGAGAGAGAGTGGCGCTCCCGATCAGCAGACAGCCGGTCTTCGCGTTCCTGGATACTCTCTTGAGACCGCAAAGTCGCGGTCCGTGTTCTTTGTGAACTTAAACGTGACTCCCTTTCGGTGAACGTTTCCGATTCACGTGAAAGAGCGATGTGCTCTCGGTTAGCAGATAACCGTGCTTCACGATCTTCTTCCGATTCCTGAGACCTACAAAGTCTCATCCTTTTCGCATTTCGGCTACGCAGCGAAAGGTTAGTTTTTTTTCTTTGAGGCATTTTCAAGGAAAATTAAAGCAATAAACAAAACTAACAACACTTATGACTGAATAGCCTACAAACTTAAAAGATCGGTGCGTCGAACAGTCTAGTGTGACAACGTATCGTCTGTTCGTGGTCGTGACTCAACGAATTGGCAACACTAACTTACTGTATAACGATTGGCACTATTGGATTCAAACTACGAAGTAAATCAAATACAATCTTTACTTCGTACTTCAAACCAATGACCAAAGTTGACCAAACGAAACCAATAAGATAAGCAAATACTTTTTTTTCGACCAATTTAGAAAATCGATAAACCAAGCAACCAAAGAACTTTTACGACACACGCAAGAACTTTAAAGACACCTAACGAAACCCAATTTGCCTAGTAAACACGGTGGACGTCATCCTCGCGCGGAAAATCTTAACACCGCGATTCAGAAAATGACGTCATTTGCACAACGCCATCTATCGGATTTAGATTTCAACTATCAACATTAGTTCTATTTTTAGTCTTAAGATGTCGTTGCAAGTACTATACTTAATTGCGTAACGTAATATTTTACTTCTTGAACTCACTAAATTAATCATATCTTTTGATAGAGTGAACCGATTTCGATGAAACAAAAACTAAGTTAATCCTCAAGTTGCGTATAATTTTTGTATATAAACATTGTCAGCATTGAATTCGTAGATTTTACGTGATGTGCGCACAAACAAACAGACAAACAGACAAAAATTTCAAAAATGATGGAAATGGGTTCTGTTACTTATCTTTTCACACGCTGGCTATTTTTTGTTTCAATTTCTTCAATGTACAAAAATGACTTTTCTACAGATTTATTATATGTATAGATTATGTTTGATTTTAATGTGTATGGAATGGATTGAATATGGAAAAAAACGCGAATCCAGGACTATAGAGATCCGTAAAAAGATCCTTGATGAATCACTTAAAACTGTTAGGTAAGCCAACGAGGATGTTCCATGATAACCGAATCGAATTACGTCATTGTAACAATCACAACAATCACACAGAAATCACGATACCTACCATCAAAATCGTGATTAAATATCTATGAGTGTAATTTATAATAACTTTATTTTATCAGAAATACGGATTCGCCGTACGTTTGGTAAATATCAAAGTGATGAGCTAAACAATTTATTAATCACGGCTTTTAGCTTTATCATAAGAAGCGTGAAATAATATTGTTTTCTTAGAATCTTTTCCGCATTAACGTCATTAAAAATAACCCTGTACATCTAGGCAAGTCGGTAGGTACATTCCCAAGGCTACATTTCTAGTTTTATAGGAATGCTCTACGTCTGCGTGGGTACAAGTTCCTCACAAAGCTGTGTTGCCCAGAAGTTTACTAACTGCTTCTGTAAAAAGCAGGAAATTAAGAAATAAAAATAAGACGTATGTCATGTTATTCTCCTATCTAAAAAGAGGGTCCTATCTAAAAATGCTTTCTGAGAATATTGGGGGCCAACCCCCAATATTCTCAGAAAGCATTTTAATCATAATTCGAAGGAAGGAACGGATCTTCGCTAAACGTTTTTAAAATACGGAAAGAACGGGAAAACCCGATGATTTAAGTTACGTTAGCCATAACATAATTGCTAGCCACGCTTGCAAGGAGCAAGGGTATTAAAACTCCATGTTGCTTTGCTCTTTTAACAACGTCCTGTCCTGCAGCGTAATTGAGTTCATGCACCCCAAACGCATATAGAAATGCAGTCGGGAGCTAATATTATGCAGGCGTTAAGATAGATGTTTTTGCTAATAACCTGATAGGTAGGTACCTAAGGAAAAATTAGACTAAGTTTAAAACTTTTTATAGCCTATCACGGTTAAAAATCCGTAAGTATACAATTGATTTATCAGATATAAGTAATCTACTTACATAAAATTTTGGATTGCTCTTAATACGAGCCATACAAAATTTTTCCTGGCATAAGTATCAAAAATCAAAGAAACGATTAATGCAAAACAAAACTCAAAAAAAAAGAAATACATTTTTTGCTGGGAAATATTTTTATTGATGTTTAAAATAAAACTGGCATATTTTACTTCTTCGTTTCAAAGATATTACTGCTGCCTGTCATGGTGTGACGGACAGAAAAATGTTCAATTACCTATATTTTTTTTTACAAAAGCAACCATTCGTCATTGTCCACTTAATTAAATTCGATTCATTTAAAACCGAACATATTAGATTGTTATGCTGATCTCGTTTATTTATTAGCATTATTTATTGAAAGCTTGATTCGACACGTTTCGTCCGAATGTCCGCCGGATTGTCTGACTTGATGAGACGAATTCGTTACAGTAACGTGAACCGCATGGGACATTTTTGTGTAGTGGAAAAACACTTAAAAGTTAATTATTGTAAGAACATAATGCTTTTTTTTTTTTGGGGTTGGGATATCATCCAATGACATCTCCTTAGCGTGTCAGACTCTTACTGACTAAAACCCACCCCTGTTCCTCCCTGCCCTGAATACCCAGGGGCGAGGTAACTCTTTCGAATTTATCCTCAACCCCCGGGCAGGCATCGGCCATGACGGGCCCCGTCCTGTTTGCTGACAACTCTTTGAGACGCGCGTGGAACACTACGCGCCGTCGACTCTCGGGCCTGGTGCTGATCGGACGGCGAGTTACCTACTACTCGCCGTCCGCATTCCCCGGAAGAACAAAATGCTTGGGGTTGTTCCAGAAATAAGAGCTTGGATTTTGAAGTTAGTAAAGCCCCAACAGTAGGTAAGTTTAGCAGGCGGCAAATGACACGTCTGTTATCCTGCGAACGATTATCCTTATTTCCTGAATAAGCAAAAGCTGCTCAATCTGTTTAATTACATAGTACCTACTCATATCTAAACTAAAAGAACACCATGGTGGTAAAGAGAAATAGTTCCATGTAACTTTTAGGTACGAAGTTCACGAAACCGCTAGAGGATCGGGTCTCAGAAAGACCGCGTTGCAAACATTTTGAGATACGGAAGGCCTGAACCGTCACACATCTGTAAACAATTACTTTGAAAAACCAGACCTACCACAAATAACTAAATATAATTCGACAGTCCTTCCAAGAAACGGATTTGGATAAAGGAATCTAAACCAACGTTCATGCGACCATGCCTTCATGGTATGAATAATTCATATCACATGGCAAGTTACTTAAGATGCTTCCGTTCGGCCTGACTCACGATACACGCTGCAGATTTTTTTTATAGGCTAGCGATTGTGGTTTTAAATGATGTGATATCGTGTAGTTATGTCGACGAAGAAGAATTTACATTCTATAAATAAATGCAAACAGAATGGAGAAGTTATTTGCGTGGCTAAAAGACAAGCAAGAAGGCTGAGAAGTTTAGCTGGGAAGATAACTCGTCAGTTAAAGGAAGGTTAAAGATATATCTAATTCGTTGGAATAGGTACGTAGACCTCAAAGAGAGTCATGTAGTGAGAGTGAGTGGGAGTGAGTAGTGTAGTCATTGGTAGACCTGGATATGGGCTATTACAAGGTAGTCAGAAGTTCAAGACCTTTTAAGAATGAGGGAACTTGATCTCGTAAATGACTAGAAAACTGGCAAACAAGCATAATGATGCTTGTAGCGCTAAGGAAAAAGACCTATTTCTCCCGTTTTTTTTTGAAGTTATACTTCTTTAGGCGCGTTATAAATAAATTATGAGAGTGAAATTTTAAGATGCGCGCGCATCACTGTCACACAAAATTCACAGGTTGAAGTTAACTAGAACCGACACCCTGAAGTTAGCTATGGTCTGTGGTTCATGAAGAATTATTGTTTTCCTTTTGTAAACTTTGTGACAGTTTTGTTTTTTATCTTGTTACGCCAAAGAAGTCTAACTTTACGTGCGTACATAAGTACACGCACACTTTTTTTTTTTTTTTTTGATAGACATGCGTTTGACCACTAGCTCACGTCATATTTTACAAACATGTTGCATGGGCAGACCACAAGATTGATTTATGACAGAAATCCCTCACCTCGCAAAAGTCTTGTCGAAGCCGTACTGCTGCACTTCGAAGCCTGGCTGAAAGAAGGTCTTCAGGCTCACTCAGGTTCTGACTGGACACTTTTGCTTCGGTGAATACCTACCTGAATAGGACTGGGCGAGAGACCACGGCAAATTCAATGCAACTGCGCAGAATCCAAGCCGCCTACGCAATGGTTGCCACCATTGCGGAGGCGACTTGGATTCTGCACAGTACTAACACGCTAGAGACTTCTCTGCCGCCGAGCTGCGGTTCCTGGTCTCTGCCAACAGTAGTGAGAGCTGTGCTGACGGAGACAGAAAACTGGAGGGAAATTGCCTCCTTCTGTGAGACCCTGATGGCCCAGAGGCCGCCGCGACGAGCGTGTTCGGCGTGAGACCGCCGAACCCGCTCCGAGAAGGTGTCGAGGAGGGTACCAACTCGACGCGTAACATGCTGAAACCTAATCTGCATCATTTAATTAATGCAGGTTAGCATCTCGGGCGCTCAGATTGGGGACTCTGACTGCCCACCGAGATATTCCAGGGAATACGGCGGCACTGTGATCATGTGCTATCGTGCACAGCGAAGCTCAGGGACCCAGATCCCTTTACAGGCTCCTTAGGGATGTGCCCTAACAGGCGTTGGAGCGGGTTCCGGCGTGGTATTTTAAGAGGTAACGGGGCTTCCTTTGCTGATGGTGATCACCGGAGAGGTTTTAGTGAGGTAAGAATCCTACACTCCCAGCAGGCGTATTTGTTAACTCTGTTGACATCAATTTGATATGCACTTTGCAGTACATTGCTCGGTGGACATCCATTATAATAGACACTACGATTTTCCTATACGTTAAAGCAGCAATGTACGGCAAAGTGCCTATCAAATTGATATGTCAACTGAGTTAGCGAATACGCCTGCTGGTCTTTTGCCCAAAGTCCTGCATTGATTGCAAAAGGGGCATTATATTCATAATATTAAATTATTTAACTGGTTTAGTGCTCTTTTGCTCAGAGCTAAGAAAATACCGCATACCACAATCAAAACCTGCCCTAAGCCTGCCATCTACATGGTAAAAAGAAAATAACCAAGTTCACTACAAAATGTTCCATTTTACGATCTTCTTTTTGCACTGGTAGGTACTGGTTTAGGTGACGTTGAGTTAAACCAGAAATATTATTGGTTTCTCTGCAAATAGATAGACTCAAGGCAGTTAAAATACCCAGTGCTAAATAACATTTTGAAATAAGTAATCCATTACGTACGTAGGTATTATGTGTGTGACCTGTTGAATGTTTTGGAACCACATGCGTGATCGTGAAGATTGGAATCCCATTATAACTAATGTAAATGTGTATAACTCCAGCTTCCTCATATGTGATAGAATAATCCTATACCTATGACAATATTATTTCTATATTAATATACACATCTAATCTAGTTGATTGGACGTGAAACTTTCGCATCTGGTAAAAGGTATAAATAATCGATATTTTCCTTTTGACTTGAGTGCCTGTCACCTATTGAACACCTCATAAAATGCCTCCAAATAGATGACATCTTGAGTGGAACGTACCATATCCCGTCAAGCCCCTCATTAGCAGACACAATGAAAAACCTAAGGAGACGCGAGGGGCCTGACGGATTAATAGTATTTTTTTTTTATTATTGTTTGACTCGATATATATAATTAGTTAATTCATTTACTAGATCTTTATTTTTCCTAGTCATCGCCGTTTGTAACTAGATGTAGGTATATAATTGGTGAAAGGTTAGATATTATTAGCAATTTCCCCTTTCTATGTTTAAAGATTAAGTATCTATGTAATTAGTCTGTAAGCTTTCAATAAAAATACATAAATTATAAAATTTAAATTCGCTGTCTGTCATCCCGGCATAAAATATTTACTTAGGTACGAACAATGAATCCAATGAGGAAAACCTTTTAGGACGCTACTTTAACGTGTCAGGTACCGCGGCGTTTAATATTAATTGTTTTTCAGTTTTTATTATTAATAATAATTAAATATTATTAAAATAATTATAATTTTTAATAAAAAAAAATTTTTCGCCCTGTCTCACTGGTGCGGCGTTGAGTCCTGAGTTCCTGACGGGTAGGAACTAACAAACTATAGGTATTAATTTAAATATTTCAATTTAACAGAAGACAGTAACTGATCAAGTGATCGCATCGCATGCACCCACAAGAATCTCATCTAACTAACTGTTTTCTCAGAAACCGCCGTTCACTTTCGAACACCACCGTTAAAAAAGAAATAAAATTATACACTCACCTTTGTTTAACTAGTTCCCATTAATTGATTACACTAATTTAACACTAAAGTTACGTTAAAACTAAGCTAAAACTAAATTAAGATTTTAAAAGTAAGCGGCGCGTTCAGTCCACGTCTGATCGCACGCGCATCTGACGGGTTGAGGGCCGTGGCCGCGCAATACTCGGTGTCTCTGGTCTACGTCACAGCTGTAGTTTGCAACCTGCTTTGATTGCAATCACACCGAATTATCGTGGCGAATATAATATTAGACTTGGTGACTCCTAAGATAATAAAAAAAGTACCGAAGTATCACTTAATTATAGGTGTGAACGCATGATTGGTTGTTTATGATTTTTAATTGTTATACAGCGCGTTATTTGTGTCTAATTTTATGCCGTGTTGTGAGTGATGATCACGATTTCTCTCCGTTATTGTTTTAGGTTGCACGTTTGAGATCTGTGGGTCAGCTTTATTAGCTAGCCCTTCAATTCGGGGTCGGGTTCAGACAGTGGTGAGATGTTTAGATGTTGTAATTGTAACATCACACCGAACCTTATTAAAATGATTAAAACCCTCAGTTTTTGATGCATTTGTTGTACCTTGAATTCGCAAGTCAGCTAACGGCTGCGCTAAAAAGGTTCATTTCAGCAATGTAACCAGACAGCTTCTGCTGTATGACGTTGGTCTTCCAATGAACCTTGAGTGACGGGTGAGGAAGCAAATGGTTGGTGGTATGGTTTCAACCATAATAAGTATACCCTATAGGTGCAATAAACAAATATAAATAAGTACTTCTAATAAAATATAAAATAAATAAATAAGCGTGTAGTTTCAAAAGTTCAGTTAAAAAATAATACTTAAAGGGTTTTTTTGATATTATTATTTTTTACTTTTAACTGATTTTGTATATAATATTCAAAGCCAGAGGGGAGAAAGCGCAACCCCCTGTCGACGCCCATGCGAAGACATAAAATTATGTATGACCTATGTAGGAAACTTATCTTAAAGCATCAGAGCTTTTAAAAGTTAGTCGTCACGGTCAGTCTATCTTGTTATCTCTATAAAGGTATAGAAGGTAGGTAAGGACCTAGGTAAATACTTGTTAGGAGAAGGACTTACAGAGTTCTACCTGTAAGTGCAATGTAAAAGCGCAATGCAAAAGCGTATTTTCCCTGAACAAGTCAATAAAATCCAAAGTGAATGAAAGGCCTCATCCCACCGGCCCCTTCTACCATCGGACTTGACGCACATGCAGCAAACTTGCTGGTAACTACCATTCCTACCTTGTTGCTATTCCACCAATTCGCACTAAGCGTTTCCAAACGTCTTTCATAATGCGCACAGCAAAGGAGTGGAACTCTACCTGCATCTGTGTTTCCGAACCCTAATCTCTTCAAAGAGTGAAGAGGCTTCTTCTGGGTAAGCTCGCTCCACCGTTGACTCTGTCTCTGTCACCTCTGACCTATACTAGAGTCAAGAGCAAACCCATCTCTAATAAAAAAAAAATGAATATTTTCAAAAACCCGACTGTAAAAAACAACTAAAAAGTTCCAAACAAGTCACTTTCCAAGCAGTCTGATGCAGTTGGTGGCAGTTATTTTAGTTCAATTATTGATTTCATACCACCAACTGCATCAGACTGCTTGTAAAGTGGTCGACTTTCATTTTTTCTTTTTCACAATATGGCGTGTGGTTGTCGCCATTTTGATTACTGTCATGTATTCAGTAGCACTCGCAAGATTAAGACGAATCAATTGACGTAAGAATTATCAAAATCGGCCCACGCGTTTGGTCTCTATAGTGCCACAAAGGAACAAACATACATACATGGATAGGTTGATAAACACATTACTCTCCCTTGCGTCGCGCAGTCGGGTAAAAATGCCTCGTTCGTATCAGTGTGACTGCAGCCCACGAGACGGCGACAGTGACCTCATAACGAAATATACATGTATACAAACTATGTAGCTATGCTAATAACATGAGAATACCGTAAGTTATCTAAAAACTTGGCTGTCTCATCATTCCTACGTCCGAAAGCTTCCGTTACCACTCTAAAAAACTACTTGGTTATCATTCATCATTGGTTTTTCTTGTTGCGGAACAAAAAAGACAGTAGATTAGTAGGTGATAGGTACCTACACATTTTTAACCGACTTTCGAAAAAGGAGGAGGTTCTATGTTCGACTGTATGTATGTTTTTTTTTTTTTTTTTTATGTATGTCCGCCGATTTATCCGTCAGTTGTGGACCGATTTTCAAAATTCTTTTTTTATCCGAAATAATATACTACCAAGTTGGTCCCATATAAATTTTATCGAAATTGCTTCAGCGCTTTTTGAGCAACTGAACAAAAACGAAAAATATGTATACCTCGATGACGTATTGGTGTTCTCCAAATGTTTAAATTCCACGTTCCATGGTATTGGGGTTTTTAGTTCTGGGGTATTACAACTAAAAAGTGAAAAATAAAAAACTTTTTTACAAAAAAAACAACCGAGTTTATTTGATTTTATATAAGTTTGTTTATTGAATTTGTGAAAGATAAGAGAAGAATGATGGTAAATAGAAAAGTGCATGCTCCGGACCCCAAATATATTTAAGACTATAGCCATCCGCCCCAGCTCCGCACGGATACAAATTATACACAAAAACCTTCCTCGTTTATCGCCATTTCTATTAGAAACAGACAAACTTTAGAGAGACTTTGATTTACCAGTTTACTATAATGTCATCATCATCATCAGCCTTTTAATGTCCCCACTGCTGGGGCACAGGCCTCCTCTCTGTGAGAGGGGTGGGCCGTAAGCCACCACGCGGGCCCAATGCGCATTGGTGGATGTCACATGTCTTCTAATTTTTGGTTCTAGGTCATGCCGGTTTCCTCACGATGTTTTCCTTCACCGTTTTGAGAGCAGTGGTGATGAAATAATTTACCCAAAATAAAGCGCCTCCTGGGTTTGAACTCACGACCCACAACTTGTAAGTCGCGGCCGTTACCACTGGGTCACCACTGCTCCTATACTATAATGTAGTGATAGTGAAAAGGGCATCGGGATGATGAATGATGTGCTTGTGTAAGTCTAGTCACTTCACTTGAATGAAGTTGCTCTAGCCCACCTCTGGAAAAGGCTAGTTGCTTCGTACACAATTTAAAATGTTTAAGCCCGTGTACTCTGGAAAGGTGCATCGTCTTCGGAAAAGCGCATCCTACAAATATAAATAAAAATCAGTTGCCGAATGTTTAGGTAAGCGCATCACTTTATAACGGCTGCACCTGTTAGGCTAATTCCTTTTTCGAAAAAGGAGGAGGTTCTATGTTCGACTGTATATTTTTTTTCATGCTTGTCCACCGATTTCTCCGTCAGTTGTGGACCGATTTTCAAAATTGTTTTTTTAATCCGAAGGAATATACTCCCGAGGTAGTCCCATATAAATTTTATAGAAATTGCTTCAGCGCTTTTGAAAAAAAAAACGAAAAATACGTAGGTATACCTCGATGACGTTTTGGTTATCTCCAATTACGAGTACTTATGTTTAAATTCCACGTTCCACTTTATTGGGGTTTTAGTTCTTGGGTTTAACAACTAAAAAGTGAAAAAAAACTTTTTTATATACGATAGCAGCAATCGCGGTCGATTTGCTGTCAATTTTTGAAGAGTTCCGTTGTCTGTCTCCAAAACCCATTTTCAGATCTTTTTGAAATTTAAATGGGACCATTTCGGAATAAACCCCTTTCGAACAAAAAAAGAATTTTGCAAATCCGTCAACATATGACGGGAGTTATGCCCGAACATACATAAAAAAAAAAAAAAAAATACATACATCCGAATTGATAACCTCCTCCTTTTTCGAAGTCGGTTAACAACCGACTTCCAAAATTAAAGAAATTTTTTAAATTTTTAGTGTATTTTCTTTTTTGGAAGTCGGTTGTTTTTTTGTAAAAATGTTTTTTTTTGTTGTGTTCGTAATCGTCAGGACAAGGTTTATAAGAAAGAAAATTTTAAGAAATAGAAAAAAATAGTAGATTTTTATACAAGGGTCGAAAGGAATCAATTCCCATACGAGGTGCTACAGTCGGAGTAGGAATTGGTAACTTTCACCCGTGTTAAACACTTTACTTTTCATTTCGATTATAGGGAAAGTAATAATAAATATTAGTCTTGAATTTCGGTACAGTTTACAGAATTAGTATCCCGCCAGATGAATAGAGGTTTTTTTAAATTTTAAATACGGAACACACCGCATCACCGCCGCGCCGTGTTTAATTCACACTGGCTGTTTATACCACTTTATACACTCACAAGGCCGCAGTATTTTATTTTTAACCGACTTCAAAAAGAAGGAGGTTATTAATTCGGATGTTTGTATTATTATTTTTTTTTTTGTATGTTCGGGCATAACTCCGTCATATATTGACGGATTTGCAAAATTCTTCTTTTGTTCGAAAAGGGTTTGTTCCGAAATGGTCCCATTTAAATTTCATATAGATCTGATGATGGGTTTCGGAGACAGACAACAGAACTCATCAAAAATTTACAGCAAATCAACCGCGATTGCTGCGATCCTATGTCTATGAATTGTCAACACAGTTTAATGGGGAACCACAACTAAAAAGTGAAAAATAAAAAACTTTTTTACAAAAAAAGAGAACTGATGAATTTTTTTACAAAAAAAGTGCAAAATAACTTCAATTTCGGAATTCGGTGTTCCTGGTTTTGTGTCTTCGTTATTTGATACCGACTTCCGAAATTGAAGTTATTTTGCACTTTTTTTGGAAGTCGGTTCTATTTTTTTGTAAAAAAGTTTTTAAATTTTAAATATGGAACACACCGCGTCGCTGCCGTGGGTCGTGCTTTTTTTATTCACACTGGCTGTTTATACACTCACAAGACCGAAGCTTTTTTATTATTTTAGTCGATATTTTTCTTGATTATGTAAAATTTTTCGTAAATGATAAATAAATGATAAATGATGTTTATTCAGTAAATAGGTTACAAGGAACACTTTTACACGTCAATGGTTTTTGTCAGTTTAAGCTAGATGAGGCCGGTGTTTCCTAGCTGACTACCCTGAGAAGAAACACCGAAACAAACTCAGAGGTTAAAGTCTCTTTTAAAGTGTGTACTGGTTAAATCATATGAGAACCATGTACGTTTATGTCTGGGATGAGCTTTTTGAAGAAAGCAACACACGAATTCGAGTGGACCTGTCCAGACAGTACAAGCATTTGTCAGTCATCGCGAAGCTCAACTCAGAACTTTGAGGAGCTCAACGAACCGACGAACAATACCAAAGTAAGGACATTTGAGTAGGCCGCAAAAATACTCAAACTGCCAGACAATCATAAAATCTACATGAATATACCTATATCAGTGCTACCTACTTTTAGTAAAATTTTTGAGAATTTTTTTTTAGATCAAATTCAAAGATATTTTAATAAACACAAATTATTACACAACAAACAGTTTGGTTTCACAAAGGGTCGTTCAACAACTGATGCTGGTGTTGAACTTTTGGGACATATTTATAATGCATGGGAAGATAAATGCGATGCGTTGGGCATTTTTTGTGATTTGTCTAAGGCTTTCGATTGCGTTCTCCATGATACATTGATCAGGAAGCTGCACTACTACGGAGTCCGGGGCGCCTCTCTGGATCTTCTTACTTCATACTTGAGTAATAGGATTCAGAGAGTTGATGTGAACGGCAAAACGTCTCCCGGGTCTGTAGTCAGAATGGGGGTTCCTCAAGGCTCAATTCTGGGTCCTTTTTTGTTTCTAATCTATATCAACGACTTGCCTTACCTCATAAAGGATAAACATGATATAGTGCTGTTTGCAGATGACACTTCACTTTTATTTAAACTCAAACGTCAGCAGGTGGTTGTTGATAATGTAAATAATGCTCTTTCAACTGTAGTTAACTGGTTCAACATCAATAATCTTCTCCTTAACGAGAAAAAAACAAAATGCATAAAGTTCACATTACCCAATGTAATACCAGTGAACACTAGTGTGTCAATAAAGGGTGAACAGTTGAAACCCGAGGATGCCACAGTGTTCTTAGGTTAAACTTTGGATGCGCAGCTTCAGTGGAGCCCCCTTATAGATAAACTGTCCAAAAAACTTAGCTCTGCAGCATACGCCGTAAGGAAAATTCGTGGTTTAACTGATTTAGAGACAGTTCGTTTAGTATACTTTAGTTATTTTTATAGTGTGATGTCGTACGGCATTCTGGTGTGGGGAAATGCCGCCGATATTCAGACAATTTTTGTTTTACAGAAAAGGGCTATTCGTGCAATTTATAAATTAAGTCCCAGACACTCCCTCAGAGACAAATTTAAAGAGATTAATATTATGACTGTTCCCTCTCAATATATTTATGAGAATCTCATGTATGCACATAAAAATATTAATCTGTTTAAAAGGTACAGTGATATCCATAGCATAAATACTAGGAACAAACACAAATTTATTGTACCTAAAACCAGGCTCAAGAAAAAAATAGGTGGTTCGTTTAGATGCCAATGTATACGTTTCTATAATAAACTTCCTAGCCAAATTCAAGAACTAAGCATAAATAAATTTAAATCATTTATTAAACGTAAGCTATGCCAGAAAGCTTTTTACACAATTAATGACTTTCTTGAGGACAAAAAGGCGTGGGATTGAGCTGCTTCAATGATATACTCGTACATGAGCCATTTTTTTCATATGTACTACTTACTGATGAAATTTTTTTTATATTTTTTTTTTAATGTTCTTTTTTGACATGAATACTTGTAAGTATAGTATTATATTATATTTTTAATTTTTTTTTATTGACATTTTATTATTGTTATTTTTTTTTTTTGACTTGAATACTTTGTTAAGTATTATATTTATTTTTTGATTGACATATTATTATTACTATTTTGTTTGACACGAATATTTACTTTGTGAAGTATAATATTTTTAATTTTTTTTTTGATTACTTAATTATTGTAAATGTGAGGACTATGTGGGTTATTATTATTTTTTTCTCCTCCATTTTACAGTAATTTTTAACGTTGTCTGACAGTTTGAGTACTTTTGCGGCCTACCCAAATGTCTTTTCTTTGGTATTGTTCGTCAAGTCATTGAGCTCCTTAGTGGTTTTTAAGTTGAGCTATTCGACTATTGGCAAATGCTTGCACTGACTGGACAGGTCCATTCAAATATGTTTGGTTCTTTCTTCAAAAGACCACTAAAGACACTAAGCTGCATGGTCCTCATATAGAATAATGTGAATGCGAGAACTATGTATGTCGTTATATTCATGTAGATTTTATGATTGTCTGGCAGTTTGAGTATTTTTGCGGCCTACTCAAATGTCCTTACTTTGGTATTGTTCGTCGGTTCGTTGAGCTCCTCAAAGTTCTGAGTTGAGCTTCGCGATGACTGACAAATGCTTGCACTGTCTGGACAGGTCCACTCGAATTCGTGTGTTGCTTTCTTCAAAAAGCTCATCCCAGACATAAACGTACATGGTTCTCATATGATTTAACCAGTACACACTGTAAAAGAGACTTTGACCTCTGAGTTTGTTTCGGTGTTTCTTCTCAGGGTAGTCAGCTAGGAAACACCGGCCTCATCTAGCTTAAACTGACAAAAACCATTGACGTGTAAAAGTGTTCCTTGTAACCTATTTACTGAATAAACATCATTTATCATTTATAACGACATACATAGTTCTCGCATTCACATTATTCTATATGAGGACCATGCAGCTTAGTGTAGCCGACTACCTAATCAAAAGTTCTGTTTTTTTAAATTCGTTCCCGCCTTAGAGAGGGAAACAATTACTATGAGTCCTTCCCGCCCAAAGGTGGAAAACAGCGTCTTCCACCCGCTACTCGTATCAAACAAGCACTATTTTCCGAGTATGAAAAAAACTTTTTTACAAAAAAAACAACCGACTTCCGAACGTGGAATTTAAACATTTGGAGAACACCAAAACGTCATCGAGATATGCGTATTTTTCGTTTTTGTTCTGTTTCTCAAAAAGCGCTAAAGCAATTTCGATAAATCGGTCCACAACTGACGGAGAAATCGGCGGACATACAAAAAAAAAACATACATACAGTCGAACATAGAACCTCCTCCTTTTTCGAAAGTCGGTTAAAAAACATATTTCACCCTGCAAAGCCGGGGCGGGTCGCTAGTTGTACAAGAAATGTAAAATGTATGGGAAAAGAGAGACTCAATAAGGGCCCCTCGTTTTTACAAGTCCTTGACCCCCATCGATCAATTTTGTTCTGACGTGACGTCAAGCTCTTAACTTCATGTTAGCGTTATTAATTTGCGACGCTGCCGAAGTTCCGAGCAAGTAAACTCTGGGAAACTGGGGCTGATCTACCCTTTATCATTTTCTTCTTTTGCGAATTGGTATTACTGATGGTATTCATCGAAAGTCACGATAAATAGCATTAGTAAACCAATTCACTCGGATGAGGTAGGTAGGTAAGTAGGTACATTGGTTCATATCAGACCATCCTGTCTTGAAATGTTAGCGATAAATTATTTTGATTTTATTTAATTCCATTATCTTTGAACTGAGATTTTTGAAGTTAAATTGTAATAATCTAGCTTAAAGATAACCGTCTACCGCAGTTCCGGCAAAGCAACTGTCATGCTAATAGCACCTGGTTTTCCTTCTGAAAAGAAAATTCCGGGTTCTGTTTTTCCGGTTTGGATCTTTTTAACAGACTTTAGAAAAAGGAGGAGGTTCTATGTTCGACTGTACCTATGTATGTTTTTTTTAAGAATATACTCCCGAGGTGGTCCCATATAAATTTTATAGAAATTGCTTAAGCGCTTTTTAAGAAACTGAACAAAAACGAAAAATACGTTTACCTCGATGACGTTTTGATGTACCTACTCCAAATGTTTAAATTCCACTTTCCATGTTATTGGGGTTTTTAGTTGTGGGGTATAACAACTAAAAAGTGAAAAATAAAAAACTGTTTTTACAAAAAAAACAACCGACTTTCAAAAAAATACACTAAAAATTAAAAAATAACTTTTATTTCGGAAGTCGGTGTCAAATAACGAAGAAGTAAATTACAAACACCGACTTTGAAATAAAAGTAATTTTTTAATTTTTAGTGTATTTTTTTGAAAGTCAGTTGTTTTTTTTTTGTTTTTGTTTTTTTTTTAACAATTGTGGCTATGTTACTGTCTTGGTTACAAGATCTTTGAGCCAAATCTTATTTTAATCACTATCGCTTTTTCTTTTTCCCCATTAGAATGCAGATGTAACACATTCTAATATAATATATTTTGCAGTATTTGGCAACAAATGTGTCGAGTCAGCCATCTCGGCAAACTTCGCTGAGGTAGTCTTTAATAAAATAAAATTCTCAGCTCCATTTTACCGAGATCGCGCCTGTTTCAATGATTCCAAAAGTTGTCCAGTTGCGTAGACACTTGAGACACAAAACTACACCAATTTTACATCACAATATCCACTAGGAATCAATAAGCGAATAAGTAATTAAATCAGCCACTGAACTTCAGTTGACAAAATCCCGCCAAAAACTCATCAGTTTTTTGTTGCCATAGATAGTACAGATTATGCAATATAATGATATCTTATGCCATCCAGGTATTAAGTTTATTACTTTAAAATCCTCAAAAATAAATAAGACGATCTTAGATTTGTCCATAAGCTGAACGGTTGTTTATAATAATAAATGTTCAGTCAGAATGTGATGTGGTAGATATTTAGTATGTTTAAAGCTTACTGTAAATTAATTATCTCTGCGTTTTACTTCGGCAAGTAGTTACGTTCGGTACACCATTAGCAATTAACTCCCTTCGATCATATTATTCTGACATGTTTTTATTACGACTTAAAAAAATTATAACACAAACAAACTAGCAACAAAGCTAGGGCTTGGTAAATAGGGGTTGTTACTACATGTCAGTGTGGCTCGTTGGTCTAGAGGTATGATTCTCGCTTCGGGTGCGAGAGGTCCCGGGTTCAAATCCCGGACGAGCCCGTTTTCCCTAGCTTACAAGGTACATCATACTAGGAAAACTGACTAATGCTTTTTGGTTTTAATGTAAACGTTCCACGATCAAAGTTACTTAGAATGGTGTTGAAATGAAAAATTGGTCTAAGTACTATACTATTGCTTTTTGGGTTCTGATTAGTTTGAAGCTGTAGAAAAAATATACCTATGTTAATTATGACTATATTTCTGAGAACTTTGTTTTTTCCGAAACACGTTTAAAAATAAAATCCTCGATAGAAATGATCGTCAAACTTACACCTTTACACTATCCGTCGGAAAATTTAAAACAAACTGCCTAATAGCTGCACCGCATGCTTTGCAATAATGCCACGCAAAGTATAATAAGTTTCTTTTTTTTGATCCAGGTACCCTCGCGGGAGTCCTTATAACACTCTATTTCATCAATGGTTTCGGAACGCATAGAGGACAAATACAAACATTGATTTTTATTTATAGACGATGAATCGAATCTTAATGCAAAACTTTGTTGTTTTAGGGTTTTAATAGCTCATCTCAATTTTGAGTAAATCGCTAAAAGGCTTCATATTTTGCAATATTGTGAGCATTATGTCGTCGCGCATCTCTTTCTTTTTGACCGCGGTCATGTCACGCCCTCACTTTTCGTCGGCATATTACAGTGTTTCTAAAGATCTTAATGACGTAGGAAATTCAATTTCGCCAGTATTATAGGACCCAATGTGTAAAAAAAAACGTAGAATCTTTATTTGCAGCAAACTTTAATGCGTTGGGCGTTGCTACGTTACGCGTTGATACTATTTACTAAGCACCTGTCCAACCTTTGTCCAACTGTGTTTGGATCGGCTTCCAGCCTAACCGCAAGCAGCTGTCGATTTTCGGTCACATTTTCGATGATGGAACGGGCCAAGCGGAATTAAACTTTGCAATTCCGCTTGGCCCGTTCCATCATCGAACCACTAGCTAGAAGTACGGCGATGCGCCGTCGATACAAGGTGGACATCCAACCCACACGCACAAAACGTTTTGGGAACACATTCATTATGCGTACAGCTTTTTTTTTTGTGGTGTGGGAAATCATCCAATGACATTACCCGCTCTGGGTGGAGCGGGAGGGCGTGTCAGACTTTTACCGACGAAAACCCACCCCTGTTCCTTCCCTGCCTGAGTGCCCAGGGGTGCGGTAACTCTGTTAACAATTTATCCGCTACCCCTAGGCATATGCGTACAGCTAAGGAGAGAAATTCCCTGCCATAGTCTGTGTTTCCTGCTAGCTACAACCTGGCAGTCTGTAAGTCAAGATTGAATAGATTAAGGACTTCTAGGCAAACTTGCTCCAACGTCGACCACATCATCGCTCACCTGATGGTGAGATAGTGATCAAACAAGAGACTATCAATGATAAAAAAGCTGCTAAGGATTTAATGTGAATGAATTTAAGAAAGAAATAACGTGCAAGTTTACAACTAGTGCGGCCTTAAACTAGAACTGATCTCGATGAAATCGTATACAATAATTAGATCTAACCTGAACAAAGATAAAACTGTAGGTACCTCGGGTATTTTATGATCTATATCATGCGCGCGTTTTAAGGGTCTACTACCGGCCAAGTGGCGCCCTCATTGAATAAAAAATCGTAGCATAGCTTAGAAAATAAATATAACGTCACGTTTCAGAATCTAACGTCACGTTTGTTACAAATCAAGCTAAAGTAGCTAAAGCAAAAAGAAAGCAGAAGCTTCCGATAGTTAATCTTACTAAGATTTTGTGTAAAAGGAAAATAACTTCCTTCCTACTAGATATAAATTATGACGAAACCGAAAAACTACTTGTAACCTTGGTGTAACATTACTAATGTAACAATTATACATACTAACACTCACATACACCGCCACCCACACACAACACACACACCATTACACACCCATACACATCACACACACATACTTACATGCCCACATATATATATATATACTAGCGTAAACTTGTCGATAATTTGTGTTCGGGTTCACTGATAAAATTAAAATACCTAATAGTAATGTATCTAGAAGTTTACTGAGTAAAAGACGGAGTCCTGGTGTCCTGAAATACAGGCTTGCAGCCTAGTTTAGGCACCAGTCACCCACAATGATAAAGCCATTATCTTAACATTTTCGATGATGTACCTACTGTTTTGTAGTGGTGAGAAAATAAACATTATTATTATTATTATTATTATTATTAAATAGGATAAAGTAGTTTTACGTTGTTAAAACAGGTCTCAGAATGTTTCGTATCCAAAGTAGTAGGCAAAAGTGTCAGAAACGGCCGTTTTAGGTACTTTTGCCTACTACTTTGGATACGAAACATTCTGAGACCTGTTTTAACAACGTAAAATTACTTTATCTTCTTTGTAACAAACGTGACGTTGGATTCTTTAATATTTATTTTCTATGCTATGCTACGATTTTTTATTCAACGAGGGCGCCACTTGGCCTGTAGTACGGCCTTAAGATATTAAGGTCGCAAATATCAGTTTTTCTTAAATATCTCGCTTCCTATGCTTTAAATCGTAGGTACGAGTACTTATTTGCATTCATACAATTTTAGATAATTCATTCTGAGATTAACCCCCTTTTATAGCTTCATCATCATCAGCCTTTTAATGTCCCCACTGCTGGGGCACAGGCCTCCTCTCTGTGACAGGGTGTAGGCCGTAATCCACCACGCGGGCCCAATGCGGGTTGGTAGTCGATTGTTTTGTAGCCTAGAATGATTTTATCGGTTTATCAATCTTGCTTCAACTTATCGAATAGCGTTTATTGTACCTGAAACATTATTTCTAACGCTTATCAATATATTGATCTTTAAAATTCCCAATAAGGATCTAATTTGATACCACTATTTATAATCTTTTTTTCCATCGCCCTTCAAAGCGTTAGTGAATCATTGTTTATTTGAGTCAGGATCCGATTTGCACTTGGTCATTATTGAAAGAAAGAAAGATTTATCGCCAATGCTAAATAATCAGAAACATCAACAACATCTCAAAGACTAGAGCTTAGCTCGGTGTGTGTTGTGTGCTAGACTGTCAGTCATTATTGGGTCGGCCATTTCCATTGGAGCATTCCAAAGGAAATGCCCGACCCAATAATGACTTTGACAGTCTGTTGCATACCACTCTGGTGTATACCACTACCAATTTCAGAGGCTGGCTACCCAAAGTTTGCAAGAAATAAAATTAGTTAGCACTAGAGGAATTACCACTTGCGGGATCTATGGAGCTTTTCTCCGTGTCTCGCCGAACTTCACTGCCTCGGCGCATTTCTGATGGCCGCCACTGTTGCTTCTGGCTTTCAGACGTTGTTGTAGTGACTGGGAATAGTGCTGCCGGTTTGTACTTACCGTCTTACCGAGTACCAGTTTTAGTATAAAAGCCTTCAGAGTTAGGTCGCCTGCTTTTTTCCCGTCCAATTTATAATTGCGGTCTACCTCTTACTGGACATGTGAACAAATATATGCATAACCAGAGGAACCACTAGTGCGTTGCCGAGTTCGGGAACACCGATAGGTACCGAAGCAGGGGCATTGCCACTGGCAATGCCCCTGCTTCGTAGGCGCTTGAGAAGTCTTATACTTATAGAATAAGATACATTGACTCCACCATGGTGTTGACCACACTGACCACCACCACCATGTTTCTAAATCTTCTTAGTGCATTCTTGGCAGTGGTAAGAGAGATCGTTTTACCCAGTAACAGGATTCTGGAGGTAGTAGGTAAATCCATGTTGTAGAAATCTGGTCAGACTGGATGTAGGCTTGCCTGATGGCCGGAAAATTTGGGATAGTCCTGGAATTTTTCATCCTGTTCCGTGTCCAGTAATTTGACTTTTCTGTCCCAGATTTCGAACACCTACTAGTTTTTTTCAACAAGTTACAAGTATTACTAGAGATGCCAGCATTAGCGTTTTACTCCTAAACCAAGAGGGCATACAGACAAACGTTTAAAGAAAATCTAACCTATACGAGGCGGGATGGTAAAATTTTCGAGCTCGCTTCGCTGAACATGATCAGAGAGAAGCATATTACCATGGCGGGAAAGAAAGGAGGCTTCCATCCAGTGGTGGGCGATTTCAGGTCAAATCACCCACCGTTGAATTATTGGAAGACCTTGATATTGGTGATGATGATGAAACCTAACGGCGAGCGGTTCTTGCCCATGGTCCCCCAGTCTAGTTCCCCTCCCAAGTTCCTACCAAGCAAGGGGTACAAAGGGGTACCATGGGCAAAAAATTTGGCCCGTGGTACCCCCGCTAATCGCCAGATAAATAAAATGCAAATACAATCTCTTTACTTAATGCAATAATTGTAATATATTTTATAAGAAGATTTTTATTCAGGGGGTCCCACGGGCAAAAATATTTGCTCGTGGTACACCAAGGGAAACTAAACTGGGCGACCACGGGCAAGTACCGACGGCGAGGCCGGAGTCTGTAATCCGGCCTCGCCGTTAGGCCTTTGCCGAATGGGGACGAAAGCAGGTCTTTAAAAAAAAACTCAAAACTTAATAAAAACAATTTATTAGCTTCCTTTATCATACCCAGATATCATTGAATAAATAACATACATGTCGTATAACTTTTAACGCAGTGAAAGGTGTGAGCCTCATTGCAATGCACCCAGCAAATCGGTCAGACCTTTCTTACAATAATCACAATTCAAATTATCCTAATAAATAATGTATTTTATTTTGAGATGATATTTATTTATTTGTAGACGAATAAAATGCTCCTCATCGCGTGCACCCATGCGAATCGGTCAGAATATTCATAAATCTAAAACTTATCTAATTATTGCGCGGGAAAAGGTAACCATTTTCCCGGTTGTTTTTTTTTTAATGTAAAGGAAGTCGGCTTAGTCGATTTTCGTTTCGTGAACTAAAATATAAAAATAAAATTACAATGCTCGATGGTTTTTTTTTTCACACAGGGAACACTGGTATACTGTACCGGTCAGATTATTATGCTTACATTATAATATTGGTAGGTAGTTATTTTAAATTATTATGGCAAGTTTTTATAGCATAGTTGATACTGTGGATAAATACTAAATGTATCACAATTTTTGGCAAAGAGTTGCTTGTAGGAACTGAACAAAATATCAACTACAATACACCCTCTCTAAGTAACGCAAACACACACTTCGTCATAAACAAAATAATAATAAACTTTAAGACTAGTGGATCTTAAAACTAATGAAATCAAACTTTGGTCGTTGTGCCATTTTTTTAGGATTTAAGGGTTTTACAATTTTTTTGTTTTTTCCTTTTTATAGTATTAATTAGCCTACAATATAGCCGTCGCATTTTGTATTGTCGGTGTCAGTTGATTACGTAGCGCAAATATTTCTGATTCTAAAATACGACCTGAAAAAAAAATTAAAAAAATAGTTAGAATTCGGGTTCGGGGTCTTCTTTCTGCTAGTAGACTTGATTCTATCATTTCTTTTTTTGAACAAGGCATTAAAAGTATTCAATGACTTGTTCAAAAAAAGAAATGTCAGTAGAACGTACTTAGTAATAACATAAACCAGTCAACAAGATGTGTTTCAAGGCTGCCAATGTAAATTTTTTTAAACATTACGCACACTAGGAATTTCTATTGTATCATGAGTGTGGTAACGAGCACCCAGAATACATGCACACGGAATAACTATCTGTAGGCCATACAAATATTTAATAATTGTTCTGTGTGGGAATCGAACCCGCGACACGCAGCGCAGCAGTCAATCGCTCAGCCACTGCCCCAACCGTGTCGAATTTGTCGCACGAAAATAGTAGTCTATGGTACCGTCACATAACAAAGGTTATCAAAATACGTGTGAGTTTATAAACAGAACCGCAGGTACATTAGTCATTCTGTGCCGCAGGCGAAAATGTAATAGTACATACATATCACACGAATTTATCTAATCTAATCTATATCTATCTATATCTAATACCTTTAAACAGCAATTCTTGTATAATTATATGTATAATCTGAATCTCGGAAACGGCTCCAACGATTTTCACGAAATTTAGTATGCAGGGGTTTTCGGTGGCGATAAATCGATCTAGCTAGGTTTTATTTTTAGAAAGAAATTGAATTGCCAAAGAATATCATTTCAAGCAACAGTCTTATCCAGGTACTGTTTAAATAGATAGGTACTTAATTTTATGTGCATTATTTTATACTACTTTATCTAATCTCATCAAAAATACAATTGAAAATATCGTAAATATCGCACCAAAATCTAACATTCCACCGCGTTATGTGATGATGTGCCACCAATTTACATTTTTTTTTAATATCAATTGTGTTGTGGCTATGCCACTGGCTTGGTTACAAGACCTTTAAGCCAAGTCTTAATTTGATCACTATCACTTTTTCTTTTTCCCCATTAGAATGCAGATGTAACACATTCTAATGTATTTTGCAGTATTTGACAACAAATGTATCGAATCAGCCTTTTCAGCAAACTTCGCTGAGGTAGTCTTTACTACAATAAAATTCTCAGCTCTATTTTACCGAGATCACGCCTGTTTCAATGATTCCACATATTGTCCAGTTGCGTAGACATTTGAGCCACAAAACTACACCAATTTAACATCACAATATCCACTAGGAATCAATTTGCGAATAATAAAAACAGCCACTGAACTTCACTCGAGAAAATCCCGCCAAAAACTCCAGCCAATTTACTTAAGCTATGCTGCCACAGATAATGTAGAAACGAAGCTAGTCCGAAACTATTGTGCATAATAATAGTTAATTTCGGATTTGACGATATAGCGAAAAGAAAGTTGTGTTTTACATAGGCATATAATTATATAAATTGTTGGTATTTTTGAACTAAAATAACTCAACTAAGTTGGGTAATTTAATTTTTTTTTTGTGAAAATCTAGTAAAATCTATGATTTGAAAATTTCTAATTTAATCTCTGGTCGAGCAGTACCTACTTTAAAAGAATAAAAAATACATTTTTATAACGTTATTTTGTTATGAAAGGTGTGCTATAAAAAAAACTTTTTAATTTTATTAGAGTTTTCTGTCTGCAACAAACTATTACTTTTGATTTCATAATCGGAACTTTACGATATAAGAGTTCTGCGAGAGTTCTGAGAACTTAACCGAAAATACAACGTATATTTGAGGAACGTATAGGCATTTTTTTTTGGGTTGGGAAATCATCCAATGACATCTTCCGCTCTAGGGTGGAGCGGGAGGGCGTGTCAGACTCTTACTGAATAAAACCCATCAACAGGGATGGGTTTAACTAAGACCCACCCCTGTTCCTTCCCTGCCCTGAGTGCCCAGGGGCCAGGTAACTCTTACGAATTTATCCACAACCCCTGGGCAGGCGTCGGCCATGACGGGCCCCGTCATTATTGCTGACAACTCTTTGAGGCGCGCGTGGAACACTACGCGCCGTCGACTCTCGGGCCTGGTGCTGATCGGACGGTGAGCTACCCATTACTCGCCGTCCGCATGCCCGGGTAACGTATAGGCATGGAGGTGTGTTTCCATTCAAGTCAGAGAGTCAGGGTTAATTAGTGTCTTTTTTTTCAAGATTTATTATGTGGTGGCTTTTCTACTTGAACTTTACTCGTACAGATAATGCATAAAACGCTATTTTTATAGCGCTATTGCATTTTTTTGTACTTTTTCGTTGATAGTGCTTATTTTTGTGTTTGTAAAACCCCGGGTCTTGAAGGATTAAAGAAAGTTAACGCATTTATCCGCTACCTAACTCTCCCTAAGTTTGTTCTAGAAAATCTGGAAAATACTAATTGTCTTATGTCAAAACAGCATTTTGACTGTACATATTTTGTGTGTATTTCGCCCTTTTTTGTGCATATTTGCACGCAAATTTTGGCATTTTAATAGTGCACATAATTCGATATCTATTGATAAGGTTTTAGTATACTTACATACCTATGATATAGGCTAATTAGTTTTCTTAGTATCCTTAGTCTCCTCCTTGGGCTGGCCCTTGCCCAGCAGCTTGGCGAGCGAGTCCCAGATGCCGCCGAGGAACAACGCACAGAACAGGTTCTCGAAGGGCACGAAGGGATCGTGGATACCCAGGAGAATTGATGATAGCTGTGGAAAAAATCATTTAAAATATTAATCTACCAAAATATAGTAATTCAAACAAGATAAATCATTGTGGCCAGTATACAAGATTCAGACAGACTTTTTTATTGAGGGAGGGAAATCTGCCGTGACTTCTCCCGGTCTGGGTGGAGCGTGTCAGACTCTTACTGACTAAAACCCACCCGTAGTCGTTCAGTTGCCCTTGCTTTCAGCTGAACACCTGAACTTAGTACAAATTGCCCAATAATTTTAACTTTAGCCTTCTCTGTGTAAGCAGTAGGCTGTAGGACCTAGTACGAATAATAATTTGTGGCTGCCACATGGTTTTGAATTGTCGGTTCTAGGACATGCATGTTTCTGCAGGATGATTTATTACCTAAATTACAATAATTATCATCTTGTTTTACGCTTCGCTTGCAAAGCAAATTAAATTGCTGACTTACATTTATATTTTTTTACTGGCAACTTTAGTTAGTCATATCGAATAATCAACTAAATTGATACCCACCTTAAAGTAAACGAAGAATATCACTATGCCGAAGTACACCAGAGCGTGTGGAGCAGAAATGAGGTCAGTCTTCTTGTCCAACACGAATATAATGGACGCAACCAAAGAGGCCTTGGTGTAGCTGAAACGAAAAAAAAAAAACAATTTAAAAAAGGAACGTTTGGCTAACCCTTGAACTAACTACGTCGTGCGTGCTTGCCCTAGGTTAAAAAGCGAGCTTACGTCTATGGTTAGTGAGGGTTATAAAGGGTTACCTTTGGTGGTTCGGCAGGGACCTGTACAGTAAAGTTACTTAGAAAGCCAGAAGTTATTGTTTTTATTAATTGGGTGTTACATGCAGTTCTCAGGCAGATTAAGAGAAGGCTATTCAATTATTTAAATACTACAGCATAGCTCAAAGATCCATTCTCTCTTACACTCGAATGTGAAATAGTGAGAATAGGTCAAACCGTAAAAATTAAAAAATTTAGGCAGGAAGGAGGTAACAGACCGAACTGACCTTGATCCAAAAAGGATATCGTCACAAAAGGAATGTGGCGTTCCACAAGGAGGATAAACTAATCAATAAAAAGCCTGCGTGAACTCAAGCAAAATTTGGAAAGATCTAACCTAACCCAAACCCAAAGAGCGCTCATTCAAAAAATTGTTGTATTATACTTACAAGCTAGGCTGCATGGTTTCCATTGCTGTCGGTGTCCAGGCTCCTCGGATGAGTCGCTCCACCAACTTGGTGAAGCCTGCACCGTTGCCTTTCAGGGTTCCTGAAAACAGACGAGTTTTTGTTTAACTTAATTAGTTTTTGGGTTTATAGGAAAACAATATTTGCGATGAGAGCAAACATGAAAAAAACAAGTTGAATATATAGAGTGTTAAATCCTGCTGGATTAAACTCTCTATAATTATAGCCTGCCAGGATAAAAAGAACTGAAAAGTGTTCGGCCTGACCAAGAATTTTTTTTGTGTGGGTGGCAAATCATCCAATGACTTCTCCCGCTATGGGTGGAGCGGGAGGGTGTGTCAGACTTTTAATGACTAAAACCCACCCCTGTTCCTTCAGTTGCCTAAGTGCCCAGAGGCGCTGTAACTCTGTGTCGAATTTTTCTGCGACCCCTGGGAAATGTGTTTATCAGCTGTTTTTCTGCCCAGGGGTCGTGGATAAATTCGAAATTGAGTTATCGCGCCCCTGGGCACTCAGGGCAGGGAAGGAACAGGAGTGGGTTTTAGTCAGTAAGAGTCTGACACGCCCTCCCGCTCCACCCAGAACGAAAAAAAAATGTATGTATGTTCCTTTGTGGCGCTTTAAAGACCAAACGCGTGGGCCGATTTTGATAATTCTTACGTCAATTGATTCGTCTTTAAAGACATGACAGTAATCAAAATACAATATGGCGATCACCAGACGTCATATTGTGAAAGTGGGGTATCAAAATAAAGAGTTCGAGGAGGCGATTCCAAAAATATAACTCACTAAAATGTAGACAAGACAGAATATTTTCAAAAAACCCGACTGTAAAAAACAACTAAAAAGTGCCAAACAAGTCACTTTTCAAGCAGTCTGATGCAGTTGGTGGCATGAAATTAATAATCGAACTAAACTGAGTTTTTTTACAATTTCAATGCCCGTTTTACATAATGTTAAGATTGTTGCTTAGAATTATATAGATTCAAGTTCTTAAAACTTAACAGACAGATGTGTTGCTGGGGAGTTTGTTGGCCACTTCTTCTTCACAGCTAAAACACTAGGAAGTGGTGACGGGCGGGCGTTTTTTGGGGGACTGTCTTTATGTAGAACTTTGACGTTCAAAAAGTGCTGGTTCTCAGCCTAGTTTGAATAAATGACTTTTGATTTTGATTTTGATTTCCTATTTGTGGCTTAGAACGACGGATGCTGATAAATATTTTTTTATAATCACAACTAATTATTTATTCACACAGCAAACTAGTATGAACTGAACTACATATCTTCATACTTTTCAGAGTACTTTTCAATCTACCAAAGTATCTTATTTGTAACAAAGCGCATCATGTCAAGAAAATTGGTGACTTTAAAGATTCCAGAAAAAATATTAGGATAGGGGCAGGTAAATCATCATGATGATAACTGCAACTACTGTTTACAAATATCTCGGTAAGTAAGAGATCAGAAGTCCAAAACAACAAAAATAAATTTACTATGCTTAAGCGGGAAAAAACATTTAGTATCTAATCGAAATAAGCTAACATTTGTTCTGTGAACTAACCAAACATAATCAGATTAGGTAAGTACGTGCCTACCAGATTAGCAAAGATATCACTAACACTAGGAGTTACCTAAATTAAGGCCTGAATAAATGTGCATGTTATATGTATGTCCAAGCGAAAATATTAGGCGTTTGTTGTTACTGAAAACGGGCTTTCGAAATCTGACTTACCGACTATAATCATTATGACGTAAGCATTAGGGTATAATTTCCCAGCGTGGCTGACTCCATCATACACTTTCTTTGCGCGGTAGATCTCTTTCATGGCTGAAGCGACTACTTTGACTGGTAGAAACTTCGCCACTTTGTACCCCACGTCGAATGGTGTGTAGAATACTAAGTACCTGGAAACATGAAGAGGAAAAGTCAATAAATAGATAGTAAGTAGGTATTTAGGTACATCCATCTGCCTGCGCCGAGTACCTATTAGAGCTTTTCGGTCACATAGCCAGGACCTCGATGGACATAACCTCGAACAACTGATGGCTAGCAAAGTCGAGGGCAAACGTCCGAGAGGTCGTAGTCCTCTCAGATAGTCGAAAAAAAAAGAAAAAAAAAAAAAAAGATAGTCGATCCAAATCCGCTCTACGCTGAATAGGTACCAAGCTTCATATTGCGTTCCACGATGCCAAAGATAAGAACAGGTGACGCAACATCAAGTTAAAGATTAGGTGCTTACTCCACGTTCAGGGAATCACGACCCACAGTAATGAGGAAAACGACGCCTGAGCAGGATTTAGGTAAGTATAAGTTTGAAACTCGTTCGCCAGTCAGGGAAAAATGATTAGCTGATCTCGATTCGTAAAGAGCAAGGTAGAGTAGAAAAGAGAGTCCTATGCCCAGCATGGGCGAAGTCGGGCTGTGGATGATGATGATGATGAAGGTAGAGTAGGTACGATGCTCCATGTTTCTTCTTCGTTAACTTAAGGGATCAAGTCACCTAGCTCTTTCGCTGCAACATTTTTCAAACCGCTCTTTTCCACGAGTTGCATAGATAGTCCGTATCCTACTGGTGGCATTGGATTGGGAACTATGTGCAAATGTGACCTCATAACCTTCCTTGCCACAGCCAAAGAGAATAAGAACTCCCTTATCTGAATCCTACCTCATACCCATATCTTATCCTACAAGGTCGACTGGTCGTCAACTCATCAAGAGTCCCTTTGAAGAGGTCTTCAAAGCAGCTACATGACTGCAAAAAAACTAAATATTCCCTTCGTAATATCATATCTTGTCCAATATGCATAAATTTCATAATTTTGGCCAGCGTCCCGATACATGTTCTGTTGATAGGTGCATTGTGAAATGTATGTCCACCGATTTCTCTGTCATTTGTGGACCGATTTTCAAAATTCTTTTCTTATCCGAAAGAATATACTTCCGAGGTGGTCTCATATAAATTTTATAAAAATTTCTTCAGCGGCTTTTGAAAAACTTAACAAAAACGAAAAATATGTAAACCTAGATAGAGTTTTGGTTTTCTCCAATTACGAGTATGTTTAAATTCCACGTTCCATGTTATTGGGGTTTTGAGTTCTGGGGTTTTGAGTTCTATAACAACTAAAAAGTGAAAAATAAAAAACATTTTTACAAAAATAACAACCGACTTCCAAAAAAGAAAATAGGTACACTAAAAATTTAAAAATTACTTTAATTTCGGAAGTCGGTGTCAAATAGCGAAGAAATAAAATACAAACACCGACTTCCGAAATTAAAGTTATTTTTTAATCTTTGGTGTATTTTCTTTTTTGGACGTCAGTTGTTTTTTTTTGAAAAAATGTTTTTTATTACCTAGAAGTGACGTAAAGAACCCCCACTTCTGAACTTGGATGCGTTTTATCTTTGTAATTTTTAATTGGTTTGGTAAATCAAACAACATGTGTCCATTAATTTTTGGTAATCTAACTTACGACTAAAATAATTAATATTACGAGTATTGTACAAAATTATCCCTATTCTTGTAGGGGAATGTCTCTTAGTTATGAATACCTATGATGACGATCAGACTACCTACATACCTATTGCAAATTAGTGACTTGTGTAAGTAACTTAACAGTAGTAATAAACAGTTTCATGAAGAAATGCCTTCCGTAAATGGCGGTCAGTTAATGACAATAGGAACTTTAATAACGGATCCCACATAAGGCAATGAATAGCGCTATATCATGATGCCAATTAATTTGATGACTTCGGTATTGGTCAGTGTCGCAGATGCGAGCACAATACATACTGATTGCAGAACTGCTATTAGGTATGAATTCTAAGTTTCCAAACAAGTTTTTGTTTTCCTCGACCTTTACAAAGAGACAGGAATTCGCCGCATCGCCGCAATAACAGCTTTTATTAGTTTTATGAATACATTAATCGGTTAATTCTTTTCATTAATTGATTTTAAAATCACTGGGAGCCTGATAACTCTACACCTAAACTAACCAATACAAGTAGGTACTTTATTTAGAAGAAAGAAAGAAAGAAGAATTCTTTATTCTGTATAGTCCTCTAAACTGGGTTCACTTTACTGTGTTGTTGCCTTCTGACGGAGTTGATTGTGTGTTCTGTACTAAGCTGGACGCATCGTGCGTCCAGCCAGTAATGGGATGGGACTCGCCCGTAAGACAGCGCTGTCCGAGAGTGGACGCATTATTAATTTATTACACATGAAACAACATGTATTAAACTAAAACACCTATACTAAATTATAAATAATTAAATGGTCTTTAAAATGGTGAAAGTTTAATAAAAATACGCTGTATAGTTTTTGCGTGATTCTCAATTTTTTATCCGCGTTAGACATAACTTTACAAATTAATTACACTATGTTATAATAATAAAATTTCAGATATTCTTAGATCAAATTACGACGGAAATTGTCTAGAGTAACATATATTTTTTTCAAAGAAATAAGACTAGTCGTTTAGACGTGATGTTCGATTAAAAACCATTAAAAGTCGTATAACTGAGCCTTAAACAGATTCGTTTGATTGGTGTATCCAGCGCCACGATACGTCACAATGTGCCTGTAGCTTTAAGGGCAAGAAAGATTAAACATACCATGTGACAGTTCCAATAATGAGTTGCGGCGTGTTCTTGAGGGGTGCTAGCATTGGCTCCCCGAGCAGCCCGTTGACCACCATGCCTCCCGCGAAGATCACCAGCATAGTGGATAGCCAGCATGATAGGGGGTGCTTCCGGGAGAACGCTTGTGCACCTGAAAATGATGATGGTGAAAAGTTACTGACGTTCAGATTTAAGCTTAGCTAACAAGTCGTTCAGACGTTGTCCACCATTTTTAGGGTTCCGAGTCCAAATGAAAAAACGAAACACTTATAGGATCACTCGTGTGTCTGTCTGCCTGTCCGTCTGTCACAGTCCATTTGCTCCGAATCTGCTGCACCGATAGAGTTGAAATTTGGTACACACATAAATATCAGTGACCCAAACACGGACGTGTAGGTACCCTAAATAAATTAATTTGGAATATGGGGCACTTTTGGGGTGAAAACCGGCAAATAAAAAATCATTTTTTTTTTAAATGTGTCGTGTCAGTGACCTAAATAACAAATGAAAGGGCACATTAAGGGCCTCGAATATTTTTTTTTCATAATTTTGAAGTTATTTAAGAAAATAGATGAAAAATTACCATTTAAAAAAAAATACAGAAAGTTGTTCTTTACTTATAGATTATAGGAAAACCTACAAGGTGGAGGCAGTTTAAAAAAAAAAACCTGAAAAAAAAATGATTTGTTCGGAAGCCTTTGCGCGCAAGTCCGACTCGCTCTTGGCCGGTTTTTTTTAAAGGCTGGGAAATCATCAAATAAGTTCTCCCGCTCTGGGTGGAGCGGGAAGGAGTGTCAAACTCTTACTGACTAAAAAACTCGCCCGTGTTTCTTCAGTTGCCTGTGCCAGGGTGACTCTTTCGATTACTCCTCCTCCTCCTCCTTTCGACCCTCAGGCGTATTCGCTAACTCAGTTGACATCAATTTGATAGGCACTTTGCCGTACATTGCTGTTTGGACGTATAGGAAAACCGTAGTGCCTAGTATAATCGATGTCCACCAAGCAATGTACTGCATAGTGCCTATCAAATTGTTGTCAACTGAGTTAGCGAATACACCTGCCTGGCAGGAAACGTTGTCCACCTGACGATAGAGTGGCGACCGCAGTCTATATGAAAGATCCAACGTGTGTATGTGTCCACTTTGAAATGTATTTTTGTCGTGTTGTCGTGACCGAAATCATCTAAGATGGCAAAAAGTTATCCGGAGTAGGTATGTCAAAGTTAAGGCCCTACTCACGGTCCAGTGGCGCCCTCATTGAATAAAAATCGTAGCATAGCACAGAAAATAAATATTAAAAAATCCAACTTGACGTTTGTTACAAAGAGGATAAAGAATTTTTACGTTGTTAAAACAGGTCTCAAAATGTTTCGTATCCAAAGTAGTAAGCAAAAGTGTCAGAAACGGCCGTTTTTGGTACTTTTGCCTACTACTTTGTATACGAAACATTTCGAAACATTTTTACAAAAAATCGTAGCATAGCGCAGAAAATAAATATTAAAAAATCCAATTTTGAGACCTGTTTTAACAAAGTAAAAATTCTTTATCCTCTTTGTAACAAACGTCAAGTTGGATTTTTTAATATTTATTTTCTGTGCTATGCTACGATTTTTTATTCAATGAGGGCGCCACTGGACCGTGAGTAGGGCCTTAAAATGTCTGTTGAGTCTTTTTAGCCCTATACTTATCGAAATAAGGGTCTTCTTAAGAAACGAGCCCTTCATAAATAGCCCAGCAGATCATGTAAACTTCACAGGTCATACCTACAAATGCGTATTACATACCTAAGTAAGCAGGAAGGTTCTCCCATAATTAATAACTAACCAACAAATAAAATTGGATCCGCGTGGTGGATTACGGCTAGGGTTGCCAACCGTATTCTAAAATAGAGTATTGTACTCTATAATCTGTAATACTAATAGAGTACGCTAAAATACTCTTTTTTAGGGTTCCGTACCCAAAGGGTAAAACGGAACCCAAGTACTAAGACTCCGCTGTCAGTCTGTCACCAGGCTGTATCTCATGAACCATGATAGTTAGACAGTTGAGATTTTCACAGATGATGTAAGTATTTCTGTTGCCGCTATAACAACAAATAAGTAAGTACTAAAAAACAGAATAAAATAAATATTTAAGGGGGTTTCCAAACAATAAAACGTGATTTTTTTGTTCGTTTTTATACGGGTACGGAACCATTCGTGTGCGAGTCCGATTCGCACTTTGGCCGGTTTTTTTCATAATGCTTACTATACCTACTAATATCAGTCATGTATACCCATTGTCATAACCGAAAAATGTAACGTTTACCTACTGTTGTCCATTGAAATTAATAATAAAATAGATGTTATGTTTGGAGTCACACAATTCTTTTAAAAATTATGAAAAATTGTTATGTGCCTTATAAGTAGAGGTCGGAATTAGGTAGAGTTATTTATGTACTTGCATCGAAATTTTGATATTAATATGAATCTTCCCGGGATTTCTAATGGACAATCCCGTGTGACCAACAATATTACAAATAAATAATAATAAAAACCTCTATTGTTTTCTTTTGTTCTCACAAGCTATGTTGTGTGAATTACAAATGTGGCAACATCGCTCGAGTGCGCATTGGAATTTTGCAATTTCGGACATCCGATGTCGTTGATGTAAATTTGGCAACGTCGCGCGTGCAGTGGTTTGTGTAAAAGTAAATAGCTTTTTTATATAATAAATCACGGGATTTTACTGCTCTTTAAAATTAATCTCGGGATTTGAGGCATATCCATTTATTCTTTCTCTGTATGAAATCAGTGTAAGTACATAAATAACTCTACCTAATTCCGACCTCTGCTTATAAGCCACAAAAAATATCTTTTAAAAATTTAAAAAAAACTCACTCTTTTTTTTAAGATACTCTTTATTTACCCTATCTGAAATCAGATGTACTGTATTTCTTTAAAAAAAAGTTGGCAACCCTAATTACGACCCACACCCTCTCACAGAGAGGAAGCCTGTGTCCCAGCCTTTGTGACGCAGCTGTGAGGCACACGCTATGTTACTTTTTTCAATGATTGCCAATTTTTTATTTTATTTCATTTGCGTGAACCTGGTGACTGTCGCCAAATTATTATTTTTTTCTAGCAGTGAGAACATTATAAGGTTGATTACACTGTAATATACTCTCATTAATAAATGCATAGTTAAGGAGGGCACGTTCCTTCGTCCGTGACTATAACCTACGTAACGCCTACCTGTTGAAGTTCGATTCAGTGACCCAGATTAACGTAGAGCGACTACCGTTTGACCCCCTGCCACCCTATGCCCCGCAGGGCGCGGAGAAACTAAGGAACTATGCAGGCTTTGGCCATGTAGGTCGTAATAATGTCCCAACAGGTGTATAATCTTACCTTACTACGTTTGGTAAGATACTAAAATGTAGGTACATAGGTACCCGTACTGATTACTCATGCTCTATCAAGTTTGGGACTCACATTGCTTTCTGAATGTTGTGTTAAGAACATTTTTAAACCCTGCTTTGATAAATTTTCAGACTAATCTCTATCTCTACAAAATATAAATCAAAATCGCTTGCCGCGTCGTGTCTGTTTCTCTGCTAACTCCTCCTAAACCACGCTACAGATTTCAATTCGGTTTTCATTAAAACAAAGAGCGATAAATGAGGAAGGTTTGTGTGAAGCCGGGGCGGGTCGGTAGTATATGAGTTTACTCGTAACAAATACTCAACTTCAAAGGGACTTTGTGCAGTCTATATTGAAGATAAAAAACTATTTACAAAAAAAAAAACAGCTGACTTCCAAAAAAGAAAATACCCTAAAAATTAAAAAAAAATACACTAAAAATTAAAAAATAACTTTAATTTCGGAAGTCGGTGTTTGTATCTTACTTCTTTGTTATTTGACACCGACTTCCGAAATTAAAGTTATTTTTTAATTTTTAGTGTATTTTTTTTTGGAAGTCGGTTGTTTTTTTTTGTAAAAAAGTTTTTTATTTTTCACTTCTTAGTTGTGTACTAAAAACACCAATAACATGGCACGAGGAATTTAAACATTTGGAGAACACGAAAACGTCAAACGTCATCGAGGTACACCTATTTTTCGTTTTTGTACAGTTTCTCAAAAAGCGCTGAAGCAATTTCGATAAAATTTATATGGGACCACCTTGGGAGTATATTCTTTCGGATAAAAAAATAATTTTGAAAACCGTTCCATAACTGACGGAGAAATCGGCGGACATACATAAAATAAAAAAGGTACATACAGTCGATCATAGAACCTCCTCCTTTTTCGAAAGTCGGTTAAAAATAAAGTTCTACCTTTCCGACTTTATGAACTCCTGCAGCAAACAAGGCTTATCAATCGAATAAATTAAAAATGTTTTTCATCAATGATTTTGCTGCCATGATTTTGCAAAGCAAGGCGAGCTAACTTTTCCTATTTTTAAAACCAAATGACTGAGGCGTAAACATTGATTTGGAATTGGCACTGTATGTATAGGTACCTACATACTAACTAACCCAACGTCTTGCAATCTTGCAGCTGTTTATAGTTCATGTCGCTGCCATAAAATTATGGTTTGCAGTAAAGCGGTACGACCGTAATCGTAACAGTGAAGTGACAGGCTATTTGTGTTACCCAGAGTAAACAGTTTACAGATTGCTTTTCAGTCGGCGCCAAACAAATGGAAATAAATAGGGCTACCTTTATACCGACGAACTTAGTTGGCGTGTGGTAAAAGATAAAACCAATGTGCAGCAACTGGCTAGTATCTAACGACATGATTTTTTTTGGGGTTGGAAAGTCATCAAATGACTTCGCCCGCTCTGGGTGGAGCGGGAGGGCGTGTCAGACTCTTACAGACTAATCCCTACCCGTGTCCCTTCATTGTCATTTGTGTTCCAAGGCCGCGGTGACTCTTTCTAACACTCCCGCGACCCCTTAGACTATGAAAGGTTATAGACGGAGTGTCAAAATCCACCCATCTGAAGTACCAGGATGAGAAGCAGGCTTGTATTTGTACACGCGAAACAAGCTCACATAGACAAAAAGAGAAGCCGATACGTCATCGTTACGTTCGTCAAGGTCACTCACACATTTTAACGATCCCTGCTTCATTTAATGTCTACTGACGTTCCGTCTATAACCTTTCATAGTCTAAGCCGGGTCTCCAAATTGAATGTTGTTTTGTTAAGAAAGGCAGGAACCGCTTCTGCCGGCTTTCTATAACCAAGTACCAAGACAAGGGGCCATGCAGAACATATTTGTTTGCACTTTTGTAAGCACCAAATCTGACAAATTCCACAATATCAAAAATAATGATTACATGAAATTCTCCTGTTTTCTTGACATCATCGGATGTGCGTATTTCCCGCCGCGCATGAATGTCTATATCGCAGATTTTTAAAGCGTAAAATTGACCATAGTATCACCATACGTCATTTCTAATTAAGTATCTACATCCCCAGCATCCTGTGCTAATCTAGGAAGAATAAATCAAGAAGAAAAAATATAATGTATTGAAATTGTTCCTAGTCTCGCGTCTGTCATGATTTCATGAGACAACTATGTTTAGTTGGCTTTAGGCCAGGAACCTGTCTCATGGCATTTTAATATTAAAATACCGCAGGTTAGCTCTACACCGTACACGTGGTGTTTTAACGGTTACTTACTCAATTTCATTGTGCGGTTTGAACAATTATTGCTCTTACATTTTGTAGAGGCACCGAGGACGCACCGGTTGTCCGCGGTCCCGCGTTTTGTTTTGTACCACAAATTAGAGTTAAAGCTCAATTACACGTTCCGATTTCAAGGGACCCAATTTAGGAACAAACTAACTAGAAATCAGCAAGCGAGCGATTACACTATCCTAAATTGGGCTCCGAAGTCGGCAGTGTTGCCAACTCTTACAAATTCGAGTCCCTAGACAGAATATCAAAAGTCGCTATAAAGTCTCTTAAAAACTGATTCTACCAGGAGCGGACTAAAAAATAAAAAGAGCGGACTCAGATTTTTTTGTCTGGGAAAGTGACTGTGAAATTTAATTTAATTTTAAACACAAACAAAAATACTAATAGCCCATTTGTAGCGACAAAGTCGCTAAATTGGCAACACTTATCTCTAAATCGGAGTGATGCGATTACACTATCCTAAATCGTACACAATTTAGGAAGTCAAATTGGGACACTAACTGCTCTAACTGCTATTACACCTTCCTGTTTCCTAAATTGGGTCCCTTGAAATCGGAAGGTGTAATTGACCCATTACTAGTCTTAACCCTAGACTCTGGAAACAACCAATCAATCAAACAACCTAATGTATGCAATGCTAGAGAAACTCTATATGACATGAAGTAGACTCAGTAGGTATATCGCAGAAATTGCAATAAGTATTACGAACAGTTGAATTGAATCTTTCCTAACCTAATTTGCGTAAGTTCTCTTTCTTTCTTTCTTTCTTTCTTCCTTCCTACGTTAATAAGGTAAAGTAGGAAATAGAGCGGCTGCTTGAACATGAATGCTAGATGATTTTAGTTTTAATCTAATTCATTGGAATTTTTTTTTTTCATTTGTTGCTAAAGAAGAATTATTTTCTTATATTTTTTTCTTTCTTTTCTTTTTCTTTAGCTGCGTCTGTCACAGTCAATTTGCTCCGAATCTACAGGACCGATTCAATCACACATGATGACATGAACTACTCTGACCCAAACAGGCACGTAACGTAAATATATAAATTTTCTGTATGGAGTAACATGCGACATAATTTAAAAATAAATAGTTTTTATGTTATAGGTGTATGAAAATAGATGAAAACTGGCCATTCGCTCCGACATATCTTCGAAACTACAGAACCTTTTAAAAAAAATAAAGAAGGTAGTTCATTACTTAAAGCTTACAGGAAAACCTATAAGAAGTCTTAAAGAAAATCAAATATCTTAAAAAAATATCATTCGTTCGGAACCCTTCGCCTAAGACTTCGACTCGTACTTTGTCGGTTTTTTTTTTTTTGCTAAAATCTGCGAGGCACTACGGAGTAAAATTTTCCATGAAGCTGTTAGTCTGATACAGCATTCTGATTTTCCCAAGTCCTTAGGTTTGTTTTTATTCAGACGCTATCGCTATGTATGCGGCGCCCGCCGTAAGGACACAACAATAAGTGTGTTAGGTATTAGTCAATGAAGCAACGCGAACGCCTGAATTAAAGTTAGTATAAATATTTTGGTTTAATTTTTTTCTAGTATTATGAGCATGAAGTAAATCATTATTGATGACGTAGCACTCTGTGGCAACTAATCCATAATTTCGCCCGTAAGTAGTATGGCTCGTTGGTCTAGGGGTATGATTCTCGCTTCGGGTGCGAGAGGTCCCGGGTTCAAATCCCGGACGAGCCCGTGAATTATCACTTTTAGATTGCGAAAGCGTTTTATAGACGGAGAGCTTTCCAATTGTTTTCTCTTTATTGTTTTTGGCAGGCATTATTTTTTTAATTTAACGCCATCTATTTGCCAGGTGTAACAAGACGTAAGATGATAGTCTTTAGGCGTCAGACATGGCAGAGGAGCTAGTTCAAGTAGGTTCTTATCTAAAACGTAACCTCACCATGGAATAACATAAATCAATAATAGTGTATTTTTTCCACGACAAGTCACAAGTGTCCACGTCAGTGATAAGATCAAGCATCATTGCATTTGATAAAAATTAAATAGGATACTTTTAAATTATTTATTTAAAACATTTTTACTTAATTATAAATAGACGCTGTAAGTTCAATACCTATGGATATTGTTATTTTCTTTCATACTTCAATGGGCTTATGCAAATATATTGTGTTCAGATCACATTAGCTGTTATTGGGGCTATTCGTTCTGGATGCTGCGGGAACGATCTATTTATAAATGCGTTTAGGTGTCTTTTATTTTAGAACGTTCCGTACAAATTAGTTTTCGAACATAAATTGATTACAGGATGCGGAAGCACGACGATAAACCCCATTATTTTGGCGGGTTCCATTTAAAAATAAACCAAATACCACTTACCAGATCCTAAATCCTCTCTGACTGCAAGAGCGCATAATAGAGAATGTGCTATGTCGAAATATGGGTACATTTTTAGTTTAATGACCTGGTTGGCCAGGTCCAAGAAGGCCTCGGGATCCATGGTGTTAGATTTTAGTTTATTTCACGGGTTATTATAAATTATTCGCACAACTAAACACCGACAATAGCGTGACACGATGACGCGCGTCCGCGACTAACCGCGGCCGATGTTGCCGCGAGACTGAGATGTGGGATGCGATGCGGATAGCTCGCTCTCACTATTATGTCTAAGAAAGAATGCCTTTATTATTTTGGTCAGACGCAACAAATATCTTATTTTGCCTCCGGAGTTAGCTTTGAGCGACAGGTTGCTTGGTTATAAACAACTCGTGTCAAATACTTCAACATTTTTGTTGACTTCGTTTCAATTCAGTAATAGAACGGCAATTTTAACACAAATTCATAAGTTTCCGTAGTGTAGCGGTTATCACGTGTGCTTCACACGCACAAGGCCCCCGGTTCGATCCCGGGCGGAAACAGTTGCTTTTTGTATTTTAAAACCGGATCATTTTTATTTTCACGCGCTCGCATCGAGGTTGATCAGAGATATCTGAAAAATAATAACGTCGCATATATTTTTGTTGAAGTTCGTTTAGTTTAACAACAAAGTATGAAACGAGTCGCCTTGAAACTTACGTTTAGAAAACTATGATTGTTATCAAGGCCAAGTATGCTGCAAAAACAGATTGCACGACGAATGATGCAAAATTAATGTCGTATCAGATTACGAGAGCTCATTTTGATTGTAATTGAATCTGCAACTAAATGTAACAAGAAAGGGAATTGAATAAAACCAACAATATTGTTAAAGATATATTTGTAACAATAATTTCATAATTTACAACGTATCAAACTTTATAAAAAATATAAGATTATATAATTTAGGAAACGAAAACATTTATAATAATAATAGTTGTTACAATTTCATCAGTCTTTTATATTATTTGATCTGTACACAGCCAAATCTTTGGAAATATGAAATAATAAATAATTTTATTGAAATAATTTCTATATTCTAATTTTGTAATAATTGCACTTGTTAAAGAACACTTTGTTCATATTAAAGAAGATGACTGTTCGAATGTAAATAAAAATGAGTATTCTAGTAGAGCATTAGTGTGCATTATTATTATGAAAACAAGGAAAATTATGTACTTAAGTCGTACATTTTTCATTGATTAGATATGATTTTTTAGTCTTACGATTACTATTTATTCACGGAAGAAGATATGCTAAACTTCTTTTACCACTGATTTTACTGTTGACATTTGCGACCTCTGCCCCATACTAAAAAAAAAACCTGTTTCTTTGATAATAAGTTTTGCCTCCGTATGCTAGCCTTATACTATTAACTTATATTTAAAATGGTATACAACATAAAACGATTACGTGAGGAACTCCAAGAAGACACAGTATAAGTAACAGTTGTTGCAAATCTCGAGCAAGCATCATGTGATTTTCCTTGACATAAGGTTGAAATTGCAACGATTGACGCGCGCTCGTGAAATGCAACAACTAAATAAGCAGTTGACTTGATATTATTACTTTTTGCCTGAAACTCATGATTAACTAATTTATCTACATTAAGAAGTAAATAGTTCAAAAGATTTTGACATTGTTTAAGACAGTTCATAACTCTTTTTAGGAGCTATTAAATGCTGAACAAAGTAAGAATAGAAATTAGTCATTTATCGCAATAAATGAGTTGAGAAAATTGATTTTAAATAAGTATAATAGACTAGTAAAGATTAACTTTCTCTACAACTGAGGATTTAAAAATACATACAGTACATAGCACCAAAAAAAGGAAAATGTTAACATTATTATCCCGGGAGCTAAATATTGGCAAAGGAATGAATCGCGCGAAAATGCGAGAGTCGCCAAATATTTGCGGTAAAGAAAACAATGCTTTTATACAGGATGTTACGGAAATACATGGTCATATATTAAATACTGCTTCTGCTCATCGACAACTTTCTTCAGGAAATCAGGACTTTGGACGGAAAGTCCATTTTTTTTTGAGAATTAATATGATTTCTTTGAAGAAAGTTGTTCATGGGCAGAACCGATATCAAAAAGTATGACCGCGCATTTTCGTTACAGTGATAATATCTTGTAATAATGTGTGCACGTCTTATGCTAACTCACTGGTGTTATGCACTAACTAATTAAAGTTTATACAGGCCTTAACGATAGAATGCGTCACAATACAGGCAGATGACGGTCGTTGAAAGTTAAACTGTGATCTCATTATTGTATTCTTTGACACTGTCGGACATAAATGTTCACGTGATAAGAAAAATCATGAGACAACAAATCTGTATGTATGTAATGTATGTAGCATTTGACTAAATTGCGTGTGTTGCAATAAATATTTTAACATGCTAAGTAAGCGTTATAGTACGTCACAAAATTCGTACAATGAAGGCATTTTTGCGTCCAGCACATTGCAAACAAAGTTGATCATTGAGAGCCCATTTCACCGTTGTAGGATAACAACTATATGTAAGTATCAGTTTATCTGATATATATTTTGAACACTTTTTGAACGAAATTATCAGCTAATTCGTTTACTACTATTTGCTATCAGTGAAACAGACCATGAGACTTATCGTGTAAACAAACCGGTCATGTTGATATTTATGATACATTATGGACAGACATAAGACAATACACATCAATAAACTTAAACTAATAACAAACTGCACGGCAGCGTCCTATGATTGACTGTGCGAGATTTACTGAAAAAAGAAATAAATATACTTAGAATATTGTTTATTTAATTGACCAACCAACAATTTGTATACTCTGGTAAATGTTAAAATAATATTGTATGTTGTTGTGTTGGTTGATATTATAAATAAAACTAGCGTAAGAATAGAAATAAAAAAACACTTATAATATAACAAAATATGCCCAAATTTCGGCCTTTTGCCTCACTGAGGTGGCGACAAACCCTTAGATTATTATAATAATTAGGCGTTAAAATATTATTTAATTTGCAATTGTAAAACAGACATTAAAATCAGCACTCAAACTTTAGGTAAAGCATAATATGTGAATTTAGCGCCTGATTCAAGTAAATTGGCCCAAGCTAGTAGGTATGCGTACGATCAAAGTAAATACTAACACTAGACAATCCCATAAATTTTGTTATTCAGAAAATAGAAGTAATGTCTGGCGGCTCTGGGATCTAACTATTAAGTTCGGTAATGTCTAAGTTCTCAATTGATCTTGGTTTAAAATCGGTTTGGAAATGACGACTGCCGAATGAAGCATTTAGCGTTATTTAGATGGAGTGAAAAGTAACAGAGTTGGCGTATTTGGATTTTGGAAGCATTCTTTCAATGAATTATCTTGAATGAACAGAAGTTTATATAAACTACCATTTACACAAACTAACTATTTTCACAACAGTGAAAGTTAATTAAACTAATACTAATTAACTTATACTGATTAACTTATCCTTTGATATTATTACATTTGTCAACAATGTTCATTCGACACGCTTGCAATCGACACAAACTACGCGCTATTAGAAATTGCACTCGTTTTTTGTTTCAAGGTTAAACGAAAGAATATACAGTTATTTTGCAATTTTTAGTTCATTTTCTTTTTTGGAAGTCGGTTGTATTTTTTGTTAAAAGGTTTTTTTTTATTTTTAACTTTTTAGTTGTTGTAGTCCAGAATTGAAACTAAATATTAAATTTATGCCCGAATTGACAATCGCAATAACGCGAAATATGAACATAATTGGAGCAAACCAAAACGTCATCACTGTATACATATTTTTTAGATTTTTTCAAAAAGCGTCAAATCAATTTTGATAAAATTTATATGGGACTACCTCTGATATATGACCTACCAAACAAAAAAAGAATCATCAAAATCTATTCACAAGCGGCGGCGTAATCGCGTAACAAACATACAGACGAATTGTGAACCTCCTCCCTTTTGAAGTCTGTTAAAAAAAAATACATTCGGTTTTTGTTCACGAGCGAAGTATAAATGGGCCTTATGTAGTACAATTATTTATTTAAGTTCGATCCAGCCGTCCCTTGCTGCCTCCCCCCAGCGACGCCCTAAGCCGAGGCCCGTACCCCGCAGGGGGTGCCCTTAGCGTCTTGTCGCTTAGTTTTTAAGTCTGTAATAAGCCCTGGCTGGAGGTTTAAATAAATTAAAGCCGCCACAGGCAAGTCCGGTTAAGCAGGCGACAACCTCGGTTGACCTGCAAGATGTCCAATCAATTTTTTTTTATTTTTTTTTTGGAATTTGACTATTACTTTCTTGTTTATTTCTACGTGCAGAACCGGTATTTAAAGTATGACTTGTTTGATGTTTCTTTCGCGATGCATCAAAGCTAGCACCAGAATCAATAAATCTGCCTAGCCTTTTCCCAACTATCTTGGGGTCGGCTTCCAGTCTAACCGGATGCAGCTGAATACCAGTATTTTAGATGAAGCGACTGCCTATCTGACCTCAACAAACCAGTTACGGGTAATACGATACCCCTTGGTAAGACTGGTTGTCAAGACTTTCGGGCTCCTGACGACCCGTAACGACTGTCAAAGATCCACGATTGTCAGCCCGACAAAGTTAGGACCAGAATAATCTACTCTATTTTAAACAAGCTTTGTTCAGAGGAGAAGAATCAAAATGTAAATAAAAGCAACAAAATCAATTAACTAATTTCATATTTACCTTATGATCCTCCTTACATGGTGTTGTTTCCTGATATGTTTTTGACATCTGAGTTCCGCCTGTCTTTCTCCGTTATCGGCGATCCTGAGTAAAATATAAAAAGCATGAAGATGTATAATTATGTGCATTTATGGCTCATGTATGAAGTATGGAGATGCTAAGATGCACATGAACATATGCCTAGGGGTAGCGGATAAATTCGTAACAGAGTTACCGCTCTCCTGGGCACTCAGGCAGGGAAGGAACAGGGGTGGGTTTTAGTCAGTAAGAGTCTGACACGCCCTCCCGCTCCAGCTGGGAGCGGGAGATGTCATTGGATGATTTCCCACCCCACAAAAAAAAAAGATGCACATGAACATGCTAAATTGAATTTAATTATTTATTTAATTCAAAGGACTGGTAATATAGTAGATACTGTTTCTACCCATAGAAATGAAAAACTTTCTTCAAGAAACAAGTCAATTCTGAAAAAAAAAAATATTGGACCTCCAATACTAATTTTGCTCAGCTGATGATAACATTGTACAGAAAGGTCAATTTTTCTTAAGAGTCTACTACCGACCAAGTGGCGCCCAAATTGAATAAAAAATCGTAGCATAGCATAGAAAATAAATATTAAAGAAGCCAACGTCACGTTTGTTACAAAGAGGATAAAGTATTTTTACGTTGTTAAAACAAAGTAGTAGGCAAAAGTATCAGAAACGGAGGTTTTTGGTACTTTTGCCTACTTGGCACTTACTACCTACTAACGTGACGTTGGATTCTTTAATATTTATTTTCTATGCTATGCTTCGATTTTTTATTTAGTGAGGGCGCCACTTGGCCGGTAGTAGGGCCTTAAGGGCAATTTTCTTCGAAATTTTTGAAGAAAATTGTTCCTTTTCTAGTATCTAAAATATGACCACCCACTTCCGTTAAAATTAATACCTGTGTTTATAATTTAACACATACATGATTTATCTCAAAAGCTAATAAGATTCCTAACAGATTGCTTCTGATATGAATGGCTATATTTTATATGCCACACGACAAAATAAACACTCAAGGTCAGTGGGTCATAAAAGCGAGAACTAATGGATTTTTAACTTCACATTGTTTGCACTCGAAGACCGCATCAAGATTATAAGGTACGTAGGTGATAAGTTCGATTAATAATGCGGTTTCAACGATGGTCATAGTTGTTTGTATGTATAGAATGATATTCTATTACACGAAGGTGGGTTGGTCTTGGATGTGTGTGTTTCACGTGCACATTGTTTCTGCGCGCCGCTCCGAGCTTACGCACACTAAAAAAAAGTATACGTGAGCCTACACAAATATCCGAGTCCAACCCGTCTCGGTACCCGGGCTTGCGGACGGCAAGCAGTGGGTAGATCGCCGTCCGATCAGCACCAGGCCCGTGAGTCGACGGCGCGTAGTGTTCCACGTACGCCTCAAAGAGATTAGTGTCAACCACCACTGACGGGGCCCATCGTGGCCGGTGCCTGCATGCCTAGGGCTAGCAGATAAATTGTGAAAATGAGTTACCTCACCCCTGGCCACTCAGGCAGGGAAGGAACAGGGGTGGGTTTTAGTCAGTAAGAGTCTGACACGCCCTCTCGCTCCACCCAGAGCGGGAGAAGACATTGAATGATTTCCCCAACTCCCCAAAAAAAAAACCCCCGTCTCGGTGAGATACAACAACTATACAAGATTTTAAATGATAGAAATGCTTGTCTGTTCTAAAGTTTATTCGAAGTTGTAATGATGGTAAAGAGGTAAAATATGATGGGAAAAGCTGAATGCATTTCATTAATATTGTTATGTTCTCATAGTTTATAAAATAAAATAAGTGACCCGCTCTAGCTTCGCACGGGTACAAATTATACACCTAAACATTCATCATGAATCAGTCTGTCTATTGGTGGAAACCGCATAGAAATCCGTTCAGTATTTTCTTTTAGTTTATCGCAAACAGATGGACAGACGCGGCGGGGTAATTCATTATTATTATTTATACAAAAACAATTACAAGAGAAAAATGAACAAATACAGATAGAAAAGCACAAAGGCGCTGCTTATTTCAAAAGAAATTTCTTCCAGCAGACCTGCGACTATATGCGATTAAATGTATGTATAAAATACTAAAAAAAGTGCGGATTTCAGCGAAGCCCATAAAAATAGATTATTCACATCGCCCCCGCAAATGTCAAAGATTTACAGCTGGCTATCGCTCTTTGATATAGAATATTGTGTCGGATTTATGACTAATAATAAATATTAAAGAGATTTGAACTTGAATGTTTGGAATATAGTGAAAGAGTTGTAGATTGAGACATGAGCTCGATTTTCAGTAACACAAAGGTCAGCCAAACGTGTAAAAATCTAGTTCTAGTAGTCAAAATTTCTCTTTTATTGACTTCCAATGGATTTCAAATATATTCCAAAGAAACAACATAATTATATGGGTCTTACTAAAAAAACTTCTGTGTAAAAATGCATAAAGCAAGCGGTCAAATGCAAAGCCGTTTTACAACGTTGTTTGTAAAAATAAGGTCGAAATAATGAGTTTTATCGCAAAAATGTGGTTTAATGATGATTTTTAATCAATGCAACGTTAATGATTTTTACGGATCAGTGAACATACTACAAAAACATTTAAAAATAACAATGAAATTGATAAGGCAAACGTGTAAGACGTTTTTATCAGTCTGATAAGTTGTTCTTTTTTAAGGAATATTTAGGAGGCGTAATCATTCACAAAAAAATATGAATCATGCTGTTTAAAGAAGAAAGATGATTGAAAACTAGGGGCAAGCAAAAATATTATGAAGAATTTTGATTCTGAGATTGCATTTCCTATGTGATAAGTCAAGCTTCTGTTATAAAATCATCAGAATACCTTTCTTTTTGCGGGGCACATTCTTAACCGTTCGCCCATTCGCTGAAAAACAAAGAAAAAAAACTCGATCAATACTCCAACGTACCAAGTGAAGTATTCTGTGGTTTAGAGAATTTCTCTTTCATTTTAATAGACCAAATCTTTAATTTCGTACCGATTTTCTGTTCGTTATTAGGAGTTCTCGGGATTTTAGACGGTGACATCTCATGTTGTATGAAGTTTTGCGTTACTTCTTTAAGCGATAAGTCTTCTGGCTCTGTGATACTTTCTTCTGACTTCTCTATTATAGGGGGTGTTTCAGGCTCCTTTAGTACTTCTGATCTTTCGGGAGTGGAGCAGGGAACTTCGGACATGTTCGGGGAGAATGGCGACTCTATTTGTTGGTGGTTTTCCTCAGCTGGTTTGTTCGGAATGTTGTTGTGGTATATCGTTTCTTGGTCCGACTCGGTGGTGAAATCTGATCGGTCGCTCTTTGGACTTGTCACGTTCGTTAGCTGTAATAAAATTGAGGTTCATTTTAACACATGGCATTATGAGCTATTTGGTTTTAAGGCGCAGTTATACGACTTTTAATGATTTTTAATTGAACATCACGTCTAAACGACTACTCTTATTTCTTTGAAAAAAATATATGTTACTCTAGACAATTTCCGTCGTAATTTAATCTGAGAATATTTGAAATTATATTTTTATAACATAGTGTAATTCATTTGTAAAGTTATGTTATAACGCGGATAAAAAATTGAGAATCACGCAAAAACTATACAGCGTATTTTTATGAAACCTTCACCATTTTAAAGATAATTTAATTATTTATAATTTAGTCTGTGTTTTAGTTTAATACTTGTTGTTTTATGTGTAATAAACTAATAATGCGTCTAATTTCGGACAACGCTCCTTGATGCCCGAGTCCTATTACTGAGTGGACATACGACGCACTCAAGGTCGTTGGCAGCTAATAGCGCCTTAAGAAAACTCTGGAGACTTAACTGTGTAATTTTTTGTTGTGAAGTGAAAGCATTAATTTCAATTGGCCCATTTACTGACACCACTTTTGAACTGTGAAGCAGTTGTTTATTAATCATAGAGTTAATTAGCCGCTATTATCATAAATATATTTAAAAGACACTACGTGCTGAGTAAATATTCCTTCAGCCAAAGTAAATCTGTCCGTTTTCTGTGTTTCCTGATAGCTACAATCTGGGAGTCTTTAATTCAAGAGTGAATAGGTTACTTCTAGACAAGCGTGCTCTATCGTCGACCACATCATCGCTTAGGTGAGAGAGTGCCTATTAACGACAAAAAAAAATCCCCTACAGCACCAGCACACGATGGCGAAGTTGCGCCAAGGTGAAGAAAATATAACCCCCATAACATTGCATGTGCACTTTTTTGACACAGCGCTGTGGCTTTGTTTTGCACACGAGCCTCAACATTATGCTGAGCCATGGCCGTTTAGCGAAGACGTGACGCATATTTCTTCTGTTTTTGTAACTTTTCTCTATTATTTATGGTATGCGTCAAACTCGTGGCATATAAACTTTTATTTCTTTCCTTTCGTTTATGTGACACCGCATGCTGGCTATGTCGCCTTAGCGTATCTATAATAATGTTTAAAAAATAAGGGGTCTCTACTCCTGTACAAACACTGCGGCTCTATTTTGAAGATATCCTCACCGTAAAACTGGAGTCCTCGTCAGAGTCAGCATCGAGGTCCACCATCATCTTCTCTATCAGCCTCTCCATGGTCGTCTCGGTAGGAGAGGCCGCAGGGCTAGTGTGCTCACGGCCGCGCTTACTTCTCTTTACAACCTGCAAATTAGCAGAAGAACAAATTATAGTTTTTGGTTGGTTTTTGGTCTATGTAGATTTTAGTAGTCTAAAGTTACCTCTTTCAATATCAAAACCTTTTTATCTTGTACGGTTTTCGACTAGGTCTGCCCTTGCAAATACTTTCCACCACCACAAGCTGCCAACTTGAGTTTTGGTATTTCTTACGGGATCCCTTAGCTATTGGGAGGATAGCTAAGGGATCCCGTTAGAAACACCACAACTATGCTGCTTTAAGTCTTCAACCAGTTCGTCCTGCCCGTTACTACAGGTCCTGAGATGAACTTAATGACGATCGGGATGATCCTTGTTGGTCCGCCAATTCAAGGTTCATCAGCATCTAGTTTCTTTGAAGGATATGACTTGATAATTATTATTCGGAAAAGAAGTTACCATCACAGTAGTGCGACTGGCGCCGGAAGCATATGGTGAACTGAATATGGAGTGTAACTCTAAGGACCAACACTGATGTGCTGCAGAACAACTTACTAATACTTCGTCGTTGTTACTGATGTGCGTGGTGTTGTTGTTGCCGTAGTGCGACTGGCGCCGGAAGCACATGGTGAACTGAGTATGGAGTGTAACGCTAAGGACCAACATTGGTGTGCTGCAGAACAACTTACTAATACTTCGTCGTTGTTACTGATGTGCGTGGTGTTGTTGTTGCCGTAGTGCGACTGGCGCCGGAAGCACATGGTGAACTGAGTATGGAGTGTAACGCTAAGGACCAACATTGGTGTGCTGCAGAACAACTTACTAATACTTCGTCGTTGTTACTGATGTGCGTGGTGTTGTTGTTGCCGTAGTGCGACTGGCGCCGGAAGCACATGGTGAACTGAGTATGGAGTGTAACGCTAAGGACCAACACTGATGTGCTGCAGTACTACTTACTAATACTTCGTCGTTGTTACTGATGTGCGTGGTGTTGTTGTTGCCGTAGTGCGACTGGCGCCGGAAGCACATGGTGAACTGAGTATGGAGTGTAACGCTAAGGACCAACACTGATGTGCTGCAGAACAACTTACTAATACTTCGTCGTTGTTACTGATGTGCGTGGTGTTGTTGTTGCCGTAGTGCGACTGGCGCCGGAAGCACATGGTGAACTGAGTATGGAGTGTAACGCTAAGGACCAACACTGATGTGCTGCAGAACAACTTACTAATACTTCGTCGTTGTTACTGATGAGCGTGGTGTTGTTGTTGCCGTAGTGCGACTGGCGCCGGAAGCACATGGTGAACTGAGTATGGAGTGTAACGCTAAGGACCAACATTGGTGTGCTGCAGAACAACTTACTAATACTTCGTCGTTGTTACTGATGTGCGTGGTGTTGTTGTTGCCGTAGTGCGACTGGCGCCGGAAGCACATGGTGAACTGAGTATGGAGTGTAACGCTAAGGACCAACATTGGTGTGCTGCAGAACAACTTACTAATACTTCGTCGTTGTTACTGATGTGCGTGGTGTTGTTGTTGCCGTAGTGCGACTGGCGCCGGAAGCACATGGTGAACTGAGTATGGAGTGTAACGCTAAGGACCAACATTGGTGTGCTGCAGAACAACTTACTAATACTTCGTCGTTGTTACTGATGTGCGTGGTGTTGTTGTTGCCGTAGTGCGACTGGCGCCGGAAGCACATGGTGAACTGAGTATGGAGTGTAACGCTAAGGACCAACATTGGTGTGCTGCAGAACAACTTACTAATACTTCGTCGTTGTTACTGATGTGCGTGGTGTTGTTGTTGCCGTAGTGCGACTGGCGCCGGAAGCACATGGTGAACTGAGTATGGAGTGTAACGCTAAGGACCAACATTGGTGTGCTGCAGAACAACTTACTAATACTTCGTCGTTGTTACTGATGTGCGTGGTGTTGTTGTTGCCGTAGTGCGACTGGCGCCGGAAGCACATGGTGAACTGAGTATGGAGTGTAACGCTAAGGACCAACACTGATGTGCTGCAGAACAACTTACTAATACTTCGTCGTTGTTACTGATGAGCGTGGTGTTGTTGTTGCCGTAGTGCGACTGGCGCCGGAAGCACATGGTGAACTGAGTATGGAGTGTAACGCTAAGGACCAACATTGGTGTGCTGCAGAACAACTTACTAATACTTCGTCGTTGTTACTGATGTGCGTGGTGTTGTTGTTGCCGTAGTGCGACTGGCGCCGGAAGCACATGGTGAACTGAGTATGGAGTGTAACGCTAAGGACCAACATTGGTGTGCTGCAGAACAACTTACTAATACTTCGTCGTTGTTACTGATGTGCGTGGTGTTGTTGTTGCCGTAGTGCGACTGGCGCCGGAAGCACATGGTGAACTGAGTATGGAGTGTAACGCTAAGGACCAACATTGGTGTGCTGCAGAACAACTTACTAATACTTCGTCGTTGTTACTGATGTGCGTGGTGTTGTTGTTGCCGTAGTGCGACTGGCGCCGGAAGCACATGGTGAACTGAGTATGGAGTGTAACGCTAAGGACCAACATTGGTGTGCTGCAGAACAACTTACTAATACTTCGTCGTTGTTACTGATGTGCGTGGTGTTGTTGTTGCCGTAGTGCGACTGGCGCCGGAAGCACATGGTGAACTGAGTATGGAGTGTAACGCTAAGGACCAACATTGGTGTGCTGCAGAACAACTTACTAATACTTCGTCGTTGTTACTGATGTGCGTGGTGTTGTTGTTGCCGTAGTGCGACTGGCGCCGGAAGCACATGGTGAACTGAGTATGGAGTGTAACGCTAAGGACCAACACTGATGTGCTGCAGAACAACTTACTAATACTTCGTCGTTGTTACTGATGTGCGTGGTGTTGTTGTTGCCGTAGTGCGACTGGCGCCGGAAGCACATGGTGAACTGAGTATGGAGTGTAACGCTAAGGACCAACACTGATGTGCTGCAGAACAACTTACTAATACTTCGTCGTTGTTACTGATGAGCGTGGTGTTGTTGTTGCCGTAGTGCGACTGGCGCCGGAAGCACATGGTGAACTGAGTATGGAGTGTAACGCTAAGGACCAACATTGGTGTGCTGCAGAACAACTTACTAATACTTCGTCGTTGTTACTGATGTGCGTGGTGTTGTTGTTGCCGTAGTGCGACTGGCGCCGGAAGCACATGGTGAACTGAGTATGGAGTGTAACGCTAAGGACCAACACTGATGTGCTGCAGAACAACTTACTAATACTTCGTCGTTGTTACTGATGTGCGTGGTGTTGTTGTTGCCGTAGTGCGACTGGCGCCGGAAGCACATGGTGAACTGAGTATGGAGTGTAACGCTAAGGACCAACACTGATGTGCTGCAGAACAACTTACTAATACTTCGTCGTTGTTACTGATGAGCGTGGTGTTGTTGTTGCCGTAGTGCGACTGGCGCCGGAAGCACATGGTGAACTGAGTATGGAGTGTAACGCTAAGGACCAACATTGGTGTGCTGCAGAACAACTTACTAATACTTCGTCGTTGTTACTGATGTGCGTGGTGTTGTTGTTGCCGTAGTGCGACTGGCGCCGGAAGCACATGGTGAACTGAGTATGGAGTGTAACGCTAAGGACCAACATTGGTGTGCTGCAGAACAACTTACTAATACTTCGTCGTTGTTACTGATGTGCGTGGTGTTGTTGTTGCCGTAGTGCGACTGGCGCCGGAAGCACATGGTGAACTGAGTATGGAGTGTAACGCTAAGGACCAACACTGATGTGCTGCAGTACTACTTACTAATACTTCGTCGTTGTTACTGATGTGCGTGGTGTTGTTGTTGCCGTAGTGCGACTGGCGCCGGAAGCACATGGTGAACTGAGTATGGAGTGTAACGCTAAGGACCAACATTGGTGTGCTGCAGAACAACTTACTAATACTTCGTCGTTGTTACTGATGTGCGTGGTGTTGTTGTTGCCGTAGTGCGACTGGCGCCGGAAGCACATGGTGAACTGAGTATGGAGTGTAACGCTAAGGACCAACACTGATGTGCTGCAGAACAACTTACTAATACTTCGTCGTTGTTACTGATGTGCGTGGTGTTGTTGTTGCCGTAGTGCGACTGGCGCCGGAAGCACATGGTGAACTGAGTATGGAGTGTAACGCTAAGGACCAACATTGGTGTGCTGCAGAACAACTTACTAATACTTCGTCGTTGTTACTGATGTGCGTGGTGTTGTTGTTGCCGTAGTGCGACTGGCGCCGGAAGCACATGGTGAACTGAGTATGGAGTGTAACGCTAAGGACCAACATTGGTGTGCTGCAGAACAACTTACTAATACTTCGTCGTTGTTACTGATGTGCGTGGTGTTGTTGTTGCCGTAGTGCGACTGGCGCCGGAAGCACATGGTGAACTGAGTATGGAGTGTAACGCTAAGGACCAACACTGATGTGCTGCAGAACAACTTACTAATACTTCGTCGTTGTTACTGATGTGCGTGGTGTTGTTGTTGCCGTAGTGCGACTGGCGCCGGAAGCACATGGTGAACTGAGTATGGAGTGTAACGCTAAGGACCAACACTGATGTGCTGCAGTACTACTTACTAATACTTCGTCGTTGTTACTGATGTGCGTGGTGTTGTTGTTGCCGTAGTGCGACTGGCGCCGGAAGCACATGGTGAACTGAGTATAGAATGTAACGCTAAGGACCAACACTGATGTGCTGCAGTACTACTTACTAATACTTCGTCGTTGTTACTGATGTGCGTGGTGTTGTTGTTGCCGTAGTGCGACTGGCGCCGGAAGCACATGGTGAACTGAGTATAGAATGTAACGCTAAGGACCAACACTGATGTGCTGCAGTACTACTTACTAATACTTCGTCGTTGTTACTGATGTGCGTGGTGTTGTTGTTGCCGTAGTGCGACTGGCGCCGGAAGCACATGGTGAACTGAGTATAGAATGTAACGCTAAGGACCAACACTGATGTGCTGCAGTACTACTTACTAATACTTCGTCGTTGTTACTGATGTGCGTGGTGTTGTTGTTGCCGTAGTGCGACTGGCGCCGGAAGCACATGGTGAACTGAGTATAGAATGTAACGCTAAGGACCAACACTGATGTGCTGCAGTACTACTTACTAATACTTCGTCGTTGTTACTGATGTGCGTGGTGTTGTTGTTGCCGTAGTGCGACTGGCGCCGGAAGCACATGGTGAACTGAGTATGGAGTGTAACGCTAAGGACCAACACTGATGTGCTGCAGTACTACTTACTAATACTTCGTCGTTGTTACTGATGTGCGTGGTGTTGTTGTTGCCGTAGTGCGACTGGCGCCGGAAGCACATGGTGAACTGAGTATGGAGTGTAACGCTAAGGACCAACATTGGTGTGCTGCAGAACAACTTACTAATACTTCGTCGTTGTTACTGATGTGCGTGGTGTTGTTGTTGCCGTAGTGCGACTGGCGCCGGAAGCACATGGTGAACTGAGTATAGAATGTAACGCTAAGGACCAACACTGATGTGCTGCAGTACTACTTACTAATACTTCGTCGTTGTTACTGATGTGCGTGGTGTTGTTGTTGCCGTAGTGCGACTGGCGCCGGAAGCACATGGTGAACTCGAAGAGGGAGTGTAACGTGTTGGACCAGGACTGTTGCGGTACGACGGCTGTGCTTGTACGTGCCCGCATCATTCTGTTGCCTTGGTACTTGAGAGTGCGGAGGTATCGTCTCTTGCTTTGTATGTACATGACCTGGAGAAAACGGAGAAGATATAATTGATACAACTTGGAAGGAGTGGAATCCCCTGCCGGAGTCTGCGTTTTCTGATAGCTACAACCTGGGGGTATTTAAGCGTGCTCCATTATCGACCACATCATCGCTTACCATCAGGTGAAATAGTGGTCAAACGAGAGCCTATTAATGATACAAAAAAAAGGAAAATTTAACTACGGACCATTGTTGACTATTGCTTGTGTTATGGGATCGTAGATGCATTTTCAATGCTGAAAGATTGCTTGGGTTTATGTATTAATTAATCTTTTTGTTTATTTATCTGTAGGCCTTAGTGGCCTGACCACAAATTTATTTTAGTTATCCAGACCTTTCCCATTCCTTGGCAAATCGTCCTTATACTCCTTCCAATTTTTACTACCCCGCTCAGTATGCACCAAACTAATTTCAGTCTCAAAGATCAACAAAGAAGTACATACCACATCAGCAGACCTTAACGGCGGTTTGCCCATAACGAGGTTGAGCAATGATATACCCTCGCGAGTGATTCTCAGTGTCACTATCATCATTAGGAAGAACACCCATGGCAGCGGCCTCACCAACTCCGGCTGCGGACGCTCGTCTTGATCCACTAGAAAAATGTAGGAGTTGGAGTGAGAAAGAGTGTTTTAATCATCTGACTTCTTCTTTGTTATCTAACTAATAATATAAGAGTTTGTTATTGATCACCTGTGACATAAAGGTCTCTTTTCATTGAGATAGATACCAAGTATCATTTTATGACATTTCTATTTTTAGGGTTCCGAACATCTGAATCTTAATGGGTATGTCTATCACAGCACAAATTGTTCCGAATCTACTGGACCGACGCCGACGTAACGTAAATAAATGAATTTGGAATGTGGGATTCGCTTTTGGGGTGTAAATAGGAAAATTAAGAAATAAAAACTGTACAGTGCGACATATCAAATGAAAGAACATATTGTGAGGATCACAATAAATTTTTTTTCATAATTTTAAAATAAACAGTTCTATTTCCGTAGTTTCGGAAATAGAACTGTTTATTAGTCTACAATTTAAGAAAAAATACAGAAATAGTTATTTACCAAACTTATACTACTTAATAAGAATACTTCCTTTTATTAAAAAAAAAACATGATTCGTCCGGAACCCTTTGCGCGCGAGTCTTTTTTTTAGGGTTCGGAACCCGAAGGGTCCAAACGGAGCCCGTTGTCACTCACGTGTCTGTCTGTCTGTCACAAAATTTTGTTACGAAGAATTTTTTAACTGCTCATTGACCTATTAATTTGAAATTTGGTGATAATGTTTATTTATTACGTATACTTTACCACGGGGTCTCATCTCGAACAAAGAAAATTTAGTTCAAATAAATGTCAATAGATGGCGTAATATGCGTAGATTTCTTATTGAAGTTTTAACATTAATATTGAAAAAAAAAATATGGTAAAAACTGTATTTTCTTATTTAATAAACTACCCGAAGCATAAAATTATGGAATAATTGGCTCCTAATTCAAATTTAGATGTTTATTGGAATGAAACCTTAGGCATTTATATTTCTTGTACCAATAGATGGCGCTGTTTTAAGTTTTAGAGTATGGATAAACTCTAAAACTAGCCTCTTGAAAATTTGTACAGTGACACATTTTGAAACAGTAAAACTGTTATGAAGTGTCAAAAATACTATAAAGTAATTCCTCAATGTGTGAGAAAATATTGGTAAGACCACAGATAATATAATACTAGCGTACAGATGCCTCATCCCATACAAAGAAACGGTACCGCCGTAACTACGGGTTTTCGTCTGGCACAAGTAACTTTTGTTCTTCGTTCGGGCCCGTCCTCTACACCTCGCTAGATGATGTTAGCAGCGACGGCTTGCAAGCTGAATGAATTTAGTTAGTCTTACCAATATTTTCTCACACATTGAGAAATTATTTCATAGTATTTTTGGCACTTCATAGCAGTTTTACTGTATCCAAATTTGTCACTATTTAAATTTTAAAGTGGCGAATGGATAAACAATAAAACTTCAAACAGCGCCATCTATTGGAACAAAAAATATAGACGTCTAAGGATTCGTTCCAATAATTGAATTACAAGCCCATTATTCCACAGTTTCATGCTTAGGGCAGTTTATTAAATAAGAAAATACAGTTTTACCATATTTCTTTTCAAAATGTTAATATTACTTAAACTTCAATATGAAATCGATGCATATTACGCCATCTATTGAGATTTATTTGAACTAAATTTTCTTTGTTCGAGATGAGACCCCGTGGTAAGACTATGTAAATTCATTCAACTTGCAAGTCGTCGCTGCTAACACCATCTAGCGAGGTGTCGAGGACGGGCCCGAACGAATAACAAAAGTTGCTTTTGCAAGTCGAAAACCCGTAATTACGGCGGTACCGTTTTTTTGTATGGGATGAGGCATCTGTACGCTAGTATTCTATTATCTGTGACTTTACTAACAAATACCAATACATATATGGTACGGAACCCTTAATGAGCGAAATCCGACACCCACTTGGCCAGTTCTTTTTTTATTAGAGATGGGTTTGCTCTTGATTGTAGTCTAGGTCAGAGGTGACAGAAAAAAAAAAGAAAAAAAAAAAAAGTCGACGATGGAGCGAGCTTACCCAGAAGAAGCCTGTTCAGTAAAACTTTGAAGGGATTAGGGTTGTAGGTATGCATTCGGAAACACAGACGCAGGTAGAGAGTTCCACTGTTTTGCTGTGCGTATTATGAGAGACGTTTGGAAACGCTTAATAGTGCGAATTTATGGAATAGCAACAAGGTAAGGATGGTAACTTGCTGTGCGTCTAGAAGTCCGATGGTAGAAGGGGTCGGTGGGATGAGGTCGTGGAGTTCTTGGGCACACTCTCCGAAGTACATTCTGTAGAAGACCGACAAGCAGGCAACCTTGCGGCGATGAGCCAAGCTGTGAAGCTTTGGAATCCACCAGTTTTACGTCACCAATGAGCCTCTTAGCTCTGCGTTCCACCGAATCAAGCGCAGCAAGTTGGTATTTAGCTGATACAAAGGTGGCTGCAATGCTCCATGCAGAATCGGACTTGTGCTTCGTAGAATTAAAAGGTGTCCAGGCGTGAAGTATCGCTTCACTCTATTAAGGATGTCAGCTTTTGGCCGTAGTTTGGGCTTTGTACTCAATGGTGGCGCCGAAGTTGAGACTGGATGTCAACTTCATGCCTAGGAGCTCGATCCGATCAGTTACAGGAACAGATGTACCTACCCCGAAAAGTAGGTGTTTGGACCAAACGAATTCATTTTGCGTTATAAAGACACGCCTGTGTTTTGGTGGCGTTAAAAGAGACCAGATTGTCATCACCCCACCGGGAGACAAGGCTTTCTTTTTTTTTTTGGGGGAGTGGGAAATCATCCAATGACTTCTCCCGCTCTGGGTGGAGCGGGAGGGCGTGTCAGACTCTGACTAAAACCCACCCCTGTTCCTTCCCTGCCCGAGTGCCCAGGGGCGAGATAAATCTTTCGAATTTACCCTCAACCCCTAGGCAGGCAAAGGCCATGACGGGACCCGTCATAAATGGTGACAACTCTTTGAGGCGCGCGTGGAACACTACGCGCCGTGGACTCTTGGGCCTGGTGCTGATCGGACGGCGAGCTACCCATTACTCGCCGTCCGCAGGCCCGGGTACCGGGAGACAAGGCTTAAGATCAAATTTCTCCGCTATACCATGGCCTCTCTCAAGAAACGAACTTCATTCCAATCGCTTTTTGCGCTGGAGAAGTTTCTCTCTAAAACCGTTTATCTGCGTACCTAACAATACCAGGCTGAAGTAGGTCATTGAGGTGCAACAGGAAAAGAGTTGCAGAGAGAACAGGCCCCCGAGGAACTCCGGCATCGATAGCCATAAGGTCAGAAGAGCAGCCTTGACGGCTGCTCTTCAACTCTTCAACGTTTTTCTTTCGTTTTTTGTAATTTGCAGATCAGTGTCAGGTTGTATCTTGGTCAAAATATGATTCGCGGCCGTAGCAAGTATGTATTTATAGAATTATAATCATTAAAATCTTTATTACAACTCTTTCAGTTAGAATTGATGACAAATGTAATATATCATGAAATCATGACATTTGGCATCAATTCTGTTGTGGTGTCTGAGGGCACATCCCTGGGGAACACATAACAACCTAACGACAGTCTAGCAGCCGAGTTAAACACATGCAAGGAACAAAAGAACGAAATTCTTAGAATCTTCGGTACCTGCGTATGATGCCGATAGTCGAGGTAAATACAAGCTAGACAAAAAAGCAACAAACAAAAGAACGTACACGGCTGCTGGTTCTTATTATTTCGACTACTTAGAAAGTATTGTTTATTGGTTCATTTATTTAGAGTTAAGATACAAAGGTGGACTTAATAGCTTGGCTTTCTCTACCACAGGTAGGTGCATTGTTAATCTGTTGAAAATTGGTTAATATTGACGTATTGTTGGCGTTATTTAGAGGAGGTATGGGCCACTACTACAGAGTGTATAATTGTATGGACAACAAGGTAAAACAACCAAACTGAAGTAATTCCAACGTTTTAGGAAGTTTGTCATTAAATCTATAGGTACACTGTTTTTGTAATAATGGACTAGGCTAATAAATTATTCTTATTATCTTCAACTTAACTATCAGTGGCTCTGGATCTACTGTTTACTGTTTACCAGACTAACTGCTCGGACTTTCTGAGGCATTGAGGGGTCTCCTCTTAAGAAGAGGGAATGTGCCAAAATCCACCGCACGGGCCCAGTGCGGGTTGGTGGATGTCACAAGTCTTGGATTTTTAAGCTATTGAACAGCTTCTATCGCGGGCCTTGAGCGTGGAGACCGAATCCAGAAATTCCGTAACGAAAATAACCTAACACCCCCCACTCCGACCGGCACAGCGGTGATACTTTTTAGTTTTGCCATCTATCGATGAATAGCAGAACTTTTGACTTTTGATGATATTGTGTTGTTGATATTGATGATGATGGGGTTGATTTTATTAAACCCCAAACCCTAGAGCTTCAAGACACTGATTAACAAAGATATGAATGGCAGTATCCATTCAAATCTCAGTTTAGTGTTCAGCAATCTAGTCTTAATATTAGTCACATAATTACTGCAATCAGCAGTCGAACATTATTAGGCGCATGATTCACATACGCAGATAATGTGACAGATAGCATCATTTAACAAAACACAGCTAATGCCTGATAAACATTATCTCGTAGAAAAAAGAAACAAAATAGAGAGAATCCATTCAGCTAACTTCTTTATCTATTTCTGTTATCTTAGAAGGAAATGGAAAAATGGACTTTAAACGTATACAAAGTAAGGGTGTTTATACATTGATTTTAATTTTGTATGAACTAGCGGAATTCTTGAAGGCCAGTATTATACAACGTTATTCAGTCGTAAACTTCGTTTTAAAACTACACTTGAGTTGAGATTAGTTTTTAATCCATCAGTGTTAAATCGGGATTCTAAACTGAGCATGGTTTTAAAATACAACCTTGAAGAGGTTAGACGTTTTGCATTATGCTCTTAAATGATTTATGAGTAGATACTTAGTTTTGCTTACAAATTCAGAATTACTCAACTGGACTTAAAAGGCAACTGGCCACTTGTAAAGTCTCAAGCGCAAGACACGTGTACGGGTGCCATTTCCGTTTGGACAAACCATTTGCTCATCAAATATTAATATTCAAACTATGCTTTCCAGCGTATGTCGCTAAGAGCGCAAGCGTAAATGGACACAAAACTAGTTGCTAATGTGAAGCTGGCTGAATTTTTTTAACCGACTTTCGAAAAAGGAAGAGGTTCTATGTTCGACTGTATGTATGTATGTCCGCGCATTTCTCCGTCAGTTGTGGAACGATTTTCAAAATTCTTTTTTTATCCGAAAGAATATACTCCCGAGGTGGTGCCATATAAATTTTATCGAAATTGCTTTAGCGCTTTTTGAGAAACTGAACAAAAACGAAAAATACGCATAGCTTGATGACGTTTTTGTGTTTTCCAAATGTTTATATTCCACGTTCCATGTTATTGAGGTTTTTAGTTCTGGGGTATAACAACTAAAAAGCGAAAAATAAAAAACTTTTTTGCAAAAAAAAAAACAACCGGCTTGCAAAAAAAAATACACTAAAAATTAAAAAATAACTTAAATTTCGGAAGTCGGTGTCAAATATCGAAGAAATAAAATACAAACACCGACTTCCGAAATTAAAGTTATTTTTAAATTTTTAGTGTATTTTTTTTTGGAAGTCGCGTCGGTTGCTTTTTTTGTAAAAAAGTTTTTTTCTTCTACATTTTAGTGAGTTATATATTTATTTTCGGAATCGCCTCCTCGAACCCTTTATTTTGATACCCCACTTAATATAGTTCGTCGACTTTAATTTTTTTCTTTTTCATTATATGGCCAATCAATTGACGTAAGAATTATCAAAATCGGCCCATGCGTTTTGTCTCTAAAGCGCCACAAAGGAACAAACATACATAGGCTGATAGACATATAAGCCTTTGCGTCTCGCAGTCGGGTAAAAACAAGATAGGGTAGAAGCCGGTATAAAGGCTGTCATAATTATTTAAAAGCGTACGTGCACGTGTCTGTGCTGTGGACCGTTGAAGAGTTCTTTTATCTGGAGCTAATTCTGGATATCGATATAGGTCAAGCTTACCATAAAAATGCATTGTCATCGGAAATGAATCAGCATGTAAAAATTCAACTCCGTAGGATAAGAGGAAGTGGTACTAGTTCAGCTTGAAAGTTTTAACCCAAACAACTTTGCAAGTTCCAGCAAGCTCCAGGGTAGCCCGCAAAATTAAAATTTTCTTACGTATTTTGCAATTTGCTGGTCAGTATCAGGTTGTAAGTTGGTCAAAATATGATTCGCGGCCGTAGCAAGTACGTATTTACAGAACTGTAATCATTAAAATCATCAATACAACTCTCTCAGTTAGAATTGATGCCAAATGTCATGATTTCATGAAATACTTACGTTTGACATCGATTCTAACTGAAAGAGTTCTAGTAATGATTTTAATGATTATAAATACGTGATATAAATACATACTTGCTACGGCCGTGAATCAAATTTTGACCAAGATAAAACCTGACACTAACCTGCAAATTGCAAATAATGTAAGAAAATTTGAATTTCGCGGGCTACTCTGGCGCATCCACCTTAAATAAAAGCTGATAAAAATACTAACATGGCGGTGGCACAGCCCATCTCGCACACTTCTCGACGACCCACAGCGTTCGATCGAGGTGCCTCAGCGCCGACTGCCCCATTCTGTAGCTCGCCGCATGCTCCGCTATAGTTTGGAACACCTCCTTTGCCAGAGAGACCAGCTCCATATCTGAAACAGTTGAATGTGCAATTTAATATTTGATTCATCGTGAAGACGGCTTTAAGGCGAAGTTATACGACTTCTAATGATTTTTAATTGAACATCAAGTCTAAACGACTAGTCTTATTTCTTTGAAAAAAATATATGTTACTATAGAAAATTTCCTTCGTAATTTGATAAGTGAATATTTGAAGTTATATTTTTATAACATAGTGTAATTAATTTGTAAAGTTATGTCTATAATATATAAAAATATAAAGCGTATTTTTATGAAACCTAAAACAGGTAATATACTCGTACTAAAATACGTTACATACTAAAATATAAATAATTCAATGATCTTTAAAAATCACCATTTTAAAGTAAATTCAATTATTTATATTTTAGTATACGTATTTTAGTATAATACCTGTTGTTTTAGGTATAATAAATTAATAATGCGTCTAATTTAAGACAGCGCTCCTTGATGAGCAAGTCCTATTACTGGGTTGACGTACGACGCGTTACGTGAGCTCAGCACAGAACACGCAAGCTAACCACTAAAGGCCGTTGGCAGTTAATAGCGCCTTAAATTAATAATAATAATAATAAATAAATTTATTGACACAAAATACCTTTGAATACAATATCAATACATTTCACATAGGTTGTACATTGGATTTCGGGAAAAGGCTGCACAAATATTGAAAAACCCTGCCTCCTAAACTAGGGTCTCCCCTGTGACTCAGGAGTCAGTGTTCTACTGTAACTTCGTGTACAAAATAAACCTTTATTTATGTGTGTTTAAATCTATAATGACCGGTTTTAACTATGAATATTAATGTGTGTTAAGGGATGGCTGTGTGTGAGTGGGATGGGGTGTGGTGTGGTGTGGTGTGGTGTGCTGTATGAGAGAGCAGGGGTGTTTTGTGAAGGTATGTGTGTGGTCGTGTAAGGTGTGTTCGTGTAATGTTGCATGTGTTTCTGTATCCGTCTTTGTAGATTAATAATGATTACTACGTGCCTACATTATTTTAGAAATAAGGTCTTCTGTACGGGAATAGTCCTGATTATACAGCCAGTTTTGTAATTTGGTCTTGACTTCATGTTTGTTTAAATTACTTATTTGGATATGTTTATTGACCCTTCTGTAAATGAGCGAACTTATTATGTAAAGCTGGCGGCTGGCGAAAGCTGTATTGTGAGGGACAGATGGGCATGCAGATTTGGCTTTACGAGTGGTTGGACCTAATGGAGGAACTTGACCATGCTTCCTGAGGGTGGCATTGAGCACAAAGAGCTGCCGCACAGCAAGTACCCTGCAATTAGGTTGTCACATTATTTATAGAATTGCATGGTTTCTTGATGATTGTATGTTGTTTTGCGTCCGAAACACGATTTTAAGCAGAAACCGAAACTCACTTGGTGGGGGATAAACGGCCTAAATTAAAAATATTGACTTAGAAAGTTATTTTATCCATTGAAAAATCAGTCATAACTTGAAAAAAAAATCAAGTAACTTAAAACGATGATTAAAGTACGGTATGTAACTATGATGTATAATCATCGTTTCACTAATTTACTTTAATGTTTTATGTCTCTCATGAAACGTGATAGTAAGTTTTTGGGTCTCTTAAACCTTAAGCACAAAGAGGCCAGAGCCTTTAGACAAAATACACTTCTGTTAACGTTAACGCTAACGCTTCGTGCAAAATGTATGGCAAGGACATTACCTGCGGAGAGAACTGTCACGTGAATCACGCCCAGTAATGTCGTTGCCATACATTTTGCACGAAGCGTTAGCGTTACCAGGAATGTATTTTGGCTAAGGGGGCAGATTCGATGGAGCCAAATATTCGGCCTCTATGTGACCGACACCGAAACTCGAGGCGAAACTGGCTGTAACAGAACCTTTGGTCGGTAATGTTGTCTGGGGACCAAATAACCAGCGGATTGGTGTCCATCCGCTGGTTATTTGGTCCCATCAACAGTGTTGTTGATGGGGCCAATTATTGCAAATAGTGCGATAATATGTAGATATAATGCTAACAGTGAAAGATGCTGAGTATGACCTCGGCTCTTACAATAGGGTGCAATCCGTGCAATCACTTAGGAAGTTAGTACTAGCAAATTTAGCAGCGCTGGTCGAAGGTAGGAAGTTTTCATACGTTTTTGTACGCACTGGTATGAACGAGAGTTTGGCGTCGGTTCGTGCTGGTTACGCTTAGAGCGAAATGTAAAGCAGTTGTATCTTTATCGTAATAGCATAAATTGAAACTCATTCTTTGGCCTTATTCATTGTTATTATAAACGCCTTTTCCTACCTGTCCAAACCAATATGAGATTTGAGATCATTTATTCTCTGAATTACAATAAATTCACTTACATGAGAATATTTAAAACTAGACATATCACAATAAAAAACGAAATGTTGGACGTATTACAAAAAACTAGGCATCGGTTATAATGTTTTGAGGGTAGGTTACAAAATTATATGAACAAGTGTTAGTTCACACGGGTTCAACTGTCAGAATACGTAAACAAGTTTCCATACAACACAATATTTCCTTTATAAATAGGGAACATAAAGGAAGAGAGTTCTGTCGCGGGACCGCTCGAAAGAGTTACTGGTCCTGGAACGCAATGGCCAAATAAAGGAACACTGGTGGGTTCAGCCAGTAAAAGTCTGACACTCCCTCCCGCTCCACCCAGGGTGGGAGAAGTTATCTGATGATTTCCCACCCTCAAAAAACAGAGTTCGCTCAATCTAATTCTCACTCAGCTTAAGGGCCTACCTCCCCGTTAGTGGCGCCCTCATTGAATAATAATTCGTATCGAAAATAAAGATTAAAGAATCCTATGTTGTGTTTGTTACAAAAAGGATGTAGTCCGGTCAATTTAGACATTCGAAGGTACATAAAGTCCCAACAAGCTGAAAATCAGTAAAATTGTTCAAAACATAATTATAAACAATGTTTAAAAGTTCCCCATCATTCCCGCGTATTGAAAAAAATTTATTCAAGGTCAAAGGTAAAAAAAATGAGTTTTTCGCAATTTTCAGCAAAACGGTAAGTTTTATCATAAAAGTACCTGAGACAGAAATTGTAGATCATAAAATTATCTATAAAAAAATGTATCAATACTTTTTTCCTACGAGCCACCGTTTCTGAGATATAACGATTCAAAAAGTTATAAAAGTTGTTACCGTCATAATATGCACACGTTTCCACGCCACCTATGAGGTACCTAGTGTACTTAGCGCGTTTTTTTTAACGTGAGAACAAAACATGTATGGAGCTCCTAAAAAAACTACCTGTTTAGATAAGCATCGATATGCATGTTTCGTTAAAAATACTAAAAATAAAAAACAAGTTCAATTAGCTTGTCTTCCTCCAACCTCAGTTGCTGCTCATCAACATCTTTTTCGGGTATATTACCAAGTTCAAGTGTGGCTTGGTTATCAGCTAGACCCTACAGACTGGGGTTGGAAGTTGGTCAACAATATATTAGAGCCAGTTCAAACTTTACTTCCACCTGCGCCGGAAAAACTGCTGAACACAATTTTTTGCAACTGCAAAAAGGGATGCAGTGCTAAATGTTGTTGCAAAAAAGTCGGACTGTTTTGTTCTTTGGCATGCACAAATTGTCAAGGCCGGTCGTGCATTGAATCACAAACAATGGAGGATTCGTTTGATTCCGACGAAGTGTCATGCGATACATCGCTATTGACGCAATTTACTTGCATCCAAAATGAAGATGAAGAAGAAGCAGGAGAAGAATAACAAGAAGAAGAACAAGAAGAATTTGAAACTTACGAATCAGGCGAATGAACTTCACCACTTTTTTTTAATTTACATCGCTTTTATCTTTTCCAAACTTTGAAAATTTCCGTCATTTTGCAATAGTTTTACATTAAACAGGATCACAACTGACCCGTGGAGTAGGCCTACTGGGGAAACCACGTTAAAAAAACGCGCTAAGTACACTACCTCATAGGTGGCATGGAAACGTGTGCATATTATAACGATAACAACTTTTATAACTTTTTGAATCGTTATATCTCAGAAACGGTGGCTCGTAAGAAAAAAGTATTGATCCATTTTTTATAGATAATTTTATGATCTACAATTTTTATCTGAGGTACTTTTATGATAAAACTTACCGTTTTGCTGAAAATCGCGAAAAACTCATTTTTTTTACCTTTGACCTTGAATAAAAATTTTTCCATACACGGGAATGATGGGGAACTTTTAAACATTGTTTATAATTATGTTTTGAACAATTTTGCTGATTTTCAGCTTGTTGGGACTTTATGTACCTTCACTCTCATTTTTTGGTCTAGATTGACCGGACTAATAAGGTATTTTTACGTTGTTAAAACAGGACTCAAAGTGTTTCGTATCCAAAGTAGTAAGCAAAAGTGTCAAAAACGGCCGTTTTTGGTACTTTTGCTACGTTACTTTTCATACGATTTTTTATTCAATGAGGGCGCCACTTGGCGGCTATATACGCCTTAACTAGAATGCATGAGCAGTATATAGTTTACAAACTGCAATATTTTCTGAGTTGAAGACAATATCGTCACTGATAAATAAATTATGTTATGGTTTGTGGATGACTCTCTCCAGAGTAAAAGAAAACAAAACATGTCCTTTGACCTGAGTGCAAGTAGTAAAAGCTGATAGAGATTGTAATAATGATTAATTGTTGGTAACAGTACTGAACATGGAAACCAGAGAAATAGTATAGAACAGGTGCCCCGAGACAGTGAGCTGGAAACGTTGCAACAAAACTAGAATGACGACATGTGAGCCCTCGAAAGATGGAAGAAATAGAGATGTATTCTCCTGTAGTAGGAAATTAAAAGAAAACTGTTCTGTTACTTGCCGGGTGTGTGAACCGTTGAACGAGCGAGCGCTCCCACGCCCTGGCCAGAGCCAATCAATAGGAAAAACAGTGTGCGGTTTCAGTAACTAGACCAAACCTTTCCCCTGGGCTGAGGACATTAGGACAAATTCCATACGAAAAAAAAACTTTTTTTACAAAAAAATAGAACCGATTTCCAAAAAAAGTGCAATATAACTTAAATTTCGGAAGTCGGTGTTTCTGGTTTTGTGTCTTCGTTTTTAACCGACGACAAAAAAAGGAGGAGGTTCTCAATTCGACCGTATATGTTTTTTTTTTTTTGTATTTTCAGCCCTCACTCCGTCATTTATGAACCGATCTTGATGATTATTTTTTTGTTAGATAAAGTATACCTCAAGGGTGGTCCCATGTCAAGGAAATCAGGATCTGATCATGGAATCGTGATAAAATTGACAGAAAACCTCGAAAATTGTTGGTACGTTTTGCGTTTCTGTACGTATGTTCGGTCCTCACTCCGTTGTTTATGAACCGATTTTGATGATCCTTTTTTTCATAGATAGGGTATACCTTAAGGGTGGTCCCATGTCAAGGACATTAGGATCTGATCATGGAATCCTGATAAAATTGAGAGAAAACCTCGAAAATTGGGCACGAATATTGTTTCTGTTTACTTTTCATAACTTTATCAGGTATTTGCATTTAGGAATCATCACATCATGAAACTGAGCTGATGATGGAAACCATACCTTTCCTTAACAATAGAAATTAGATATAAAAAACTGGTTTTAGTGACAGATACTCGTACCACTTAATGAAAAAAAGACATCTTTGGAATATTGGAGGTAACCTCAACTGGTCAATATCCTAGGAACCTCATGGAAGGATGATTACATCATCAGCTCAGTGCCAAGAGGAATGATGAAGGATTAGAAATTAGCCTCAGAGTATTAAAAGATGATGCAAGTCACAAAAAATCATAAAATAAATTAACCTTTTAAGTCTTGAGTATTGAGCTTATTTACCTACATAAAATATCAAATTTTATATAAACTAATTTTGAGTCGGCGCCAAATAATGAAATATAATACATCTAGCCTTCTTCATTTCTACGTACATATAAAATTTAGATATTTAATAATCAGATTGTTGTTTGGCGCCGACTCAAAATTAGTTTATATAAAATTTGATATTTTATGTAAGTAAATAAGCTCAATACTCAAGACTTAAAAGGTTAATTTATTTTTTGTTTTTTAGTTCTTTTTTGTCGGTTGATTTTTTTGTTAAAAAGTTTTTTTTTGACATCTACTTGCGAAATTATAGTCATTTTGCACATTTTTTGTAAGTCGGTTCTATTTTTTTGTAAAAAAAGTTTTTTTCGTCTGGATTGCTTCTGGAGATATTGAAGGTCAAAGTCGCAACTTTTTGCGCATTTTTTCTTTTCGCTTTCACGCATTTCTACTAGCAATCGACTACTTGCCCCAAGATTTTCTCTTCTGGCTCAATCGTATCATGGACCCAAATCCTCCTATTCCTTTTTTTTACTTTCTTGATAACAGAAGTTTTTGGATGATTTTATTAAGTTCTGTGCGGAGGATCACTTGGTTTTCCATTTTGCACTACACGCTACACTGGCAGAGAGCTTGCTGCGATTAAGCACGTGTGTTTGGAGTATATTCTTTGAGCATGCTTAGTACAGGGCATGCTTATAACGAGTATGCTTTTCGCAAGCAAATGTATACCGATATGGAGCATGCTCGTCTTAAGCATGCTAATAAGCATACTATTTTAGTAGCATGTCTATCTGTACCTTTATGTGGTACTTACTTAGGTTTTGGCAGGCACCTATTTTTATTTTATAACTTCGTAGGTCCGGCAAATGCTTGGGATGAAATAATCATTGAGAGCAAAAATATCATTTAGAAATTGTTTATTTTGTGTACTTTAATAAATAAACAAACTCTACATAACTACTGAAGTACCAGTCAACAGACACAATAGAAAATCTATTGTTCAAATCACACCGGTGTGATTTAGTAGTTGAATTGATGGCATTTTAATTAATATTTTCCGTAGCAAAAAGCAAACCTTAGTCTCAGTTTCTCTCTATAGTAAACTTTCTTACAAAAAATAGAACCGACTTCTAAAAAAAAACAAAAAGTGCAAAATTCCTTGAATTTCGGAAGTCGGTTCTATGGTTTGTAAAAAAGTTTTTTATTTTTCACTTTTTAGTTGTAAGAATACATAATCATACGTTCACAGCAATCGCGAGTCATTTGCTGTAAGTTAGTTATTGAAGAGTTCCACTGTCTATCTCCGAAGATCTTCATCAGATCCTAATGTATTATATGCTAAAACTCTCCTTAACGAAAACCTCATCCAAATCGGACCACTAGTTTTCGAGAAAATGGCAGACATACAAAGATACATACATACGGGTCGAATACTCGCCATGGGATCTGGAAGCATATATCCTCGCGCACCTCTATGAGTGGCGCGCGGAGGCGAAACGCCGGGGCGAAACTCCGCTGCCGCGACACCTCGCGGCTCGGCGGACAGAGCTCCGGCAGGATCTCATGGCGACATGGAGAGAGCGACTGTCGCAACCCAGCGCTGGGCACGCCGCCATTGCGGCAGTAATGCTCCTCTTTGAGGAGTGGCTGGAGAGGCTCCACCGCGTCCTCACCTTCCACCTAACGTAGGTCCTCACCGGACACGGTTATTTTGGGAGGTTCCTGTGTCGGATAGGGCGGGAGGAAACGCCCGGGTGTTTCCACTGCGCGGATCGTCCAGAGGACACGGTGGAGGTCTGCCCCGCTTGGGCGGAGCCCCACCGTGTCCTCGTGGATGCGATAGGCGGCTGCGACTTCTCGCGCCCTGCCCTGGTTCAGGCCATGGTACGGAGCGAGAGGGAATGGGAAGCTGTCTCCTCCTTCTGCGAAGCAGTAATGCTCGCGAAGAGGGAGGCGGCATGGGTGAGGAAGACTCAACAACAGAGTCGCCCTCACTCCCTCAGCAGCGGCCGCCTCAGGAGACGCCTGGGGCTTCCGGCGCCGCGAGACTATCTCCGGCCACCGTAGACCCGGGCCTGCGGACGGCGAGTAATGGGTAGCTCGCCTTCCGATCAGCACCAGGCCCGAGAGTCGACGGCGCGTAGTGTTTCACGCGCGCCTCAAAGAGTTGTCAGCAATAAAGACGGGGCCCGTCATGGCCGATGCCTGCCCAGGGGTTGAGGATAAATTCGAAAAGAGTTACCTCGCCCCTGGGCACTAATGGCAGGGAAGGAACAGGGGTGGGTCTTAGCTAGTAAGAGTCTGACACGCCCTCCCGCTCCACCCAGAGCGGGAGAAGTCATTGGATGATTTCCCACCCGACAAAAAAAAAACGGGTCTAATACTGAAGCTCCTTTTGTGAAGTCGGTTAAAAACAGAACGACTGGTTATTCATTGCGCCTATAAAATAGTTATTATAACACTAGATAATTGGTTGAAAATGCAAAATAGAAGTGATCATAACTTCGGTCTCCCATTCATTCATTCATTCATTTTTGAGTTGTTCTCTTCTAAATGACACCTAGTCTAAAATGCTACAAGGTGGGTACGGGTTCCAAACAAAATTACCCATTGTTCTTATAGTCGTGTTAATGAATAATTGCGTTATTGGTTAATCTGGCCGGAACTACGGGTCCGCCATTGATCGCGGGGTCCTGGGCACTTGCCCAGAGTGGCCAAAGGGAAAGAGGAGCCTGAGGAATCCTAAAGGAGTTGGTCTCTGACAAACAGCCAACGTCGACCTTTGTTCCCTTTAAGAATAGGCCAATTTATCTCTTCCCTTCGCTTTTGTAAGACTCTTAAACCGCACACAAATAAGCTACCTACTTCCCCGGTCAAATTCCAGTGGCAAGCAAATTATATACTAAGTACTTCAAGTAGATATGTTGAGGAGATATAAACAACATAAATATGAAAATAACAGCGTCCGTGTCTAGACTACAATATGTGTAGGTATGTACGGTAACTTATCAGATTGTCTCTTATTAATTTAGAATCACTAATTGGAGCAATTAAATCATTCATGAAAAACATTTTTGTGATACGAGTTATCGTTAAAATTGGCGTGTCGAAATCGCTCACTCACAAACAACTCGCAATTAAATAGACCCCATATCAAGCATCCTTTATTTTTTAATTATATTTTTTTGGACTCTACCTAATAAAACATTGAATATTATTAATTTATTATCGTTAACATAAAACTGTTGTATAACCCTTCGGGGAGGGTTAGGCAGAGGAGTAAGATACGCCCTCATTTCACTAGATATAATGTAGTGTGGGTCGAACTTTGAGATTAACCAACCACTAACAGCCAATTACGATCGCAGATAGTTAATGTTCTTACCTACCTAAATATAATAGGTAGCAGATCGAAGATCCTGGAACTCTCGTGCACCCTTAGCCGTAATAGCAAAACAACTAAAGCATAATCATCACATCACTAACGACAGTCTCGCTTCGCTGCTTATCCCCGAAATTATCACAGAGGACAAATAACTTCAAAACAAAAGCTATTTAAGATATTATCTACTAATTAACATCATTTAATAACATTACCTTCACGATTTCCGCGAAAAAATCAATTAACATGTAACACAAAACTACGTTAGATCATTCAATGGGCGCATGTGCGCGCGTAAAATGACAAAGAAAAAATACGTATGCACCGTTATCTTTTTAATTTTTACTGAGGCACTGGTAATGAGTGTAGGAGCCAGAGTGAATATATCATTTTGACTTCTTTATACCTTATAGATAATGAGGCGCAGAGGGCAGAGGTCGGTGCAATCATAGACAGATACCGTGGGGCCAGTGAGACAAATATCCAATATATCTAATTACTAGTGATTTTCTATGACTTTGCTCCTTTAATTTTGTGTTTGGATGAAAATTTTGCAGTTGTACCACAGCACAGATTATTTTTCTAATGATAGTCTATTGTTGGAACTTAAGAATAATTAAAATTAATTTGAAAACTTTATTTTTACAATCCAACGTGTTAGGGGCCTTATTCTCAAGAACAGAGAGTCAGAGACAAATAATTTAATGATTAAAGAATTCTGATAATTATTAAACTTCTCAGGGACCAAACCTATGAAGAAGGTGCACTAGGGTAATTCCGACGGGATTTTTTACGAGATGACTAGAGGTCTACATTTCGGTTAGTTTGCTAGTTTCATATTTACTGCCAATAGTACGCGACTTCTGTTTACTTATTGAAAAGATTTATCCTATGGATATATTAGATTCATAAATATGTAGTTGGATTCACTAAATAGAGCTTTTGGAATTATTGAGTTTAATAGAGAATTGAGGGAATAACTTCCGAAATTATTCATAACTTGATTTTATTGCACTTTGATAGAAGGTTTACATTTCTTTTTCAATCGTATTTAGCCCTTACACAAAATATCATGAATTTTAGTAATAGTATCGCTAATATCATTTCTTATAGTTTTGTATTTCGGAATTACCCCAAGAAAAGATTGTGCTTCTCAACATTTCAGTCTATTTCAGTTAAGTTTTTGGGTTTATTACCAGTAATTGTCACCAAGTTTATTACCAGTAATTTTATTTCCACTGGTGACAAATGAAAAAAAAAATATCATAGTTATATTCGAAGTGAGCTGACAATGATACTTGATAGTACTGACAAATCTTTTTGCGCGGAATAGTATAATAATGTAGTTATGTTTTAATCATTTTATCTATTTGTTTAAAAGCCTGTTTGAATACAATGACTGCGGATTATTAAAATTGTTTTCATTACCTAAGACTAATTTATAGTGACAATCATAGATAGTCACTATAAATTGAGAACAATGGCCCTCGGGCAATGGAACAATCGGCCTCATCAGAAGGCTTACAGTCACCCAAAGGGCAATGGAGAGGGCAATGCTCGGAGTTTCCTTGCGTGATAGAATCAGAAATGATGATATCCGCAAGATAACTAAGGTTACCGACATAGCCCGAAGAATCGCCAAACTGAAGTGGCAGTGGGCAGGGCACATTCCTCGCAGAACAGATGGTCGATGGGGCCGAAAAGTTCTGGAGTGGCGACCGCGTACCGGAAGACGCAGCGTTGGAAGTCTTCCCACAAGGTGGACCGATGACCTGGTGAAGGTCGCGGGTAGGCGGTGGATGCGAGACGCACAGGACCGATCATTGTGGCGACACTTGGGGGAGGCCTATGTCCAGCAGTGGACATAGTGTGGGTCTTTCGGCTGAAATGATGATGATGAATGATGATCATCGATAGTCTAAGTAGTGACGTAAAGTTGGTTTCAAATAATTCACAAAGTAAAAAAGACGTTTTAGACCATAGCTAGTATTCCTATTTTAGACTTAACTTAATAAGTTCTAGCACATTTATTTCTATATTATATTATTTAAAAAAAATCATTAGCCTTTTAATATCCCCACTGCTGGGGCACAGGCCTCCTCTCTGTGAGAGGGTGTGGGCCGTAATCCACCACGCGGGACCAATGCGGGTTGGTGGATGTCACATGTCTTTGAATTTTTGGTTCTAGGACATTCCGGTTTCCTCACGATGTTTTCCTTCACCGTTTTGAGAGCAGTGGTGTTGAAATAATTTACTTACACAAAGTAAAGCGCCTTTATTACCTGACTTTATTACTGATTTTGACTGGCCTGTTGGTCTAGTGGTTAGTGACCCTGACTGCTATGCCGGAGGTCGTGGGTTCGATTCCCACCCAGGACAAATGTTTGTGTGATGAGCACGATCATTTGTTCTGTGTCTGGGTGTAATTTATCTATAATATGTATGTATTTAGAAATATATAAGTATGTTTATCAGTTGTCAAGCTCTGCTTAACTTGGGACTAGATGGCGTTGTGTGATAGCTGTGGAATATTATTATTATTATATTATTATTACCTATTTTTTTTTTTTTTTTTAAACGTTGCCCCACACTAGGAATTACTCCTGTATCGTGGGTGCGTTCACATTTGCCGATATCGTATTTGATATCGGCAAATCCTAACCTAAAAAGTAAAATATATTTTTTGGTCTTCGTAGCGTTTAAATCGTAAAAATTACTATTTGACATTATTTTCTTAACTTTAGGTAGTCTTTGTACTATACCTTATAACTTTCATTATCAGGTTTTAAATGTATGGAAAGTGGGCATTGTTCTTTGCATACCTACTTTATTTAATGTCATGCAAACCATCTGATCGTACAGATTGAGAATCACTGTCAATTACTATGGAAATACTAAGTGGGGTTATTGTGGAATGATTATGCACCGGAATTACCCCAGAGGAGTATTTACGAATGAAAATTGAAAACACAACTAGGACGTTGTATTCCTCTCACGAAATCGTTAAAACTACAACATATCGTAAAAACAAGCGCTTATTCAAATAACTTGCTAGAATTTCGAGGTAAATATGTTGGGGTTATTGCGAATCAACGAAAATGGCTTGTTGCCAATGTTGTCGATAGGAAAATATCGCTACAATTAGTAGAATTTTTGAACTTTCGGAATATACCCTTTTTCGGAATTACCCAGTGCACCTTACAATAACATTTTTTTTTCATAGATAGGCTCGCGCTTGACCTCTATCTCACCTGATAGTAAGCAATGATGTGGTTGGAGTGGAATGGAGCACAAGATTCCCAGGTTCTAGCTATCAGGAAACACAGACTCTGTCAGGGAATGTTTGCATAAATCATAAGAACATTTTTATGTTTCTACTTTTTTGGTGTTTTTGTTCTGTTACTTGAAGCAAATACTTAAACCTTGCTAACAAGTTGAAATGAATCTTTCACAAATAAGGAAAAGTTTTACTATTTTCGACCTTCAATATAATAATATTTAACAGGATAACTAACTAACTGACATAATAACTTCTGAATAAAAATTGGAATGATGCTGATAAATTAAATATTTTTTAATTATTTAAATTAAATTTTACACCACCTTCGTACCTATTTTTATGTTCCTCCTTCATGTCTGTATACTATCTGTGTAGAAATTAATTATGAAAAAAAAAAAGAAAATCAACATTACATACATAATAAATTCTGAATATTTGAATAAACATTGTGTGGTTGTAATGCAATCAGTATTTTCATAATTATGTACATTATTTTTCCTACAAAAACTGCACAATTATTTAAACAAAATGATAATACATGAACAAACCAACACACCAACTACCTTTACAATTTTATATGGTTAACTCAATAAAATTATTAATAACAGTGCTGCATGATTTTATTTACTACATGACCAATATGTTGTACATGTACTTATGTGTGTCAATTATTCATTAATATAATTTGTACATAAGACTACAGTCATTACCTGGTGTTACTAAGATTTTATTTAAACTAAAGATTGATGATTTTATCTGATTACAATTAAGCTAAAGAAGGACAGATAGAATTGAGAAGGTATCGTTTTTGACAAGACTTTTGGACCTTGGACGGCTCAGAAATTATTAATTTATAATCATAAAGGTACTTTTGGTTTTTACTTATCTACATAATATATTTATGACTATCGTATGTATGTCGGGCTGGTTTCCGCAGCTCCACGCTCAAGGCGTGTATTTTGCGTACAATTTTATGACTATCACAGATGGTTGTGTGGAAAAACTTGACGATTAAACTTGTTATATCTTAATTCTCAATGATGGCGATATTTAATTTTTAAAATATGATAATTCTGCTCTTGTGTTAAAATTTTATGCATAATGAGTATTCAGCTTGCTAATTAATTGGTCTAGCGAAATGATTTCAAGTCAATAGTTCATAAGTAGGTATTACTTTACCCAATTATTAAAAAATATGTAATAGTAGGTAGTTGAATTTATAATAAGCTTACTGATTTTTCTGGGGTCTAACAAGGGTCACTGAAACCTATTTGCCTATTTGTAGAAGAAACAAAAAGCTGTGTAAGTAACATGTAAATTAAGATACAGTAAAAAATACCGGCTGAGCAAATCAAGTAAATAACACATTAATTTCGAAACAGATGCACTTACAAACCATTTCAAATTGCGTCCTCTTATGAGTCTGAGGTACTATCATATAAGAATTGTATGTACAATACATAATTTCATTATAAAGAATTTATTATTTGATTACGTGCTAAAAAGTTACAAATGCTTTCTAAACTTTCATTAAAGAAAGGTTCATTATTTAAAAGATTTTCTAGTTACAATTACAACGGACTTGTTAAAACAACATTATACATACCAAGAAGATTTAATTTCGACGCCGGGATTTTGTTTTTGTATCACAAGTTCACAATTTTTCATTCAATAAAGTTTGTCCGATCATGTAGAGATGACCATCCACATCTTGAATTTGTATCGATAAAATTAACACAACAATAATTACGAGGGTATTCTGTCAGAACCGGTTTTTTTTTTTTTTTTTTAGGGGGTTGGGAAATCATCCTATGACTTCTTCCGCTCTAGGGTGGAGCGGAAGGGCGTGTCAGACTCTTACTGACTAAAAGCCACCCCTGTTCCTCCCTGCCTCGAGTGCCCAGGGGCGAGGTAACTCTTTCGAATTTATCCTCCACTACCGGGCAGTGTCCTCCACCCCCGGGCAGTGTCAGAACCGGTTAGGTGCATAGTTTATAATAATGAGAAAAAAGTTTGATCACAGTTTAATGTTGAAGCACAATAACACAGACTATAGAGAGATGCTATGAGTCAAGCGAGCTTATATATAATACTAGCGACCCGCCCCAGCTTCGCTCGGGTACAAATTATACATATAAACCTTCCTCTTCAATCACTCTGTCTATTAAAAAAACCGCATCAAAATCTGTTGCGTAGTTTTAAAGATTTAAGCATACATAGGGATATAGGGACAGAGAAAGCGACTGTGTTTTATACTATGTAGTGATTCTCTCGTCACTCATACAGTTGATGAAATCAAAAATTGATTTAAAATAAATTGCAACTCTGCTGGTCGCTAGAGGCCCGTACGCTTGCCTCGAGTGAAGCATCAACAAGTTTTACTATAGAGCTCGCTTCGTTTGTCGTGGGACTCGCTTAGTCGCTTGGTTCGTTAAATGCCTGGGATTTGCCTGGGATTGCGCGTTCGACTCAAGAAGGCTTGGTTAGTTCATTGGATGCTAGGGACTGTTGTTCAGCTCGAGAGGGCCTGCTTCGCAGCTTGATTCGTAAGAAGACAGGGTCGCTTGTTTAGTAAGAGTGTAGGTTCATTTCACTCACTTGGCCAAGGACGTAGCAAGGATTATGTTAAGGTGGGGGGCCTGCCCCCGCTGGGCAGGCAAACAAAACACATGCAATATGACAACATTCACTCCAATAGGAGTGTCGCTTTCGACAACTCTGACAAGGTGGAATGACTAGCCGACATTCTAGAGTCCCAATGTTCACCCAGCAGTAATCCAGTAAACAAAGCTCACCTCGACATTGTGGATGCTTAACACTACCCATACCCTCCCATCCGTAGAAGATTCAGGATCCCCTACCCTGACACTCCAGACAAGGATCAGATGGTGATACCTTCTGGAAAGGCATTCAAACTCTTCCCCATCCAACTCAGTTTACTCAATGTTCTCGATAAAATCTACCGTAGGCTTATTTATTTAACAATTTATGTACACACACAACAGAAAGGAATGAAACAGAAAAAAATAAAAAATAATTATGTACAAAGGTAACGCTTATTTCTAATGAAATCTCTTGCAGCATACCTGCGAAAGGAGAGTTGAAAAAAAAAGGGAAGTAGACGGAGGAGGCGTATGTAAGCAAAGAGTCTAATTCACAACGAACGGTTGATTTTCGGACCGAATACTTGTACATCCAAAAAGTTCATTGCATTATAGAGCACCTAAGCGCTGGTTTCCAGCGTAACGCGTCTTGATCTTTGACATAGCGAAAGCTTTCGACAAAGTCTGGCATAAGCCAATTTATTAGCTACTAGCATCTGCCAGCGGTTTCACCAGCGTGAAATTCAAAAACTTTCTCAAGGGAATCTACCGGCGGGATAAAAAGTATTATATTTCTTATTCCAGGACATGTGTCAACCCGACTGTTAAATTTCATCAAAAACAAACAAACTCTCATTCGCATTTATAATATTAGTTAGGAGGATTAGGATTACCAACTCGGTGTGCCAGACCGTCTCGTAACTCAGCTTGCTAGACTTTTTATGGAATTGCACCTTTGGCTGTCGCATCGAAGGAGATCTTTCTTCCTGCACACCCATTCGAACCCCCCTAATAGCTTACGCGCGAGTTGGTCTCGCACTAGGTTGGTTTTTTTTTGCTTTTTGCAACAGATTTTCTTAAAACCTGCACTACACTACTCGCAAAGTGGCTTTGACGAAGTATTCTTCGATGTTGACCTAAGTCCGAAGCACGTAACTACACAATCATGCAACTTCGCTAGGATTCGGAGCTACGTCTCTCAACGGTTCGGGACGCTTCGAGTCCTTTGACTCGGGCGCAAAAACCGACAACGGATTGGAAGTTGCCCGATGAGAGCAGAGGTTGCATGAAGCGAACCGAAGTGCATTGTGCATTGTATTTACTCGGCACTGGACTTTTTGGGCTCATTGCAATCCAAATGATGAAGTCTTTCTCCAGTTGTGTTTTTTTTTTTAGTTGTATTGTAAGGAGATTTCCGTTCGTTTTGAGATAATATTTTGTTTTGTTTGGAATTGCTTTCAGTTTCCAAGAGTGCCGTAAATTTTTTTCTTTGATCTGAACTGGATTTTAGGCTCATTGTATTCTTTATGGTTCATAAAGGGAGTATGAACCATCAAATATAATATTTTTTGTTTCTGAAATCTTCCTCAAAATTGTTATAAATATGACCAAGCTTAAGCTTCTGCCAGCGGCTTCGCCCTTGTGTAATGAGTACTTTCCCCACCCTTAATTAACCTATGTGCTATTCCAGACTATTGATCTATCTCTGTGCCAAATTTCATCCAGATCCGTTTAGCTATTCTGGCGTGATTGAGTAACAAACATCCATCCATCCATTCAAACTTTCGCATTTATAATATTAGTAGGATTTTTTTCATGCTCAACTATTTTATTAGAATCTTACAATTATTTGATGGTCAACCAGCCTACGCAAGGACGTCGAGAAAAAAGACGTTTGCACGTCAATAAATCGATATGGGGGGAAAAACGAATGTCTACAGCTCTAACATTCAGTCATATCATTTTTGACATCACGGTTCCACAGATTGTTTATATTTCATAAAGTGGTATAAATATAATGCATAGTTCAGACTTACCCACGGCGGAGTAATTCAAATGAATAAAATGTGAAACAAACTAACTAGTCTGGAATGAGCAGTGGGGTGGGTAATTCAAATAGTGAGTGCCGGTGCAGAGGCGCATACAGCCTCGGACGGGCTAGAATTATTTTTAACTATTCACACAAAATTAGGAGTGAGTCTCTGGTTAAGCAATTTTCTGGATAAGTTGACAAAGCTATTTATTGGTGTTTAAGAGTACAGGGATACAAGCAAAAGCGAGCGAAGCGAGGTTAACAATTTTAGTACCGCTCCGTAGCGCTCCTTAGGTTACTTTTTCATTTGACTAAAGCTTTTTTTACACATTCACGCGAATGCCGAGGCGAATCACGAACACGCATGTGTAAACAGCACGCTCGCTACATTCGCGCGATCGCGTCGAGAGCGGTTTTTGAAACACGAATCAAAGGGACGAATGGCGAACGCGAACTTACTGTTTACAAATTCGCCTGCATTCAATATAATTATGTAGCGCGCAAGTAGGGTTCCCAACTTTTTGTACGAGATTAAATTTTGTACGTTATATGGTCGGAAAAATAAAATGAACAGTATTTTATAAAACTAAACAGTATTTATTTTTGTCACATTTTAATAACATATTTTTTGGAGTTATCTGTTATTTTTTTTTTTTTTTTACTATTAATTATTATATCTACACTATTATTAGTTTGTGAGTTTGTTTGTAGGAAGTAATCTCTGGAACTAGCGAACCGATTTTGAAAATTCTTTCACCAGTAGAAAGCTACATTATCCAAGCGGACGAAGTCGCGGGCGAAATGCTAGTCATCTTTATTTTACTTTTTATGGTTCCCGAAGGGTCTAACCGGAGTCCTATTACTGTCACTCATGTGTCCGTCTGTCCATCCGTTTGTCTGTCGTTTGTCACAAAATTTTGTTTCGAAGAATTTTTTAACTTCCCATTGACCTAAGAACTTGATATTTGGTGATATTGTTTAATACTACGGATATTTTACTAACAAAAACCTAACAATATATTGATAAATCAGATTTTTTCTTTGTTAATTCCCAAATTTAGTAAGGAACCCTAAATATGTGAAGTACGACACGCACTAGCCTGGTTTTTAGGTTTCATTGTAAGTACTCGTAGCCTACGAATAAGTAACAAGTCAGGAAGTCTAGTTCAGAACAAATGCATTTATTGATTCATTTTTTAGCGCAGTTACTCGTATTTTTCCTGACTTCGATTCTTCTTCTTTTTCTGATTCGTAGCTCCGAATACCAATGGTCATGAAAACAGTTTTTTTTTATTTCTTTTTTCAATGTCCACATGTTCGTTTGCAATCATTGAAATGAATGTGTAAGCAATAGTTCGCGACGGCAATGCGTATACGAATGTTTGGTCGAATCACGAACACGCATGTGTAAATACGATAAAAGAGAGCGAACGAACAGCGAACACGAACATTTTATGCATCCTGCCTAAATTGGATATATTTTTATTTTAAAAATTTTGGCTCCTTGTAGGTTTAGCCTCTGTACGCCGTCATCGTCCTTAGCGTAGGTAGCCCAAATGTCGCGCGACATCGTTTTTTGTTCAAAAATAGCCACTTATAAAAAAAGTTATATTTGTCAAATCCTGCACTAAGCCCTTCTCAGCTATCCGTGACAGCAAACAGCAACGAATGATGAATCTACCCAGTATACTATAGTAGTCTTTGGATGAATCGATGTGAGCGTTACCCCAGCCAGATAATGTCGAAATTAGTCATTTAAATGATGTAGATAATTAGTTGCCTAGCTTCTGTAATTGTTGCACACATTTTCAAATTTGTTGCACTTATCGTTTTTTAGTTATTTATCAAAAACATTTCCTGCTGGGGTAACGTTACAGCGGCCAGACGTTTCATTTTTTTAAAAGTTATTAGGAATAGCAAGACTGTGGTAACCCGACCATGTTTAAGTGGTTACAAAAAAGCGACCGCGTAGTAAATTATGCTATCTTCTAAAATGTTTAGTATAATATACCTTACAAGTTTGGTACAGGCGCGTATACTGTTAAAAATACATAACAATATTATTATGTCTGTTACCAAATAAAAAATATTTGTAAACATTATTATTATTATTACCTTTCGGCTACTTATTAGATAGATATTATGTGCACAATGGCACATACTTACCAAGAATCGTCTATAACGACGATGCGCACGACGCGGGCGGGCGAAGAGGTACTTCATTGTTTACATTGTGCAATAATAATAATAATATTCCACAACTATCACACAACGCCATCTAGTCCCAAGCTAAGCAGAGCTTGTGTTATGGGTACTAGACAACTGATAAACATACTTATATATTTCTAAATACATAAATATTATAGATAAATTACACGCAGACACAGAACAAATGATCGTGCTCATTAAATAAACAATGCAATAAACTTTTTCTACTACTTTCTTGTAGAGTGCGCGTGCGCTTCCGCTTTCTATTTCTGAAAATATTTACCGACTGCTTGAGAGTTAATTAGTGTCTACCTAATTAAGAAATTCATAATTATCTTGTTGTGACACTCGCTTTGATATTATCATTTAATCATATTTCTGCCCCATCCTGGAAGCAACTCGTAAATAGATGACACGGATGATGTTTCAAATATCTAACAAAATTACAATTGAAACACCAGTATTTAGACAGAAAAAAAAAATGTTTTCTTTTTATTATAGACATGAACAGAATGGCAACGTAACAATAGCCGGCGCGGCGGTGCCGATGGTGACAACGATATACTTTTCCTCCACTCCCTGACTTTCTAATGCCCTCCAAATGCTATCGTGGTCTAAGAAATCAAATGCTTTGTGAAAATCCACGAACCCTAGGTATTAGACTTTGTTGTATTTCTTATACTTTTGAAGGACTTGCCTGATGACATGGATGTGGTCTATCGTTGAAAACTTACTTCGAAAGCCAGCCTGTTCTTTGGGTTGGTTTTTGTCGAGCGTGACCGTAATTCGTGATAGTATTATCTTGTAGATGTTTGACATTAAACTTATTGGTCTGTAATTGCTCATATTTCCCTTGTCTCCTTTCTTGTGTAACAATATTATAGTTGATTTTGTTGACACAACTGTACTAAACTTGTAACACTATCCTACATATTTAAGAAGATAGCATAATGTACTACGCGGTCGCTTTTTTGTAGCCTCTTAAACATAGTCGGGTTACCACGGTCTTGCTATTTCTAATGACTTTTATTTTATTATCTCATTAATTACTGCATGTACTAAGCTGAAATTTTACAGGTATAAAACTGAACTAAGCAACTAATTATTGATATATAAATTAGTTTATTTATCCACCTACAGGTTAATTGGTGGCCAAAACTCCGTGCGCATTATGACCATGAACGTGGAGAACTGAATTTCATCATAATTTATTAATTCCTAACAGGATGCAAATGAAACTTCACATACATTTGAAAACAGTTACAAGCTACAAAATGACGTTTAAAGTAAGTCTTTAGAGCTCTTATTCAAAGTGTTAGGACAAATTGAAGTGTTTTTATATTTAATTAAATAACTTTTGAACGTTGCATTATTTTAGTTTTTTCATTGTACGAATAATTAAAACTAATTCTTAAGTCATGTACCAAAGATGATAAGAATCCGCCTATCCGTTTCAGAGATCCAGCAAAACCACAAACGTTACTCCAGCAGGGTCTCGAATAACTTCGCAGCCGAAGAACGAACAAATACGAAATAAGTTGCAACATTTACCTCGTTTAGACAACTAAATAAATAGCTAATACTTATTTTGATATTCCCATTAAAAAAGAAAGTGTGGCCTGGCTGCGGTAACGTTACCCCAGCAGGAAATGTTTTTGTGAAATAACTAAAAAACTATAAGTGCAACAAATTTGAAAATGTGTGCAACAATTACAGAAGTTACGCAAATAATTATCTACATCATTTAAATGACTTATTTCGACATTATCTGGCTGGGGTAACGCTCACTGAATCGATTGCCGACGTTGGGTGGGGGCTCAGATGAGAACAATACTACATAATAATAATAATATTTTCTGAGGGTAGGGGCAATCGACTAAACACAAAACTATAGACTGATAACGCAGTTCGCACTCGCATAACGGACCAGTCTGTCTCTAGCTTTTTCTTCTTGCTTGGCTGTTCATTTTTGATTATTTTAGTAGTGTTCTGTGCACAGAATACATATACTCCTAACGGAGAAGAATGCCAACTCCATACAATATTTTGTAGAACGGTTGCCGCAAGCGCCATCTATACTTAGCCCCAAAATACTTTCATATGGCGGTAAATTCAAAAGTATAGCATCCCCAGAAAATTTAAAAAAAAATGTTTTTTGGTAGGTACATTCTCTTGTAAGAAACTCCAATTGAGTTTCTTACAAGAGAATGTACCTACCAAAAAACCTACAGTGAATATGGCGAAATAAAACAATAAATAATGTAAATAGTTTCATATTTATTCCAACAGTTTCTATGTTCATGTAGATTCAAAATAATAAAATGTTTATTGGTACGCATAGAAAAACATACATAAGTACACAAAGATTGGGAAGTATTGTATACTAGCTGGCCCTAAATTGTCGTAATGTTATCTGAAATTTTCTAACTTTCCGCGCAACTTTCTTAATTTTTTCTATCATAAGAACCATCATGACAATAACAAATACAACAAACAAAGAATTAGCGAAATCTGTCCAACCGTTCACGCGTGATGCCGTGACCAAGGAAATAGGGATTCATTTATATATATATATAGATTAGAGTCACATTAAAGGGCGAACTGATGGCTCCTAAAACTAAGCCAGAAGCCTGTGTTTTAGGAGCCAAAGTTCCTCCAGGTATAATGGCATACAACTGTTATTAATTGACGTGCAAGTACTTATAGTTACAAAGACTTATGTTAAACAAACATGACTAAATTTAAATACAGTATTAGTTTTACTAATTTAATTTTAGACAATTGTTGTTTTTTGGTTTGATAGGCAGTATCACATCTTTTTATTTATGTGGTATTAATTTTGCGTTTCAGTACTGCAGCTGACGCTTCGTCAGCGAACAATCTATTTTTTAAAACACAATCTTTTATAATAAAAACATTTTCTATTATATTAATGTTTTGTTCTTTGTGAATAACAAAATTGTGAAGAAAATTAAAATTAACAATGTTTTTAACATTTTCTAAAATATCTCTCTTGAGATCAGTGACATGACTTTTTTCGTTCAAGCGTTGATTGATTACAGAAGCGCACAATTCAATGCATGTAACCATTTCTTTAGTGACATAGTTCAATGATTTTTTATACTTCAGAGTATTATCTGACACAAACATTTTTGAAAGATATTTTTAAATCGGTTCAGTAAAAACCCACACACATACGCACATGCCTGTATCTCTGCACTGTCTTCATTTACAAACTCTTCAATTTTATGTGGTAATTGAATGGTTTCCGATGCAGTTTCATTGCCAGGCTCTGTGCCTATGCATATGGGTTGTGACAAAGACAAAAATGTATTGAAGCTATTAATAATAATTTAATTTTGATCTTCTTCACAATTCCCCCCTGTTCCAATAATATTGAAAAGATAATCAAATTTAGCCCTTATTATGGCCTAACTTTGATATAATTGCAGTTTTAATACCTGCCACAAATTACCCACATATTGGTTTAATATTTGAAGCAGTTACCACTAATGCACCCAAAAAGATTTTTTGAAGGTTCTTGCTGCAGCTTTTGTGTAGAGAGCCTTTTTATATTGTATGTTGACAATTTTCTCCACAACTGAACTATCCCACTAATTGTCCATATCCACCCTTCTGTTAATGGTGGCGTACATGCACTTCAGACATAATCATAACTCTTAAAAAATATATCATTTCCTTGTAAAGTTGTTCCTTGTAAACTGAGGGCTGGTTGACTGTAAATTTGTAGCATGAAGCTTTTCTATTCGTAAATACAACATGAACAATGACTGTTGACACTGTCGAATAATTTATCGATTGTGTTAATTATGTCTGCAGTCACAATGGCATCTGCAGAAAGCTCTCCTGAAAATAAATAAATTTTACTGTGTTTAACATATTATATACACTGCCTATTTCATAAAGACCCAGTTCTTTTTTTATGGAAATGTTCTACTCAATAATATTTGGCCTTAATTTATTTCTGGGAATTAAATAATAATTGTGTATAAGCATCATTCCATTCACCTGCTGATATTTTGGTGTACATTCCTCTTGCAACAGAGTGGCTTAAAATTTGTGCAGCAGTTTTACTCTCATTTTTTGTTTTGAGTTGGGTTTTAAATGTTCTTTTTTCAGAGAAGTAGCATACACAAAATTTGGGTTTCCATTGTCCATCTCATAAAACTCCTTTATGTAGGACCAATTAGCAAAACCTGTAACCACACACATTAAAAATGTTAGTAACTTAAGTAAACATTTTAACTTAAGTAAACCATTTTTTCAACGTAAGTAAGTTTTTTTAACTTAAGTAAACCACCACAGATTTTTTTAATAATACAATTATGAAACTTAAGCTTACCTCTGTCTTGCCATCAGATGAAATATTTGTTGGATACTCAATGTCATATTTCATAAAATTGTTTCTAAAACATTGTAACAAATGAGGTGTATTCAAGATAGACAGTACTTCATTATTATGAACCGTGATGAACGTATGCTGACTACTAGCTCCTAAGGTTGTTAGAGTTCTACGATTCACTCCATCCATGTTGCAGATAATGGCAGCTATATTTATTTCAGCAATGAAGCACTGATTTAACACCTGAAATAAAAATGATAAAGTATTTTAATAATATGATTAAGTTAATGCATACAATTAGATTAGACCATTAACTAAATTTTGGTATAAGAACAACTTTTACTATGGGACCAAACCTGAAATCGCGAAAAAGATTCAGCTATTCCCAACACTTTGACGAGTTACAAGAACATAATTATAATTACGTAGGGGACATCTGATTTTTTATATCAACACAATTTTAGTGCCAATTGTATCAGTTATTAAAATATTCACTTACATCACATGGAATAGCAATTCGAAGTAAGTTTGCCTTTGTGATGTCTGCCTTTATGCTTTTCACACAGCATTCTGTGATCATTGTATAATTTTGTCTAATTTTGCAAAGAATACTGCCCTTCTGGAAAAATGTACTTTGGCCACAGCATGCAACTGAAAGTGAAAATAATAACATGTTCATCAATAGTTCTGGCAAACTGCTGAAATAATTATATGCAATAATATCATGATGAGTAGGTACATACATACAAAACTAATGAAAAAGGATGGCCTATAGTCATAACACTTGAGCACTCAATCAAAATTAACCGTAGATGAAGAAAGTACCTAGCGTAATGTAAAATTGCACGCTAAAACCACAATTGCCTTTTAAAATGATTGGGTATCATTTTGCTCAAACTATTGACTTGGAATTACAATAGCAACATTGTAAGTAGTGACGGCTTGTGCCATGATGAAAAAAAAGGGATACACAGCCATGTGTATCCCTTTTTTTGGAGGGTGGAAAATGACTTTTCCTGGTCTTTATGTCAGACTAAAACCGACCCTTGTTCATTCAGTTGCTTGTGTGCCAAGGACCGCGGTAACTCTATTTCAACCAGAGAAACAGACAGAATAGAAAATCTATTGTTTTGTTATCGAGACACCGGTATCACGTAAGAAGCTAATTACAGTTTTAGAGTGCAACGTTACAGTATCACTGCCACTAGGCAATCACTGCTGTTAAGTTATTTATGAGAACTAATCTACTGTTTATAATTTACGTTGCATTTACGTGTATTACTTACCGAATAATGTTTCAAACTCCGGGTTTAGGTTACAGCGGAACTATTTTACGTTATGTTCGGTTGATGAACAACCACACTTATAAGATTTCCTTTTATTTTCATCTATTTCACAGTTTCGTTATAGGCCGTAGGTACGAGGGCAGAAATACAGAAAAAAAACGAATTATTCTGCAGTAAGTCACAAAGAGAATATAATTTCGTAAGTCATATTTTCACGCGAAACTTGAAAAGAAAACAATTTTTTGTTTTTTTTTTTTTATTTACCCCGAAGGGAAGGCTATAGTCTTTTGACCATATTGCCTAGTTTTACGTCCTCAAGGTTAAAGCTCCACCTGAGCCCGCGAAATTCAAATTTTCTTCCGTTTTTTGCAATTTGCAGGTCAGTGTCAGGTTGTATCTTGGTAAAAATTTGATTCGCGAACGTAGCAAGTGTTTATTTATAGAATCATAATCACTAAAATCATCAATACAACTCTTTCAGTTAGAATTAATGCCAAATGTCATGATTTCATGAAATTGTTACATTTGGCATCAATTCTAACTGAACTTCAATAAAACTGAGTTTTAGACAACACTTAGCTATTATAAATAAATTAAAAAATCCGCGTAACTTCAATCAAACACAAAAAATTTAATTATCTAATAAATATTTATATATCGTTGGAATTAATTCAAGCAGTATTATATTAGTGCTCTGTGATTCTAGCAAAAACTACCATTCAGAAAGAAAAATTTTAAACAGTCACACAATATACAATGAGCCTGTGTTACAACTTGAAAATAAGTACATAGTATTATGAAAGACCTAATTTTTTGGGTCCTTCATAATATTTTTAAGGTTGGCAATGTGATATTTCTGCCCCGGGTACCTCTTCTACATCGGCCCATACAAAGTTGACACCCCCTGGTTCTGTGCCCTGTGCACAGAATACATATACTCCTAACGGAGAAGAATGCCAACTCCATACAATATTTTGTAGAACGGTTGCCGCAAGCGCCATCTATACTTAGCCCCAAAATACTTTCATATGGCGGTAAATTCAAAAGTATAGCATCCCCAGAAAATTTAAAAAAAAATGTTTTTTGGTAGGTACATTCTCTTGTAAGAAACTCCAATTGAGTTTCTTACAAGAGAATGTACCTACCAAAAAACCTACAGTGAATATGGCGAAATAAAACAATAAATAATGTTAATAGTTTCATATTTATTCCAACAGTTTCTATGTTCATGTAGATTCAAAATAATAAAATGTTTATTGGTACGCATAGAAAAACATACATAAGTACACAAAGATTGGGAAGTATTGTATACTAGCTGGCCCTAAATTGTCGTAATGTTATCTGAAATTTTCTAACTTTCCGCGCAACTTTCTTAATTTTTTCTATCATAAGAACCATCATGACAATAACAAATACAACAAACAAAGAATTAGCGAAATCTGTCCAACCGTTCACGCGTGATGCCGTGACCAAGGAAATAGGGATTCATTTATATATATATATAGATTAGAGTCACATTAAAGGGCGAACTGATGGCTCCTAAAACTAAGCCAGAAGCCTGTGTTTTAGGAGCCAAAGTTCCTCCAGGTATAATGGCATACAACTGTTATTAATTGACGTGCAAGTACTTATAGTTACAAAGACTTATGTTAAACAAACATGACTAAATTTAAATACAGTATTAGTTTTACTAATTTAATTTTAGACAATTGTTGTTTTTTGGTTTGATAGGCAGTACCACATCTTTTTATTTATGTGGTATTAATTTTGCGTTTCAGTACTGCAGCTGACGCTTCGTCAGCGAACAATCTATTTTTTAAAACACAATCTTTTATAATAAAAACATTTTCTATTATATTAATGTTTTGTTCTTTGTGAATAACAAAATTGTGAAGAAAATTAAAATTAACAATGTTTTTAACATTTTCTAAAATATCTCTCTTGAGATCAGTGACATGACTTTTTTCGTTCAAGCGTTGATTGATTACAGAAGCGCAAAATTCAATGCATGTAACCATTTCTTTAGTGACTTGGTTCAATGATTTTTTTACTTCAGAGTATTATCTGACACAAACATTTTTGAAAGATATTTTTAAATCGGTTCAGTAAAAACCCACACACATACGCACATGCCTGTATCTCTGCACTGTCTTCATTTACAAACTCTTCAATTTTATGTGGTAATTGAATGGTTTCCGATGCAGTTTCATTGCCAGGCTCTGTGCCTATGCATATGGGTTGTGACAAAGACAAAAATGTATTGAAGCTATTAATAATAATTTAATTTTGATCTTCTTCACAATTCCCCCCTGTTCCAATAATATTGAAAAGATAATCAAATTTAGCCCTTATTATGGCCTAACTTTGATATAATTGCAGTTTTAATACCTGCCACAAATTACCCACATATTGGTTTAATATTTGAAGCAGTTACCACTAATGCACCCAAAAAGATTTTCTGAAGGTTCTTGCTGCAGCTTTTGTGTAGAGAGCCTTTTTATATTGTATGTTGACAATTTTCTCCACAACTGAACTATCCCATTAATTGTCCATATCCACCCTTCTGTTAATGGTGGCGTACATGCACTTCAGACATAATCATAACTCTTAAAAAATATATCATTTCCTTGTAAAGTTGTTCCTTGTAAACTGAGGGCTGGTTGACTGTAAATTTGTAGCATGAAGCTTTTCTATTCGTAAATACAACATGAACAATGACTGTTGACACTGTCGAATAATTTATCCATTGTGTTAATTATGTCTGCAGTCACAATGGCATCTGCAGAAAGCTCTCCTGAAAATAAATAAATTTTACTGTGTTTAACATATTATATACACTGCCTATTTCATAAAGACCCAGTTCTTTTTTTATGGAAATGTTCTACTCAATAATATTTGGCCTTAATTTATTTCTGGGAATTAAATAATAATTGTGTATAAGCATCATTCCATTCACCTGCTGATATTTTGGTGTACATTCCTCTTGCAACAGAGTGGCTTAAAACTTGTGCAGCAGTTTTACTCTCATTTTTTGTTTTGAGTTGGGTTTTAAATGTTCTTTTTTCAGAGAAGTAGCATACACAAAATTTGGGTTTCCATTGTCCATCTCATAAAACTCCTTTATGTAGGACCAATTAGCAAAACCTGTAACCACACACATTAAAAATGTTAGTAACTTAAGTAAACCTTTTAACTTAAGTAAACCATTTTTTTAACGTAAGTAAGTTTTTTTAACTTAAGTAAACCACCACAGATTTTTTTAATAATACAATTATGAAACTTAAGCTTACCTCTGTCTTGCCATCAGATGAAATATTTGTTGGATACTCAATGTCATATTTCATAAAATTGTTTCTAAAACATTGTAACAAATGAGGTGTATTCAAGATAGACAGTACTTCATTATTATGAACCGTGATGAACGTATGCTGACTACTAGCTCCTAAGGTTGTTAGAGTTCTACGATTCACTCCATCCATGTTGCAGATAATGGCAGCTATATTTATTTCAGCAATGAAGCACTGATTTAACACCTGAAATAAAAATGATAAAGTATTTTAATAATATGATTAAGTTAATGCATACAATTAGATTAGACCATTAACTAAATTTTGGTATAAGAACAACTTTTACTATGGGACCAAACCTGAAATCGTGAAAAAGATTCAGCTATTCCCAACACTTTGACGAGTTACAAGAACATAATTATAATTACGTAGGGGACATCTGATTTTTTATATCAACACAATTTTAGTGCCAATTGTATCAGTTATTAAAATATTCACTTACATCACATGGAATAGCAATTCGAAGTAAGTTTGCCTTTGTGATGTCTGCCTTTATGCTTTTCACACAGCATTCTGTGATCATTGTATAATTTTGTCTAATTTTGCAAAGAATACTGCCCTTCTGGAAAAATGTACTTTGGCCACAGCATGCAACTGAAAGTGAAAATAATAACATGTTCATCAATAGTTCTGGCAAACTGCTGAAATAATTATATGCAATAATATCAAGATGAGTAGGTACATAAGTACATACAAAACTAATGAAAAAGGATGGCCTATTGTCATAACACTTGAGCACTCAATCAAAATTAACCGTAGATGAAGAAAGTACCTAGCGTAATGTAAAATTGCACGCTAAAACCACAATTGCCTTTTAAAATGATTGGGTATCATTTTGCTCAAACTATTGACTTGGAATTACAATAGCAACATTGTAAGTAGTGACGGCTTGTGCCATGATGAAAAAAAAGGGATACACAGCCATGTGTATCCCTTTTTTTGGAGGGTGGAAAATGACTTTTCCTGGTCTTTATGTCAGACTAAAACCGACCCTTGTTCATTCAGTTGCTTGTGTGCCAAGGACCGCGGTAACTCTATTTCAACCAGAGAAACAGACAGAATAGAAAATCTATTGTTTTGTTATCGAGACACCGGTATCACGTAAGAAGCTAATTACAGTTTTAGAGTGCAACGTTACAGTATCACTGCCACTAGGCAATCACTGCTGTTAAGTTATTTATTAGAACTAATCTACTGTTTATAATTTACGTTGCATTTACGTGTATTACTTACCGAATAATGTTTCAAACTCCGGGTTTAGGTTACAGCGGAACTATTTTACGTTATGTTCGGTTGATGAACAACCACACTTATAAGATTTCCTTTTATTTTCATCTATTTCACAGTTTCGTTATAGGCCGTAGGTACGAGGGCAGAAATACAGAAAAAAAACGAATTATTCTGCAGTAAGTCACAAAGAGAATATAATTTCGTAAGTCATATTTTCACGCGAAACTTGAAAAGAAAACAATTTTTTGTTTTTTTTTTTTTATTTACCCCGAAGGGAAGGCTATAGTCTTTTGACCATATTGCCTAGTTTTACGTCCTCAAGGTTAAAGCTCCACCTGAGCCCGCGAAATTCAAATTTTCTTCCGTTTTTTGCAATTTGCAGGTCAGTGTCAGGTTGTATCTTGGTAAAAATTTGATTCGCGAACGTAGCAAGTGTTTATTTATAGAATCATAATCACTAAAATCATCAATACAACTCTTTCAGTTAGAATTAATGCCAAATGTCATGATTTCATGAAATTGTTACATTTGGCATCAATTCTAACTGAACTTCAATAAAACTGAGTTTTAGACAACACTTAGCTATTATAAATAAATTAAAAAATCCGCGTAACTTCAATCAAACACAAAAAATGTAATTATCTAATAAATATTTATATATCGTTGGAATTAATTCAAGCAGTATTATATTAGTGCTCTGTGATTCTAGCAAAAACTACCATTCAGAAAGAAAAATTTTAAACAGTCACACAATATACAATGAGCCTGTGTTACAACTTGAAAATAAGTACATAGTATTATGAAAGACCTAATTTTTTGGGTCCTTCATAATATTTTTAAGGTTGGCAATGTGATATTTCTGCCCCGGGTACCTCTTCTACATCGGCCCATACAAAGTTGACACCCCCTGGTTCTGTGCCCTGTGCACAGAATACATATACTCCTAACGGAGAAGAATGCCAACTCCATACAATATTTTGTAGAACGGTTGCCGCAAGCGCCATCTATACTTAGCCCCAAAATACTTTCATATGGCGGTAAATTCAAAAGTATAGCATCCCCAGAAAATTTAAAAAAAAATGTTTTTTGGTAGGTACATTCTCTTGTAAGAAACTCCAATTGAGTTTCTTACAAGAGAATGTACCTACCAAAAAACCTACAGTGAATATGGCGAAATAAAACAATAAATAATGTTAATAGTTTCATATTTATTCCAACAGTTTCTATGTTCATGTAGATTCAAAATAATAAAATGTTTATTGGTACGCATAGAAAAACATACATAAGTACACAAAGATTGGGAAGTATTGTATACTAGCTGGCCCTAAATTGTCGTAATGTTATCTGAAATTTTCTAACTTTCCGCGCAACTTTCTTAATTTTTTCTATCATAAGAACCATCATGACAATAACAAATACAACAAACAAAGAATTAGCGAAATCTGTCCAACCGTTCACGCGTGATGCCGTGACCAAGGAAATAGGGATTCATTTATATATATATATAGATTAGAGTCACATTAAAGGGCGAACTGATGGCTCCTAAAACTAAGCCAGAAGCCTGTGTTTTAGGAGCCAAAGTTCCTCCAGGTATAATGGCATACAACTGTTATTAATTGACGTGCAAGTACTTATAGTTACAAAGACTTATGTTAAACAAACATGACTAAATTTAAATACAGTATTAGTTTTACTAATTTAATTTTAGACAATTGTTGTTTTTTGGTTTGATAGGCAGTACCACATCTTTTTATTTATGTGGTATTAATTTTGCGTTTCAGTACTGCAGCTGACGCTTCGTCAGCGAACAATCTATTTTTTAAAACACAATCTTTTATAATAAAAACATTTTCTATTATATTAATGTTTTGTTCTTTGTGAATAACAAAATTGTGAAGAAAATTAAAATTAACAATGTTTTTAACATTTTCTAAAATATCTCTCTTGAGATCAGTGACATGACTTTTTTCGTTCAAGCGTTGATTGATTACAGAAGCGCAAAATTCAATGCATGTAACCATTTCTTTAGTGACTTGGTTCAATGATTTTTTTACTTCAGAGTATTATCTGACACAAACATTTTTGAAAGATATTTTTAAATCGGTTCAGTAAAAACCCACACACATACGCACATGCCTGTATCTCTGCACTGTCTTCATTTACAAACTCTTCAATTTTATGTGGTAATTGAATGGTTTCCGATGCAGTTTCATTGCCAGGCTCTGTGCCTATGCATATGGGTTGTGACAAAGACAAAAATGTATTGAAGCTATTAATAATAATTTAATTTTGATCTTCTTCACAATTCCCCCCTGTTCCAATAATATTGAAAAGATAATCAAATTTAGCCCTTATTATGGCCTAACTTTGATATAATTGCAGTTTTAATACCTGCCACAAATTACCCACATATTGGTTTAATATTTGAAGCAGTTACCACTAATGCACCCAAAAAGATTTTCTGAAGGTTCTTGCTGCAGCTTTTGTGTAGAGAGCCTTTTTATATTGTATGTTGACAATTTTCTCCACAACTGAACTATCCCATTAATTGTCCATATCCACCCTTCTGTTAATGGTGGCGTACATGCACTTCAGACATAATCATAACTCTTAAAAAATATATCATTTCCTTGTAAAGTTGTTCCTTGTAAACTGAGGGCTGGTTGACTGTAAATTTGTAGCATGAAGCTTTTCTATTCGTAAATACAACATGAACAATGACTGTTGACACTGTCGAATAATTTATCCATTGTGTTAATTATGTCTGCAGTCACAATGGCATCTGCAGAAAGCTCTCCTGAAAATAAATAAATTTTACTGTGTTTAACATATTATATACACTGCCTATTTCATAAAGACCCAGTTCTTTTTTTATGGAAATGTTCTACTCAATAATATTTGGCCTTAATTTATTTCTGGGAATTAAATAATAATTGTGTATAAGCATCATTCCATTCACCTGCTGATATTTTGGTGTACATTCCTCTTGCAACAGAGTGGCTTAAAACTTGTGCAGCAGTTTTACTCTCATTTTTTGTTTTGAGTTGGGTTTTAAATGTTCTTTTTTCAGAGAAGTAGCATACACAAAATTTGGGTTTCCATTGTCCATCTCATAAAACTCCTTTATGTAGGACCAATTAGCAAAACCTGTAACCACACACATTAAAAATGTTAGTAACTTAAGTAAACCTTTTAACTTAAGTAAACCATTTTTTTAACGTAAGTAAGTTTTTTTAACTTAAGTAAACCACCACAGATTTTTTTAATAATACAATTATGAAACTTAAGCTTACCTCTGTCTTGCCATCAGATGAAATATTTGTTGGATACTCAATGTCATATTTCATAAAATTGTTTCTAAAACATTGTAACAAATGAGGTGTATTCAAGATAGACAGTACTTCATTATTATGAACCGTGATGAACGTATGCTGACTACTAGCTCCTAAGGTTGTTAGAGTTCTACGATTCACTCCATCCATGTTGCAGATAATGGCAGCTATATTTATTTCAGCAATGAAGCACTGATTTAACACCTGAAATAAAAATGATAAAGTATTTTAATAATATGATTAAGTTAATGCATACAATTAGATTAGACCATTAACTAAATTTTGGTATAAGAACAACTTTTACTATGGGACCAAACCTGAAATCGTGAAAAAGATTCAGCTATTCCCAACACTTTGACGAGTTACAAGAACATAATTATAATTACGTAGGGGACATCTGATTTTTTATATCAACACAATTTTAGTGCCAATTGTATCAGTTATTAAAATATTCACTTACATCACATGGAATAGCAATTCGAAGTAAGTTTGCCTTTGTGATGTCTGCCTTTATGCTTTTCACACAGCATTCTGTGATCATTGTATAATTTTGTCTAATTTTGCAAAGAATACTGCCCTTCTGGAAAAATGTACTTTGGCCACAGCATGCAACTGAAAGTGAAAATAATAACATGTTCATCAATAGTTCTGGCAAACTGCTGAAATAATTATATGCAATAATATCAAGATGAGTAGGTACATAAGTACATACAAAACTAATGAAAAAGGATGGCCTATTGTCATAACACTTGAGCACTCAATCAAAATTAACCGTAGATGAAGAAAGTACCTAGCGTAATGTAAAATTGCACGCTAAAACCACAATTGCCTTTTAAAATGATTGGGTATCATTTTGCTCAAACTATTGACTTGGAATTACAATAGCAACATTGTAAGTAGTGACGGCTTGTGCCATGATGAAAAAAAAGGGATACACAGCCATGTGTATCCCTTTTTTTGGAGGGTGGAAAATGACTTTTCCTGGTCTTTATGTCAGACTAAAACCGACCCTTGTTCATTCAGTTGCTTGTGTGCCAAGGACCGCGGTAACTCTATTTCAACCAGAGAAACAGACAGAATAGAAAATCTATTGTTTTGTTATCGAGACACCGGTATCACGTAAGAAGCTAATTACAGTTTTAGAGTGCAACGTTACAGTATCACTGCCACTAGGCAATCACTGCTGTTAAGTTATTTATTAGAACTAATCTACTGTTTATAATTTACGTTGCATTTACGTGTATTACTTACCGAATAATGTTTCAAACTCCGGGTTTAGGTTACAGCGGAACTATTTTACGTTATGTTCGGTTGATGAACAACCACACTTATAAGATTTCCTTTTATTTTCATCTATTTCACAGTTTCGTTATAGGCCGTAGGTACGAGGGCAGAAATACAGAAAAAAAACGAATTATTCTGCAGTAAGTCACAAAGAGAATATAATTTCGTAAGTCATATTTTCACGCGAAACTTGAAAAGAAAACAATTTTTTGTTTTTTTTTTTTTATTTACCCCGAAGGGAAGGCTATAGTCTTTTGACCATATTGCCTAGTTTTACGTCCTCAAGGTTAAAGCTCCACCTGAGCCCGCGAAATTCAAATTTTCTTCCGTTTTTTGCAATTTGCAGGTCAGTGTCAGGTTGTATCTTGGTAAAAATTTGATTCGCGAACGTAGCAAGTGTTTATTTATAGAATCATAATCACTAAAATCATCAATACAACTCTTTCAGTTAGAATTAATGCCAAATGTCATGATTTCATGAAATTGTTACATTTGGCATCAATTCTAACTGAACTTCAATAAAACTGAGTTTTAGACAACACTTAGCTATTATAAATAAATTAAAAAATCCGCGTAACTTCAATCAAACACAAAAAATTTAATTATCTAATAAATATTTATATATCGTTGGAATTAATTCAAGCAGTATTATATTAGTGCTCTGTGATTCTAGCAAAAACTACCATTCAGAAAGAAAAATTTTAAACAGTCACACAATATACAATGAGCCTGTGTTACAACTTGAAAATAAGTACATAGTATTATGAAAGACCTAATTTTTTGGGTCCTTCATAATATTTTTAAGGTTGGCAATGTGATATTTCTGCCCCGGGTACCTCTTCTACATCGGCCCATACAAAGTTGACACCCCCTGGCCCTGTGTGTGCTGTGATTTTTAGTTTATGCAACATGGCGTTTGTGGCGCGTTTGTGTAAGCTCAGTTAGTGGATTAATTTAGAGTGAATTTGCAATGTTAATTAGTTAACTACATAAATAACAATATCTTTTCGTGTGCAGAAACAAGCAATGAGTTCTTAAAAAACATTTCTCAAATAATAATGAAGTGGTGATGGAATCCTTTGAAGACTCAAATTGTCACTCCTTGAGCGATAGTTTTTCTTTGTACGAACGTTATTTGAGAAGTTTTAATGTGGTTGATCCTTTAATAGAGGAAAGTGTTAAACGTGAACCGAACGAAGGAATATCTTCGAACCACTGTGATTTTGAGAGTTCGCATAGCAGAGGTAACATAGAGTTATCTATCGTAACATCAACTAATGTTAAAAATAAACATTGCGAAACAGCTGAAACTGAGAACAGTTTATTAAATCAGATTGTTCGTGATCATTTGACTGACAAAGGATCTAGTTTAGACACAGATTTGTGTGTGAAGATCAATTCTCCTTGTTCACCACTCGCGCCATCATTACTTGAGAATTCATTTGCGGCGATCGATCGCAGTCTTCTGAACGAAAAGTCTAACCAAACCGACTTTCAAACGTCGGAGGACTCAAGAACTGAAATAGTTAAACATCCCATGTTCATAACCCCTACCATGGAAAATAGCAGTAATGCAGTTGACAGTGTGCCTATGTTTAGAGAAGTTGGACCTTCAGAAAACGTTTTCAAGTTACCAATAAGTGAATTATCTTTTAATGGTACAATTAAGCATGTTCAAAAGTTGAAACCTATAGTAGACCCTATCTCAGCAATGAGTTGTAGCACCAGTTTAGCTAATTTAGAAGAAAAACGTGTAGAGGAGATTTGTGGGATATATACAAGTAGTATTGATAATGCAGAATCGATTATAGAGAGTAATGATGGTGAGCAGAGAGTTAGTGATACATCGGACAGTGTTAGTGATAGATATAAAAACTCTGAGAGTACTGGAGATTCTCATTACGAAGAGAATAAGAAAGACTGTCCTGTAAATGATGATGGGAGCACAGCAAAGTGGAATTCTGAGCCAAGTTACTCATCACTTGAAGCATCTTTTGACAGTGGAGTGAGATCTCCGGATATGTTTTCTGATAACGATGATGATGACCCACCTCCAGAGCCAGAGCCTTTTTGGAGTTTCCTCAAAGATTTTGAAGTTCATGACAAAAGAAGAGTCAAAAGGATTGAGGTAAGCCTAATTCCAGAATGCCATAATTATTTTTATTAACCTTACCTTTGTCATTTACATATTTTTTGTATGCACTAATCTTAAAATGTTTTTTGTTGACTACAACAAAATAACTTCTAAAGAACATTAGGTATAATACTATATATTTAAAGAATGAGTTACCATGTGATCTTTATGCATCTTGCATTTAGTAACCCGAGCAGGTACTTATGCAGTTCTTATCAGTTGCATGCTTCAGTTGATTAAACACTCATATTTTTTGTTAGACAGCAATTACATAATGCTGTTAGTAATATCCTTGTGTGGTTAGCACCCAAATGTTATCAATACTTTACATATTCATTGACCTCATTTTGTCTGCTTCAAACAGTTTAGAATCATAATGCAGTCTTAAAAACAAGTATTTACTGAAATACTTGTTTCATATATTAACTTTTCTTACAAAAACTATGTGTTTTTATAGGATGCTAAAGTAGCCTTTATCACAAAGTGATATAGTAGAGTAGTGTAGTTTTTATTCAGAGAAAGCGTTTACAAAATAGGATCCCTGTTTACAGAGATTACTCCCTAACAAACAAACAAGTTTACCACTCTATAATATTAATTTTGTTTATTTAATTGTCAACATTTCTTCTGAATACTCGGCATCTTGTAAAATACTGTTTCAAATGACATCAATAATTTTACTCCATTTCAAATACTTCAACGTCAGTCTTCTTCTGGCCATGAGCTAATTCCAATTAGTAGTAAAGTCTCATTACTCAATATGTCAATGTTTATGATAAAGAATGAAAAAAAAGTGATGAAAGTTTTAGAGCGTCAACATATCCATTAAATAACAATGATTAATTACAACATTAGCTAATAACCTACAACTAATTAATGCAAACATCTTTATTTTTGGAATTAATAACCTACCTGATAGATGCCTAATATTAAATTAATTTTCCTGTTATTTTTAACGCGTCTGGCCCCTTGCATTACCATAAGGTAACGCAACAATAGGTTTTTAATTGTGTCTGCTAATGAGGGGCTTGACGCATTAAAGAGTCAAATCTAAAGTAGTAAATAAAACTGAAGGAATGATGAATACCAACATCAAATGACAATGGAATGAAAAGCATTCAGTCATTAGATGGTGATTCCAATCATCACATTCAAAATTACATAATTTTATTATATTACAAAAAAAGGGATGTGGTTGATGTACTTTAATTTAAAAACTGGCCCAGTGCGTATCGGATTTCGCATATTAAGGGTTCCGTACCAAATATTGGTATTTTTTAGTAAAGTATATGTTATATTAAACATTAACACCAAATATAAAGTTCATAGGTCAATGGGAAGTTAAAAAATTCTTCCTAACAAAATTTTGTGACAGACAACGGACAGGCGTAATAACAGCCGCACGGGTCGATCCATCAGGTTAAGCTACGCTTGCCAGGGTTGGTCCATGGTTGGGTGACCATCTTTACATACCGAGACTCCTCCGTGCCTCAGAAAGCACGTCAAGCCGTTGGTCCCGGCTGTCAATCGTAGATCTTTGACAGTTGTTACGGGTCGTCAGAAGCCTGAAAGTCTGACATCCAGTCTTACCAAGGGGCATCGTATTACCCAGTAACTGGGTTAGAGGTCAGGTAGGCAGTCGCTCCATGTAAACGTGCTTGACGGCACGGTTGTCTTAGTAGTTGACCGTTAGGCTGCTGCGCTGCGTGTCGCGGGTTCGATCCCCGCACGGAACAAATATTTGTATGGCCTACAGATATTTTTTTTTTAAATAATAATAAAAAAAATATTGACATTCAGCTGGATACGGTTAGACTAGAAGCCAACCCCAAGATAGTTGCGGAAAGGCTAGGCAGATTTACAACGGGCGGACAGACAGACACGCCCATCAGACAGACAGGTCCATTTGGACCCTTCGGGTACATAACCCTAAAAATGTGGATCTACAAACTATAGTAAAATCAGTTTCATGTATTGTTAAAAAAGAGTTGTCAATAAAAAAAAATATATTATATGTAAAAAGACGCAAAATAGCCTACTTAACATGATTTGGATTATGCTAATTTACATAAGTACTTTTATTTAATAAAGAAAGACCTTTAAAAATCAATCAATAAAACAGCACATGGACTTTGGTGATTTATCTGCCTTTTTTTATCTTTTGTTACATATGTATATGTTTTAAAATTCAAGTTTAACTCTGTAAACAACTATTCCATCTCCTGCTCCTAACCTTCTGTTTCAAAAGTAACCTTGTTTCTTTAAATCTCAACAGCAAACTCTTCAAGGAGTCCTACCACCACCGTCAGTGACCATCGTGAAGACTGATGTCACGGAGATGCTCAAGAAATACTATTCCCATCTGCCTTTGTTTGACAAAGAAGCAAAAGTCATAATCCCTGAAATTAACTCTACAACACCTACAAAACGCGTGTCTTTTGTAGAAATCCCTGAATTTGCAAACACTGAAGAGAGTACTAGTAAATGCTTGAATGGGGAGAAATCGAAGAATTCTATGTCTCATGAGCCTTCCGAGTCAGATACTAGTGTAAATGATAAGAGTATCCATTTGAAAATGTGTACGGATGTAGAGGCAGCTGTAACAATGTGGCCAGATTTGGTGAAATGCCGATATCATGATGTGTAGTAAGTATCTCTTATCCTTTACTAATAATACTTATTGTATTGTGTAACCTTGTATTTATTATGATTTTACATAGTTGTGAGGCAAAATTACTTCCTTATAGATCCAAACAATGTTTGAGGAAAAGTAGGCATAATAACACTATGCATATTTTAGTAATTTTCTCAAACTTTACTGGCTCTAGTTGTAATGGTCAAGGGAATATGTCAAAAGTCACATGACCTAGCTTATTTGGAGCAATAAATATTAATGTAGGTTTCTTGGTTCCAAACTTTTTTTGAGGCCAATAATTTTGGGAAAACGGAATTTGGTGCCTTACGTAATTCAGTAACATAATATTGTTGTGAGACTTTTATTGCACTGCTGGGAAAAAGCCTCCCCTCAAGACTTCCAGCTGTTTCGGTCCAAACACCGAACCATTGGTTGTTACTTTTGACTAGCTTGACCTGCCATCTTCTACGGTGTCTGCCACAACATCTGACTGTGCTCAGATATATATTTTAATTATTTTGTTCTATTATTTTCCAGCTACAATGTGACAAAGCACTCGGAGAAGCTAGAATTACTCGCGTTACGCTATGGAGAGAGATACGTTGGAGCTGAGACTGATACAAGTGTAAACATTTACTCTGGAGGCATGCAGTCTCCCAACAGTGCTAGCAAGCGGAAAGCATTGAGGCTCAAGTATGTATAATCCACACTAATGTTATAAATGCGAAAGAAACTCTGTTTGTTTGTTACGTTTTCAAGCCTAAACCACTAAACTGATCTTAATGAAATTTAAATAGATATGGCACTAAGACATGGAGATGGATGGATGTGTGATGATAAATGTGGATGGATGGAGAGGGAGAGGGAGGCCAAAGAAAGTATGGATGGATTGTGTGAGGTATGAAATGAAAGAAAAGGGAGTTAGTGATAGCGTGACGGCTGACAGGACAGAATGGAAGAAAAAACGTGTTGCGCCGACCCCAAATAACATGGGATAAGGGCAGGAAGATGATGGCCTAAGACATGGAGAAGGACATAAGACTTCTTATTTATATACCACGCGGGCAAAAGCTAGTAATAAAATTAAACTTAAAAATGTGTCTAAAAATATGTTTGATAACATTACTAGCGACCCGTCCCGGCTCCGCACGGGCACAAATTATACACTCAAACCTTCCTCGTTTATCGTTCTTTCTATTAGTGAAAACCGCATTAAAATCCGTTGAGTGGTTTAGGAGGATTAAGCGGAGAAACAGACAGACACGGAAAGCACCTTTGATATATAATATGTAGAGATTCTAGGATGTAATGTACCATGAATTACGGCTTCAGGCTAGCTATCTCATGATCAACCCCTTCAGTGAAAACTCAAGGAAAATATAAGTTGAAAGAATGCCTGCTTTAAAAGCAGGTTTTCAAATAGTTTTGTTTATAAACTAGTCAGCAAATAACATGCTCTCATTAACTAATTAATCATTGAAGCATTTTGTACAGTAGGCATAATAAATTCATGAGTTGTCAGTAATTAAGGAAGTATGTACTTTAGATAATTAAATAATATACAGGCTGTAAGGTCCATGAACGCACATACAAAAAAAAAAAATTTTTTTTCACTTTAAACTGTATAAAATCTACCCCAAAGACATTTTAAATGAAAAAAAATTATTAATAATTTTTTCACTTAAAAAAATAATAGAAAAAAAAATTTTTTTTTTCAAAAATTAGGAAAAGGCCGACGAAAAATTCCAACGCTAGGGGGTCCTGAATCATGTACTGAATCACTAGTACACGTATGTGCGTTCATGTACCTTACACCCTGTATATTATAATGTCTAATGAGATATTCTCATTTGAAAACAATGTTTACTTTTTAATTTTCTTGGTATCTTAGCGTACTAACATTCTAATTGTGAAAGTCGAGAACTAATTTATAAAAAAAATAATTACTGATTAGAAGGTCGTTAATTTAAAATGTTCTACTGGAAGAAGGATGGATAGATAAGATTTTCATTTATTTGTTCGAACATGAGTACAAGACATACGTTACAAATAGCTTCTGCATAATTTTGAACTGTGCTTCGGATCGTTATTTTCTTGGAAAAAGAATTAATGTCCATTTTATTTTAGTCCGGAATTAATAGCATTTCACTCTAAAATCCTTTTGTAATCCTCCTTTTTAGGGTTCCGTACCCAAAGGGTCCAAACGGAGCCCTATTGCTGTCACTCACGTGTCCGTCTGTCTCCACAGGTTTTACAGCCAAATAAGGTTGGAGTTAGTCTCCAAATTTTCACAGTATAAGCATCTTGTTGACCCAAAGCCTTACAAATAGTCAAAAATACATTTGGTACAGAACCCTAAATACGCGGAGTCCGAAACTCACTTGGCCGGTTTTTCATTATTCCATCAATGTGCTTCGAAACTTCAGTACCGTGGCCCGAAAAACAACCCCAGACCGTATTAAAACCACCACCATACTTGACAGTGGGCATCACACGATCAGGCATATTTTTTTCTTCAGCACTACGTCGAACATAATTTTTACTTTTTGAACCAAAAAAATATAATATTAAAATTTCGATACGATCGATTCGACAGTCCACGGTGGTTTTTAAAATCTTCTTCAGTCCAATTACGATGGGTACCTAAGGGGCCACTGAAATCGTTTCTTTTTATTTTGTGGCTTTAGCAGAGGTTTTCGGACGGCAACGCGACCAAACAAATCGTATTTTATTTTCGTATTTTAGTCTGATTTCGTACGAGATTTATTCACTTCGGCGCGGATTTCAAGTGCTGTTAGGCGTCTATTTCGCTGGTAACGACGATAAAGTGATCCTCACTGGAACTTGTAGTTCTCGGCCTTCCTGAGCGTGTACGATTTTGATTACTGCCAGTTTCTGTATATCGAATAATAGGATATTACACCCATTTTTGAAAAGTGTTTCAATTAGATTCTATAGTGCTAATAAACCAATAAATAAATACACAACATTTTTATTCAAGCAATAGGTGCCATAATATTGCATTTAAATTTTACATTTTCAAATTTTGCGCGTAATTTGACGAAAACGCAGTAGACGCCATATTGCTCTGTGTTCATGACATCAGTTGGCTGTGTAAGTAAAAGTACAAAGCATAGATACGCTGATCAGTTGACACTTTATAGTTTACAGAGCCGTATGACGTATAACATGGCGGCTACTATTCTATGGTGTTAAAAAAACAGATAAAAAAAAACTGAAAACTTAGAATTGAATTTTAAATTTTATTTTGTTATTTTATGAACTAAAACTAACATTTTCCGACTGCTTTTTGCCTAAGCTATCTCAATAATATATTTTCAGTTTTTTTCTCATATATAGTAAAATACCCTATTGTGTCATGAACACAAGTCTTCGATAATTTAAGTTAAGAGTCATTCGTACGTTCTGATTTGCCTTCGTTATGTAAAGCTAGGACGACAGCTCGCGATTCACTACAGACTGATGTCACGTGTTTTTTTCCATTTTAAACATGTTTTCACTGTAGATACCAATAATATCGACCGAGGTAGATTGCAAGTAAATAACTTCATAAAAAACTGGCCAATAGCATGTCGGATTTCGCACATTAATGGTTCCGTACCAAATATTGGTATTTGTTAGTAAAGTATACGTATTATAAAATATTATCACCAAATTTCAAGTTCATAATTCAATGGGAAGTTAAAAAATTCTTCGTAACCAAATTTTGTGACAGGCGACGGACGTAGAGACAGACGGACACGTGAGTGACAACAATAACCCTAAAAATCAAATAATACTCGAGAAAAATGTGTTTTAGGAAACAACAATGATCCTAAATTCTCGTCAGTACGAAAAAGATAAGCAAAATAATAGATAATAGGCAGGTCAAAAATATAACAATGACTACCACCTGGCTCTCGTTCGGAACTTTTAAGAATACACTTTTATTGCAATTTGCACCTATTCAAAGTATTATACAAAATAATGGGTTTTTTTAGACCTTTCTTAATAATATTAAGATAAGCGGATGTGCAGTTTTTTTTTATTACCTGTATTGTTCTATAAATTTGTCGCTAAATACAAATTTTTACATGTGGTATTTTTTGGCCTATGTACTGGGTAGAAAATTACTGACAAGAGGTTTTGTCCTATAGACAACTGAATGGATAACTTGAATTTAGAATCAACTAGGTAATCAGTATTTAAATTAAGCATAAGGTTAGCCAGGCAGGCGCTTTACTTTGTGTAAATCATTTCATCGCCACTGCTCTCAAAACGGTGAAGGAAAACATCGTGAGGAAACCGGCATGTCATACATGTGACATCCCCCGCACACGGCCCGCGTGGTGAATTACGGCCCAGACCCTCTCACAGAGAGGAGGCCTGTGCCCAGCAGTGGGGACATTAAAAGGCTAATGATGATGATGATGATAAGGTTAACGAGTTTTATAAAGAAGCAGCATTACATTACAATACTACCTCCCTGACTGACGAGTATTCGCGTATAAGATTTGAATTTGCGAGCATTCTGATTTAGTTGTTTCCGTAATGTCAGACGAAGCGGTCATTGTGCTGAGTGCGGCAATATTAATTCGACATTGTTATTTACGGAAAAGAAAAGAAAAGAAACGATATTGGTGCCATGAATTATTTCAAAACCGGCGAAATACAGGCGGTTTGGATATTTTAGAAAGAATCAACCGTCCCATAAGTAAACTTAAAATGTTTTTAAGAATGTCTTCGGATTTTGAACACTTAATAAAAGCGCATTGATGTTACAAGTTGTATCAAAATATTACACATTGTATCATTACAAGGTGCGCATTGTAATGCTCGGTTCTCCTCCTTCAGTGATGTAAACTCGTTTTGTATCATTACAGTTTGTGCACTGTAATGCTCAGTTCTCCTCCCTCACTGATGTAATGCTCGACTCTGTAACGTTACATTACACGCGAATGCTCCCGGTGAGGGAGCGCCTTAAGACTCCGCTGTCCGTCCGTCTGTCTGTCCGTCTATCACCAGGCTGTATCTCATGAACCGTGATAGTTACAGTTGAAATTATCACAGATGACGTATTTCTGTTGCTGCTATAACAAAAAACAATACTAAAAAACAGAATAAAAAAATATTTAAGTGGGGCTCCCATACAACAGACATTATTTTTTTGCCGTTTTATAGATAATGGTACGGAACCCTTCGTGCGCGAGTCCGACTCGCATTTGGCCGGTATTTTTTCTATTCCGTGAGTTCGGACACCAGCCCGATATATAATACAATTTTTTGCGCGGGCGAAGCCACGGGCACTGTAATTTTTCATCATGTTTTAATCTCACTAAAGGGCAAAGAAAAGCTTTCCTTTAAATCATTCCTCGTCGTCCAACCTTGTAGCGAGGAGACTCATCCTGCCATCTTCCAAGTTTAGTCTGCACTACTTCTATGACTAATAAATTGTTAACTCCCCACAGAATGGCCCAAGCGAAGTCTCCTGGTCGTCGCCTGTCGCACCTGGCCCGTCGGCGGCAAGCCTTCGCCAGCGCAGCCACCATCAATGAGAAGGCGCAGTCTTCTACTGCTAAAATGGTGTACATTGATAAGAAGTAAGTATACTATTCAATTTAAAAAGAAAACATAACGCTGTCTACTCCTGTGTTTTCCGAAGTTGGTAAAATACTAAAGTACATCCATGTTTTACAAGATTTGTAAATTCCTAATCTTTAAAGAAGCAATAAATTTCCATTAAGAACTGTCAAGAAGTTACTGAATACAATTAAAAGTCTAACATTAATATCAATATAGTGGCTATAAATCATTTGTTGGGTTACATTCATTATCAAAAGCTGTTTTTAACCGACTTCAAAAAGGAGAAGGTTAAAAATTCGTTAATATCTTTTAAAATGTTTGATAACACCGATTTATTTGTGATTACTGGGACGAGTTTCGGAAGTCGGTGGCATAAAAATTAAATGAATTCCAACCTTCCACAACTAAAATTATAATAAAATCCAGTTTGTAGTTGTATTAAAAAATGTTTTATTTCAATTGATATTTGGAAAAACCTACTATTATCCTATTGTAGTCCAGTCTCTATTCTATGTTCTTCTCTATTTGTAATTAGATATCTCAGTACTGATATCGAATTTTTTTTCAAGTTTCTTCCCTCACCGAAAGCTGGTCAACTCATCTGAAAGAAAGAGTCCTCGCACAAGACGCACTCCAGGCAAGAAAACACCTATTCGCAAGACTCCAGGCAAGAAAACTCCAGCGAAGACCCCCAAGACGCGGAGTGGTGGCTCTAGCAAGAAGAAAGCTATGAGAAGATTGCTCATGGATGCTGACCACCTTACAAGGTCACAGCCTGCGAGAGAAACTCTCAAAAGAGCCCTCTTCAGTCCTGAAAACCGAAAACCTATGCCTCGAGCTCCTTCTACATCAGTACCACCTCAGGCCATGAAGTCCAAGCGGGCTTTATTCGGCTCACCAGTCGGAACTGCCGAGACAAAAAGCATGGATGGTACACAAAGCGATCAGTTCTTGAAAAGAAAGCGTGATCCTTTTGATGATGACTCTGATAATGGGAGGAGTAAAATCGCCAAGAGCTTGTCCTTTGGAGGGGACTCCATTGGGAGTTCCCATTCACAGCATTCGTTCGCGCGCCGAGCGTCGGAAGCATTTGGTACGAGGTCTTCCAGTGAATTGAATGAAACTCATAAGAAGGTTAGTAAATCAGCATTTTTTTAAATTGCTCTCATCTGAAAATATAAATGTGTACTTGTACTGTGAACTTCGCGCCTGTATACCCCGAAAGGGCAGGCAAAGGTCTCCTTTACAACTGCGAAAAGTTAGGTACCTTAAATCCCATTATTCCATCTAACTCGCCATTAGCCAGGCTCAAATCTATATTCCAGGCTACTGAGAATTTCCAATTTAAAAACATCAAGAAAACACTGACCAACCCGCGGATCGAACTAGTACCTCATGTTTAGCGTTCGATATTGTGACCACTGACCATAGATTTTCACAAAAAAAAATTCTTACTTTATCTTTCTCTTTTTCAGAAACTGTTATGGGCAGTGTCAGAGGCTCTGCGTGTCCACGGCTGGCGCATGTCGTCGCCCGGGTTCCGTGAGAAAGCGTCGTCACTGGCGCGACTCACGCGCCGCTTGCTAACGTTGCCGCCGCACGCTGCTAAACTTGCCGCACCAAAGCTGTCAACTTCTGAAACTATGTTGAAGTGAGTACACAACTCTTGCACTACGTAATAAGAAGCTTCATAGTCTTGAAAAATATTGTGAAGTATTATCCCTCTCTATCTATAAAATTATCTTCAATCTTTCCAAGAGATATGTTGCCATTCACTGGTTTGTGGAACTCAGATAAGCAGTTCTTCCATATAAAATACTAGTATTCCGCTACATCCAGTTATACTGGAAGTGACTCTAAACATAGTTGGGAACAGGCTGGGCAGATTAATAATGTGAGCTAGAATCAGGGTGAAAATTCTCGCATTATTCCGTTTACGAAAAGAAACGTAATAATAACCTTCCATTTGTATTTACACGTTATCACATCTTTTTCAGGCTAGCGCGTCAGTACGTATTCGCGATAATACAAGGTCGCACGGTCGACGAGTGTTTCCAGGAGGAACAGATGAAAATCGCGAACGAAACCAACAACAAAGTAACCGGTTACATCTCAGCCAGTGCCTACCAGCAACTGAAGGCTCGGCAGAACATACCCAGCACATTCACCACGCAAATCAAAGAAAACACACACGGTAGCGGCATCAAACAGGACCAACCAAAAAGTGGCTCCAAAAATATCCTACAAGACAAACTAGTGAATATAGACAGTAACTCGAATAGCAGCAGTGGACTTAGCATGCTTGACAAGTCCAGTCTGGGTCTCTTCAAATCAAACTCCATGCCTTCCTTCGAAGAAGCAGCTAAAATGAGAGCGCGACGCCAAATAAGTTTTGACAATGTTGACTTCCCTAAAAGGTGATGTGCAGGCCCAGAGCGTCATTCAGTTGCAGTTGATCGCAACTGAACCTGACCAACTAAACCGACGCATGTAAATATTAGTGACAATCATAAGTGCTATCAGCTAAAATTTTTAATGATAAGTTGTATTATTCTTATGACGTGAATTTCTCGATTTATAAAAAACTTTTCTAGTAATTTTTCAACTACTATTAGTCATTCTCATACCTTCGACGTTTCATTAATTGCAAGTTTATAACAGTCTATTGTTGTATCTCATATATTTATTTCGTTGTGCATGAATTTCTAGCAAGTAGTAGCCCATGATACGACATAATCCTATAATAAGTGAATTAGCAAATTGTAGAGTGAAGCGTGTATTGCTATATTTGTATTGCATTGACTTTTCGTGTATGTATGTGTTACTATTGCTGAGTATGATCTCGGGTGTTATTTTTAAACAATAAATTATTTTTCCTTAATATATGTACGCAGTTTTATTTGAACAGCCTCCGCCTGCAGACGCCGCGACGTCACAATAGGAATACATAAATTAAAATCGATATAATCTTTATTTTAATTGCTAATAGGTCTGATAAGATAATTTTTATAGAGCAATTAAGCTTTTGTTAGTACACAGTAGGATTTCCGATCTTAGTAGTGAGTGATAGTGATTAGAAACAAAACAATGGGCAGTGCACAATCGTATCCTGGATTGACCCAGGATATTCTGGAAGACTATGCAGTCTTGACTTACCTTACTAAGGGAGAAATTCTGTAGTAAGTGATTCACAGTAGTTGTTCATGTCATGGCGATTGCATCAAATTCACCAATCTAAGTAAATAAAATACATTTTTTCAGCTTGATGAAAAAGTTTTATTCAATTGATCCAGAGATGATTAAAAATAACTACCATCACAGATTTAGTAGGGAAGATATTGTGAACAAGTTCTGTATGCTAAAGGTAACACTTTTTATGTATTTATATGTAAATGCATGCAGAAATGTAGCAAATTTTGCTACATTTCTGCATGCTAAATAACCAAATTGACGCAGTAATGAGATAAGAGTCTGAATAAAAGAAGTTATTTACAAGATAATAAGTTTGTTTCGATCAAAGAGGAAAGAATAAAAAAATATTGATAATTTTTCATAGAAAAATAACCACTTTGGTCACAAAAAATGTAATAGAATAACGAAACCAAACTCATCTTTTATTGCCAAATGAACGCTTATTTCAAAACACGTAATTTAATTTTCAGAACAATCCGTTTCAAGACAGGATATTCAAAGTGTTTTCCTCGAAGGACGATGGTTGTTTCTCGTTTGAAGACATGGTGGACTTATGTTCGGCCATGAGCGCTGCCTGTCCTGCCGAAGTTAAGGCTGCTTGGGCGTTCAGAATTTTTGGTAGATATTTTATGGCATGAGATCGCTTTTGTGGATGACGTGGCAAGTAGACGTTATTGAAGTTTATGTTTCAAGTTCTGAAAGCATATTAGTTTGATTTAATTCAGTGGCTCTGACCTAATTTTTGTTGTAGGTTTGACACCAATACCTACATATAATTTTTTTTTCCTGAATTAAGGCAGCCTAAAAAGGGGTCTATGTATCCAGAACAATTAAATATGAATCGTTTTTCATTATTAGACAATGGGGACAGCTTTGTGTCATTATTTCCGATTTTCAAATTAAAACTGCCAATAAATGTAGGTGTGGCAATGACCGTTATTCTACGTTTATCTGTCGCCTATTAAAGCAGTCTTACTTCCTTATCAAATCTGCCACATTTTTGCGAGTTTTTTTTAAGGATTATTGCGGCTATCAGCGCAAAAGTCGTAGGTAAAATACATTCCCTAAATTATGAACTTTTTGGAATTGCAAAAAATTAATTTGTTTTATTTAAATATTACATAAAATTATAACAAAATAAATAAGGTTTAAAAAAATAGTTAAAAAACAATTCCAAGAAATTTTATTACCTCCTAATCACAGATAATATAATATCCTAATGAAGTAGTCTGGGGTGACAACACTTTTACGCTGAAAGCCTCAATTATGATAGTTATGGGACGCATGCAGAGGCGTCGGCTTTTAGAAAATCTCATGGGTGCTCCAATCGTCTGTGTCAATATGATAACTGGAAAAGTGCGAGAAGAAATAAAAATGCACATTGACTGACTCCGTGGGTGCTCGGGGGCTCTAGCACCCATGAAAGCAGGTATAACTCCGTATTTTTGGGACAAGCACTATAATTGTTCTCCGCTAGCTTGCCGCTCCGTAACTGCTTATCCGGCACTAAAAAATACCTAATACCCACATTATTTAACGAACCCAGATGCTAAAATTTTTGAGCTCGCTTCTCTCGCTCTAGGCATGCAGTTTGTTTATTGAACTTCTATTCTTAAGTCGTTAAAGTTTCTAAGATAACCCCTAACTGTGTGTGTTAAACTTCTGTCTGTACGAATGGTAAAAGGAAAATCCTATGTACGGAGGTTCGTTCACTCTTGCATTCTTATTATTTTATTAATTCTGCTTTTCTGCAGATTAAGTCGTCCACGTAAGATATTTGAGTAGTTTTCCTTTTTTTTATTTATATATGGTTTCCCCGTTCCTATTGGCACGAGGCCAGAGGCGCCGGCTTTTAGAAAATCCCGGGGATGCTCAGCTCTCTACACACACATCCAAGACTAACCCACCTTGGGGAGATAGAACAACTTTATTCATGTTGTAATTATACATACATACAATTATACATTTTTAGATCTAGATGATGACGGCCAGATTACTAAGCAGGACATCAGTAAGATCGTGGACCGGTTGACTCGGAGTGTTGTTGATAACCGTATTACGGTTTATAATCACATCGATCGGGACTCCAAGTTTCTAATTGCTAAAGTTGTAAGTACCAGTTCCTACACTATTATTGTGGTAGATGCTCCCCATTTTTTAACCGACTTCAAAAAAAGGAGGAGGTTCCCAATTCGACTGTATTTTTTTTTTTTGTGTGTTACCTCATAACTTTTTACTACGTGAACCGATTTTGAAGATTTTTTATTTTATTTGAAAGCTGTTGCTTCACATGTGGTCCCCCCATTTTAATTTGGTGAAGATCTGATAAAGGAATTCGGAGATACACAATGGAACTCTTCAATAAATGATAGCAAACCTTCCAGAATTGCTGCAATCGCATGTCTGTACTTATATTGTTTTTACCACTTCACAACATTACATCACGCTGATATGCTATAAAGGGGTATACAGATTTGTACAGTTTACCCTGATACACCCTAATTTCACCAACTATGTTCAAATTCCCTATTTTTGGGGCTATCAACTCGACCATAACTTTACTATTAATTTAGTTTTAGAATGGGGTACAACAACTAAAAAGTAAAAAATAAAAAACTTTTTACAAAAAAAAAAATACAACCGACTTCCATAAATAATACTAAAAAATGCAAAATAACTTTAATTTCGGCAGTCGGTGTCAAATAACGAAGAAACTAAACTAGAAACACCGACTTCCGAAATTAAAGTTATTTTGCATTTTTTAGTATTATTTATGGAAGTCGGTTGTATTCTTTTTTGTAAAAAGTTTTTTATAGTGAGAAATTATAAATAAGGTAGGTATTTGACTCAATTGTTTTTATTATTTGTATCAAAAAGTTACTTTAGCCAAAATCGTAAATAGAAGGATTTTTCAAATAGAAACCTTTCAAATCTTGTGGAAGGGGAACCTGTCGAGTATGGCCCTGTCCGCACCGCGATTTTTCACCGCGCGAATAAAATTTGCGCGTATTATATTCCGCAGCCAGAATTACACGTAGTACGCACAGCGAATAAAATTTCGCGCGATTTTTGTAAGTTCGATGTTCCCGGCTGAGACGAACGTCAAATGTCTAAAATGAACGACAGATTTTTTTTTTTAATTTACGGCGGCGCGGCGCGGCGGTACAGACGTATCAAAAGATGTCATGAACATTGGGTTCACCCATTACGGCCTATGAAAGGATTTTTCTACATTAAAACATCAAGCGCTGCGAAAATACAGTTAAAAGTTTTTCAAATATTACAGAATGACTATAAAATCATTCGATAATTTACCACTAGTTGCTCGGGCAAAAGATGTTCTAAACTTAAAGGTAGTAGGTACAGTCTGTACAGCAGTATATGATTAAATAGAATAACTTAATAAACACAGAAGAACTTAATGTACACAGTTATGCAATAAATATATCTTTATCTTTAATAAGCTTTCTTGCTCTTAATACTCAATCTTATTAAAAGAAAGTATGGTGCTCTTTTGTTCGTTTCTTTGAAATAATTGAAAGTGCACCCTAATTTCTTTGAGTTATGGCCACTCTAAGGAAGGAGGGGAGGGGCGGGGGTAAGGATACTCTGCCACCTCTGTCATTTTGTCGCTGATAATAACCATTTGAACACAAGATAATTAATGTTATCTTAATTAATCTATGCCCCCAGTTGACTACTGTCACAATCCAGAGTATATTTAGTAACTGACGGAGGTAAATAAATCGTAAAGTCCATCGGGAGTCAAAGCGCACGACATGCTGTCAATAGCGCCGGTGCTCGACTGAGAGCAAAACGCGCAAATTATATTTTGACAGTGCGGATATAGCCATACTACTTTATACTGTACAAAAAATTCGCGCGGTAAAAATCCGCACCGCACCGCGTTCAATTTGCATCAAATCACAGATTTTTGAAGTGAAACTTCTTTAGAATCGTTGTGATTTCAAACCGGATGCAACGCAAAAAACGACAGGTAAGAGACACAAATACAAAAATTTGTATGATGAAGCCAGGAAAGAATGAGACAGAAATATACATACTATTGTTCGGGCGTCTTCGACAACCTTCGGCTGACGTCGGGCAGCGGCGGATGCGGCGAGAGGAGAGGGCGCGCGCGACACGGGGCCTGGGGTCCCGTCACTTCGCTACCGATCATCAACTTTAGACAACTATTGCTCACCTTTGGCCACCTTTTGACAATCTTTTCCCACCTTTGACCACCAATTGCTCACATTTCGCTCACCTTTGACCGCCTATTGCTCACCTTTGACCACCAATTGCAAACCTTTGACCCACTTTTGCTCACCATTGGCCACCTTTTGACCATCTTTGCCCATCTTTGCCCACATTTGCCCATCTTTGCCCACCTTTGACCACCGATTGCTCACCTTTGACCACCTATTGCTCACCTTTGACCACCAATTGCAAACCTTTGACCAACTTTTACTCACCTTTGGCCACCTTTTTCCTCACCTTTGGCCACCTTTTGACCATCTTTGCCCACATTTGCCCAGCCTCTTGTATCATTTGTTGAAACTAAAAATATGGAACTTGAGCAATAGATTATGTAACATATTATGTTAAATAAAATATAAAATATCTTTTAAAATTAATCAAAATACTGTTACGAGCTGGGTATGGGATAAATTATTTTACTACAATTAATTTACTAAATATCCTTTATTAACTCAACAACTTATAAACACAAACACTAATTCGCTAATAATCACTATTCTCTTCGTAATCGCTTGTATTCGCATCCGTTCGCATCCGTAGTCGAAATCAGACTGACCCACTCGCCCACCGTCCGGCCTATTTATACGGTCATGGAAGTTTCCAGAACATTGTCGAACTATCTTATAGTGGAATATTCTAGAAACATCTATGAACTTCTACACAGTACCACAATGGAATGTTCTCGAACCTAGTGGAAACTTCTGGAAACTTCGACCACATTCTCGAACGTTCCAGTGTAATACGGTCGACGTAACACTGCCCCCTCCTTAGACATGCTCGTCCCGAGCATCATTAGTCCCGTAGTATCGCGCCAATCGGTCTACATGGACTAGCTTAGGCGCACCTCGTGGACCCTTCTGTATTCGGTAGGTAACATCGTTGATCCTGGTCACGATTCGGTATGGTCCATCCCATTTTGCTTGCAATTTGGGAGACTTCCCTTTGCTGCGCACTGGGTTATGCAACCACACCAGTGAACCCTCGTCAAAACCTCTTATGGTTTGCCTTCCGGTCGTATCGGGTCTTCATCTTACCAGACATTTGTTGGCCGGATTGTCTGATATGCTCATATACATCGTTCAACTTGTTACGCAAGTCATTCGCATAATCGGTTACACTGCGTGGGGCATCAGGGGGGGTTCCGGTGATTAAATCTGCAGGCAACCGTAATTCCCTTCCAAAGTTCGCGAAGGCTGGTGTCACAGTCGTACTTTCGTGAACTGCACTACGGTAGGACAGAAGAAATGGCTGTATGTGCTTGTCCCAATCCCTTTGCCTGCTTTCCACAACTTTTGCCAGATATCTCTCCAACGTTTGGTTGAAACGTTCTACCATTCCATCAGATTGCGGATGGTAAGAAGTCGTTCTGGTCTTGTGAGAACCCATCAGTCGACAAGTCTCCTGGAAAACTTGTGATTCAAAATTCCTCCCTTGGTCGCTGTGAATTTCCAAGGGTACTCCAAAACGACAGAAGACTTCCTGAACCAATTTATCTGCGACTGTTGTTGCTTCTTGGTTGGGAATGGCGAAGACTTCTGGCCACTTTGTGAAGTAATCCATGACAACCATGAAGTACTTGTTTCCGTTTTCACTTTCCGGAAATGGTCCTGCAACGTCTAGTGCTATCCGTTCCCAGGGGGCTCCCACGTTGTATAATTGTAAAGCACCTCTGCTGCGTGTCTGGGGTCCTTTCACAGCCGCACAACTGGTACATTTGCGGCACCAGTCCTCAACATCCTCTCGACAGTGAATCCAGTAAAACCGCTCTCGTGTCTTCAGTAGAGTTCTTTTTACCCCCATATGTCCTCCTGAACATCCATCATGGTAGAGCCGTAAAACATCCGGTACTTTGGCTTTGGGGACAACAATTTGTAGATGACAGTTGTCTCCTCGAGCGTTTTCCCATTTACGGCACAAGACTTCATCCTGGATAACCAAGCTGTTCCATTGTGCCCAATAACTTTTCGTGATTGAACTCAACGCCGCAACATCACTCCACTTGGGTTTAGGAGCACCAGCTTTAATCCAGTCGAAGATCGGTTTAAGGTCCGGGTCATTTTGCTGAGCAAGCTGTAGGATTTCCTTCCATTCATTGTTGACATCCATTCTTAGCATCCTCACTCCGCTCATTCCCGGGTCGGACCTATCGTCCGTATCGCGCGCGCTCACTATCACACAGTTGTCCTTCTTGGAGGCCACGTCGCTGGCAACACCATTCGCACCTGCACTCACTTTACTCTTCACTTGCTTCTGTTTTATGCACTTGTCGGGTGCCGCACCGACCTTGACGACATCACTTGAACTAATACTTTCAGGGGCCTCCGCCACGGTCGTGCGCCATGTCGCGCCACTCGCGCTCCTCCACCGAACTTGCCGAGCCGCCCTTCCTTGCTGGGATTGATCTTCTCTCAGTATGCCTCGCTTTGGACAGCTTAACCGAAGATGACCCCTTTCTCCACAAGTGTAACATCTAGGGCTATATCCTTGCGGACGATCGCGTACAGGTGATGCCACAACCTCCCTGATACGGTGTGTTCGATGGTCTTGCCTCACTGCCTCTACTTCCAAGGCATGGGCCAAGGCGTCCTTCAGTGTCTCATGATGCCCAAGTCTTACAGCGGCTCTAACTTCCAAGTCACGTATTTCGTCGATGAACGCCTGTACCAGATTGCCATTGATGAGTGCAGGGGCAGACTGGTATGCCTTCCGAACCAACTTTTCAACTTCCAAGGCCCACTGCTGTAGGTTCTCGGCACTACGTTGCACACGATCTCTTAACTTAGCGCGAAATACGTGCTCCAAGTGTGCGTCACCATATCTGGACTCTAAGGCTTCCAGCAGCTGCTCATAGGTCACTTCCTTGCCAAGAGCCTCAAGTATGGTTAGGGCCTGGTCTCGGAGGCCTAAGGTTAGCGCGGTCATAGCTTGCTCTTTGGTCCACCCATTCGCCTTCATAACGGCTTCAAATTGAATTTTGTAGGCCGACCATGAAGATGTTCCGTCGAATGGCGGCACCTTAAATCCACGTGCCGACGGTGCAGCAATCACTGAAGGCACAACCCCATCTCCAGCCCTAAGTTAACCTAAAGCCTTCTTCACCCCAGCAATCTGAACTTCAGCTTCTGAGATACGATTCTCATGCTGGTGAACCTGCTCCTTCATCACCTGGAGCTCCTTGCCAAGTGTTGAATGAAGGTCTTTTATGAGGAGCATCTGCTCTTCTTGGCGGCGAGCCTGCTCCTCTTTGTCTTGGTGAAGCTTCTCTTCCATCCGGCGGGCCTGCTCTTCTTGGCGGCGGGCCTGCTCTTTTTGGCGGCGGGCTTGCTCTTCTTGGCGGCGGGCCTGCTCCTCTTTATCTTGTTGAAGCTTCTCTTCCAACCGACGGGCCTGCTCTTCTTGGCGGCGGGCCTGCTCCTCTTTATCTTGTTGAAGCTTCTCTTCCAACCGACGGGCCTGCTCTTCTTGGCGACGAGCCTGTTCCTGCAACAGCACCATTAGCGCAGACAAGTCTGGCACCGCTGGTGCCGAAGAAACTCCACATGGACCAGCGACTGGCTCTGTCGCAGGCTGAACACCACCCGGCGTCTGTATCGGGGAATCTCCAAACCGCCTCTGATCCATGTCTTGCTGCCGTTGACTCCTTGTACAAATACCCTCCGTGTCGTCCTTTGGTAAAATTGGCATAAATTATCACTCACTTCTGACACCAATTTGTTACGAGCTGGGTATGGGATAAATTATTTTACTACAATTAATTTACTAAATATCCTTTATTAACTCAACAACTTATAAACACAAACACTAATTCGCTAATAATCACTATTCTCTTCGTAATCGCTTGTATTCGCATCCGTTCGCATCCGTAGTCGAAATCAGACTGACCCACTCGCCCACCGTCCGGCCTATTTATACGGTCATGGAAGTTTCCAGAACATTGTCGAACTATCTTATAGTGGAATATTCTAGAAACATCTATGAACTTCTACACAGTACCACAATGGAATGTTCTCGAACCTAGTGGAAACTTCTGGAAACTTCGACCACATTCTCGAACGTTCCAGTGTAATACGGTCGACGTAACAATACTTTCATTTTTAAACAATTAAACTTTGTAATTATCCTACCCTTGTTATATATATTTATCTCATTCTTTTGTCGATTTACTGAAGTTTCACTTCTATCGTGTGTGAATCGCACACACACCTTTTTTTTTTTTCCGCGCGCGTTTTTATCCGCCAGTGCGGCTACTCCTATATGATTCAATGTGTTACAGAATTGCGGAAAAAAAATCGCGCGGTGAAAAATCGCGGTGCGTACAGGGCCTAACAGAAAAAGATGATGTCACCGCCATTAGGTTACGCGCATACAAAAGAGATAGCGAGATGTCCCAACCACGCTCCCACTCTTCCTTATAAGTACCAATATTTAAAATGTTAATTGCTGCTTCATTTAACCAATTTTGATTCTGTTTTAAGAAAAAGATTCCGTTTTAGTGTTATTTGCTGTTTCATAATAAAATATCGAACAAATATAAAACACAGGTCGAGAATACCCTATTAATAACTTCTCCCGCGGCTCTAGGTGGAGTGGGAGGGCGTGTCAGATTAGACTTACCTACTGACTAAAACCCACCTATGTGTACCTTCAGTTGCCTGTCAGTCGCGGTGGCATTTTTGAAAAAAAAAACAAAAAAGTTGGTAGTTTGCTGAATGAATAGCGTGCGATTAGAGAGGCCTTCATCCAGTAGTGGACTGCTGTAGGTTATAATCCCAACTAGCAAAATTATCTCTACTCAAAGCCTGCCTAGCCTTTTCAAAACTATCTCGGGGTCGGCTTCCAGTCTAACCGGATGCAGTTGAATACCAGTATTTTACATGGAGCGACTGCCTTTCTGACCTATCAAAATGATCTCTTTATTATTTTTTTATACGTTGCCCCACAAATATTTGTTCCGTGCGGGGATCGAACCCGCGACACGGAGCGCAGCAGTCGAACGCTCAACCACTACGCCAACCATGTCGTCAAAACTAATTAATTAATTCTACTATAGATAGCGTAAATCAAAGTAGCTTTGCGCGTCTGTCTGTACCACGCAATAGATCAACAGAGCGATAAACGTGTTTAATTTGAACCCGTGCGGTGCCGGGGCTGGTCGCTAATAAACGGTAGAATAATGTTTTTGACTAGTTTCTGTCAGCGGCCTCGCCCGCGTGGAATTAGTCTTAGTACTTCCCCTGTCATAAACTTTCAACCCCTTTTTCACTCCCTTAAGGGTTGAATTTCGAAAAACCCATTCTTAGTTGATACCTACTCTTCACAAAGAACACACCCTACAAATTTCATGTGTCTAAGACCAGCGGTTTAGGCTGTGCGTTGATATATCAGTCAGTCAGTCAGGATTTTGAATTTTACATGATACAGATATATCCTAAGATTATGATCCGGTGCCCCTTTGGTGTTCATTATCATCTTGCGAATGGAATATTTTTATCACAAGACTACATGAACTCTTACCGAGAGAAGTCAATTTAGGAATGTTGTGCGAGGAATACCAGGAAAACCATATCAAACAAATATACCAAGATCGAAAAATGTCACTGAGTGCATAATATATATCTAAAAGCAGTTATCTAGAACTGGTAAATTTGTAACGCTGAATGTAGTTTCATTGTAGCTGTTCATCGCTATTTTGGGTTATCGTATTTGTGAGTGGGTCTAGCTGTCCATATCATACATACTTACCAACTATTTTTTCTCTCCACCTTCACGATTGGTCTTTCGATTTCCATTTTAGTATTTCAACATCTAGGATGTTTTTGCGAATATCAAGGTAAATTTAATGGATTCGTTGTTTCTTTAGTTTTGCGCAGTGGGACAATTACAGGCAAGGAATATGAGGAAACTTAGTATTTAAGTTGCTTCTGCCAGCGGCTTCGCCCGTGTTGTATTAGTGCTTCGCCTATTATAAATTATAGCCTATGTGCTATTCCAAACTATAATCTATCTGTGTGCCAAATTTTATTCTATCCGTTCAGCCGTTTTGGCATAATTGTTCAAAAATTAATTAATCCATCCAAACTTTGGCATTTATAATATTCAGGTTAAGTATTAAGTAGGATGATCATGGATTCTTGTGAAAAAGGTACGAGATAATGATGACCATGTGTTTTTCTTTCTTTGCAGATAATAGATGAAATTAACTTAGACAAGAGTGGAGGCATCAGCCTGAACGAGTTCAAACTTATTATGGCTAGAGTACCGGAGTTCCCAACGTCATTTTATTTTAGGCTGTAAATCAATAGGTACAGTACCACAGAACCGAAAAAAACAGTAGAAATCGCACAGCGCTTCATTAGTATCGCAACCAGCGTAACCAAACTCACAAATTGTATTTTGTAATACTAAGAAACCCTTGGTGTGATTGGTAATTTATTATTGAAAGAAAGTAGAGTCGTCGCTTATTTGAAAATAAACCACAATTATTACGACCTAGAGCCGTTTATTGTCTACTCTTTTTAAGTATTTAGTACCTTTTCCATTTAATGAGCACATGAAATAGTTTAATGAGTAAGTTACGCTACCCGCCGCTAGTTGTCACTATACCTACATATTAAATACATTCAATTTAAAGCTGTATTGTGGTAAAGTTTTTTTTTTTGTTGGGTGGGATATCATCCAATGACTTCTCCCGCTCTGGGTGGAGCGGGAGAAGAAGAAGCGTGTCAGACTGTTACTGACTAAAACCTACCCCTGTTCCTTCCCTGCCTGAGTGCCCAGGGGTACGGTAACTCATGTTGAGAATTTATCCGCTACCCCTATGCATATTGAATGTGTTCATGATAAGATTGATAATGCCGTAACGAGGTTATAGTACTGTAGTAGAGTAGCTAACTTTGACATGTGCATAGTAGGAATCTTCGCGAATAATAATATGTTTGAGTTTAAAAGAAAGTAGACCTTAGCTTGTAAAACATAAAGTCAACTTTTACTTGTTGCGCGTCGACGGTGAGGGCGAATATGTTGGTCAGAAGATTTGCGACTTGCTCGAAGCAAGTTTTTTATTACAATGTCCCGTCAAGCCCCTCATTAGCAGACACCATTAAAAACTTATTGTCGCGTCTCCCTAAGGAGACGCGAGGGGCCTGACGGATTAAGAAAATATTGTTTTTCAAATTTTAATCGAAATAAAAAAAATTAGGACTAATCGACGGTATGATATTCCACCATTTGATAAATTGTTGGTTCTGTTATCGTGTTTAAATTCTAAAACAGCACACTAAGGCATTTTTGTATTTTTTTTTTCAAGTTTTTGTCACCGTGACGGTTGTAACAAGACTGCTGAGTGCTGACTGATACGCGTGGTGTGTGCGCGGAGCAGACATACACGCGGGCCCCGCCTATTTGCGACTTCTACTGTTTTTTAACCGACTTCGAAAAAGCAGGAGGTTATCAGTTCGGATGTTAGTTTTTTTTTCCTTTTTTTGTTTGAAAGAGATTTATTCCGAAATGGTCCCATTTAATTTCAAAAAGATCTGATGATGGGTTTCGGAGACAGACAACGGAACTCTTCAAAAATTGACAGCAAATGAACCGCGATTGCTGCTATCGTATGTCTATGAATTGTTAACACAGTTTAATGGGGAACCACAACTAAAAAGTGAAAAATAAAAAACTTTTTTACAAAAAAATAGAACCGACTTCCAAAAAAGTGCAAAATAACTTTAATTTCGGAAGTCGGTGTCAAAAAACGAAAACACAAAACAGGAACACCGACTTCCGAAATGAAAGTTATTTTGCACTTTTTTGGAAGTCGGTTCTATTCTTTTGTAAAAAAGTTTTTCTGTTCTGTGTACAGTACAGACCTAGGTACATACTGGAACGCAAACGCGCGCGCTCGCGATATAAGTACACGGAAGAACTAGAAGCATAAGCCCAGCTTCTGAGCTCAAAGTATTTTAAAAGTGAAGAAGCTTACGATTCGAAAAAAGAAGCCCAGTCTAGCATAAAACAATCCATTATATAATATGTCTTATAGTTACATAAGTATATTAAGTTAAACAATTGCATATCTATCATACGTTATTAAAAACCTACCTTCTATCATAATCATAAGGCTTTTTTTTTGTTTTGTCCTAACAATTTCTATAACATAATACGCGTCGCCGAGCCCAAGTAGAAAAGCATGTGTATGGTACCTCAGTGCAGAACCCGCACAACACACCGCTTCAGTTTCACAGACCAAAATAACCATGAACTGTATCCGTCCTGCGATTTGGTTCCTGATAGCGTCATCTTATAGCTGTGGTACCTAATAGCAAGCAGCTGTTGGCCAAAAATAATGTAGGTAGGTACTTCCGATACACCTGTAGCGAAATCTATTACGCTACAAACGAACTAATCCTGATATGAACTAAACTAGTTAGGTATATTTTATGTATGAATTATTTATGTATTCTAGTCTATTTTATGTTTCTGCTATTTATACCTACACACTGTCTACATTTCTCAACCAACTTTCCAGTCGCAGGTCCAGGGAAGAAACTTCTTTTGAAATAAGCAGCACCTTTGTGCTCTTCTATCTGTATTTGTTCGTTTTTCTCTTGTAAGTGTTTTTGTGTGTGCATAAATAAATAAATAATACTGCATCACGCAAGCAGAGTTCTTCGCGCGATTTGAACATGATATACAACAGTCCGAAATCAACCATCGGGCAGTTGCCCGGACCAGACACAACACCCGTCTGGTCGGAGGATCCTCCCTTTTCAACGGAGATTTAAGGGGCTTTAAACCTTGTTCTGCATAACTCTAAACACCTTTAGCCTATTAAAGAAAATAATACGCTCATGGTTGATCACCATCAGCACATGGGAGGGATCCCGTGCCCTCTTACCCGGGAACCCCTTCTGTACAACGCATGATAAGACATAAATGCATATGCCCAACATGCGTTGTCCGATGGTGCCGGGGTCTCAGAGGGGGAGCGGCTCAGTATAAATATAAGGGGTCTCCCCTGAGCCTCGCTGTGCACGGCAACACGTAATTACTGTGCCAACGTCTTTCCTTGGGTAACTCGGTGGGTGGACAGAGTCGAATCCCCACTCTGAGCACCCGATCTCAGAGTCCCGCCGTCTTATAAAGGAGTAGGCGGTGGTGGTTGCCACCTGCCTGCCCAGAGGTCGTAGATAAATTCGAAACAGAGTTGCCGCACCCCTGGGCACTCAGGCAGGGAAGGAACAGGGGTGGGTTTTAATCAGTAAGTCTGACACGCTCTCTCGCTCTGGGTGGAGCGGGAGAGCGTGTAAGTAAGTTATAGGATGATTTCCACAAAAAAAAAAGTTGGCTGCCACTTCGTCGCTTCCTCCTTCCAAGCGGGGGCTGATAGTACCTACCATTAGTTTATCGGACGAAGGCCTTGCAAGCAGCCTTGTTGAAGCGCCCGGCGATCGTACGGCCTGGCAACGATGGCATCTCCGAGGTCCGGCCGATGTTGTTAGGAAGCATAGCTGGCTGCTTGTACTTCACATGGTACATCGGGAACGAGATGTATACGCTGGGGGATGATAATAAAAAAATATTGGATGAAAAGGTTTATCTACAGAATAAAATTATTGTTTTGTAGCAACGCTTGGGGACGGCCAGATGCGGAACTAAAGTATTAACCAGTGATATATGCAAAACTAGTTTCTACCAGCGGCTTCGCCCGCGTGAAACTAGTACTTCCAACATTATAAATTATAGCTTATGTGCTATTCCAGACGATAATCTATATCTGTGCCAAATTTCACCTAGATCCATTCAGTCGTTCTGGCATTATTGAACAACAAACATTCTTCCATGATAGTAGGATGGTGCAACAATTTGTATACGGTTATCCATGACGCATTCTTTGAGTCGGGGTTTAGCAGAACCTACGGCGTCAATATCATCCACAGCCTTCACCCCATTGCTGGGCATAGGCATATCTTTGCTTGTGTCACCTATCCTAGATCCATTAAAAATGATTAAGAATGAAAGGTAGCAACGTAAGCACAACGATGTAGGTAGATCAAGTATTCAAGGAGAGTTCTCAGCTCTGTACACTGTAGCCAAAAGTTGCCTTCTCCCTGTAAAATATCACGGTACTTACGGAGTCATTTCTGGGGGACATTGCCACTTGTATTCTGGTTCCTTGAAGTAAATTAGAGGATGATGAGCATTTGGATATCCTCTGTAGAAGTCTCTGTGGCGTTGACAGGCCTATAAATTCAGTAACAACACAAACACTATTAATTAAAAAACAAGATCCCTTAGAATTAAAGAAGTATTTAAAGGTACTTTCTGAAATGTATTTTACGGTACTTACTTCGTAAAAAGTTTCGATTTCATCCTGCCTCGCATTATCTACGAATAATATTTTGTCCATATCCAACTTACTGTAATTTTGTTATTATGCGAAATTAATTCGTATTACGCGCCAGACATAACCGGAATGGGTAGTTTGCCACGCCCAAAAACCATCGAATCGAAACCTCTACCCTGTGAACCTGTTAGAATCAGAACCTGTCTGCCAAAGAGTATAATAATAATACGGGACGCCTGTGATCTATTGTCAGTGTCACAAAACTTCGGTCTGTCTGTGGCTAAGAGAACAAGCAGGCTTTAATCACAATTTTTTTTTTGTTACAACCTTATCATCATAGTTTACAAGTTTTTGTGGGAACGTATCTGAAGCATCATTTAGATTTTACATGATGCTTCAGATACGTTCCCAAAGCTGGGCCCAGCTTTGGGACAGTAGGATTTGGGCAATCAAAAAGATTAATTATTATTGTGGACATATTGAATCATACGTTAACTATATTTACGGACAACGGTATTCTGAACTTCGGTATTTTTACTTCAGATATTTTATTTTAATTTTCGGCATTCATTAGCTTCATAGCGACCCGTTTTGCTCTGACACTACCAACATCAAATAATAAATTGTTAGTTTTGTAAGTTTATTCATCAAAAAAATATAAAACCTTTTTAAATGGGCATGTAAAATGGTCTTCTGAGATGAAATTTTATATTTTTTCTTCAGATTATCTGACAAAGCGTTTACAAGGGCCTTTGTTGTAGCGCCCAGCCAAGGTTCTGCCAGGTAGAGTGGGCATTTCAGAAGTGCGTTCCAGAGTCACCGGCCAGGATACAGGTTGCTTGTACTTCACATGAAACGCTGGGTAGGTTAGGTACACTCTGTAAAATAATTGAATGGCGTATGAATATGATTGCAGTTTCAACACGGACGGGCGGGTTCGGCCTTAGAACGATACCTTGTCTAATATTATACACAATCGTAATACACTTACTGAGTCATCTCTGAAGGACATTGCCATTTGTATTCAGGCTCTATGAAGAACTTCAGTGGGTGATTGCTATTAGGAAACCTTCTGTAATAATTACGATGCATTTGACAAGCCTGTAGAAGAGGTAAAGGGTAATCGGTTAAAACTATTTATGTATAATTTATTTACTTGCTTCTGCCAGCGGCTTCGCCCGTATTGTCAATCTATCCATCAATTTATCATTTATCCCAAGGAAACATTCTTCAGGAATAATAAATTCTAAGGTTTAATATAAGCCAAAATACATCGATAATAATAGTAGATTGGTGTGTATGCGTAACAAGCAAACAGACAGACACGAATTACTTTATGTAGGTATAAAAAGCCACAAGCAGCACAAGTATTCTCATGCTTCACAATTTACAAACCTGGTAAAAGGTCTCTATTTCTTCTTGTCGTAAAGAATCAGAGAATAAAACATATTTAACCATTATCGAAAACCAGTTGCGTCCCTTTTTGCATTAACAACATTGACAGATCAGTAACGTCAAACAAAAACAAAAAACTGAAAAATAAACAGATCTTTGTGGTTGTTACCTTTTTTACCCGTCGTATGTATTTAGTATGGAACTGCATCAACTAGAGGCACAGCTGGGCGACAAAATGTTATATTTGCGCCCCTAATGTGCGTGTAGCTTTAGTTAGTTTAAGAAACGTGCACGGCGTGGTCTGTGCCATCAAGTGGAGTAAATTCGAAACTTTTACTTTTTAAAAACTAGCCAATGACATTTCCGTGCCATTTATGTATACACACACATCATGGACACATGCAGCACGCTGCACGCATATCGTAGACTGGCATCTAGTGAGTGAAAACCGCAACTGTTACTGTAACACTTGACATTGACATTTAAGTGCCGCCATCTATAGTTCCTGCACGCTCCCAAGGAATCAATTTCTTATTTGCCTACTGGAATCTAAGGAAACTACACTGATCCAGAACAAAAACAGCTGATACAAAAAAAAAAGTTTATTCTATGGTATTTACATACATAGACAACCGGGCAATGAAACGTCATTATTTATGTCAAAATCGTGTTTCATTGATAATCTGTGCTAGGTAGTAGTAAACGTCAAAACAAAATCCCAAAATTTTGTTCTACTATTTTTTTATTTCTTTGATATTTACTGGGGATTTGTAGCTTTTTTTGTATATTGATCTAAGCTGTGATTATGAAATGTGTATAATATTTGTTTGTGATAGTTGGAAATCAGTTCCCAGCCATCGCTTTTATTTTGGGTGAACTATTTTTGTCCGCTCTAGTTTCGGTGCATTGGAATAAATTTTGACATCCAGGAAAAGAATGTTCTTCCTGTACGGTAAGTTCGTTAGACCCTAGTATACATTATAGATAACAGCTGTAGGCTAGAATTAGGTTAAATCTCGTATGAATCGCACATTGGTGTATCGCGTGGGAGTAGGATCATTAGCATATTTTTTGCTGCGATGTCGCTTTCTTGGATTCTTCTAATGCGATAATTACTGCCCGTATCTTCTCTAATTTACACACTATATCTCCTCTAATTGGCTTCTTCATTTAGCTGTGTCAAGTTGTAAATATTTCAAATGATTTCCTTGAAATCATCATCAAATTCATAGCAAATCAAAATACTCAGATCATAACTTCACTATGTCTTCAAGTTTTTGTTTGTCTGCTATATTGTGGTGTGAACTAAATTATTAATTGCTAAGCAATGAATATAAGAATATTATATGGTGCTTGCTATGTTTTTATTTATTGTTTACATTTGGCTTGAAAGTCCTTTTCTAAACAGTCAGCTGATAAAATAGAATGAACTATTTTGTTTCTATTTATTTTCAATTACAATTTAATTATTAACAGAATTTAATAATAAAATAAGACAAAAATATCAGAAAAATTCTAACAAAAATAACTTTAATATATAATTTTTTTGTCGCATATTTTTATAAGGTTGTAAGAGTAATGGTAGACCAAAGAAATGAAACGACTGTGATAAAGATTCTTTGGTTAGAGGTGACTACTTGGTAAGAAATGAAACGACTGTGAGAAAGATTCTTTGGTTAGAGGTGACTACTTGGTACGCACCCACCTTATCTGCTTCTACTCTGGAATAACAAACTATGGAACTTGATTCTGAAATTAATGTTTATTATTATTATTAACTGATTGTGGTGACTACTGAGAGCGGAACTAAAAGATCTTTACTAGAATCATTATTATTCTTTAACCCAAAGGTGAATGAGAATGCCTTGTTACTTAAAGTCTGCCTATGTATCACTATTGTACAAGTTTAAATAAATAAATGAATGATCAGAGAATTACTTATGAAGACAAGATACCCCAAAAATTAAAAGTAAAATAATATTTAAAAAAAAAGCATATAAATATTCTGGAAAGCTTGAGACACAGAAGTATAATAAGTACCTAGAAATACGACATACACAGAAGTATAGTAACGGGTAGTACCTCAAGCTGTTTAAAATATAGGTACCTACGCACCAAATACTAGAATTTATTTTTAACTTTTTAGTTCAGTGTCCCAGATAAAAGCTTGTTTTTAAAAATATTATTTTACTTTTAATTTTTAGTGGGTAAGTATTTTAGAGTAGGCGTGATGTTTTAAAATATTCTATGGATATTATGATGTGATTACATCACATCTGCTGTGCTCCTCAAGATGAATCAATCGAGCCCAAATGAAATTATCTTGTTTAATTCAGTAGTTCCTATGGCCATCTTCCGTCTCCATCATCAGACCAGCTCCATGGTAACATATCATTGTATTGTCACTAAAGAAACATAAGTACACCAAATTTGAGTCTAATCGGACATCGGGAAGTGGGTCTAATTTAGCTTGCAAGATTTGATTACAAACCGTCAACGGAACAGGTGAAACTAAATAAAAGCTTTTAATAAATTGGGGAGAGTGTAAGAAAATGATCTTATTCATTTTATTTTAAATCCAAAAGCAAAAGCATTGATTTTTTCAGTTGGAGATCAATTGTACCTACTGAGTAATCAAAGTACAAATACTACACAGTAAGTAATACCATATGAGTCATATCACACATGATATACTTATCTGTGTCCTATCTAATCATACAATTATATGTTCCTAACAAATTGACTTCTTCATTTGTTATCAAGGCGGAGCTCAGCTCATTGACTGATAACAATTTTACTGAATCCAAATAAAAAATTATGTTGGAATTTAATGTTTTGTTAAATAAATAGATGGTAGACAGTTTTTTGTAGATGTCTTTATTTTTTTGGTTTCAGTCAATATTTTTGTAATATGTTTGATATTATTATACAATTCTAACTTATACTTACCTACTAGTTTTGTTTGTGCATGACAATAAGGGTCATTGCCCATTTTCCTATCTCTTCACTGGAACCTGAACAATAAACTTTGTATAGTTGTTGTTGTCTAAATTGTATGTGGAGGATCACAAAAGTTGCTGATTCAGGCTATTTTCCAACTATGGTTTGGCTCCCAGTGTAACTGGATGCAGCCTAGTAGTAGTATTTACATGGAGTGACTGCTTATCCATCCTCCACAGCTCAGTAACTGGATAACACCCCTTCACACTAGGAATTACTTCTGTATTGTGGGTGCGTTCACAAACATGTAAACTCACATACACAGGACACCCAGAACCGGAAAAGCCATCTGTAGAACATACAAATATTTGTTCCGTGCGGGAATCGAACCTGCGACACGAAGCGCAACAGCCGATCGCTCAACCACTGCGCCAACCGTGTCGTCCACGCTTTGGCAAGACTGATTTTAGATATCTTGGCTTCTTTCTCTACCCGTAACAACTGTCAAAGATCTACAAATGACAGCCGTGTCCAACACCTTGACATGCATTCTGAGGTACAGAGAAATTTCAGTATGTTCAGATAGTCACCCATCCATGGTTAAACCTTGGTAGGTGTCGCTTAACTTTGAATATCGACCCAAGCGGTTGTTAGTTATTCCAGGACAGTTTTATTTAAATGTCTTTCATAATAATTCATATTAGCTGCTTAATCAGGTCAGTATGTTTATAACAGCTATATCAAAATATTTGAACAGTATTGTTTTAGTTGTAAGGTATTGTTCTTCATCCTGAGATAAAGCTACATTTAACTCACACACTTTTTCCATTGGTACGGTAGGCAGAAACTACAGTTCACTCCCCCTGTAGCTCTGAGACTGGGTGTACTATCCATTCCACTTCAATTTAATTTTCCTTCATGCCTTGGATTTTTTTTCTACTTATAAAAAAATATACAATATCGGGTGTAAAAAGACAGTGTCCGAAGCCCAAAGCCACATATTCTACCCATTATTTGGATCATTTTTTTTCCACTAGACCATACCTGAGAAACCACTGGTTCTGGAGATATTAGAGGTCAAAGTCGCCATTTTTTTTTACGAAAATGAATTTTAAGTGTTGTTACTAAACTTTTTTCCAAACAAACATTACCTGAACTTTCGATTTTTTTTTCGAAATTACGAATTTGCAGTTACGAAAAGGCAATGAATATCAAACGTATCCGACAAGTACCTACGTAGCTTAGAGCGAAGGGGCGGGGTTTAACTCCACTTGCCCGTGTTCGCGTTACATTGCGCCGAATAAAAAATACTTTTATTTTTCATACCTAAAAATAAAAGTCGTTTCCCAGCAATAATTTTTGCGCAAAACTATTTTGTTAGACGTACAGTATGCAGCCGGGCCTGCGGATGGCGAGTAATGGGTAGCTCGCCGTCCGATCAGCACCAGGCCCGAGAGTCGACGGCGCGTAGTGTTCCACGCGCGCCTCAAAGAGTTGTCAGCAAACAGGACGGGGCCAGTCATGGCCGATGCTTGCCCGGGGGTTGAGGATAAATTCGAAAGAGTTACCTCGCCCCTGGGCATTCAGGGCAGGGAGGAACAGGGGTGGGTTTTAGTCAGTAAGAGTCTGACACGCCCTCCCGCTCCACCTAGAGCGGGAGAAGTCATTGGATGATTTTCCACGCCACAAAAAAAAAAAATGACGTACAGTATGCGTAGTTAACGGCTCTGTGATGTGTCTTTTTACACCCTATATATGCTCGCGTTTGTCCGTTATCTCACCTAATGGTAAGCGTTGATATGGTCGACGATGGAGCACTCTTGCCTAGTACTCGTAGTAAAAAATACAGACCCCTACAGGTAATTCCACTCGTTAGCTAGACGCATAGTGAATGTGTTCCCAAAACGTTTTGTGGGTATGGGTGGGATGTCTACCATGTATCGGTGGCGCATCGCGAATTCGCGAGACGTCTAGTGGTCCAATGATGGAAAGGGCGTGGTGGAGTTGGGTTGATGACTAATAAAATCTAATTAGTTCGTCAGTAAGATTAACAAAGAATGTTGGACACGTATTGTTTCTTTTGTCACGTAAACAAAAAATGAAGACGATACAGTGCGTTGAAATTTCTCATGACGTCACGCTTGAGTTAAAATCGTACCATTTTTTACTCCAAAGTCAGTCAAACAAGCCCTCACTCCTGAAATATTATCTTTATTTATTTATTAAACACTTTACGCACATACAAGTACAGAGGCGGACTTAATGCCTCGGGCATTTTCTACCAGTCAACCTTTAGGGTGATGCAGAGACAAATAGTGGTAGGTGCCTTATGGAAAAAAAACAAAAAAAAACAGGGCATCTTTATTTAAATGCAAAGGTACATAAATACATAAGTAAACTACAAATAAAATATATACTCATATGAATAAACTTAATACACAAATATAATAACCAACAACATAGGTACAAATAGATGATTGGAAAAAGAATTAACGCTGTGAGGACTGAGGATACTACTGCCAACTTTTTACAAATGTGCTCGCGAACTTAAAAATATGTATGTGTCCAATATTTTTTGATAATGTAACTTGCGGACTAAATAGTTTTGTTTTTTTACCCTGGAGACATCCCTAATCCCCGCAAATTCCCCGAAATGTAAACGACAGAAAACCGGCAGACTCGCAACTCGGCGTCGATGCTCCAGACTGCAGCATTTGGTTCAGATGGCTTTCTAAACTAGGACTATGCAATGTCTATTGAGGTATTTTCTCTTATAATGTAGAAACATAACACCATGTTAATAACGCCGCCTTTGAAAGATAGCTGCTCTGTATTAGAATATTTTTCATAATTTTACCATGACTAACCATGACGTGTAACAGACCTATCTCCTAACTGTGACCCCTCTTGCACTGAGCACTCAATAGCAAACATCTGTTCAAAGTTCAAACGATGACAAATATAATATTATTATTATCATTGGTAATGTGACACTAACATACTGAAACGCATAAAACGACCCATCGAGCAAAATAATTCATGCATTGTCATGAATGAATGAACCATCCCAGTATTTCCTGAACAATGCTTGCATGACTCAGTCGCGTTTTGTGTGATCCGCACTTCAATGCCTGATTGACTGCCTACCCCATCGTATTACGCTTTGTATCTACCAGAGCACGGCACGGCTGAGTACTTTTTTTCTAGACAAAGGTTTCGCAATTCTTGTACCTGTCATCGTAAAATTGCAAACACTGTTAGTTTATGAAAAATTACGTAAAATTGTAAAGTTCTTATTTTTAACCGACTTCAAAAAGAAGAAGATTCGGATGTTTGTATTTTTTTTTTATGTATGTTCGGGCAAAATTCTTTTTGTTTTCGAAAGGGCTTTATTCCGAAATGGTCCCATTTAAATTTCATATAGATCTGATGATGAATTTCGGAGACAGACAACGGAACTCTTCAAAAAATGACAGCAAATCAACTGCGATTGCTGCGATTTGATGCTCGAATTTGGATGTTAAGAGTCTTTTTTACAAAAAAATAGAACTGACTTCCAAAAAAAGTGCAAAACAACTTTAATTTCGGAAGTCGGTGTCAAAAAACGAAGACGCAAAACCAGAAACACCGACTTCTCCTTCTTTTTCTTCTTCTTCGACTTGACTTGTATTTGAAATTATCTTATTAATACTTATTAATCGGGAGTTTACACTCTCGCAAGATTTCTTACAATCTTACGGTGTTGGCAATTATCCCGTGACACATTCCTAGTGGTTTGAAATCCTATGTACCTACATACTTAAGTAGTACATACTTTAGTTGATTAGTAAGTAATATTATGTTACAAAACATGCGCATATTCTTCTTTTTACGACATTCTCAAGGCCATGCGACATTTTAAAAAAAAATTGACATTCCAATGTTCTATGAAAAAAAAATCGTCGCATCGCTGTCACTTTGTCGCATGTCGCATCGCACCTGTCTGTGAGAGCTTTAAAGCTGAGTGGTTCAGATGCAGCCGAAGGAGAAAAAGGAAACATAAGCTACAATGGCGCGGGATATTCTGTCGCATTGTGTCGGATTGTTAAACTGTGGTCTTGACCCTGAAAGCCAGGCCTTATTACAGGCCATTGTAATTTTAACTCTAACTACTTAAAAATAAAGTATGTTATCCTATAATAAAAATATTACATTGCATGTCATGCCGTGGTTTAGTATAAGGCCAAGCAAACAGTTTTTAATATTTTTGTTGCATAAAAATTGCGTACGACCCTTAGATAGCGGTCTTTGTTTGATAACAATGTCAGTTGTCATGGATACTACTAGCAGTCGATTCTGTTGTCCTGATAACGCGGGTGTGCGTGATTTAATTGTTTATCAACAGTAAATAATAGTGGGTACCGCTACAATGTGATTACTGTTTATTTGTTGACTCAAAGCGGTTCCAGATGGTACTGGAATATTTTAAATTTGGTGTTATGTGAACCTTCATCTCAATTTCCTACAGTAAGTTTTGAATACTGCCTATTGCTAGAGAAAGTATATAATAGTTCAATCTTAAGTAGGCTTTAACTGTAACTAAGTATAGGCTTGGAGAGATTACTTGGAGGAACGATTGCGGTTATTCAAAACTTTTTTCTTTTTTTTATTCTTGATAGGCACGCGTTTGACCACTTTCTCACGGGCGACGGTTGAGTGTTCCTCACCCATTCCGCCTCCTCCTTCGCGAGCATTATAGCTTTGCAGAAGGAAGAGACTACTTACCATTCCCTCTCGCTCCGTACCATGGCCTGGACCAGGGCCGGGCGAGATATGTCGCTGCCGCCGATCTCCTCCACGAGGACCCTACGGTGCTTCGCCCAAGCTTCTGATCAGAGGCCTGTGGTCGCTATTGCTTGCCTGTGGAAGTCCAGGGTTCAAAAAATTGCAATTTTTTATGATATTTTAAATATCAGAAATCGTGACTATTTCGATTTTTTTTAAACCTTAATTTTAATTTTGCGAGTGTCAGACTGAACCTAACGTAGATACTAAATCCTGCGAAAGTAAACCAGCGATTGACCATAATGTTTAAGTATGGACATAAAACAAGCTTTTAAAAAAAAAATATATTGGTTAAAAAAAACGTTAAATCCAAAGCCCGAAAAATAACAATTCAAATTCGTTGTTTTTTCAAATATTATAATTAAATAATGACATATCGATACAGCAGAGTATAACATACATATAAAGAAAGAAAGAAAGAAAAAGAATTAATTTGGCACAAATTAACGACATACACAACAATATGATTTTGCTAACTTAACCCTTATCGATAGTGTTAGTAGATCTTATATTTCTATGTTAGTAACAAGTTTAACAAAAAAAAGGAAAGAAAAAAAAAATGTAAGTAGGTAGGTATAAATAAATAAAAAGCAGAAGCATGTCGTGGCTGTGGCAAGAAGCACATGTCACATGACATGAAATGTCATGTGTCATGTCATGTGTGTCGCTTTATTAACTTCTGCCTGCGGCTTCGCCCGCGTGGAATTAGTACTACCCACATTATAATTATTATAGCCTATGCGCTATTCCAGCTGTGCCAAGTTATATCCAGATTCGTTCAGCCGTTCTGGCGTAATTGAGTAACAAACACCTATCGGTCCATCCAAACTTTGGCATTTATAATATTAGTAGGATTAAGATACTGTTAGACCTTACTGATCAGTTTGATTACCTGAAGTTAGAAATAAACGCACTTGATTAAATCAACACGACCCTGTTGGTTGTGAATGTTGTGATTTCGTACTTCATCTTCTGCTTAGCCTATGAACGTAGTTGTTAAGAATTTTAATTAAAGTGGCTGTCTACCTTTTTTTTTCTTTTTTTTTTGTGGGTTGGGACATCATCCAATGACATTTCCCGCTCTGGGTGGAGCGGGAGGGCGTGTCAGACTCTTACTGACTAAAACCCACCCCCTGTTCCTTCCCTGCCTGAGTGCCCAGGGGTGCGGTAACTCATGTTAAGAATTTATCCGCTACCCCTAGGCATGCAGGCACCGGCCACGATGGGCCCCGTCAGTGGTGGCTGACAATCATCTCTTTAGGGACGCGTGGAACACTACGCGCCGTCGACTCACGGGCCTGGTGCTGATTGGACGGCGAGCTACCCACTGCTCGCCGTCCGCAGGCCCGGGTCTACGGTGGCCGGAGACCCGGGCGGTTTGCGGTGGTAGCGGACGGGGCCGGAAGGGCCACTCCGTTGAGCTTCCCTCACGCATCCCGCCTTCGCGAGCATTACTGCTTCGCAGACGGAGGAGACTGCTTCCCATTCCCTCTCGCTCCGTTCCATGGCCTGTACTAGGGCAAGGCGCGAGAGGTCGCCGCCGCCTATCACATCCACGAGGACACGGCGGTGCTCCACCCAAGCGGGGGAGACCTCCTCCGTATGCAAGCGGCTGTCTACCTGACGTTCATAACCCAGTTCCTGGGTAACACGATAAGTTATTATTTTATCATTGATAGGCTCGTGCTTGATCACTATCTCACCTGATGGTAAGCGATGATGTGGTCGACGATGGAGCACGCTTGCCTAGAAGTACCCCCAGGTTGTAGCTATCAGGAAACACAGACTCCGCCAGCAATTCCACTCCTTAGCTATAGGTACGCACAATGAGCTGTAGGTACGAAAACAGGAGGACATAAAATCACAGGTTAGGACAAAGTAAAAATTTCAGCTCAATCGGAAACCGGGAAATGGGTCAAATTTAACTTCTAAGATTTTTTTACAGAGTTACAGTTGAAGCTAGTAAAGGGTACTAAAATATTCTTAGCTAGAAAACAACCAACAGACCTTCATTGTAAGAAATATCTGATCGCTTGAGCTTTTTAAATGCAAAGTACCAGTTCCCTACATCCGAGGCTATATTTAACTGGATTGCACTAACTGAAAGAGATGTGGGTTAAACTCTAAACCAGTCATTCGTTTTGAGTGATTTATTCACCTTTCAACATGTTATTATCTACTGTGGTTTCGTTACTGTTTTGTGTGCCAAATCTCTGAGTATATTGGCAAGCGGGAAAAGAGAAATTGAGACGAATATCCCGGTCATAAAGTTTCAGTTACATTTTCATTTTTGGTTAAGTACCAAAATGATCCTCGCTAGATTTTGCAGTGGATCTAGGAAGGCGGTCGTTCCTTTTTTTTTTGCCGGGGTGGAAAATCCTCATGGATGTCCTTCGCCTGGGGCAGGCGAAGTCGTCTGTCAGACTCTTACTGACTAAAAACCACCCCGGTGTTCCTTCCCACAGTTGGACCGGGGATCGTGAGAGCTAATACGACTTCCATGATCCTCGACTGGCCCGCCTATGCGGGCCACCTCAGGCCCGCGGGGAGAGTGAGGTGTCCTCCCCCCACAGTATAGGGGCGCGCGTGGAGCACTACGCGCCATCGCCTCGGGTCCTGCTGGATGGGAGGGGGGGCGGCGGACGACTCCGAGTCCGCCGTCCCTCAGGAGCTGTTTATGGGGGCTGGAAGAGGGCGTTGTCCGCCCTCCGCCGACGCCCGGTGCGCCTCCCTAGACCATCTGCAATATGTAGAGGGGGAAGGGGATGGTGGGGTCTAAGTTCGCTCGCTTCGCTTGTTCACTAAACCTCGCCATCCCCTTCGTGGTTATTTTTCTTAAAACTATTTCGACTACGCCTCTTCAATAAATTGAATCACTAATAAATAATATTTTTTGAAGTAAAAACTTCTTTAGGCGCGTTGGGTATTTTTGAGATGGGAAAAAACTATTGAACTCGCGCGTCACCGTCACCGTCGCTGACCGTCGTAGCACTCGTAGCGGTTTTTTTTTTTATGAATTTAGATCTTATGGATCTTTCTACGAGATTTTATTAAAGGAGCCCAAATTTTGGTTATTTTTGCGATCGGACTTACCGTTTTCGAGATATTTATGATTTATATCTTAATAACCCCTCTAACCCTCATCTTTCATCATTTTTCATTTAACTAGAAGTTTTGAATCACTTGGCTGAGTCTTGGTCAGTCATCTTCAAAGGACCGACTTCCAACACGCCGGGTTGCTAAACGTTGAGTGATCCTAGATGAATTAACTATCGGCCTAGCCATTTAATTGAATGACGGCGTTTAATGAACGGCCTTGGCGTCCAATTGAATGGCAAATTCAACCAGATGGCTGCGACATTATATAAATCAAAGTCGCTTTCCGCGTCGTGTCTGTTTCTCTCCGCTTACTAGGAGTAAGCGGAGAGACACCACCAACAACCACGCAACAGATTTTAATACGGTTTTTACTAATAGAAAGAGCGATACACGAGAAAGGTTTATGTGTATAAAGGTTATTTTGTTGTTGAAATATACTTGAACTAGAGATCCGCTCCGACTCCGCATAGTCGGAGCGGGTCTCTAGTTCAAGTATATTTCATGCCCAATGGTCATCCGTCCTCCCAAAAAACTGGCATTTCCGTTGCCTCTTCAGTTTCCTAACCCTATGTTCTGGCTTGGAGACTTTGGTTCTTTTAGCTAGGAATAGGGTTCGGGTGTTGTCAATTACTAAAACCCTTAACGCCGAGATCACTATACACTATTTAGCTATCCCCTTTTTATAAAAGAGTGAGGGTTTAAACTATGAAGTTTATTAGTTTACATACAATACGAAGGAGTTGGACATACGCCACATGTACGTGTTTACATTGGTACGGAAGGGCTGAGCTATTCCGTTCGGTGACTGATTCATGCCGTATGAATCATGCGAAACGTATTGTCGGGATTGGTATACTGAAATTTACGTGGCTCTTTTAATGTGTCATTCCAGACGCCATACTACATTCAATATAGGCAGATTTTATGCTAGGCGGTTTCCCCAACCAACGGGACCCTATTGCTAAGACTCCGCTGTCCGTCTGTCAGCGGGCTGTATCTCACGATCCGTAATAGCTACACAGTTGAAATTTTCACAGAATGTGTAATTCTGTTGCCTTTAATTTAGTTTTATTTTTTTGTTGTTATAGCGCCTATAGAAATACACGCTGTGTAAAAAATTTCAGCTGTCTATCTATTACGTATCATGAGATACAGCCAAAAAAAAACACGTTTTTTTGTTTTTTTTTTCGGTTTATGATACCTACGCTCGAGGCTCAAGTAATAACAGCCGCTTGGGTCGATCCATCAGGTTAAGGTACGCTTTCCGGGGTTGGTCCATGGATGGGTTAAAATCTTTACATAGGTACCGAGACTCCTCCGTGCCTCGGAAAGCACGTTAAGCCGTTTGTCCCGGCTGTCAATCGTGGATCTTTGACAGTCGTTACGGGTCGTCAGAAGCCCGAAAGTCTGACAACCAGTTTTACTAAAGGGTTTTACCAGTAACTGGGTTGTGGAGGTCAGATAGGCAGTCGTTCCATGTAAAATACCGTTCAGCTGCATCCGGTTAGACTGAAAGCCGACCCCAAGATAGTTGGGAAAAGGCTAGGCAGATTGATTGAGAGTTAGTAGAGTAGTTTTTTTTATGTGTTGTTTTACACCTTCCACAGAGTAGTCTATTTAACACAAAGGTTGATTGGTAGAGAATGCCTTGTCGCATTAAGTTATTAAGTCCGCCTATGTACCACTACTGTACATGCACTTTAAATAAATAAATAGAGAGAGAAAAGAGATTGTTCAGTGTTTGTTTACGAAGTGTGTGTTGTGTTACGAAGTAAATACACCAAGTTTCTTCATAAGCTTTTAATGTCTTCAATTAAATACCTTCCTTTCTTCCGTCCACAGTTGACCCCTGACCGGTACCTCTGTGATGGTGATGACTTGCTCCGCGGGCATGGGTGATGCGGTGTTGCGCGAGCGGTTGCCCGCCTTGTGGCGCCGCATCGAGGATGCGCACTACAGCTACCTCGAGACCGACGACAGCCCGGAGAAGTTGGAACAGAAGAAGAAGCTTGAAGGTACAATAAAATGTGGCAAAGCTTTTGTCAGCGGCTTTGTCCTCGTCAATTTAGAATATTATCCCTCGGGAATATATTCCCGCGATAAAAATAAGTCCAAGGCTCAGCCACGAGGTCTCATCTCGAACAAAGAAAATTTAGTTCAAATTAATATCAACAGATGGCGTAATATGCATCGATATCTTATTGAAGTTTAAGTAATATTATCATTAATATTTTGAAATAAATATGTGGTAAAACTGTATTTTCTTATTTAATAAACTACTCTCAGCATAATTGTGGAATAATTGGCTCTTAATTCAAGTTTAGATGTTTATTGGAACGAATCTTTAGGCATTTATATTTCTTGTACCAATAGATGGCCCTGTTTGAAGTTTTAGAGTTTATCCATTCGCCTCTTTAAAATTTGTATAGTGACACATTTTGAAACAGTAAAACTGTTATGAAGTGCCAAAAATACTATAAAGTAATTCCTCAGTGTGTGAGAAAATATTGGTAAGACTTTCTGTAAATTCATTCAACTTGCAAGCCGTCGCTGCTAACACCATCTAGCGAGGTGTAGAGGACTGGCCCGAACGAAGAACAAAAGTTTCTTGTGCAAGTCGAAAACCCGTAGTTACGGCGGTACCGTTTCTTTGTATGGGATGAGGCATCTGTACGCTAGTATTATATTATCTGTGGTTCAGCCGTCTAGGCGTGATTGATTAATTAACATTCTAATAGACTTTTACATTTATAAAACCAGAATGGGATGGCCATGCTAGGTGGATCAATTACCTGGTGAAGGTCGCAGGAATCCGCTGGAAGCGAGAGACTGTGCCGTCGATGTGGTGACACAATGGCCTGTGCAGCTGTGGACGTCTGTCGGCTGAAATGGTTTTGATGATGATGTGGCCCTGCTAACCATGCCAAACGCCTGCTAGCCATAGTAACTTGTTAGAACAAGTTACTATGGTTAACAGGCGTTTACGCATGTAATGAAAAAAAGTATTACAACGGTTTTAGTTACGCTTTTATAGTGACAAAAGCGGAAAGTTATGCGCGAACTACGTATTAGCTAATAGAGCATAACGACTTGCTATTGTGCATTGTTAATTTTAGCTCACTCTTCCGAAGCCATTGTCAATATGGCACGATCAGCCAAGTATAGCACTGAAACGAAGAGTGTTTTGATTTGGTCCAGGAAAAGTTCTTCTAATTTCTTGTATTTAAGTTACAAATACTCATTCACAGCATGCTTACATGACATTCTGCCATACCAATTTCTCATTCGTGAATGTCACATCATTGAGAAACGAGCCAAGAGGATCATCGGCAATGATAGGCTCGTCGAATCGAAGCTCCAAAGTCTTGAGCATAGACGCCGAGTGGCTAGCCTGTCGGTTTTCTAGCGGTTACATTTTGGGGAGTGTGGGACGGAATTGCATAATTTGATTCCGCCAAGCCCGTTCCACCAACGGACAACAATACGTACGGCAAAGTGCCACCGGCACATGGTGAACATCCCATCCACACGCACAAAACGTTTTAGGAACACATTCATTGTGCGTACAGCTTGGGAGTAGAATTCCCTGTCGGAGTCTGTGTTTCCTGATAGCTACAACATGTTAGTTTTTAAGTCAAGAGTGAATAGGTTACTTCTAGGCGAGCGTGCTCCATCTTCGAACACATCATCGCTTACCATCAGGCAAGATAGTGGACAAACTCGTGCCTATCAAGAATAATAAAAAAAAAACAATGGCAACTTACGGCCATGCTTTTGTGAAAGTTTCTGGCATATGTATAACGTGCTTTAAAGTAAGCCAAGAGTGAATAGGTTTCTTCTAGGCAAGCGAGCCCCATTTTTGACCATATCATCGTTTACCATCATGTGAGAAAGTGGTCAAACGCGAGCCTATAAATAAATTTGCAATCTGCCTAATCTTTCCCAGCTGATTTGGGGTCGATTTTCCAGTCTAACCGAATGCAGCTACCAGTATTTAAAATGGAGCGGCTGCCTACCTATCTCTCACAACCCAGTAACTGGGTAACACGATATTTATTTATTTATTTATTTACACTTCATGCAACTAAAGTACAAAGGCGGACTTAATGCCTTAGGCATTCTCTACCAGTCAACCAAGGGATACGATACCCCTTGGCAAGACTGCTGTCAGATTTCCTTCTACCAGTACTCCTGTCAAAGATGTTTAAATGAAAGCCGGGACCAACGTCTTAACGTGCTTTCACGGAGGAGGCACGGAGGAGTCTGTGTGTGATGGATGGTCATCCCTCACCGGTCGGTCCTCGACAAGCGTTGCTTAACCTCTAAGGTGGTTGACCTTTAAGGTGGTTGACGTTCGGCAGATATTGGTGTTGATTCTGTTGTGCACAAACTAAACTTAATTTAGGCTATTGCTATCTTTTTCTCTTTAATAAAACAAGAAAGAGACGGACGTAAATTAGTGCTGTCAAATTTAGTTTGAACTAATATTTCCATACAAATTAAGGGTACACGTAAAAACATGTCGTCTAAAAACACGGCGAAGCGCAAGTCGTAAACTAGTTTGACATCTCTAACTTAGTTCATAGCTATAGCCGTCCTTTTCTCGCACAGCCTTTTAGTAAAAGATAGCAATTCTCTAATTTTAGTTGAGATATTAAACAAGAGAATCCGCACCATTATTTAGTTTTTAGTTCTGCGAGCCTATATTAATGCTAAAATAGTCTTCTTCAGAAAACCAAGTTATCATAAGTTCCTGAAAGTAAGCCGAGTTTCTTGTATTAAAAAGGTTTTTTCTTCTCTTTCAGACTACATAATAGAATACCTATCATTAGTGCCTCATGAGTGCAAGTTCGGGCTGGCGGAGACAGGCAAAGTGTTCCAAAAGACGATCAATGAGTTGACCGAGTTCAGTGCGTATCGAGCTGGGCTGGGCTGGGCGGCGCTGGCCCGGTATGCGGCCAACTTGCTGGCCCAGCCCTGGAGGAAGGAGTATAAAGTTATACGGGTGAGTAGGGCAAACTGGTTTTAGTTTTAGGAATAACCTGAATCCTAGCTAACATGAATGATTTCCTGAAAAACTGATGGGAAAAATGGATACCCAGTTCAAAACGGGTGCAGTCCTGAAACCTTGGACAGGCCCAAGTCTAACAGTGAACTGCGATAAGCTGACTTGGTGATAATCTATAACCTTGACTCTACCAACCCTCGTAGAAAATATTTAAAGTTTAATAAAAGCAGGCGGCGCGTGCGTCATGTTGCTGTCGGAACGGAATGTTGCCACTTTAAATATTATATTTAGAATATTTTTATTTATTTTACTCATTGTTTGCTGCACCGTACCGGTCTACGTCGGCGCCGGCTGTCGCTGAAAACCAGCGCTGGGGCTCTGTCTCGCATAGGGTCGCAGCATTATGCTGAGCGATGGCCGTTTTGTGTGGATGTGATGCATGTTTTCCTCCAGCTTTTTCTTTTTTTGTTGTTTGGTCTTTCTTTGCGTCATGTTTCCCGCAAATAATCGTATTATTTTTCTTTCATTCAATTTGTTCAGAATAAAACCATGATTACATTTTTTTTACCCGGCTACCCAAGATATGTTTGTTTACTTCCTGTCTAACTCCAGTGAGTTAGCAGACTAAAGCTGGACCTATGAAGGTTTTCTGAAATGAAGTACTTACACCAGATGGCAGCACTGAGGCGTCAGGTCCAGACACCTGTCAAAAAGCTTCAAATAAGGTCAAACACTGACGTTTTTTTATTTATTTGAGATGGGTTTGCTCTTGACTCTAGTCTAGGTCAGAGGTGACAGAGACAGAGTCGACGATGGAGTGAGCTTACCCAGAAGAAGCCTGCTTCATTCTAACTTTGAAGAGACGACGTTAGTTAAATTGACATTAACGTCATGTTTACGTCATTTTAACTCGTTTTCAAAGTAAAAGACCTGTTGCCTAAGTGGCGTCAACTGGTCGTCTGTAAATTTTCCTGAAAATCCTAATTGTTTCAGTTATACCCTTTTTCCTCATACCTAGCCCCTGTCTGTTTTTCCCCGCTCTGGGCGGAGCGGGAGGGCGTGTCAGACTCTTACTGACTAAAACCCACCCCTGTTCTTTCCCTGCCTGGGTGCCCAGGGGTGCGGTAACTCATTTTCAGAATTTATCCGCTACCCCTAGGCATATGATGGCAAGCTAAGGTGACAATGCGATATTAATTAATAGTGTTTTACCAAGCGGAACTGTGTTCTAAAACCTTGATATTATTTCCAGTTATACTGCGGCTACTTCAAACATGAAGTGGAAGCCAACATGGTGGGAGCAGAGACTCTTCTCCAAGCGATGGGCTACAAGTCATCAGGAGCTGGGCGGTTCGAACTAGACGCCCCCATCTGTCCGGACATGGTCGCTGCTGTGTCCAGGGATGCTCTTATTGCGCAGTGTGAATGTCAGGTACGGCTTTTTGACACGACAGTACATAATGTTTTTTGGATGTATGTATGTTTGTATGTCAATTTCTTTGGCACGCCTTCTAGCCTAAACGGCTGGATGGATTTCAACAAATAGGTACCATTAGATTGGGTTTGATTGCCGAAGTGACATAGGCTAAATAAATAAATAAATGAAATTTTAAAGAATTTTTTCTTCTCACCGGCTAGCGTTAAAGATAGATTTCTGCACAAGTCTCTACTGGTTATCTGCGTGAGGGATGTTTGTAGCAAATAGTAGTCCATCAAATTGGTCTTCTCTTCTCACATTTATTAGAACACTGTGTCACATAATGTAGATTAGGTTTCAGTATACATAGTTCTATACAAAATTGTACGAGTATGTAGCACTTACACTTGAAGGTGAACAATTATTACCCAATCATTCGAAGATCAATGATCCAGATCCAGAGAGAAGATTCCACAAGCACTGTTGTAGCTGTGGCCATACAATCCTGATTATCCCTGGACACGTTGACGTCTGTGTTCAAAACCCTTTGCCAAGACCGCATTGTTCTTCCAATCATTCCATATAATGAATGAGGTTTACGATCAGACCATTTTTTAATAAGTTTTTCTATAAAATCTTAAATAAAATCTTGGAACCCTGTCGACAAGAAAGGAATTTGGTGAGTCTCATGAATGCCACGCTTAAGACTTAACGTCTCTATAGAAAATTCCAAATAGTACTTACAGCGTCTTTTAATTCTAATGCTTAAAGCATTTGAACTTGACCCTGGTTCCTCCAGTTCCTCGAGACATGATAAAGTGTTTTAGTAAATATTTCAATCTATAAATTACGGTGTGCCCCATTTTAGATCAGATCGAATAAAAGAAATGTCATATAGCAAAAATAACGTGTCGTTATGCTAAATTATATATCTTGATTCACACAAAGTGCAACACATAAATTTCAACTAAGTCGTATTTATTACTGAACTAGATTCAATATTTAGTATGGACCATTGTGTTTATTTTATTAAATTTTAATTACACAATTTCCTTTTTTAAGATTTTAAGTAAATGAACACTTTGTGTCTAGCGCCATCTAGTATCATTGTATTGTCTATTGATCGATAAAGAGCTGCAACAGTACCTTACTTTTCTACTAGATGTCTCTTTACCTCTAAATTACTTAAGCAAGTAACATTTTTATAATACGTTACAAAATCTGTATATACATATATATACTATAATTTGAATTTAGAATCCGCTTATCATTATTTAAACTAAGAATATGGTAAAAGAGTTTTATTAATAGGGCTGTTCATGTGTCCTGAATTAGTAAGAGAATGAATTGAAATCGAAGAAAGAATGAAAAGAAAGAAAAAAAATTGTTTTGTGCCTCGCACAGAAAATCACAATTTTTTTACAACATACCCACATAAAATGAAAATAATAATAACATTAAAAAACAACATAATAAAAAAATATGGCAAAGACCTGTGCGAGGCCAAAAAAGCACCTATCTCAGCATATGCTGCGACATGCGACTCGAATGTACATACTGTAAAACATGAATTAATGATTCATGATTATGAGTTATCAAGAGAATTATATTATTAAATTACTATTATTGTACTAGCACTTGTATGCAAATAAATAATTCTTTAATTCCGTGTCCGTATTCCGTGTGCCGGTATGTCATAGTTCTCAAAGACAATCGTATGTTTTCAAAATATGGACGATTGTTGAATTCCTATTTTGTTAGAAATGAAATGCGTACTACGTTTTATAGCTGTTTGTGTTCTAGAGGTCTTCAGTAGAGGCTAGATTTTTCCCTGTGTTTCTGAACAATAAATACAATATAATTTAAAGTAAAAAAATCTACAGTGGGGCAATTTCAAATGAGTACGTGATATATGGGAAGTTACCCTAACCGTTGGAGCCTGCAAATGTAACGAGCGTCCTTAGAAGCCCGTGCTTGCGGTCAGTAATTCGTCTTAACCGTGTATTATTAGTCGTACGAAGTTTGATGGTCCTCATTTAAATGTGACATACTTTTTCATGAAGTAAATAAAAGTAAAGTAGAGTCTCACTAATCCGGCAGTATTAAGAACCAGGGGGTGCCGGGTTATTGGAATGTTCGGACTGCTGGATGTTATAGAAAAATCAAGATAATAAAATGAAACATTTTAGGATGTCTTTTACTGAGTGACCATGTAAGTAGCGGTGGGGTAGGCCCGGCTGGAGGGTGCCGGACTAATGGATGTGCCGAAGTACTGTAGTGCCGGATTAGCCTTACCGAGTCCACCAGTCTTACCAAGAGTTACCGAGTTGGTCATACCCAGCAACTGGCTTTGCAGGCGTTTCACGTATTCGGCTGCATCAGCAATCAGGATCGACTGAAAGCCCATCCCGCCATAGTTGTTAAATGTGACGGTGACGAAAGGTTTACTTTGTAGATAATGTCGCACATCTGGGAGGAGGCGTGGACGCGCGGATGCCGCGTGTCGTGGCGCGACGTGTGGCGCGAGCGCGCGCAGCACGCCGCGCCGCCGCACGCCGCCGCCGCGCGCCTGGCCGCGCCGCCGCACCCAGAGCGGAACACCAAGTGTGTCTACAGTGAGAGTGAGTACTAGCTGTGTAGATAATGTCGCCGCGTGTCGTGGCGCGACGTGTGGCGCGAGCGCGCGCAGCACGCCGCGCCGCCGCACGCCGCCGCCGCGCGCCTGGCCGCGCCGCCGCACCCAGAGCGGAACACCAAGTGTGTCTACAGTGAGAGTGAGTACTAGCTGTGTAGATAATGTCGCCGCGTGTCGTGGCGCGACGTGTGGCGCAGCACGCCGCGCCGCCGCACGCCGCCGCCGCGCGCCTGGCCGCGCCGCCGCACCCAGAGCGGAACACCAAGTGTGTCTACAGTGAGAGTGAGTACTAGCTGTGTAGATAATGTCGCCGCGTGTCGTGGCGCGACGTGTGGCGCAGCACGCCGCGCCGCCGCACGCCGCCGCCGCGCGCCTGGCCGCGCCGCCGCACCCAGAGCGGAACACCAAGTGTGTCTACAGTGAGAGTGAGTACTAGCTGTGTAGATAATGTCGCCGCGTGTCGTGGCGCGACGTGTGGCGCAGCACGCCGCGCCGCCGCACGCCGCCGCCGCGCGCCTGGCCGCGCCGCCGCACCCAGAGCGGAACACCAAGTGTGTCTACAGTGAGAGTGAGTACTAGCTGTGTAGATAATGTCGCCGCGTGTCGTGGCGCGACGTGTGGCGCAGCACGCCGCGCCGCCGCACGCCGCCGCCGCGCGCCTGGCCGCGCCGCCGCACCCAGAGCGGAACACCAAGTGTGTCTACAGTGAGAGTGAGTACTAGCTGTGTAGATAATGTCGCCGCGTGTCGTGGCGCGACGTGTGGCGCGAGCGCGCGCAGCACGCCGCGCCGCCGCACGCCGCCGCCGCGCGCCTGGCCGCGCCGCCGCACCCAGAGCGGAACACCAAGTGTGTCTACAGTGAGAGTGAGTACTAGCTGTGTAGATAATGTCGCCGCGTGTCGTGGCGCGACGTGTGGCGCGAGCGCGCGCAGCACGCCGCGCCGCCGCACGCCGCCGCCGCGCGCCTGGCCGCGCCGCCGCACCCAGAGCGGAACACCAAGTGTGTCTACAGTGAGAGTGAGTACTAGCTGTGTAGATAATGTCGCCGCGTGTCGTGGCGCGACGTGTGGCGCGAGCGCGCGCAGCACGCCGCGCCGCCGCACGCCGCCGCCGCGCGCCTGGCCGCGCCGCCGCACCCAGAGCGGAACACCAAGTGTGTCTACAGTGAGAGTGAGTACTAGCTGTGTAGATAATGTCGCCGCGTGTCGTGGCGCGACGTGTGGCGCGAGCGCGCGCAGCACGCCGCGCCTCGCACGCCGCCGCCGCGCGCCTGGCCGCGCCGCCGCACCCAGAGCGGAACACCAAGTGTGTCTACAGTGAGAGTGAGTACTAGCTGTGTAGATAATGTCGCCGCGTGTCGTGGCGCGACGTGTGGCGCGAGCGCGCGCAGCACGCCGCGCCGCCGCACGCCGCCGCCGCGCGCCTGGCCGCGCCGCCGCACCCAGAGCGGAACACCAAGTGTGTCTACAGTGAGAGTGAGTACTAGCTGTGTAGATAATGTCGCCGCGTGTCGTGGCGCGACGTGTGGCGCGAGCGCGCGCAGCACGCCGCGCCGCCGCACGCCGCCGCCGCGCGCCTGGCCGCGCCGCCGCACCCAGAGCGGAACACCAAGTGTGTCTACAGTGAGAGTGAGTACTAGCTGTGTAGATAATGTCGCCGCGTGTCGTGGCGCGACGTGTGGCGCAGCACGCCGCGCCGCCGCACGCCGCCGCCGCGCGCCTGGCCGCGCCGCCGCACCCAGAGCGGAACACCAAGTGTGTCTACAGTGAGAGTGAGTACTAGCTGTGTAGATAATGTCGCCGCGTGTCGTGGCGCGACGTGTGGCGCAGCACGCCGCGCCGCCGCACGCCGCCGCCGCGCGCCTGGCCGCGCCGCCGCACCCAGAGCGGAACACCAAGTGTGTCTACAGTGAGAGTGAGTACTAGCTGTGTAGATAATGTCGCCGCGTGTCGTGGCGCGACGTGTGGCGCGAGCGCGCGCAGCACGCCGCGCCGCCGCACGCCGCCGCCGCGCGCCTGGCCGCGCCGCCGCACCCAGAGCGGAACACCAAGTGTGTCTACAGTGAGAGTGAGTACTAGCTGTGTAGATAATGTCGCCGCGTGTCGTGGCGCGACGTGTGGCGCGAGCGCAAGACCTTGCCTTGCCTTTCATAATTTAGTTTCCAAACATGTACACAAATGTGTTTTTAGGAAAGTAACTTTCAAAACCCCGCATAAGGCTCAGTTTGCGTTACAACTTCAATTCTTATGTCTTTTACAAAAAGTCATCCTGAAATCAACTTGATTTACACTTATATAAAGTTGATATTACACTAGTATAAAGTTGATATTTCTTTAAGTAGAAAGAACATCAATTGTAAATAAAGACTCAGGTTCAACTCTTCCAAGATATCTCGGATAGGCTTCAGTTCGTGGTGTATAGCCGTCCGCTAGCATGACGTAATACCTCACCGCCACTTCCAACGTTTGTTCACACGGGATTTTGTTAGACCCTAAGGTCGACTGGTAGAAAATGCCTAAGGCGTTAAGTCCGCCTTTGTACAGTGTGTTCACTTGTGAATAAAGTTTTTAATGAACAAATAAATTTACTAGCGGCGACCTCTACTTAGTGAGTAAAAGTTCATCTAAAAACGAACATTTCTTCATTTGTTATCTTCCAGGTTCTGAAATATACTCGAACATACCAACAACGATTGCCTCCGACGCGTACCGAAGCCGCCTCGTCGACGACCGGTACCACGGTAGCCAGCACTGCAACCACAATTGCGACGACACCGACCAGGAAGTCCAGCCAGTTCTCCAGTGTTCCCCCTACATGGTACCCCCCATGCTACCTCACATGATGTACCCCCTCCCCCAACACATGCACCCCGACGTACCTGTAACTCTTCCGCAATGCAGCTCTATACCTATGATGACTCCCTACGGAGTCCCCTACTACTATCCCATACAATCCCCATATATGCTGCCCACACCAGTATATGCCCCTATAAAACACGCAGCGACAGTCCCCGTGAACGGATACCCACCGATGGCACAGTACAGATACCCCGCTGTCCCTACCGCGCAACTCATCGAACTAGACACACCCTCAGTCTATGAAAACGGCAAATTTGAAAGGTACAAAGACGAAGAAAGAACCCATAAGAAAAGACATCCTGAATCTTCGAGAAGAAATAGCACGTCGAAATCCGGCTTTAGTGACGTTTCACTACCAAGTTTACCGCGATCCGATACGCAACCAGCTCTGAGTAAAGCAAGGGAGGACGGAATGGGGACTTACGAAAGCTGGGATTATGTGTTTAGGAACTTATCGAGCAAAGAGCAAGAGGGAGATGGGAGAAGTCGATTCTCTCCGTCACTCGAAAGAGATTCGAGGACATTGGACAGGCTAGACAGGGAAGAGAGGCGGGCTAAGTACCAACCGACGACTCTTGACTTAGAAGACGGACTACAAGCTTTAAACCTGGACCGGTCTTACGACGAAGAAGTCTACCGAACAGCGAAGGTAGAAAACCTAATGAGGATGAAACAGGAACAAGAAATAAAACGAGCGAGGCAGCTGGCGAAGAAGCAAGCCGAGTTGAAGGCGAGGAGACAGGTCCCAGAACCAGTTGGAAACCCCAAGGCCGATGCTTTGATAACCCCAAAAGTCGCACCGGACAAAGTAAAGTTGCTAACCAAAAAGGATATAAAAGACAGGAAGGAGGTCATTAAGCAACAGACTACGGTCAATGGGTCGGGTCCCAATACGGCTGAAGTGAAGAAAGTTAAGAAGCCAGCGAAACTAGTGGCCAGCGAGGCAGATAAACCGAAAAGTAAGGCGGTTGAGAATGGTGTTCATAGTACAGCGCACAGTTCTAAAAATAATCCAGGTGAGTTTTGGTTCAAAATAATGATACTTCAATTTCGAGTTTCAGATATGTACCCAGTTACTTAACTGTGTACATTAGCCTTAGTTTAAGGCCGTACTACCGGCCAAGTGGCGCCCTCATTGTTTAAAAAATCGTAGCATAGAAAATAAATATTAAAGAATCCAACGTCACGTTTGTTACAAATAGGATAAAGTATTTTTATATTGTTAAAACAGGTCTCAGAATGTTTCGTATCACTTTTACACACACACACACACACTTTTGCCTACTACTTTGGATACGAAACATTCTGAGACCTGTTTTAACAACATACAAATACTTTATCCTTGTTTCTAGGCTATGCTACGATTTTTTATTCAATGAGGGCGCCACTTGGCCGGTAGTAAACCCTTAAGTTGCTTTTTGAATGACAATTTGTAACTCCTAAAAAAGCGTTGGTTGCATTGGAATTTGAACTTTGTCATGTGCCAAAGAAGAAGTCTCTTCTCCCATAGAAAATTACCCCACGTCTGACAGCAAAGAGAAGTATCTCAAAAAATCGCTAAAAATTAATAAAAAAGAAATAGATACTTCAGTCGGTGGTTTCAATCCTTACTGGCTGACAAACGAAAAAAGAAAACGTTTTGAATATTAATTCAAGGGTAATAGATCATTTAGTACAAATCTGCAGATTTTGGTTTTAGAACGACTAGAAGTGCAATAAAAACATTTCGTATGTTAGCCAGTAAAGATTAAAAGCAGAAATGTTTTATTGCATTTCTAGTCGTTCTAAAACTAAAATCTGCAGATTTCAATAAATAATATACTACCCTTGAATTAATATTCAAAGCATTTTTTTCGTATGTTAGCCAGTAAGGATTAAAACCGGCAGTACATGTGTTTTTAATGCATTTCTAGTCATTCCAAAACTAAAATCTTCAGATTTTACTAAATTATAAACGAACCCTGAACGAATATAATATTGTTACGAGCTGGGTATGGGATAAATTATTTTACACCAATTAATTAACCAAATATCCTTTATTAACTCTACAACTTATTTACACAAACACTAAATCGGTAATAATCACTATTCACTTCGTAATCGCTTGTATTCGCTTCCGCAGTCGAAAAATGACTATACAGTCATGGAAGTTTCCAGAAAGTTGTGGAACTGTCCTATACTGGAATTTTCTAGAAACATCTATGAACTTCTACACGGTATCACAATGGAATGTTCTCGAACGTAGTGGAAACTTCGACTACATTCTCGAACGTTCCAGTGAAATACGTTCGACGTAACAATATTCAGAGCAATTTTTTCGTATGTTAGCCAGTAAGAATTGAAATAGGAAGTATCCATTTATTTTTTATTCATTTTTTGCGATTTTTTTGAGATATGTCTCGTTGCTGTCAGACATGGGGCATTTTTGAACCTTCTTCTTTACGTTGTGATTCCAAAACACAACAATTCTTTATGATGAATTCGAGTTAAAAGTTATAATATCTACTCGTAAGTCAATTAATGAAACCATTAAAGACACTTGAATGTTAAAATTTACAAGAAAATAAACCGTTTATAGTTGGTTTCTAGTATTTATTAGCTCAATTACTAAAAAAAATATTGTTTTTATACATTCTAGTTACAAACACACACCCATCGAGCTACGACCTAAAAGCACAACTAATAGTATCACTCGACGAAACGGAGCACGTGCGACGATCTCCGCCGAAGCATTCGCTACAAAATGGCGACCGTGAGCGGCCCGCTAGCCGGACGCCCAGCCAACACAACACCGAGAGGGAGAGGCCAGATACGGGACCTAGCGAGGTGAAAAGAGACAAATGGGAATGCGGGACTTGCACGTATTTGAATAGGGGGAACATGCAGGCATGTGAGATGTGTGGTAAGTCGAAGAGAGGCCCAGAGATACAGCCGCTCAGGTCGGGTGGTCGCGAGTGTCCGGCCTGCACCCTCGTGAACGAGCGAGACGCCAAAGTGTGCGACGCGTGCGGGACTAGTCTAGAACATTGCCCCACCTACATATAGAGTCTTATGACGTCATCGAAACTTTCGGGTTGCCAACTTACATCTAATCATTATTTAGTATTTTTTTAAATAATTGATATGTTAAACTGTTATTATGAATGCACAAGTTTTCTTTTTATATTTATTAGTATTATTTTGCAGCTAGCTGCAGTTTGTAGTTTATTTAAAAATGGCAGTTTATACGCATTGAATGCGTTTGCGCAGCTATAGAAGAAATTTAATCGTGCATTAATCAGATCGGTATATTTACAAATCGTAAGGGTTCCTTAGAATTGGTTATTCATTATCAGATATATGAATGTTACATCATGCGCGTTAGAAATATTACCATTGCATTCTATTATGAGATTTAATGAGGTTATTAACAATAGTTTTACGGTCATTTAAAACTGTTGTTTGTCACTTAATTTAAACTGAGTTTAAGCAATAGTTGGCAGCGGGGCCATGGAATAAGCGATTACCAAAACAGTGCGCTAATACTGTCTCATTTATTTGCCTTTGATACGCTCAAAAAGTGCATCAAGGGCGCAGATATTGCATTTCTTTTGTGTCGTACCGTATTGTATTATCCTTAAATTATCTTTTTTATGTTTTGATTGTAATTTTATTGTAAAATTATGAAACGAATAATATAGATAGCAATAATTAGTGAATTAGAAAGAGAATTTAGAAAAAAACAGGCATTTTGTGGGTTGACTGGCTAAACGTCTTCCAAAGTGACAAATAACCGCTTGTTTCATGGCCGTTAAAATAATTTAAATTATAATTATTATTGCTCATAATCATAATTTAACTAACAGAGGTATCTAATACAAGTTATTAATATAAAAAACTCTATGTGACGTAGTTGTTACTAAATTATTTTGATTATATCGCTTAACGACAGGGTAAAGATTGAAAAGTGCGAAATGTTAATTCTATCCACAATTGGTTACGTTTGATTACGATGTGGGCGGTGAGATTATCTCGAACTTATAATAATAATTATTATGATTATAATAATAGTGTTCGTTTATTCGCCTTCTATAATGCTTTAATGTTAGTCGAGATATAGATAAAAAAAACGCTTTTTCGTTTTATTATTACATAATAATATAAATTATTGATCTGTGTATATAATTGTTAGAGTTGTAAATAGTAGAACTTAAATATATTTATTTAGATGTTTGGATTTTTATTTATTTTGGACAGAAGTAAGATTTAAATCATAGTGATACTAATAATGGGGAATTATAACATCATAATGAGGGTTGCGTTTGTTATAAAGTAATATTAAAATGTAATTTTATGATCACAGTCTAATTAAAATGCACAGTGTAACGATAACAAAAAGTATAAATTTATACCAGCACGTTGGAGAAAGGCGTAACTGCAAATGTTGAAATTTAATCACTATATAGTTTGTAGCTTCAAATTGGGCGTGGTATTTATAGAGAATACAGTATTATTTGACACTTGCGTCTTTCTTCGGGTTGCTGGTGCGTTCGTCATAGATTAGGTGATTAAAGCACTGGGGACGTGTATTTTTCTATAATAAACAGAACGTAGATTTTCTCATACGTGATAGATTTATATAAAGAAACATTGTGCTTGATTTTGAGTTGCCTTTAGTTGATCGAATGAGACGCGACACGTTATGTCGAAAATTATGACAAATGCAGATAGACGAAAATGTAATACAATGAAAAATAAATAATATTGTTTTATGAGTATGGTGTTTCATTTTGTACTATATCTACCCTGTTCCGGACACTATTAACTGCCAACGACTTTGAGCGGTTAGCTTGCGTGTTCTGTGCTGAGCTCACGTAACGCGTCGTACGTCCACCCAGTAATGGGACTCGCCCATCAGTGAACGCTGTCCGGAAATTAGACGCATTATTAATTTATTATACATAAAATAACAGGTATTATATTAAAACACGTATACTAAAATAGAAATAATTATATTATATTTAAAATAGTGAAGGTTTCATAAAAATACGCTTTATAGTTTTTGCGTGATTCTCAATTTTTTATCCGCGTTAGACAAAACTTTACAAATTAATACACTCTGTTATAAAAATATAATTACAAATAATCACATATCAAATTACGAAGAAAATTGTCTAGAGTAACATGACTAGTCGGTTAGACGTGATCTTCAATTAAAAGTCGTATAACTGCGCCTTAAATCGATAGCACGTAATTATTTTTACAAGCTATTTAATTTGCAATGTTTGTTTGTTCGGGTCAAATCTTGCAAGGTGACTTAGAGCCCTTCCTCTTATCCTACGAATTTTTTACATGTTGGTTCAGCTCCGATGACAATGCATTTTTATGGTAAGCATGACTTGAATCTACATTATGGATTATCCATAATGTCATAATGTCTCCAGATAGAGGAACTCTTCATCAGTCAACGCACAGACACGAAATTTTGTGTATGAATTTCAAAGCTTGTGTAAAATAATGTTTTTTACTATATTTTTTTTAGTTACTTAATAACACTAACTGGACGATGAGTCGCATACTATGGTTCATCTCCAATTCTTCCAACTCACGGGCCTGGTGCTGATCGGACGGCGAGCTACCCTTTACTCGCCGTCCGCAGGCCTGCGTCTACGATGGCCGGAGATCGTCCTGCGACCTCCGACGGCGGCTGCGGCTGGGGGCGTGAGGGCCACTCCGTAGAGTCTCCCTCACTTGTTCCGCCTCTTCCTTCGCGGGCATTACTGTTTCGCAGAAGGAGGAGACTGCTTCCCATTCCCTCTCGCTCCGTATCATGGCCTGGGCCAGGGCCGGGCACGAGAGGTCGCTGCCGCCTATCGCATCTACGAGGACACGGCGGTGCACCGCCCAAGCGGGACAGACCTCCACCATATGCTCCACCGTGTCCTCTGCACGATCCGCGCATTGGTGTGACACCTGGGTGTTTCCTCCTGCCTTATCCGACACAGGAACCTCCCGAAACAACCATGTCCGGTGAGGACCTGCGTCAGGCGGAAGGTTAGGACGCCGTGACGCCTCTCCAGCCACTCCTCAAGGAGGGACACTACCGCCGCAATGGTGGCGTGCCTAGCGCTGGTTTGCGACAGTCGCTCTCTCCATGTTGCCATGAGATCCTGTCGGAGCCCCGTCCGCTGAGCCGCGAGGCGTCGTGGCAGCGGAGTTTCGCCCCGGCGTTTCGCCTCTTAGCGCCACTCCCAGAGGAGCGCGAGGACCTTGGCCTCCAGATCCCACGGCGACAGTCCGGCAAGGAGGCTCGCCGCCTCACCGGAGTCCGTGCGGTATCCCCGGACCAGCCGGATGGCCATGACCCTTTGGGACGCGCTTAACCGGCGAGCTGGTCGCTGCCTCAAGGAGCGCGCCCACACCGGTGCCCCGTAAAGGGCCATGGACCGCACAACGTACAACGTAGAGCCTACGGCGGGAGGCGTTTGGACTTCATCTCCAATCCTGACCTCTGTTTCTCAATACTTGCAGTAATCGAGCTCTGCGCTGCCACTGACGACGGCGTGGAAGTGGCGAAGTTTTGGCCAATAATATATTATTGGGCCAGTGACATGAAGAAGATTGGGCGTTATGGACAGAACTGTTTGACTTGAAGACAATCTCTTTTCGTAAAAACGAAAATTGCACTGATATACTCAACTTACGTTTGTGCATTTTACCGCAACAGGCTAGTTTACTAAAAAAATCATGTCCGTGACTACCGCCGGACCACCAACGCCAATCGCTTCCGGCTTACTCAATTGGTACTAATTAGTACTCTAACAACAGAATTGGTACTTTAGTAGTTTTCGAGAAAATCGACTTTTTTTTTTTTTTTTTTTTTAAAGAAAAACGTTGCCCCACACTAGGAATATTCCTGTATCGTGGGTGCGTTCACAAACATGTAAATTCACATACACAAGACACCCAGACCCGGAACAACTATCTGCAGGTCATACAAATATTTGTTCCGTGCGGGGATCGAACCCGCAACACGCAGCGCAGCAGCCGAACGCTCAACCACTGCGCCAACCGTGCCGAACTTTGAAGGTGGTCCGGCGATAGTCACGCTCCATTCAGCAGGACTACCATGAGTGCCGAAAAGGGGGCATGCTACAGCTATTCTAAGTATACAAATAATTAGTACTGTTATGTGTAATTCATTTCGTAAAAAAATCAGAACTGAAACTTTTGTGTTTACCGAAAAATCAACAATAATTACTTTCGCGCGCTCGATCAGCAGGGCCACGACTTTCAATGTTGATTCCAAGTTTGAGGAGCTTGTCGCTTTCCTCAAACCTACATAGAAAATTTGTACCCTGCAAGATAAAATTAGTACCCAAAATTCAAAATTAGTACTCCAGTAGTCCGATTGGCGGCGGTAATCACGGACATAAAAAAATGTAATTGCTCCGTCAGTTACGATTACCAAAAAATATAGGTAACTGCTGGCAAACACACCGGGGTGGACCAGGTGTGTGGCTGCTGTACTAGCTGCTGGTATAGTTGCTATTGTCACGTAAACCAAAAATGAGGACGATACGGTGCGTTGAAATTTCGCGTGACGTCACACCTTGATACATTTTGTACCGTTTAGTGACGTAACAAACCCCCACTCTTAAACTTTGATGCGTTTTATCTTTGTCATTTTTTATTTGTTTGGTAAAGCAAAAAAACCGGCCAAGAGCGAGTCGGACACGCACGCAAAGGGTTCCGAAAAAAACATGTTACTTTTTTGAGGTTTTTTTTTTAAATTTTATATTTCTTATAGGTTTTCCTGTAATCTGTAAGTAAAGAACTAAGTACCTTCTGTATTTTTTCAAAATTTTAGGCCGAGTAGTTTCGGAGATAAGGGGGTAATTATAAGGAATGGTAATTTTTCATCTATTTTCTGAAATCACTTAAAAATTATACATTTTAAAATTATGAAAAAAAAAAAAATATATTTGAGACCCTTGCAGTAAGCCCTTTCATTTGATATATAGCACGGTCATCATCTTCCTGCCCTTATCCCATGTTACTTGGGGTTGGCGCAACACGTTTTTTTCTTCCATTTTGTCCTGTCAGCCGTCACGCTATCACTAACTCCCTTTTCTTCCATATCACTCCTCACACAATCCATCCATTTTTCCTTGGCCTCCCTCTCCATCCATCCACATTTATATTCATAACTCTTTTAGTTACATGTGTTTCATCCCTCCTCTTCACATGATCATACCAAGATAAGTGGTTCCCTTTCATCTTTTCTGTCACTGGCGCCATTCTGATGTGTAGCACGGTACAGTTTGGAAAACTTTTTTTTAATTTTCCGATTTGCACTCCAAAAGTGACCCCCATATTCCAAATTCATTCACGTTACAAGTCCGTATTTTGGTCATCAATATACATGTGTGTAAATTTCAGCTTAATCAGTCCAATAGATTCGGAGCAAATGGACTGTGACAGACGGATAGATAGACAGACACACAGACAGACAGACACACACACTCATCATCATCTTCCTGCCCTTATCCCATGTTACTTGGGGTCGGCGCAACACGTTTTTTTCTTCCATTCTGTCCTGTCAGCTGTCACGCTATCACTAACTCCCTTTTCTTTCATATCACTCCTCACACAATCCATCCATCCTTTCTTTGGCCTCCCTCTAACTCTCCATCCATCCACATTTATATTCATAACTCTTTTAGTTACATGTATTTCATCCCTCCTCTTTACATGACCATACCAAGATAAGCGGTTCCCTTTCAACTTTTCTGTGATTGGCGCCACTTTTAAACTACCTCTAATGTACTCATTTCTCACTTTATCCATTCTTGTTACTCCACACATCCATCTCAACATTCTCATCTCCGTCACATGCAATCTTTTTTCATCCGTCTTTTTCACAGCCCAACATTCTGACCCATACAGTACGACAGGTCTAATCACGGACTTATAGATTTTCCCCTTTAACTTAAGGGGCATCCGTCGGTCGCAAGTTGTTCCAGTGACCTGTCGCCATTTCATCCATCCTTAGCTGATCCTGTGCGTTACGTCTCGGTCTAACCCGGGCCTGCGGACGGCGAGTAGTGGGTAACTCGCCGCCCGATCAGCACCAGGCCCGAGAGTCGACGGCGCGTAGTGTTCCACGCGCGCCTCAAAGAGTTGTCAGCAAAGTGTAGGGGCCTGCCAAGGCCGGTGCCTGCCCGGGGGTGGAGGATAAATTCGAAAGAGTTACCTCGCCCCCGGGCACTCGAGGCAGGGAGGAACAGGGGTGGGTTTTAGTCAGTAAGAGTCTGACACACCCTTCCGCTCCACCCTAGAGCGGAAGAAGTCATAGGATGATTTCCCACCCCCCAAAAAAAAAAAAAACGTCTCGGTCTATATCACCATCCCCCTGAACAAGCGACCCGAGGTATCGAAAGTCGGAGCAGATCGGTATAGGCGTTCCGTTGAAAGCTACAGGCATAGGACTGGAGAGACCGCCGAAATCGCAGAACAGATACTCCGTTTTGGTTCTGCTCAATTTCAGGCCCACACCCTCCAGTCTTTGCCACCACGCCTCCAATCTGCTCTGGACCTCTAAGCCACTTTCGGCAACCAGCACAATGTCATCAGCAAACAGCATACACCAGGGAGCCTCTTCCTGGATTTCCGACGTGAGAGCGTCCATTATCATCAGGAAGAGGTAAGGGCTGAGAGCCCAACCCTGGTGCAAACCCACCGCTACACTGAAACTGTCAATAGTGCCCACTGCAGACCGGACTTGGGTATCTACTGTACATCGCTCGGATCAACTGAACATACTTCCCAGGCATACCTTTCTCCTTAAGGGCCCACCACAAAACCTCTCGAGGCACCCGGTCATATGCCTTTTCGAGGTCAATGAACACCATATGCAAGTTTTTATGCACAGCTCTGTATTTTTCGTACAGCTGGCGGATAGCGAAAATGGCATCCGTTGTACCTCGACCAGGTTTTGTGAGATTTCACTCTCTTCTCTCAGCCGCTTTTCAATAACTTTTTCCCATGCTTTCATACTATGTGACATTAGCTTTATTCCTCTATAGTTGTTGCACTCCAGCACATCACCTTTGTTCTTGAAGATGGGGACCAACGAACTGTTGCACCATTCATCAGGTGTGGCTTCATAGACACAGACAGACACACTAATGAGCATAAATAAGGGTTCCGTTTTTCATTCGGACTTTCGGCACCCTAAAACTACGTGTCCTATATTTTTTGATAATCTAATTATTACTAAATAAGACTAAATATAATTATTATTTTTATACCCAGAAACATCCTTATTACACATGCGTGCTCGTGATTCGCCCACGCCACTCGACGAATAGTTTGCCCAGATATTCGCCTACGCTATAATATCTATATCCTACGCAAAGAGCGAGAGACCTTAGGCCGATAATATGGTCGTTGCTTAAACGCCTCGTAGTCATCTGGTGAGTAGCGAAATGAAAACAATTAGCGCCTTCGGGAGTCTCCTAGCAGCGCGACTGGTTGTGAACATTGTGACACTGGTAACTGTATGCTCTATAAATAATAGGCGCATAGCAAACTGCCTGTCAGTTCAGATGTAGCCTAAAGGATAAGGGCACACTGCCGGCACGGCACGGCATGGCATGGCAAAGGATTTTATTACTAATCAGGTTATTTTGAATCTTATTTCAAGATTAGGGTTCATGTTACTTTATTTCGATACCACGATGCCGCGACGTGCCGCGGGATGCTGTGGCATGACGCGACGCGCCCCGGCATGCCGCGGGATGCTGCGGCATGACGAGTCATGCCGTTTCATTACACGGGTTGCCGCGGCACGCCATTGCATCTCGCGAGACGTATGGGTCACTTTGTGTCGAGGAATTATGATTGCTAAGCGAGTTGAAATAAGGTTGTAACTTGTGCAGCGGTCATTTCGGTTGATGGAGCGGAAATTTTCGCATGTCGTATCTCAAATCATTAAACAAGTTGCTGAATTCACCATTTGTAATTATGCACTCAGAAATGTCTTTTCGTCAAATAAGCCGATCTCATTTGTCTCTCTTCATCTTCAGCTAGAAGTGCCATTAATACTAAATCCCAGTCAACCATAACGACACAACCAACTTCGAATCCGCGCGGAGCAAAACTGATTGATGCCAGGGTGGCTGGGCTTTCAGCAGAATGCCACGGCATGCTACGGGATATCACGGGATGCCACGGCACGCCGCGGCATGTCGAAGCACAACCTGCCATGCCACAGCATGCCACGGAACGCCGCGGGATGCCGCAGCACAATCTGCCGTGCCATGCCGGCAGTGAGCGCCGGCCCTAAGAGAGGACTACTTCTGGTAAGGTAGGGAATTCGCAAGAAGACTCGCCCGGGGCATAGCAGCGGGGCTAGCGGTGTGAGGCTAGTGTTTACTCTGTATATTGTGAGGTAGGAAAGATCTCTCCCTGTCCTGTGAATAGGGATTTTGCTCCCTATCCTGTGAGAAACGAGGGAACAATCCTCCCCGTGTAAGAGAGAAAGTACGGCCCTGTGAGGAAAGAGGGAGCACTCCTACCCGTGTCAGGGAAAGTACGGCCCTGTGAGGAAAGAGGGAGCACTCCTCCCTGTGTAAGGGAAAGTACGGCCCTGTGAGGAAAGAGGGAGCACTCCTCCCCGTGTAAAGGAAAGTACGGCCCTGTGAGGAAAGAGGGAGCACTCCTCCCCGTGTATGGGACGACCCTGTAAGGCCTATACCTCTAGGACGCCAGTGGCGGCGTGGCCAGTGGAGTCACCAACAAAATGTATACAGCTCTGAAGCGTGCCTCACTCGGTGTGCTTGGTTGCACAAAATTGTATACATATTGCTGGAGACGCGACTGGACGCGCCGCCACTGGCGTCCTAGTGAGAGGTATATGCCTTAGGAAAGAGAGCACTCCTCCCTGTGTAAGGGAAAGTAAGGCCGTGAGGAAAGAGGGCACTCCTTGTGTATGGGAAAGTACGGCCCTGTGAGGAAAGAGAGCACTCCTCCCCGTGTAAGGGATAGTACGACCCTGTGAGGAAAGATGCATCACTCCTCCCTGTGTAAGGGAAAGTACAGCCCTGTGAGGGAAGAGGGAGCACTCCTCCCCGTTTAAGGGAAAGTAAGGCCGTGAGGAAAGAGGGCACTCCTTGTGTAAGGGAAAGTAAGACCGTGAGGAAAGAGGGCACTCCTTGTGTAAGGGAAAGTAAGGCCGTGAGGAAAGGAAAGTAAGGCCGTGAGGAAAGAGGGCACTCCTCGTTTGGAAAAGTACGGCCCTGTGAGGAAAGAGGGAGCACTCCTTCCCGTGAAGGGATAGTACGACCCTGTGAAGAAAGATGCATCAATCACTCCTCTGTAAGGGAAAGTACAGCCCTATGAATGCCCTCTGGAGGACACTATGTACCTACCTACATATCTGTACTTCTTGAGTGTTAAGGAAATATTTCACTAACAAAAAGAAAAGGCATTTTAACTCAACTAATACATTTTATTTCAAAACATGACAATAACGCTGACTTTTAATCACAAACTTGTTACACTTATAGGTAAACTACGTTGCACGATAACTGACGATACTAGACTATTGGCCATATCCGCTGCTTTGGTAGCTGCCTCCGCCGTAGCCCGCCTGGCTTCCGTAACCTTGCGGTTGACTGCTGCTGTAGCTCTGGCTCTGGCCTCCTTGTTGACCTTGACTCGACGCTTGCATGCCGTTCTGCATCCCACCATAACCACCTTGTTGACCGCTGCTGTATCCTCCTCCTTGGCCGCCGCTACCGTACGACCCTCCAAATCCGCCATGGCTGGCCATGTTTCCCATATTTCCGGGTCTGAATCCACTTTGGCCATGCATTCCACCCTGCATTCCTTGGCCAAATCCTTGGCCAAAGCCTTGTCCTGCTCCGCCGAAGCCTGCGCCAAAGCCCTGGGGGCCACCGAAGCCTTGCTGGGCTCCTCCGAATCCGCCGCAACCTGTGGAATTGGAAATTTGTTATTGTGTCGGCATTTTGTTGTGAAAAATGGTGGAACCAACAGACAATGCACTTAAGCAGGCGGACGATCAGCACTCTTAAAACCAGGAATTCACCAAGCGTGTTGGCGGACCTCGCTACTTTAGAACTGTTGTACACTAAACAGACAAGACATACTCTGACTAGTATATTAAAGTCTGACCATTGCCTACAGAGGAGATTCCCAGCGGACATGCCTCACACCGCTAGCATGCCCCGGGCGAGACTTCTTGCGAATTCCCTTCCTTACCAGAAGTAGTCCTCTCCTCTTATCCTTTAGGCTACATCTGAATTGACAGGCAGTTTGCTATGCCTAAGTTACCAGTGTCACAATGTTTGCAACCAGTCGTGCAGGAGACTCGCGAAGGCGCTAATCATTTTTATTTCGCTACTCTCCCTACTCCGCGAGGCTTTAGGCGTTTATAACGACCTTATCGGCCTTTTTTTTTTTTTTTGGGGGTGGGAAATCATCCAATGACTTCTCCCGCTCTGAGTGGAGCGGGAGAGCGTGTCAGACTTACTGACTAAAACTCACCCCTGTTCCTTCCCTGCCTGAGTGCCCAGGGGTGCGGCAACTCATTTTCAGAATTTATCCGCTACCCCTAGGCATGCAGGCACCGGTCACGATGGGCCCCGTCAGTGGTGGCTGACAACTACGAGCTGGAACGCTACGCGCCGTCGACTCACGGGCCTGGTGCTTATCGGATGGCAAGCTACCCACTGCTCGCCGTCCGCAGGCCTGGGTCTACTGTGGCCGGAGATCGTCTCGCGACGTCCTACGCACAGTACGCCCAGTACCTCCTGCGGTGGTAGCGGCCGGGGCCGTGAGGGCAACTCCGTTGAGCTTCCCTCACGCGTCCCGCCTCAACCTTCGCGAGCATTACTGCTTCGCAGAAGGCGGAGACTGCCTCCCATTCCCTCTTGCTCCGTACCATGGCCTGAACCAGAGCCGGGCGCGAGAGGTCGCCGCCACCTACCGCATCCACGAGGACACGGTGCTCCACCCAAGCGGGGCAGACCACCGTATGCTCCACAGTGTCCTCTGGGCGATCCGCGCCCTGGCGTTTCATCCTGCCAGATCTGATGCAGGTACCTCCCGAAACAAACGAGTGTCCGGTGAGGACCTGCGATAGGCGGAAGGTGAGGACGCCGTGACGCCTCTCCAGCCACTCAGAGGGGCACTACCGCCGCGATGGTGGCGTGCCCAGCGCTGGGTTGCGACAGTCGCTGTCTCCATGTCGCCATGAGATCCTGCCGGAGCTCCATCCGCAGAGCCGCGAGGTGTCGCGGCAGACCTTATCGGCCTAAGGTCTCTCGCTCCTAGTGTAGGGTTCACCAGTTCACAACCACAAGAGAACAAATAAACTGATAGGAAACACGACTTACCACCTCCGAAACCGAACATCTTGAGATTGATATTAAAATACTATAATAGAAAATCTTAACAAAAAAAGCTATTGCTTATAAATTTAGAATTATTCTGGTTCTAAAAAGCAGAAGAAATATTTTTTTATAAATTTTTTAGAAGTATATGATTTTATGATGAGTTTTAAAATTATACTGAAGAAAATAGGCTGTTGATCTGACTGTTTTCTTTTTAGAAATTTTGAATATAGAATAGAACAACAAAAATATGAAGTAATTTTTTCTTCTAAATAGATAGAGTGTTATGTAGAGTATGCAGTTCTTTTTTATAAAAAATTTTGGAGTAGGTTGTACTATTTAGGTAATATCTCCTACGTTCCTACCGCTAACTCACATCTTTAATCGTATTTTGGAATGATTTAATTAATGCCATGCATAAATAAATTATTCTTCTCTCTCATAAACCAAAGAATAAGTATTACATTGAAAGCGGAACCACCCATGGAATAAACGGGATTAAGGAAGAATGTTTCGACTATTGACCATGTCCACACTCTGGAACGACTGAATTACAAGTAATAAATCGGCCAAGTGCGAGCCGGACTCGAACATGAAGGGTTCCGTACCATCATACAAAATTTTACGAGTCTACTTGTGGCCATTATTAAGATCGAGCAAAAACATCCAAACAAAAAAAACACGTTTCTAGTAGGGGCCCCCTTTAATTTATTTTTATTATTTGTTATTATAGCGGCAACAGAAGTACACATTCTGTGAAAATTTCAACTGTCTACCTATAACGGATCATGAGATACAGCCCGCTGCCAGACAGACGGACAGCAAAGGCTTATTAATAGGGACCCTTCGGGTACGGAACCATAAAAAAGTATCTATGATGAAAACACGGGTACATATAGTTAAATTGGAAAGAGTCCGCCCAAGCTTTACCATCGACAGAGGGGTGAGATAAGGCGTCCCGAACTCCCCGAACATATTCATTGCCATCAAGCTCGTAATTACAAGTCATGATATTGGACACAAAATGTAGCTAGTAAAGAGGTAGAGGTAGGCTTAGAGATGAATCTCACAAAAAATAATGGTAATGACAAACAGCACGAAAAAGACAATTTTTGTAGACAACGAACAAATAATTACTTATACTTGGGCAAACAAATCAGCTTCAATTCAACAAGGAGAGCAACTTTTCAGAAATAGAGTGACGTATCAAACTTGCGTGTCTGTAAGGGTTATATAATGTAATTGAATAAATAATAAATAAATAATAAAATAAATAAAAAACTTACTTGGAACAAATACGCCTAAAGGAAGTTTTTAAAAGTAGAATGCAAGTTAATATTAAAACTAAGGTACGCTACTATTATATTATCTGTGACTAAGGTTTATAAAGTGTATCATCTATGGACTAAGGTCATGTCGAGTTTACCTGTCAGACCTGGAAGTACATAGCATAAGGCTATAAAATACAAAAGAGGCTTAAAATAAAAATTAAGAAAAGCCAATAAATACAACACTAGATAATAAGAAGTGTAGCTAAAGCTACCGATTCACAAAACTTTTCCCGAAAACTGAAATGAAAATGGGTTGGGTAGCGAGACTGACAGATGAGCTATGGACCAAAAGGGTGACATTATGAAGAGGCCCAAAAGGAAAACGCTATAGAAGAAGACCGCTTACGAGATGGGTGGATGATTATAAGCAAAACGGCTGGCCTGGGCTGGATGCAAGCAGCCGAAGATAAGGGAAATTGGGCTTCTTTGGAGGAGGCCTTCATCTGCGGAGGGGTTCTTGCAGATTAATGAATTATTAATAGTGTTATAACATATATAAAGAAATGTGGGCATCCAAGCATAAGGGGTCCAGTAGTGGGGTATTGAGTTAAGACTAGCTGGCCTTCTTCGTACCGCCCAAAATTCAATAAATGAATCCATTCTCGAGATATGGGAAAATGTTTTTTTCTTTGTGGAATTTTCCGATGTTTTAATAGTTATTCTGCTATTCGGGACGTAGACAAATCCAACAAATCAGAAATCATTAAAATCGATCCAGCCGTTCTTGAGTTATAAATGGTGTAACTAACCCGACTTTGTTTTACTTAAAAAGATATATAGAATATCACTTATGTAGGTGGAATAGGTACTTGACTAATCTTCATTGCATTTGGCCATTGTGACCGAATTTTGACCGGAAGAATTATGTAGACAGGTACTCGTATACCTAGAACCATAGACTACCTACTTACATTTTTTTTTTCTTTCCTTTTTTTTGTTAAACTTGTCTATACTAACATATAAATATAAGAACTAATATCACTATCGATAGGGGTTAAGTTAGCAAAATCAAATTGTTGTGTATGTCGTTAATTTGTGGCAAATAAATACTTTTTCTTTCTTTCTTCTTCGTTTTTCTTATAGACGGAGTGTCAAAATCCAGCAATCTGAAGTACCAGAATGAGAATCCGGCTTGTATCTGTACACGTGAAATAAGCTCACCGAGACAAAATAAGAAGCCGATACGTCATCGTTACGTTCGTCAAGGGCACTCACACATTTTAACGATCCCTGTCTATAACCTTTCATAGTCTAAGCTTAGAACCTAAACAAGGGTTTAGGTAATACTGGGTTGCTTTATGGAGTGGTTGTTTATGAGAGAGACCAGCATCAGAATCTATTCAGGATTTTAGGAATAGTCAAAACTATGTAGAATAAAACCACTTCGTACTTAAAATAAATATTTAATTTCTAAAGAGCAAATGCCTTTAAATCTAATACTGTACTAGGAAAAACCTTAAGAGTGGCCTCCGTATCCGTGCCCATGATGTCCATAACCACCGTGCCCTCCATGTCCGTGTTCCTTATGACTTTGGTGATCCTGGCTACCTTCAGTTGTTTCAGCTGTAAGACCGATTTGGCCACTGGCTGTGCCAGAAGCATTAGCACCAGCTTCGTCTCCTTTTCCAGTGCCAAATATTTCGGCAAAAGTGTGTTTGATTTCAGCTGGTGTCTCCGTCGTAGGTGCAGGTGTTGTAGTAGTTGTTGTAGTAGTTGTAGTAGTTGTAGTCTTGGGTTTTGCAGTAGTTGTAGTCTTGGGTTTCTCCTCGTGATGTTCATGTTTCTTGTGATGGTCGTATTCTTCATGCTTGTGATGATCGTACTTCTCTTCGTGTTTGTCCGAGTGGTGTCCATATTTCTCTTCACTGCTGTCCTCATCGGAATCTTTCTTATTTTTTTTGTGTTCGTATTTCTCCTTGTGATTTCCTCCATCGTATTTGTTATGCCATTTCTCTTCGCTGGAGCCGTCTTTCTCTTCACTGGAGTGCTCTTTCTCTTCACTGGAGTTATCTTTGTCCTTGTGGTGGTCCCACTTCTGGTCGTGGTGACCGTGGTAGTCGTGATGGTGGCCGTGGTGTCCGCCACCGCCGTAGCCTCCATAGCCTCCGTAGCCACCGGGTGCGGCGTATGCTGCAAAAGTGAAGTTTTATTAGAACTTTCACCCACTAAAGATTTTGTAGATCGAAAATTGTTACCTGAGTTTTTTAAATTGACTGAAAATATATCGCCTCTTAAGTTGTAACTTCAGAATCTGACCATGACTTTTAGAACAAAATAGAATAAGTACTGTAGTATTAAACTAACGAAATGAAAACAAAAATAGAAAAAATGAAACGAAATTAAAAAAAAAAAGAAATGTAAATCCAAAATGGAAATGCATTGAAATAGTTTTTTTTGTGATTTGAAATGATAATTCATTTCTTAGCCGCGGACATAGCTGACGTTACGAACTTTTATTTGACTTGTAATATGTGTAGAAGAAGATCTAAAATTCTTTGATTAATTTTTTGATTTGACGGGTCAAATGTTGCAAGCTGAATTAGATCTACTTTCTCATAACATGGAATTTGAAAATAAAAAATTATTGAATTTCTACAAGTTGGTTCAGTTCCGATGACAATGCATTTTAATGCTAAGCGTGACCTGAATCGACGTTAAGGATTAGTTCACAGACACAAAATGTTGTGTATCTAAAAGCTTGTTTAAAAAATGTTTTTTTTTTACTATTATCTTATTTATAAAGAAAGCTAAGAACTGAGCTAAGAAACGGGACTATCTGCGACTCCTGCATTCCCCTTAAACTTAAGGGAAAGATTTATAAAACAATGGTCAGACCTGCTGTCTTGTATGGTTCAGAATGTTGGGCCACAAAAGGGATGAATGAAAAGCTTTTGCATGCAGCTGAAATTAATGCTAACAGGGATGTGTGGTGTTACGCGCATGGGTAGAATTAGGAATGAGTATATAAGAGGAAGTCTGAAAGTGGCACCGCTGACTGAAAAGTTGTGAGGAAATCGGTTGTCGTAGTATGGGCATGTGATGCGGAGGAATGAAGAAAATGTCGTGAGGAAAGTCTTGTGTATGGATGTGGATGGCTATAAGAGTAGAGGAAGGCCAAAGAAACGATGGTTAGACTGTGTGAAAGAGGATATGGGTAAAAAGGGAGTGACTACAGAGATGACGACTAATAGAGGAGTATGGAAGAAAAAGACATGTTGCGCCGACCCCAAATAAATTGGGATAAGGGCAGGAGAATGAATGAAAGAAAGCTAAGAACCAGGTTCGTACTCTTTGAAAATGGCAATGGAATCATCTAAGCATAGCATTAACTTAACCGTAAGAAAACGTTTTCAAGTGGGTTTATTATATTTTTATAATTGATTATTATATTATAATATTATTTATTATTATAGGTCTTACCTGAAGCAGCCATGGCTGCGACTAGCGCCAGAGTGAGGAGCTGGAATAAAAAAGTATCAGTTTAATATAATTATTTATTATTGGGTGTAGGTAGGTAGATATAAATAGATAGAGAGAGAGATATATATAAAACCTTTTTCTTGTAGATTATAACTGCATAAATAATAGATAATAGGTACTGTCAACTTCATCTTGCAAAATTATTAAATACTAGCCGCCTCAGCTTCGCATGGGTGCAATCTTCTAATATTATAAAAATCTCGTGTCACGGTGTTTGTGGTTGCACTCCTTCGAAACGGCTCGACCGATTTTGATGATTTTTTTTTGTATATTTGGTAGGTAAGGTCGTAAAGTATATTTCACTCTCCTACCCCCGCCCACCATTTTTTAATCGTAGAACAACGTTTGCCGGGTCAGCTAGTAAGCCTATATATTTTTTTAATTTCCTAAAATTTTCTTACAAACTAATCTTGTCCTGACAATTACGGTCACAACAAAAAAATAATTGGCCAATTAGGTGCAACCGTTTTGAAGTGATGCGCTTATATACATTCGGCACTGAATTTCTATTTTAGGGGTTAAAATATAAAAAGCCCTAAAATAACAAAAAAAAAGGCAAAGACCACAGACTACTTTATTAAATTGCCTCTGATAAAGGCCACTCTGAATTATTAGCACTCTAATAGACTAAAGGCACCAAGAATATTTTTATGAACCACATCACTTTATTATAATTTCACACATAAAATACTCACCGCAAACTTAGTCATATTATTTAAGAAACTGTATCACGATATGATCAACACACGCTCAACCACCGACTATGTCCTTCGCGAGATGAGCATCTCTTTAAATACTCGTTTAGGGTTCAAGAGAACGAGGCACAAACCGCTTGGTCAGCTGGACCCGTACGTACATAAGTGTAGATCGTAATTGCCTTGTGGATAGCAGAATGTTGTTGTTGCTTTTAAAATTGGACTTTTGGAAAAACAAACTATTACTGCTGTTACCTGTTACTTAGTGCTGTAGTGTCAAATTCTTCTTCTTATTAATGATCTTTTTCAAGAGTAAGGGTAATCTTGAACAAGATCAATAAGAAGGTTTTCATACATTTTAAGTTCGAATGGCCGATGCATCGCATATTGTGTAGCATTTTTTCTCTTGTAAATTCTTATGAACTAAAGTTTATTTTGATATAGATTTTACGTAATAATATAAACAAGTGGTCGCCCGGTGATCGAAATTCGACCATAATTAATTTAAATTTTATGTTTGAATGTTATTAAGGTTTTATTGTCAAAGATCATAAGCGTGACATGACTGTGAACCATAAACAAAAGAGTTGGTACCTATATACAAATACGTGTCAAACGCATGGTAGTGTGTGTAATGTTTTCAAATTCATTTTAATTTACTTCTAATGGATATTATATAAAATATTAGCTTTCTGCACTCCTTCTCCATTTAAACTATAATTGTGCAAAATTTCATATTCCTCCGTCCGCGTGATTTTCGTAAAATGCATAGATTTATGTTATGGAACTGGCCTCAAAGGCAGCAATGGCGCGAGGAGCGGCATCCGAGCGATGCGCACCAGTCCAGCCCGGGGGGTGAGACAAATTACTTTTCTGTAAGCGTTCACGCTAACGCTTAGTACAAAATGTATGGCAATGACATTAACGGACGTGCGTCACGTGACAGTTCTCTCCGCAGATAATTTGCACATCGCTCGTACGCCGCTCCCCGCGCCGCTACCTTCGAGGCCAGTTCCATAATAAATCTATGCATTGAAATGCGCCGCTCCCCGCGCCGCCTCTGCCGCCGCTCCGCCGCCGGCTGACTTCATGTCCGCGGCCTTAAGCAGCACTCATAAGATTTTTAAACGATGTACAAAAACATCATGAGGAAAATCTCAAATACGTCTCATCTACCTACTACGAGTTTCTAAAATTAGAAGGCATGTGACGTTCACTATTTTGCAGCAGGCCCATGCGGGATTACTGCAGCATTTACAGGCTGATACGTAGGTTTGCTGGCGAATACTGTTATGATATCCAAGCTTAACTTTTGCTCGCCTATCGCCATGAACCGAGAATAGGTCACTGTTAATACCTAAGCCACTTGGTCGGTGAGCTGTTGCTTTAAGTAGAATGTAGGTTTATGTCTATGGTATGATTTCTTTTTTATGGCAGCTTGGTAAAGTAAAGATTGTAACGATCTAACTCCTGTGCCCACAAAATACTGCACGGTTTCGACATTTAGTGAAACTCTGAAATAATTTTGTTGCACTGCAACATAAAATAGACAGCACCACAGTTCAGGTTATGTTAATATATATTTAAAAAATATATGTCTAGCAGAAATACAGGTTGTTCGGGTTCGTAGGCGATCATCCCGTGTTTTAGTAAATAAATCAACAAAACTTTATACTCTTTTTCTCATTGGGTTGACGTCGACTACTTGCTATCATTACTGGCTTTGGGTTCCGTACAGCAATATTATCTCAAAGTTGAATCTTAGTGTGGATGCATTATAAAATAATACTATGGAATAGTAAACAAATCTTCTTCTAATGGAATATTTTTTTCCAAAAAAAAATTAACCGACGAAAAAGAACTAAAAAGCAAAAAATAAATAAACCTTTTAAGTCTTGAGTAATGAGCTTATTTACCTAAATAAAATATCAAATTTTATATAAACTAATTTTGAGTCGGCGCCAAACAACAATCTGATTATTAAATATCTAAATTTTATAAGTACTTACAAATGAAGAAGGGTGTAAGTAGGTAAATAATCATTTTATTAATTGGCGCCGACTCAAAATTAGTTTATATAAAATTTGATATTTTATTTAGGTAAATAAGCTCATTACTCAAGACTTAAAAGGTTTATTTATTTTTTGCTTTTTAGTTCTTTTTCGTCGGTTAATTTTTTTGTTAAAAAGTTTTTTATTTTATGATTTTTTGTGGCTCGCATCATCTTTTAACACTGTGAGGGTAATTTCTAATTCTTCGTCATTCCTCTTGCCACTGAGCTGATGATATAACAATCCTTCCATGAAGTTCCCAGGATATTGACCAGTTGAGGTTACCTCCAATACTGTAAAGACGTCTTTTCGTCAAAGCATATTAAGTGGTATTTGTCACTAAAACCAGTTTTTATATCTGACTTCTATTGTTTAGGAAAGGTATGGTTTCCATCATCAGCTCAGTTTCATGATGTGGTGGTTCCTAAATGCAAATACCTGATTCAGTTATGAAAAGTAAACAGAAACAATATTCGTGCCCAATTTTCGAGGTTCTCTCTCAATTTTATCAGGATTCCATTATCAGATCCTGATGTCCTTGATATGGGACCATCCTTGAGGTATACCCTATCTAACAAAAAAAGAATAATCAAAATCGGTTCATAAATGACGGAGTGACGGCTGAACATAGATACAGAAACGCTAAACGTGCCCACAATTTTCGAGGTTTTCTCTCAATTTTATCAGGATTCCACTGTCAGATCCTGACTTCCTTGACATGGGACCACTCTTGAGGTGTACCCTATCTAACAAAAGAAGAATAATCGAAATCGGTTCATAAATGACGGAGTGAGGGCTGAACATACACAAAAAAAAAAAAAAAAACATATATGCGGTCGAATTGAGAACCTCCTTTTTTTTCGTCGGTTAAAAAGGAGCTGTATCTAACTGAAATAACTTAATGATGATTAATTTTTAATTTTTTTGATGGCATAGTGGAGTGTGCTAGCTAACAAGTGGTGGATTATTTAGTTTTATGATTATATTTTGTACGATATATCTTTATTTTTCTGTTTTACATATTTAATAAACTTAACAGACAGATGTGTTGCTGGGGAGATTGTTGCACCACTTCTTCATAACAGGTAAAATACTAGGAAGTGGTGACGTGCAGGGTTTTTGGGCATACTACTCTAGATATGTTTTTGGAGGACTGTCTTTATATATGTAGAACTTTGACGTTCAAAAAGTGTTGGGTCTCAGCTTAATTTGAATAAATGACTTGATTTTTATTTTAATGCAGCCTAATAGGCTTCATGTTAGGTTGGATCAAAGTAGTTATGTAGGTACCTAAAAGCTGGAATGGGTAAGTATAATTAATCTTTTTTTTTTCTATATTTAAGAGGCCGTAAGTATACGAAATTTTGCCGATTTCGCTGATTTACGTGATTTTACAGATGTGACTTTAGAGTTATAATAATGCATTTCTTTATGTTTTAATACACATCATAAAAGATAATTTCAATTATGTATGATCTAATGAATGAGCTAGATTTGAAACTTGCGTTGCATATTATAAGTCGGGATTTGGGTTGTTTTAAAAGATTTTTCATTGTTAAATCTTTGTAATTTTTAATTTTTTTTCTCAGTAAATGGATTGATTTTGAACTGAAGTTTATTTTTTGCTGTTTTAATTTTATGAACGAGAGTTCTAAATAGCCAAAATCAAAAGCAATTTTTTGCCCATTTTCTCTAAAATTTGGCAAAATTTATAAAAAAAGATAAAAGTGGTAAAAAGTGATTCATACAATAAATGGACGACTTTCGCAACATCATTCATTCTCCTGACCTTATCCCAATTTATTTGGGGTCGGCGCAACATCTGTGTTTGTCTCTTTCTTCCATACTTCTTTATTAGCCGTCATCTCTGTAATCACCCTCTTTTTTGCAGCAATACATTCTAATTTTTTTCAGACCGTTTAAACGTCAAGACGATTCGTAACTATGTGATATTCTAGACCCCTTACAGCATAAATTCACAAAACCGTCGTCGGTTTGTGGTCGATTAATCGTAAATATAATAAAAATAAAAAGTAGCTCATACATTAGATCATAATTATTGAAATGATCTTTCATTTTAAATTTTTTAGAAATATCTTATTTTTAATTGTAAAATCACGTAAATTACCGAAATCGCCAAAATTTCGTATGCGGCCTCTTAATTAGGGATTTTTACTATCGCAATAATGTTTAAGATATACGTATAGTAGTTATGTTTGCCCTCCAGCTAATACCTAATGAGTAATGACTTTGGGACATCAGATTATAATCGTTCATAGCTAGTTTTAACATTTTATAAGCACATTATAGGTACGGTTTTCTGGTGCTCGCAAGTTCCCTGCGCCCGCTCCATAACCGCCAAGTGGCGCCCTCATTGAATAAAAAATCGTATAAGCAAAGCGTAGAAAATAAAGATTTAAGAATCCAGGTAGGCCCATAAGGATAGATCGACATCATCAATTATAAAGATATACCTCAAGACTTGGCAGCGCTAGGGTAAAACCCGGGAAAAAGTGAAACATAAAACAAGCTTGTTTGCTTGCATTTCTTGTTTTATTAAAGCGAAACTTATATAGTTGCACAATATTACTTATTATTAATAAAACTAGTTCCATTAATAAAGGAATTCTGTGTGAGCCTGTTTATAGGTCAATAAACTACACTTTATGCAGCTTTTTAGGGTTCCGAACATCCGAATGTAAAAAAGGAACCCTTATAGGATCACTCGTGCGTCTGTCTGTCTGTCCGTCTATCCGTCTGTTGCAGCCAATTTGCTCCTAATCTACTTGACTAATTGAGTTGAAATTTGGTACACACATGAATATCTGTGACCCAAACACGGACGTGTAACGTAAATAAATGAATTTGGAATATGGGGGTCAATTTGTGGGTGTCAATCAGAAATTAAAAAAAAAGTATTTTAAACTGTACTGTGCTACATATCAAATTAAAGGGACTCTTGTAAGGATTTCAAATATATTTTTTTCATAATTCCAAAATGTATAGTTTTTAAGTTATAGTAGAAAAAATACCATTACACCCTTATCTCCGAAACAAACATACATTCTGTATTTTTACTTATATATTACGGGAAAACCTATAACAAATACCTATAGGTAGTTTCAACCTGCAAAAATATGATTTATTCGGAACCCTTTGCGCGCGGGTCCGACACGCTCTAGGCCGGTTTTTTTGTTTCTTTTTTGTCTTTCAGAGCTTCTAAAGTACATAGGCTCGCCTACGTTTTTTATATATGACATTATCTACCATACCACAGTACCATTGCAGTCAATCAAGGTTAGGACAAACTACGTAAGTTTGTTTTTTTGCATTGCATCGCGTACAAACGACGTTTTTCAACACCCTTGCGAAGAATTTAAAGTGTGTGGGATAAACTGTGTTGTGAACCTAAGAGCAGTGCAGTTTAAGCTTTTGAGTAAGGTGAGTTAAAAATATGGAAAAATTAAAAGTTAATATCTATAAAACAGGAATGTGACGTGTTATTATTGTACGCATAATCATGACGAATCAATGAATATCCAAACCAATCTGGCCTTAATTATAGCTTTTTATCTTATGAGAAACCAAGGATTCTCATAAGAATTCAATCATTTTAATACCAAATCACATTGTTTTGACTGCGGTGACGTCTTGAACGATCTTGTGGCACTTAACTGATTTGTTTTCTTACTGTTGTGATGCAAAGGTTGAAGATCGTCATCATGTACCTTTCTATCCTCACCTGTGGTACTCCAGGGCCACAGGGGTGTTTTTGAAGTAAAACTTCTTTACGCACGCTTGACTTGGTGAGTAGGTAAGCTGGTGAATGCGTGACGAGAGGGTTACGAAAAGTGTGATCGGGCGAGGCGAACGGAAGTTGAGAGGGCGCACGCTTGACTTGGGGAGTAAGCTGGTGAATGCGTGACCAGAGCGTTACGAAAAGTGTGATCGGGCGAGGCGAACGGAAGTTGAGCGGGCGCACGCTTGACTTAGGGAGGAAGCTGGTGAATGCGTGACGAAAGCGTTACGTAAAGTGTGATCGGGCGAGGCGAACGGAAGAGATGGAGCTAAAGAAGTTTTACTTCAGTCGTGTGGTCTAAAGCGCACTCGTTTTTTTTTTTACTCGAGTTACAAAGTTGGCGTCATAGTAAAAGTTGCTCGTATTCATGAGTACTTTCGGCCCTTTAAGTATGTGTATAACTCTAGCTTCCTTAGTGATAGAATAATTCTACTTAGGCCAATATTTAAGGCATACCTAATAGCTGCAAAGTTCCCAGTCTTAATTTAGCTGCCACTAAAGGATGATTCACGTTACACCGTATCGCCACCAGGAGGATCATACAAAAAGTATACTATAGATGTTTGACCGTGCAATTGTTTGACCGGTAATTATTTCCCGACCGGGGCACGTTCATGTTACGCCGTGTCGCCACCGGGTCGTGCCCTGGTCGGGAAACAATTTCCACCGACATAATGACGCCGTGCCCCGGCCGGGGCACTGTCTAGCATGAATCACTTCATACAAAATGTATGCTACAATCTTTGACCGTGCCCCGGTCTGGTGGTGGACACGGTGTAACATGAATCATCCTTGTTGTTTAGTGTGTGTTAGCTGGAGTGACGTCACCCCAGCTTCCTCATTCAATACAGGCAAACCAATGAGGTTAGGGCTTTGGACTAAAGTCAGAAAAATAAGGCATAATAGCTGCACAAGGTAGGAAAGAACTCAATGATAATACTTAAAAAAATTTGGAAAATATAAAAAAAAACCCGACTGATAAAAAACCACTAAAAGGTTCCAAACAAGTACAAGAAATCACTTTTCAAGCAGTCTGATGCAGTTGGTGGAATTTATTAAAAACCAATATCAAAAGTAATTTATTCAAACTAGGCTGAGAGCCAGCACAGTTCTACATAAAGACTGTCACCCAAAAACGCCCGCCCGGCACCACTTCCTAGTGTTTTAGCTGTGAAGAAGAAGTGGCGCAACAAACTCCCCAGCAACACATCTGTCTGTTAAGTTTGAAGAACTTGAATCTATATGCAACAATCTTAACATTTTTATGTAACATAAAACAGAAAAATAAAGATAAATCGACCAAAATATAGATAATCATAAAATTATTTTAGTTCAATCACGGATTTGATGCCACAAACTGCATCAGACTGCTTGAAAAGTGATTTGTTTGTAACTTTTTAGTTAGGTAGTGGTTTTCTATCAGTCGGGTTTTTTGATATTTTCATTTTTTTTTTTATTTCATACATTTTTGTGAGTTATATTTTTGGAATAGTCTCCTCGAGCTCTTTAATTTGACACTCCACATGACCGTCACAAAAAAAATACGACTACACTTAGATACTTAATGGTGATCGCCATTTTGTTTTTTTTTTCAAAATCCATATAGCCTGTGTCATTTCGGCGGTCAAAACCAATACCTCATTTAATTTTGTCAAAATCCTTCGCGCCGTTTAGGCTTCAACGCGTGCTTAAGAAATAGACCTGCAAACATACAGACATACCTATATAGGTACATACATACTCTCGAAAAACATTACCCTCCTTCTGAGGCAGTCGGGTAAAAAATGAATAAACCCGAAAAACTATCGTTAAGGCAGGTTTACACGAAGCCAGTGTATTGGCTGCTAGTTAACCTGGCGGCCAGTACCTTGAGGGTCGAAGTCTTTTTTCGGGTTAGCTCTGATTCGCCAAGTATCTGGATGGAACGTGAGATAAGGCACTTTTTTCCAAAAACCATCAGTGTTGTTTAGCAATTCGTAATTTACCTTCATTCTTTTGCTTACCTGCTAAGCTGTTTTGAAAATGTTTTTACATTTGGGTACACTTCTTTAAAATACCACGGCAGTTTAGGGTTGGTTTCCAAAACTGCGAAGAACAAATAAAACAGATGATCTTTTCCAAATGTTTATTACAAATTATGGGCACAGGGCTTTACAAAAAGTTTATTTTTTATTTTTATATCACTGTGTGTAAAAGAGAGATGTGGTCATATTATAAAATTTTCTTCTGTTCATCATGATGAATAACTTTTTTGAAGGAAGCTTAGGAAAATTCACAAAAAAATGCACCTCCCCTAATAATTTTGATCAGCTTAATAAGGAAGTCCAATTTTTTTAGAAATGTTCTTTGTTCCTTTAGAGAAAATTGTTCATTTCCATGGGTAGAAACAGATGTTAAAATATGACCACACCTTTCCGTTACACTCTGTATAAATAAATTATGTGTAAACATAGAGCCCTATTAACAAAATATAATACTCAGTCATTTTCTTATTACTATTCTTGGATTAAAGATTCGAGATTTAATTTCAATCTATCGGTGCTAACTCATCTATCGACTTTTGCATTGTGTATTCCAAGTCCGGTCATTTTTAAGGGGCCATTAAAATGCCGTAAAAATCTCAATTTTTGTCATTTGTGACATCAAGTTTGTGGTTCCAAAACTTGGATTGCACAATATTATTAAACGTGTAGGGGTAGTATTGAAAAATTGTATAAAGCAATTTTTGTCGTGTTTGTTTTGTAATCGTGTTTGGGCCATCTTTTTATTCTTTTTTTTTGGGCCGCCTAACTTAACGCCAAATATAAGCACTTTAGGCATTACATACAGAGACACTGCTCGAGCCCATTTCAATCCAAAAAACTTTTTTACAAAAAAATAGAACCGACTTCCAAAAAAGTGCAAAATAACTTTAATTTCGGAAGTCGGTGTTCCTGGTTTTGTGTCTTCGTTTTTTGACATCGACTTCCGAAAATAAAGTTATTTTGCACTTTTTTGGAATCGGTTCTATTTTTTTGTAAAAAGTTTTTTATTTTTCACTTTTTAGTTGTGGTTCGCCAACTGTGTTAACAATTCGATACATACGATACGTTAGCAGCAAACGCGGTTGATTTGCTGTCAATTTTTGAAGAGTTCCGTTGTCTGTCTCCGAAACCCATCATCAGATTTAAATAAAATTTAAATGGGACCATTTCGGAACAAACCCCTTTCGAACAAAAAAAGAATTTTGCAAATCCGTCAATAAATGACGGAGTTATGCCCGAACATACATAAAAAAAAATACAAACATCCGAATTGATAATCTCCTTCTTTTTTGAAGTCGGTTAAAAAATGAAATTATTCTATTCTTATCAATGAAGTATTGTCATTGATTCTTTGAGTATTTTTTTAAAATTTACTTAAAATTGGTCTTTAAAACTAGACTTAAGTTCTAAAATAATAACGTATTCCCTAAGTGTATGTATTTTAAAAGTTAAAAGAAATACCTGAATGACATGTTGACCTAGGTATTGAAATGTTCTTGGTATTATTAAATAACTAAGTTATTATTCAGATATATTTTCTAGAATTATAATTATTATAATTAGTTTTCCTCATACTCCGTCTGATATTATTTTCTGGGTATTTGAAATATGGATAGTAAGCTCCTAATTTTCTGTTATAAACCAAATATGGCGGCAGACCGTAATTGCCGTAATTAGACTTTCCCCAATTCCGGCTGTAAGTGCTCCTTTTCGCTTTGTTGTGGTATTTTTCTAGTTGTTCAAAATGTCGTTTTGATGCTTTCGATGTGTGCTTTTTACTTTTCTTGGCATCCGCGATGCTGGCAGAAATGATGAAGACTATCAAGGTGAAAATGATGATCTGTAAAATAAAATAATTTTGTATTTGTAAGCGATTTGGTGCTTGGTTATTTTACGATTGGTATTAAAATAAGTTTGTAGCGTCTGATTCTCAGTCAGCTTCTATTGAAAACAAGATGACTCTCAGATTCCCTCTCTTTCTAGCCATATCATCTGTCACACAACACTATCGATCTGGTATAGTAAGATCGCAGAACCGCCAGACATTATTACTTATTATCTAATTAAGAAAATTTGTTGGTTACTATTTACTGTGAATGTACGCATGCCTGCTAGTTTTGGCCGTCAGTCAATTTGCCGATCTCAGGCGTTAAAGTTACGTAATATACAATATTCACTTGCCGATTTTTATATCAGTTTTGCAGAATATTGTTAAATAATGTATGATTAAATAATATTTTAATGGCTAATTAGTTATTATAATAGCCTAAGGGCTGGGCACCACGTCGAGTGAGGTCATATTCACAATGCTGAAATAGTTTATTTGATAGGAATAAATAATAAAATTGAAAGTTAGCAATGATTTGGGTAAGTGCTAAATGCCTTGTTTGCTTTTTCACCCAAGTTAGCAGGTATGCGTACGGTTGCATAGCATAGCAAACAGCATAATCAGCTTTTTAATATCGCCATTGCTGGGACAGATGCCTCCTCTCTGTGAGAGCGTGTGGGCCGTAATCCACCACGCAATCCCGCACATTTTGTTAATCAGAAAATAAGCAATGTCTGGCGTCTCTGGGATCTTAGACTATGCCATTCTACCCATATAATTTTTATGGTCATTAGTTATCAAAACTATATAGGCCTCTCCTTACTCCGGTGAATCTCATGCCAGTTCTTTTTTTTTTTTTTTAAAAAAACGTTGCCCCACACTAGGAATTATTCCTGTATCGTGGGTGCGTTCACAAACATGAAAACTCACAAACACAAGACACCCAGACCCGGAACAACTATCTGTAGGCCATACAAATATTTGTTCCGTGCGGGGATCGAACCCGCGACACGCAGCGCAGCAGCCGAATGCTCAACCACTGCGCCAACCGTGCCGTCAAGTTATGGCAACCCAATGGTTACATTGGGTTGAAAATGGGAAATCCCTTTTGTTACGGCATCAGAATAAACAGGCGTAAGTATAATTTATGATTTTCTGAGTCACGATAAACATATAACTTTTTCAAATATTCGCTTAATCTTGTGAAGGTCATAGACCATTCTGTGCCAACGTGTAGTGAATTTAACCACCTGGAAGTTCTTTATTTAATCCTAGCACTTATAACAATTATTACACGAGTACGGATAAAAAATAAGTAAACATACCGGAAAAGTGCGAGTCGGAATCGCAAACGAAGGGTTCTGTACCATAAGCAGAAAGAAATATGTATCTTGTATGGGGGCACCCTTTAAGGCCCTTCTCGCGGTCCAGTGGCGCCCTCATTGAATAAAAAATCGTAGCATAGCACAGAAAATAAGTATTAAAAAATCCAACTTCACGTTTGTTACAAAGAGGATAAAGAATTTTCACGTTGTTAAAACAGGTCTCAAAATGTTTCGTATCCAAAGTAGTAGGCAAAAGTGTCAGAAACGGCCGTTTTTGGCACTTTTGCCTACTACTTCTTTATCCTTTTTGTAACAAACGTGAAGTTGGATTTTTTTGATATTTATTTTCTGTGCTATGCTACGATTTTTTATTCAATGAGGGCGCCACTGGACCGCGAGAAGGGCCTTAATTTGAAATATTTTTAATTGTTGTTGTTGTTATAGCGGCAAAAGAAATACTCACTATGAAAATTTCAACTGCCTATCTATTACGGCTTGAGGGACGGACGAACAGCGGAGGCTTAGTAAAGAGTTCCGTTGGTTACCCTTCAGATACGGAACCCTAAAAATGGTTACGAATTTGCTTACCAATTTGTGAAGAATATTAAGACATCATCGATATTTTAGCAAGACTAAATAAGGAAAATCTTACCTTTATTAAAACCCGTCTAAAATTATCCATGTTTAGGTAGTCTGAGAAACAACTTTTTTTTTGTTTAAACTTAAGTAGTTCTACGCAAAAGACCGTAAACAACACATCACTGGAGATCTCTCACAGATGCAAACTCTTTTGTAGTGGAAATGCCTTGAACTTGACTTTCTTATTTATACTTATTGACATAAAAATGGACTACTTTCAGAACAGAACCGATGGAGTCGATAACTTTTTTTGTTATTCTAATATTTAGTCATCTAGAAATGAATACAGCCTTATTATAAAACACGCTTACTAATTAGTGGAATCTCCATAGAAAATTTGAATTTAGAACCCGCTAATCAGTGTTGAAACTAATCACAAGGTTATTTTTTTTTTTACAAAATTTATAACTTAACAAGGTGGAAGCGCCGGTAGCGGATAAATTCTCAACATGAGTTACCGCACCCCTGGGCACTCAGGCAGGGAAGGAACAGGGGTGGGTTTTAGTCAGTAAGAGTCTGACACGCTCTCCCGCTCCACCCAGAGCGGGAGGTGTTATTGGATGATTTCCCACCCCACAAAAAAAAGGTGGAAGCGCCAGGGTAGCTCGCGAAATTCAAATTTTCTTACGTTTTTTGCTATTTGCAGGTCAGTATCAGGTTGTATGTTGGTCAAAATATGATTTGCGGCCATAGCAAGTACGTTATAAAGAACTGTATTAATCAAAATCATCAATACAATTCTCTCAGTTAGAATTGATGGCAAATGTCATGATTTCATGAAATACTTACATTTGACATCAGTTTTAACTGAAAGAGTTGTATTGATGATTATAATTCTATAAATACATACTTGCTACAGCCGCGAATCAAATTTTGACTAAGATACAACCTGACACTGACCTGCAAATTGCAAAAAACGTAAGACAATTTGAATTTCGCGGGCTATCCTGGCGCTTCCACCTAATTGATGCCAAACTGGCAGGTGTAAGTAGTCCGTCGTACTCGGCTGCTTGCAGCGTATTGTGGACGAAGTACTCGTAAATGGTCGGATTAATGTGCACTCGATTACCTGTGTAGTTATTGTTTCAAACAGGTTTTTGTTCTGACTCGGTTTCAAGACGTACCAACTTCTCTAACAACAGTCTTTCCACCATTTATGGTTATAGAATCTTTATTTCTCAAAAGAAATTTACTACAAATTTCACTTAATGAGACATATTTTATCCATAAAATAATGATGACATTCGTGAGCAGAGCTAGTATGACACATGTATGACACACACAAATATGAGAAGTCAACAATAATTAAAGTACACAACAAGACATTGAAGGTAGCAGCAAAAGATTCATGAGAAAGTAAAGAAGAAAAAAATAAATTTTGTGGGTAAATTAAAAACATTTACCATGCATCCATCTCATTTATGTTTCGTTTTGCTTTGCACGATTATTATTTTTTATTTCTCGCTATTTATAGAATAGAATAGAATAGAATAGAAATCATTTATTCGACACAGACACAACACAACAGCAACAAACAAAAGGAAAAAAGAAGTACACAAAGAAACAATAAAATTGTGCTGAGCGTGCCCATACCGAAAGGGTTACCATCTCAGCATTTGCTGGGCGTTGGACACCCAGCGCTGGTTTTCAGTTGGCACCCCGCAGTGACGCACGGACGAGGGTTAACAAAATATATACATAATTACATATCGATGTTTATGTACCTTAGGTAATATTATAATTAAAAATACGTAACTAATTAATGTAAAATAATGATAAAATATTATATAATATGTGCCACGTTTGTATAGAAGTTATTAATTTCTACCATACCCACAATACTAAAATAATAAAATAAATATGTCTTACTCATTCATTTTTTTTATAACTTGACCGTATTACTTATGTTATTTATCTATTCATACACACTATTACAAGAAGTATAAAACTGATTTACGTCCGTGACATATCATAATCCTCAGGCCCAGGGGAAAACCAGCTTCAGGCACTAGTTGTCTCGCTGGGCACGCTACCATATTTTTTTTTTTTGGGGGGTGGGAAATCATCTTATGACTTCTTCTGCTCTAGGGTGGAGCGGAAGGGCGTGTCAGACTCTTACTGACTAAAACCCACCCCTGTTTCTCCCTGCCCTACATGCCCAGGGGCGAGGTAACTCTTTCGAATTTATCCTCAACCCCCGGGCAGGCATTGGCCGTGGCAGGCCTCGTCCTTTTGCTGACAACTCTTTGAGGCGCACGTGGAACACTACGCGCCGTCGACTCTCGGGCCTGGTGCTGATCGGATGGCGAGTTACCCACTATTCACTTCTGAACCAGGGCACGGCGCGAGAGGTCGCTGCCGCCTATCGCATCCACGAGGACACGGCGGTGCTCTGCCCAAGCGGGGCAAACCTCCACCGTATGCTCCACCGTGTCCTCTGGGCGATTCTCGCAGTGGAAACACCTAGGGGTTACCTCCGCCTTGATCCGACACAGGTACCTCCCGAAACAGCCATGTCCGGTGAGGACCTGCGTCAGGCGGAAGGTGAGGGCGCCGTGGCACCTCTCCAGCCACTCCTCAAAGAGGGGCACTACCGCCGCGATGGTGGCGTGCCCAGCGCTGGGTTGCGACAGTCGCTCTCTCCATGTCACCATGAGAACCTGCCGGAGCTCTGTCCGCCGAGCCGCGAGTTGTCGCGGCAGCGGAGTTTCGCCCCGGCGTTTTGCCTCCTCGCGCCACTCATACACACACAGGTGCGCGAGGATTTTTGCCTCCAGATCCCACGGTGACAGTCCGGCAAGGAGGCTCGCAGCCTCACGGGAGACCGTGCGGTATCCTCGGATCATGCAGATCGCCATGACCCTCTGGGACGCGTTCATCTGGCGAGCTGATCGCTGCCTCAATGAACGCGTCCACACCGGTGCCCCGTAGAGGGCCATGGACCGCACGATCCCCGCGTAGAGCCTCCGGCAGGAGGCGTTTGGCCCCTTCAGATTGGGTAGGAGCCGCTTCAAGGCGGCCCCGGCCCTGTCCAATCTGGGAGCCAAACGTCGAAAGTGCTCGACGAAGTTCCACCGGCTGTCGAGGACGAGTCCCAGGTACTTCATCGTACCCTCGACGCCGATGCGAACCCCTCCTACCGTGATCTGGGAAGCCACCGGTGGCTCGTTCCGAGGACCATGAAAACACATGGCCTCGGACTTGTGCAATGCCACCTCGAGTCCCAGTTGCCGGATCCTCTCTATGACTGTCGCAAACCCGCGTGTCATACGGTCGGCCGCCGCCTCGTGCGACCACCCCTGCGCCAAGACCAGCGTGTCGTCAGCGTAGCACACTACGCTGACGCCAATGGGGAGGTCGCAGCGCAGCACCCAGTCGTATCCGATGTTCCACAAAGGCGGCCCCAGGACCGATCCCTGTGGAACACCGCACGACATCTCTCGCTGGTTCCATTCTCCCTGATGACCGGGGTAGATGACGGCTCTGTCCGTCAAATACGCCTCGACTACGCGACGGAGGTAAGGCGGCACCCGGTGATACCGGAGTGCCTCCACTATGCAATTTCAGGGCAGGGTGTTGAAGGCATTGGCGATGTCCAGAGACACCACCAAATCGACCCTACCCCGGGCCACTGCATCCCCCGTCGTGAGGGCTCGTACGCGCATGATGGCGTCCACCGTGGAGCGTCCCCTGCGGAAGCCGTACTGGTTCTCCGCCAGATCCGGCCCCACCCGCACCATCTGCCCGACGAGGCGGTCTGCAATTACTCTTTCAAAGAGCTTGCCCACCTCGTCGAGCAGCACAATGGGGCGGTAAGCGGACGGAGAGTTCGTAGGGCGCCCCACCTTCTTGATCAGGACCAGCTTCCCCGTCTTCCACCGACGTGGAAACTGGCCCCTCTCCTAGCATGCGCTTAGAAGCCCTCTGAGTCGAGGCCCGAGAGCCCCTTGCAAGGCCAGGACCCAGCTCTATCTCGGTCACCTCGGGAGCATCGTCGTCGTCGTCTTGGTCCTCGTCAGATACCGCAGGAGGCGGAGCCATAGGCGGAGGAGTATGTTCCCCTCGCGAGGGGAACAGAGCGCTCACCACGCTCTCCACGAGCTGCGGCCGGAGACTCTGCGTCAGTGGGGGGGGCCCATGGGCGGAGTTTCTCCCGCACCGCTTTGTACGGGCGCCCCCACGGATCTCTGTTCGCCGATCTCTTGGCCCGCAAGATCGCCGCTCGGAGGGCGGTCCTCGCAGCTCTGTACTCCTCGTATAGCTCCGCCTCGACGGCTTCCGTTTCCGGCGTGCGGTTACGGAGCCGTCTGCGGTACCTGGTGTACCGGCGTCGCGCGGCAATACACCCTTGGCGTAAAGCCGTAAGCGCCGCCGACCACCAGTACACCTGGCGCCGAGCACAAGGCCGGACCCGGGGCATTGCCACGTCACAAATCTCGGACATGGCCTCCTGGAACCACTCTGCCTCGTCGTTTATGTCGGCAGGCCTGTCCGGTGATGTCACCCAAGCCTGCACGATCGAGGCTTCCAGGAGTAGCTCCCGGTCCAGCTGCTTCAGCGACCAACGCGGACCACTCGGGGTCTGTCGGACCGGTACGCTCGAGGTCTGGGCGGAGACGTCAAACCGGATATATCGATGGTACCATTGCGGCGGTAGTGCCTCTCTTTGAGGAGTGTCTGGAGAGGCGCCACGGCGTCCTCACCTTCCGCCTGACGCAGGTACTCACCGGACACGGAAGTTTCGGGAGGTTTCTGTGTAAGATAAGGCGGAGGGAAATGCCAGGGTGTCTCCACTGTGAGGATCGCCCAGAGGACACGGTGGAGCATACGGTGGAGATCTGCCCCGCTTGGGCGGAGCCCCGCCGTGTCCTCGTGGAGGTGATCGGCGGCAGCGTAGCTTCGGGAATGGGAAGCAGTCTCCTCCTTCTGCGAAGCAGTAATACTCGCGAAGGAGGAGGCGGAACAGATGAGGGAGGCTCAACAACAGAGTCGCCCGCACGCCCTCAGCAGCAGCCGCCGCAGGAGACGCCCTGGGCGTAGGACATCGCGAGACGATCTCCGGTCAACGTAGACCTGGGCCTGCGGACGGCGAGTAGTGGGTAGCTCGCCGTTCGATCGTGGGTTTTAGCCAGTAAGAGTCTAAAACGCCCTCCCGCTCCACCCAGAGCGGGAGATGTCATTGGATGATTTCCCACCCCAAAAAAAAAGGCACTATTCTATGTTTCAGATAAATTTGCAATAAAGTACATTGACCTTTCCCTAATAACTCTTCGTAGGTACCTGAGCAATTAAATATAAATCATTTTTCATTATTAGACAATGTTAAGGATCACGAGAGATGTTGATTCGGGACAGCTTTGAGTCATTAATTCCGTTTTTCAAATTAAAATTGTCAATAAATGTAGGTGGGTCAATGACCGTTATTGCACGTTTATTTGGAGCAACCTATAGTTGTCTGGCTTTTATCCTAAACTGGACCTATTTGACTCAGCCGTTTTAGGATTTCGTATCCGAAGGGTCCAAACGTAGCCCTATTGCTGTCACTAACGTGTTCGTCTGTCCGTCTGTCTCTCTGTCGTTTGTCACAAAATTTTGTAACAAATACAACGCGGCGACGATGACGTTATAAAAACAAGGCCGAACGTAATTTCCTAGTTAGTAGTCAAACAGTTGTCGTATAAAAGAATTTTAAAATTGCTGTTATAAATTATAATGTTTCTCATTAACCTAATAGGTAATACGCATAATCTTTAATTACGCTATTAGTAAAATATTTAAACCATACTTACCTAAGTATCTAACATTAATACTAGATACTTAGGTAAGTATGGTTTAAATATTTTACTAATAGCGTAATTAAAGATTATGCGTACTACCTATTAGGTTAAGTTTGTTTCCGCTTCCGCATTTAATATGTAGAGTAAAAATATGACCCAAGGATGACCTTCAAAGTATGGACATTGAAAATATCCACTGTTTTGTATCCTCTGTTATACATAGTCTTAAATCACTGATAAATTATTTAATACTAAAGAAAAACATTTTTAGGGTACCGAACATCCGAATGTAAAACGGAACCCTTATAGGATCACTCGTGCGTCTGTCTGTCTGTCCATCCCTGTGTCACAGCCAATTTACTCTGAATCTGCTCGACCGATTGAGTTGAAAGGTACACTCATGAATATCTGTGACCCAAACACGAACGTGTAACGTAAATAAATGAATTTGGAATATAGGGTTCACTTTAGGGGTGCAAATCAGAAAAAAAAGAAGTTTTTTAGACTGTAATGTGCTACATATCAAATGAAAGGGCTTAGTAAGGATTTCAAATATATTTAAGCATTAGCTTTTAAGTTATTTGAGAAAATAGATGAAAAATTACCATAGCCCCCTCTTATCTCCTGTAGGATAAAACGAAGTGGTTCAGCTTGCAAGATTTGATCCGAACAAACTTTGCAAGTTTTTAGTGTTTTTTAACCAGTGGTGCTTGACAACTGGGCTTACCCCAGTTGTAAATTTAGTTCGTAAGCATCAAGAGTTCTACACAAAACGCAAAGACATCCAATCACGTTACGCACTCCGGCACCGATCTAGACTAAATTTACCAACCTCCAGGTTAAAAATGCATTCTACAGGTCCAGCAATGTCTATAAAAATATTTATAACAAACTGCCCGAACTATATAGGAAAGAAGAAAAGTTAAATATATTTATAAAAAAGATTAAAGAATTTCTGACAAACAAATGTTATTATTCCATAAATGAACATTTTAATGACAAGTGTAAATAATAGAATTAAATTGAATGACATTTAAATATTAGTAATATATAATTGACATAGAAATAATATAATTAAATTGAATGGCATTGACAATAATTGACAGTAAAATATAATTGACATAGAAATAATAGAATTAAATTGAATGTCATTGACATATTAGTAAAATATAGTTGACATATAAGTAATAGAATTAAATTGAATGAAATTGATATAGTCTACATACAATCATTACTAAAAATAAAACCTACACCAGCTATGGTTTTAGATAAAATTCAATTTAATAATTAAATAATTATTTTTTAAGTTACGATATAGTCCATAAATAAATCTAATAACTAGCAAAAACAGAGCTTCTTCTCTTCTACCTTTTTGCTGTGCCCGACATGGTCCATAATAATCCCTATTATAAACACATACCACATATGCATATATTTTATGGAAAAGCAATAAAGATATTGAGTAAATTGAATGTCATTTAAATATTAGTAATATATAATTGACATAGAAATAATATAATTAAATTGAATGGCATTGACAATAATTGACATATTAGTAAAATATAATTGACATAGAAATAATAGAATTAAATTGAATGTCACTGACATATTAGTAAAATATAATTGACATATAAGTAATAGAATTAAATTGAATGAAATTGATATAGTCTACATACAATCATTACTAAAAATAAAACCTACACCAGCTATGGTTTTAGATAAAATTAAATTTAATAATTAAATAATTATTTTTTAAGTTACGATCTATTCCATAAATAAATCTAATAACTAGCAAAAACAGAGCTTCTTCTCTTCTACCTTTTTGCTGTGCCCGACATGGTCCATAATAATCCCTATTATAAACACATACCACATATGCATATATTTTATGGAAAAGCAATAAAGATATTGAGTATTGAGTAAATACCCCCTTTGTGCCTAATGGCCTAGCTTTGTTCAGTCTCCCGCTTGATTAGGAGGGAAGTGGCAATTATGTTTTAATTAATTAATTTTTGATTAATTTCGTTGCGGGACCCAAGACAGTTCTGGGACTCGTCGAGATTCATTACCTCGGCGTTTTTTCTGTTGGTCGCCACTGTTGATTCTGGCATACAGAAGTTACAGTGGCTTGGGAATAGTGTGGCGGGCTTGTCCCAAAAAAAAAAAATTGTAAGTTAAATAATAAAAAAAAACTTGTAAAAATAATGCCAGCAATAAACAGTTCGTTGACGACAAAATACTCAAACAACAAAATTCTCTAATCACTATACCTTATGAGGCTTAGTTAAAGTGGAGCAATTTTCTTGGTACGGTGGCTGGTAGTAGCACTTGCATTACAATAGCTGAAAATGGAGTTAGCATAGCATATAGCATTATCAACCTGTAATGTTCCCACTGCTGGGAAACAGGCCTCCTTTCTGTGAGAGAGTGTGGGCTGTAAACCACCACGCCATCTTTCATAATGCGCACAGCAAAGGAGTGGAACTCTCTACCTGCGTCTGTGTTTCCGAACGATCTCTTCAAAGTTAGAGTGAACAGGCTGCTTCTGGGTAAGCTTGTTCCATCGTCGACTCTGTCTCTGTCACCTCTGACCTAGATTAGAGTCAAGAGCAAACTCACCTCAAATAAAATCAAAAAAACGCGGGCCCAATGCAGTTTGGTGGATGTCACATGTGCTCAAAGTTTTGGTTCTAGGACACCCTCACGATGTTTTTCTTCACCTTTTTTCAGAGCAGTGGTGGTGAAAATGGTGTTACTTAGTAATAATTTGTGAATTCCATTGTAAAGAGTGTCAATCAATTTGTCTTGGACTTGCTGTTAACTTGTGTGTTATTGCCTCAGCGGTTTTCTGGTGGTCGTTAGACGCCACTGTTAAATTTGTTCGGTTTTACCCAGAGTTAGACTTGTTGGGAGTATAGGTAGTGAAGTGGGCTTGCCCCTAAGTTCTGTCATGACTGGTTAGTTCTGACATATACGTTCATAATTAAGGGACAAGCCGATAATGCTTTAGTAATTTAGTTTATTGAATCTGTCCTTGATACAATATCTCTTTCCGGCTAATTTAAATAAACTGGCTTCTTGTAATAATTATAAATTAATGGTTTGAGATACAGCGATTCCTTCGGGCTTAACAATCATAAAGAAATATTAGTCACCATGGAGGTGACTAACATTTCCTTATAATTTTATAAACAAGTTGAATAGACCGGCAAAAGCAATATAATAATACATATTCTAAGTTATTGGCAGCGTGTAACTGGTTTACTGTTATTTAATTATTTTTTTCCTTAATAATTGGGGCCGTTATAGGCTGCTTAGATCAGTGATGATGAGTTAAATAATGTTATACTCTGCTGATAAATTACTAGATACCGTATTCTTTTTAACCGACGAAAAAAAGGAGGAGGTTCTCAATTCGACCGTATATATATATTTTTTTATCATTGTTAAGCTCGCTTTCGATCAGTATCTCACCTGCCCGCGTAGCATGACCACCGTAGAAACGGGTTTTGTCGACGGAAGAATAGACAAAATTACAGATTGTAGAAAGATTTCTACCGTCCTAAGCATCGCCCAGAGGACACGGTGGAGCATACGGTGGAGGTTTGCCCCGCTTGGGCAGAGCACCGCCGTGTCCTCGTGGATGCGATAGTCGGCAGCGACCTCTCGCGCCGTGCCCTGGTTCAGGCCATGGTACGGAGCGAGAGGGAGTGGGGAGCCGTCTCCTCCTTCTGCGAAGCAGTAATGCTAGCGAAGAGGGAGGCGGCACACGTTATCGAGACTCAACAACGGCAGAGTCGCCCTAGCGCCCTCAGCCGCAGCCGCCGCAGGAGACGCCAGGGGCTGCGAGACGATCTGCGGCCACCGTAGACCCGGGCCTGCGGACGGCGAGTAGTGGGTAACTCGCCGTCCGATCAGCACCAGGCCCGAGAGTCGACGGCGCGTAGTGTTCCACGCGCGCCTCAAAGAGTTGTCAGCAAAGGACGGGGCCTGCCACGACCAATGCCTGCCCGGGGGTTGAGGATAAATTCGAAAGAGTTACCTTGCCACTGGGCACGTAGGGCAGGGAGGAACAGGGGTGGGTTTTAGTCAGTAAAGGTCTGACACGCCCTTCCGCTCCACCCTAGAGCGGAAGAAGTCATAAGATGATTATTTTTTTTGGGTGTACCCACACCCAAAAAAAAAAAAAAAACCGCCCTAAGCATGGCGATGTTAAAACTGACGAGAAGAAATGTTTCTATTCTTCAGTCGACAAAAGTCTACAATGCAAAGCATGACCACCAATTTTTCTCTACTTTTACCTAACACTTTTTTTTAAGTGTTAGAATCATTTCTTCTCAACAAGTGTCAAATAGTCTACATCACATTGGACCTAGATAAGATATATAATGATTTTAAAAACTCAATTCTGTGACTTATTCAATATATCAAAATTGTGGTGAATCTTCCACAAAAGCCTAATATTAATCAAGAGTTGAAGTCACATAGCATCATAGGTTGAACATTTCTAAAAAAAAATGTTATTTGTTATGCAAGGCTGCAAAGTTGTTTTTTGGTGCGAGTACCTACTTGTATTGAAGCCTGAGCAAGTAAAGGATTCTAGGATTGAACCGATGACCGAAGCGAGTGGTTCAAATGTAGAATCCTGAGTGTAGCGAGGGTTTCAAAGGTACGAGACGCAGACTTTCAACTTTGACGGACAGACGGACAGATGGACATACGGACAGATGGACAGACAGACAGATGGACAGACGGACAGACGTACAGATATACAGACGGACATACTGACAGACGGATAGATAGACAGACAGATGGACAGACGGACAGACGGACGACCGACATACAGAAAGACAGGCAGACGGACAGACGCACAGACAAACAGAAAGACAGACAGACGGGCAGACGGACAGATGCACAGACAAACAGAAAGACAGACAGACGGACAAACGGACGACGGACAGACGCACAAACGGGCAGACAGATACGTAAGTGACAGCAATTGGGCTCCGATTAGTCGCACATAATTTTGTGACAGACGATGGACAGACGAAATTGAAAGAATGAATATGTCTTTGTCTTCACAGAAACGCGAGTCTACGGGTCGCCCCGTGCTCGGGCAGAAGAAAACTCGAACTCGACATAGTTGGATAGAAAGAACTTGTACCTATCCAACTATCTAGTCTATCCTTACTCACGGCGTAGCATGACCATTTCTATCTCTATGTAGAATCATGCGCGCGTGGTCATGCTACGCCGTGTTGGGGGTAGAAACATTTCTTCTCAACAGGGACAAATAGTCTACATCACATTAGACGTAGACAAGTTCTCTACTGATTTAAAAAAAACTCAATTTTGTGACTCATTACATACTTGAAAATTGTGGTGAATCTTCCACAAAAGCCATTAAATTAAGAGTTGAAGTCACCATTTTCATCATTTTTTTTTCTTTTTTTTTGAACTTCGTTTTTAAACATGCTATGTTTTTTAGAAAAGTTTTAATGTAGCCAACATTATAGCTTTTCAAAAAAATGTTATTTGTCATGCAAGGCTGCAAAGTTGTTTGTTGGCGCGAGTACTTATATTGAAGCCTGAGCTAGCGAAGAATTCTAGGATTGAACCATGAGCGAACCGAGTGGTTCTAATGTAGAAACCTGAGCGTAGCGTCTAAAGGGTTTCAAAGGTACGAGACGCAGAATAACTTTGACGGACAGACGGACAGATGGAAAGACGGACAGACGAACAGACGCACAGACGGACAGACGGATGACGGACAGATGGACAGACAGACAGACGGACACACGGACGACGGACAGACGGACAGACGAATGAAGGACAAACAGACAGACGGACAGCTGGACAGATAACAGACAGACAGACGGACAGACGGACAGATGGACGACGGACAGACGGACAGTCTCACAGACTGACAGACGGACAGTCTCACAGACTGACAGACGGACAGTCTCACAGACTGACAGACGGACAGTCTCACAGACTGACAGACGGACAGTCTCACAGACTGACAGACGGACAGACGGACGATGGACAGATGGACAGACATTAACAGACGGACACACGGACGACGGACAGATGGACGACGGACAAACAGACAGACGGACAGATGGACCGACGGACAGACGGACAGATGGACGGCGGACAGACAGACAGACGGACAGACGGAAGACGGACAAATCAGACTGACAGACGGACAGACGGACGACGGACAGATGGACAGACAGACAGACGGACAGCCGAAAAGATGTACAGATGGACAGACGGACGACGGACAAACGGCGAGACGTATAGACAGGCTCCGATTAGACGCAATAATTTTTTTGTCAGACGATGGACAGACGGACAGACGATAAATAGTAATATATTTTAATAATTATTTAAAGAATGAATACATGTCTTTGTCTTCATAGAAACACCAGTCTACGGGTCGCCCGGCGCCCCATGCTCGGGAGAAGAGAACTCGAACTCGACAAAATTGGATAGAAATAGAACTTTGTCTTTTCTTGATAGAATAGAGATAGAAATGGTCATGCTACGGGGGCTGATGGTAAGTGATGATATGGTCGACGATGGAGCACGCTTGCCTTGCAGTAGGTAACCTATTCACTCTCTACTGAAAGACTCCCAGATTGTAGCGAAAGGGTCTCCTCTCCTCCCTATCCAGACAAAAGAATGCCGTAAGAAGGCAAAATAATCCACGGTTAGTAAAATGTTATAAGACAGCAGCTCATCTGCTTCTAAGCTAAGTGGTCGCTGGATACAGGGCAAAGTACTTCGGAAACCCAGGTCTCCTCCCTGACTACCCTTTTTTTGGCCACCTGATACCTTTTTTTTGTGGAGGATGGGAAATCATCCTATGACTTCTTCCGCTCTGGGTGGAGCTAGGCGTGTCAGACTTTTACTGTCTAAACCCACCCCTGTTCCTTCAGTTGCATGAGTGCCCAGGGGCGCGGTAACTCTGTTTCGAATTGATTCGCCACCTGATACCTAGGTTTCCGACCACAGTAATGTACAGTATTTCTGACTACATTAACATCAGGCCTTCCTTAAGAGGGAACAGGGGCTGTAATTCTCCATACAAATGTATTCCCCTTTTTTCTTTCTGAATAATGCCTCTAGAGCAATCATTTTTTTTATAAAGTCAAAGTCTGCTGTTGATACGTCCCTGTCCTTTTCTTTTTTTCAGCAACTAATAAGTAAAGAAAATATGACCCTCCAAAAATGACAAAAATGGCCCTATTTTTACCGCCGTTCTTACAGGACTACCTGACAAATTCGAAAAGTTTTAACATAAAACCTTTAATAGGGACCTAGACATACTATTTCTTAAAAATTTGGTGCCAAATATAATTGAATCGGCTTAGTTTTCCGAGGAGAAAAAAGGGGAATACGAAACGTCGATTTCGTCAAAAATGTGATAAAATCGGTCTGAGTTGCAGCTGTCCCTATCGGACTTTACGGGGGCAGGCTTGAGGGAGCACGATGGCAATAGTTTCTTCAAATACCTATTTTGTAAATTCCTCGCAGGCCCTGTTCCCATGTGTGGGGGGATCGAATAACAATCCTGTCCCACCCATACGCAAATATGCGCTTTGGACGTAAAGTTGTGGACCAGCCCAACAATATTAGAAAAAGGTAAAGATTGAAAGTACAGGTAATTTTCGAAATGACTCACACGATTTCAAAAATTCTTTTACTGATAGAAAGTTATAGGTTACTTTTCTATTGCCTATCCAGCTCCACAACACAGTTACTGGGTGATTCGATACCCCTTGGTAAGACTGGTTGTCAGACTTTCGGGCTTCTGACGACCCGTAACGGCTGTCAAAGATCCACGATTGACAGCCGGGACCAACGGCTTAACGCGCTTTCCGAGGCACGGAGGAGTCTCGGTATGTAAAGATGGTCACCCATCTATTTAGTTTGTTATTACTTTAGCCACGAGCTCCTCACGAGCTTCTCTATCTCTTAACAGTATGAAGTAAATCGCTTTGTGCGTCTGTCTGTATCTCCGCTTCAGTTTTCACTAATACAGAGAGCGATAAACGAGTAAGATTTGTGCATACATATAATTTGCACCCGCGGAAACTAGGGCGGGTCGCTATTCAAAATAAACTGTTGGAAGGCGCGTTGGGCATTTTTGAGATGGGAAAAAACAATTGAACTCGCTACCGACACCGACACCCCTATACCCTCGTCATCATGCTTATTGGAAAGTATTCATGATAAAAAAATAAACGAATCCAAATTTCCAACCATTTGCCATCACGGAGTTCTAGTAGGCACCTACATCCCGGCGATGCAGCTCGATGGTATCATAATAATGCATTCTCACAGGACTTACATAAGTATGCCTTTCAGCCCTATCGGAAACCAACAAGTGTTCAAAAAAATCGTTTGCAAAGAAGCGGACAACTCACGAACATTGCAAGTTAAATAAAACCTAGTAATAAATATTGTTCCAACAGCGACTCCACATCTTCGTGATACTACGTTGTCACTTGCTGAACAAATTAGCATATATTTGAGGCTCATGACTGACATACTGACATGCTTCACTACTGCACAAAATATGGCTGACATTATTAGTAAGGCAAACATACTCTCACTTCGGCGGAACTAGAGAATTTATAGGTAGTTTCAGTATTGGGTTCGATGCCCAGAATTTGAATAGGTATACATATAGGTGGGTACTGCGGTCATATTAAAACTGTCAGGTTTCCCCAGCCATCAAGGTTTAAGGAATAAATTACATTCTATAACAAAATACCAGTAGTTGATACAAGTAAGTACCTAGGTGTAGAGAGTGATACTAAATCAATCGGCATAGCTTTTTCCCAACTATCTTGGGGTCGGCTTTCAGTCTAACCGGATGCAGCTGAATATCAGTATTTTACATGGAGCGACTGCCTATCTGACCTCCACAACCCAGTTACTGGGTAAAAAATGTCTAGAGCACCATATTTTTTTTCAAATAAATAAGACTATAGTCGTTTAGACGCGTCTTCAATTAAAAAACATTAAAAGTCGTAAGGATTATACGACTTGGACTTACACAGTCGCCAATTACTGGTTAACCAACATTTACAAAAATTTGTGACAACATACAAGAAAAAAAATACAAATTTAAGTAACTGGCTTTTGAATTAATAACATAACTCCAATTTAGGAGAATACATTATCTAAGCTAAAATAAAAAACTTTTTACAAAAAAATATAAGCGACTTCCATATATCAATACTAAAAAATGCAAAATAACTTTAATTTCGGAAGTCGGTGTTTCTAGTTTGGTTTCTTCATTATTTGACACCGACTTCCGAAATTAAACACAAATCGTTATGTACATTTAGGTTACGTTTATTATCTAAGAATTTTAACATATTAATTCATCCATAATTAACGTACGATTATTACGTTTTTATTTTATCTATAATATTGCAGTCGACCAAAATAAGGGAACTTCGGAATGTAAAGATTCTGCTTGTAGTGAAAGAGGTTGATTTTTTTTACCAGATTTTTTATATAAAATGATTTATTTTGGCGACACGGTGTAACATGAACGTGTGCACCGGGCCCGGACGTGCCCCGGCTGTGCCCCGGCTGTACCCCGGGCCGGGAAACAATTGCCGGTCAAACAATTGCACGGTCAAATATTTATAGTATACTTTTTGTATGAAATGATGCATGCTTGGCCGTGCCCCGGCCTTACCCCGGCCGGGGCCCGGTGGCGGCACGGTGACAGCCCGGTGTAGCATGAATGACTAGCCCGGTGGACGTGCTCCGGCCGTGCTCCGGCCGGGGCACTGCCGGGACCCGGTGTAACGTGAATCATCCTTTCCTGTCATTTCATATCTAAACCAAGATGGATGCAACTTTTACAGGAAAATATATTTTAAATAAATAAACAACAATGGTGAAATATCAAAAATTTCAGGAGGGCGTTAAAATCTTCTCAAAAATACATACAAATATTATTGAAAAACTAAGATCTCCAGTAGAACTACAGTTAACGTAGGTAGTAAGCAGAGTCAATATTTGTAGTTTCATTTATATAATAACCAATACCACTTTAAAGTTTAAACTTTTAGTGGCGTCTCGCGTAGTAAAACAACACAGTTATTCACAGCAGCGCGCACCGATGGCGCACGAAAGATTATGAAAAAAAATAACGTCAATATGATTATTATTTAACTTACACGTCTTAGAATGGTCTCGTCATAACCAGTATACAACCAAATAGTTAGTCATTTAACGTTTATAAAACCTCTAATTGATGTTAAATGGTCACAAGTTCACATTAATGTAACCACTATAGAAATATAATGTCTTATAATTGGGCCACTTTCGCGTCCCATAAACGTTATAATTAAGTTTCTATGACCACTCTTATATCACCAACGTTTTCGTAAAAACGTTTTCACAACCATAATATAACGTATTTTTGTTACTTGGGTGGTTGTTGTACCCCATTCTAAAACTAAATTAATAGTAAAGTTATGCCCGAATTGATAGCCCCAAAAATAGGGAATTTGAACATAGTTGTTGAAATTAGGGTGTATCAGTGTAAACTGTACAAATCTGTGTACCCCTTCAGAGCGTATCAGCGTGATGTAATGTTGTGAAGTGGTGTAAACAATATACAGACATGCGATTGCAGCAATTTTGGAAAGTTTGCTATCATTTATTGAAGAGTTCAATTATGTATCTCCGAAGTTCTTCATCAGATCTTCACCAAATTTAAATGGGACCACATGTGAAGTGCCAGCTATCAATTACAAAAATCATCAAAATCGGTTCACCTGGTAAAAAGTTATGAGGTAACCACATAAAAAAATACAGTCAAATTGAGAACCTCCTCCTTTTTTTAAAGTCGGTTAAAAACAAAGAGATACATTATTCAAAATTTTCCAAAAAAATAGAAAACAACATTATGGCAACTACTTACGAATAAAAAAACTTTTTTACAAAAAAAACTTTCAAAAAAAATACACTAAAAATTAAAAAATAACTTTTATTCAAATTCAAATTCAAATTCAATTTATTTAATTCGGACAAGGTACATCCATATTTTGGTTAGTTACAGTAGGTAGGTACTTACAAAACTATGTTAGTAATTTTGACAACACAACTATTTCATTTAATCATGTTTTCAGACAGGACAATTTAACGCTTATAAAATAATACATTTAATATAAAATTCACACATAAAATAAATACTCAACATTCAAATTAATTCAAATTACAATACATACACATGTCATTCAAATCAAATAAAATATAAAATACATACACATGTCGTTCCAATTAAATAAAATACAAACACATGTCAATTTAATCAAATAGATTATAAAATACGTACACATTAAATAAGAAAATAATAATAATACAGAAATGTCAAGATGAAATAAAAATAACAATAATACTACATAATACGAGGGGAAGCACTACGATGAAGCTGCATCCACCTCTGCAACAAGGGCAGATCCCACCGCTCGGACAATACCTTCAGGACGCTGCTCGAGCTGCTCAGTAGGCGACTCATTAGCGATGCGCTCCGTTTCCTTATGATCGCGAAAAAATCATCGGTCTGCGCCTGAGCAAACATAGTTGAGGCACTACAATACCGCGGAAACCCTAACAACATCCTGAAAGCATTGTTGTACTGCACGCGCAGTGCGCTGTACGCCCGCTGCGTAAAGTTAGTCCACAGGCTGCACGCGTAAAACGACTGACAATACGCCTTAAACAAAGTCACCTTAACCGGTCTAGTACATCGTGCGAACCTGCGAGCCAACATATTACACCGTACTGACAACGCCCTGCGCTCCCTCTCAATGTCCCTATTGTCACACAAGTCGTCGGAGACCCAGTGACCCAAATACTTGAACTGCTTCACTCTGTTTAAAAGAATGCCGCAAAGAGTGACAGGAGGTACAGATGCGTAGCATTTAGTACCGGCTTTAAATATCATAAGTTCACTCTTCTTAGCATTGTACCTGAGCCCATGGGCCCCCGCATACGACTCACATATACGCAGAAGTTTACGTAGCGCACCGATCGATGGGCTCAGCAACACCATATCATCCGCGTAGCTGATGTTGTTGACACATACTCCATCTATAGAACACCCAATATTAGTGCTGCTGAGCTCACCGATCAGCCGGTTCATGTACAGATTAAAGAGGCGAGGCGAGGATAAACCCCCTTGCCTCACTCCGCATCCCAACCTGTACACGTTCGACAGCGCACCCGCCCATCTGACACTATTCAGCTGCTTACTGTACCAGTATCTGAATACCGATACAATCTCATGTGGCAGATCCGTCTCACATTGTAGCTTCTGCCACAGCTTGTCATAACACACCAGGTCAAAAGCTTTTGACAGGTCTAGATAGCATGCATATACTGGTGTGCTTCTGTCAGTGTAGTACTGAACAGTCTGCTTGAGACAGAGGATAGCACTCTCAGTTGAAAAACCAGATCTGAAACCAAACTGAGCATCATGCAGATGGAGGTGCTTCTCCAACTGTCGGTCAAGCAAACTGTCCAACACCTTAGCTATGACAGTCGCAAGCGAGATCGGTCTGTAGTTAGCAAGTTCTGATGAGTCACCTGTCTTATCCTTAATGATTGGCACTACTACAGTGTGCATTAAATCATCAGGTAGATAACTATGACTAACACATAAGTTAAAAAATAATGCAAGGACTCTAGGCAGGTGTACGCCCGCGTACTTCAAATGCTCAATGCTAAGACTGTCGTGACCTGGGGACTTGCCTCTCACCATCTTCTTTATAATGCTAGCCACATCCTTGGCAGAGAACCTGACGCTAACATCCCCAGGATGATCCTCAGCAGCAAACACCTGAGACGCAGACCCGAGCGGTGACACCACATTAAAATGACGCTGAAAGGCGCAGGCTATGTCCCGCGGCTCATGCGCGCCGCCTACACTCACCGGAGAGCCAGACCTTGGATTTAGTTTATGTGTGTTTTTCCAAAAATCACCAAATTTTTTATTTGCATGACATTCCGCAATAATATCCATCTTTATCTGAGTTTTATTGTCTTGACAGTATTTTAATTTAGTTTTAAATATTTTCCTAGATTCGCACATTTCATTATATACATAACCAGCTCTAGGTCGTCCATAGGACACCCAAGTCTGATAACAAAGTCTCGCCCTCCGGTGAGCGTCGCTAACATGTCTGTTCCACCCTGTTACATATTTAAAATTGTTTCGCTTAGGTACACAGCAGCTACTACTCTTAGCGGCTTCAGTCAAAATATTTACAATCTTTTTATACATACAATTTATTGCCATTTTGTGGCTCTGATCACTACACATTCTATCTGCGCAATAACTAAACTCTGATGGGAAATCAATCTGCCTTAATCTCGAGTTCAGTAAGTGGTATATTCTTGTGTTTGTTTATGGTCTCTAATTCCCCATTTGATATCACTGACAGGGTTAGCATTGGTTGTTGTTTTTGGTAAAATAATATTCATATTACATTCAACCAATATCGGATAGTGATCAGACCAGTATGTATCATACAGCACGCACACGTCCACAACCGTGCGTCGCGCCGCACTTGTCACTACGCAGTGATCGAGCCATCGCCGGCACCCGTGTGCCTCACTTATTTCGGAAGTCGGTGTTTGTAATTTATTTCTTCGTTATTTGACACCGACTTCCGAAATAAAAGTTATTTTTTAATTTTTAGTGTATTTTTTTTTGAAAGTCGGTTGTTTTTTTGTAAAAAAGTTTTTATTTTTCACTTTTTAGTTGTTATACCCCACAACTAAAACCCCAATAACATGGAACGTGGAATTTAAACATTTGGAGTACACCAAAACGTCATCGAGGTAAACGTATTTTTCGTTTTTGTTCAGTTTCTCAAAAAGCGCTTAAGCAATTTCGATAAAATTTATATGGGACCACCTCAGGAGTATACTCTTTCGGATAAAAAAAGATTTTTGAAAATCGGTCCACAACTGACGGAGAAATCGGCGGACATACATAAAACATACATACAGTCGAACATACTCGTAGAACCTCCTCCTTTTTCGAAAGTCGGTTAAAAAATAATTACTTCTACAAACTTAAGACATAAAATCTAAAAATTTTTGGTAATAAAACAAAACAAACATGAGATCAAAAATGTGATGAGAACATAGATAGCAAAATAAAGCAAGAAGTGGTTTAGTAAAGATACAAATATTTAAAAAAGAAAAAACAAAGATAACATATTATACTACTTAACATAACACTTAGCACAACAAGGACATGCCGGTTTCCTTTAACGATGTTTTCCTTAATCGTTTTGAGATCAATGGTGGCTCAGTGGCTACGGCCCTGACTACGTTTTACAAGGTTGTACGTCGTAGGTTCAAACCCAGACAGGCGCTTTACTTTGTGTCATTTATTTCATCACCAGTCTTTTTTTGAAGTTATACTTCTTTTGGCGCGTTAGGGAAAAATGATGAGTAAATTTCATCACAAAAAAACTACTGCCTGAAGTTAGCTAGAACCTACACCCTGAAGTTAGCTATAGTCTGTGGTTCATGAAGAATGATTGTTTTCCTTTTGTAATGTTTGTGACAGTTTGGTTTTTAACCGACTTCCAAAAGGAGGAGGTTAGCAATTCGGATGTTTGTATTTTTTTTTATGTATGTTCGGGCATAACTCCGTCATTTATTGACGGATTTCCAAAATTTTTTTTTGTTCAAAAGGAGTTTGTTCCGAAATGGTCCCATTTAAATTTCATATAGATCTGATGATGCGTTTCGGAGACAGACAACGAAACTCTTCAAAAAATGACAGCAAATCAACCGCGATTGCTGCTATCGCCTAGATATCCATTGTTAACACAATTTAATGGAGAAACACAACTAAAAAGTGAAAAATAAAAACTTTTTACAAGAAAAACTTTTTTACAAAAAAATAGAACCGACTTCCAAAAAAAGTGCAAAATAACTTTAATTTCGGAAGTCGGTGTTCCTGTTTTATGTCTTTGTTTTTTGACACCGACTTCCGAAATTAAAGTTATTTTGCACTTTTTTTGGAAGTCGGTTCTATTTTTTTGTAAAAAAGTTTTTTATTTTTCACTTTTTAGTTGTGGCTCCCCATTAAACTGTGTTAACAATTCATAGACATACGATAGCAGCAATCGCGGTTGATTTGCTGTCAATTTTTGAAGAGTTCCGTTGTCTGTCTCCGAAACCCATCATCAGATCTTTTTGAAATTTAAATGGGACCATTTCGGAATAAACCCCTTTCGAACAAAAAAAGAATTTTGCAAATCCGTCAATATATGACGGAGTTATGCCCGAACATACATAAAAAAAAAAAAAAAAAAAATACAAACATCCGAATTGATAACCTCCTCCTTTTTCGAAGTCGGTTAAAAATAGAACCGACTTCCAAAAAAAAAACAAAAAGCGCAAAATAACTTTAATTACGGAAGTCGGTGTCAAAAACGAAGAAAGAAAACCAGAAACACCGACTTCCGAAATTAAAGTTATTTTACAAATTTTGTTTTTTTTGGAAGTCGGTTCTATTTTTTTTTGTAAAAAAGTTTTTATCTTGTTACGCCAAAAAAGTAAAACTTCTTACGTGCGTACATAAGTACACACACACTTTTTTTAAAATTATTTTTTATTCAATGTCAAAGGGCTTTGTCGCATTTGCGATTATGCCGCCCTGGTTAGCTTAACAAATATAGCTTAGTTAACTAATCAAATATAATAAATCTTCCACCACCACCAGTCCACCAGTATAATACAACGAATACTTAAAGTTAAAGTTGAGTGTGCAGTAGGTGCTGTGGTGGTCCTGGATTATATTCCCGGGCCGGCCAGAGTTATTTGGTTTTTAGGGTTCCGAAAGTCCGAATGAAAAAACGGAACCCTTATAGGATCACTCGTGTGTCTGTCTATCTGTCCGTCTATCACAGCCAAATTGCCCCGAATCTGCTGGACCGACAGAGTCGAAATTTGGCACATCATACATGAATATTTTTGACCCAAATAAAAAATGTGTACACTAAATAAATTAATTTGGAATATGGGGGTCACTTTTGGGGTGAAAATAGGAAAATAAAAAAACAAAGTTTTTCAAACTGTGACATGTGACATATCAAATGAAAGAGCACATTATGAGGGTTTATGTGGGTCTCGAATGTATTTTATTCATAATTTTAAAATATATAGTTTGAGAGTTATCTAAGAAAATAGATGAAAAATAACCATTACCCCCCCTTATCTCCGAAACCAATGGGCCTAAAATTTTCAATAAAAAACTTTTTACAAAAAAAAAACAACCGACTTCCAAAAAAAAAAAAAATACACTAAAAATTAAAAATAACTGACTAATTTCGGAAGTCGGTGTCAAATAACAAAGAAATAAAATACAAACAGCGACTAAAATAACATTTTCGCACCACTTGCTCAAAAAAGTGACATTCTATGCCACAAAAAGCGAACATAACAATAGTCATTTTTAATCTGTTAAAAACAGGGAAAGAAAATTGTACTGATTTCATTCATCCTCTAGGGGGAGAATGTGATTTAAATTTGGAATACTTACCGAAATTTATACTGAACTACATCTGTTGACGACACGGTTGGCGCAGTGTTTGAGCGTTCGGCTGCTGCGCTGCGTGTCGCGGGTTCGATCCCCGCACGGAACAAATATTTGTACGACCTACAGATAGTTGTTCCGGATCTGGGTGTCTTGTGTATGTGAGTATACATGTTTGTGAACGCACCCACGATACAGGAATAATTCCTAGTGTGGAGCAACGTTTTTTTTAATTTATTTTTATAAATAAGTTAATGTTCTAAAAATACGTTACGATGTTAAATTAAAGCGACAGTGACAGTGAATTGTCGGATTCCATCAGTGCAAATGCTGTCGCAATTATAAATAATTTGCTTCCAACAAAATCGAAGGAAAATTATTTAAAAACTTATGAAGAATTTTCAACGTGGAGAAGTGCGAAAGGCCTATCAATTTCAGAATCAGTACTTCTTGTCTATTTTGATTATTTATCCAAGACAAAGAATCCGAATACACTTTCGTGCATATACTCAAAACTGAAAGCTACAATAAGCATCAAACACAGCATTGAAATAAATAGATTCACGAAATTACTGGCTTTTTTAAAGAGAAAATCAGAAGGACATTGCGCAAAGAAGTCTAAAATTTTTACGACTCAAAATGTGGAAAAATTTCACGAAATTTTTCTGGCCACAAAAGTAAGTATACATGATTTAACTATGAATATTTCGTATCTTAGTAATGGTAATTATTCTATATATTTACCTGTTTTTTATCTTTGTTATAGGTGGCCTTAATTTTTGGACTCAATGGTGCTTGCCGCGGATGTGAACTTGTAAACTTAAAGGTGGAGGACGTTGAAAATCATTCCAATGAGTTGCTGCTGATTAATGTAAAGGAAACTAAGACAAAGAAAAATCGGTCATTCATTGTACAAGGACAATATACTAAAATCATTCATAAATACCAAGCATTACGTCCCACCAACATGGAAAACAATAGATTTTTTATAAACTATCGGAATGGGAAATGTACTCGACAAGACATCGGCAAAAATAAAATTAGCAATATGCCAAAGGAAATTGCTAAATATTTAAAACTTAAAGATGTTGAACTCTACACCGGTCACTGCTTTAGAAGAACTTCGGCGACTTGCTTGGCGGATTCAGGGGCGGATATTACGTCAATAAAAAGACACGGTGGTTGGAGCTCTGATACAATAGCTGAGGGTTATATCGAAAGCTCAATGGCGAATAAAACCATATTAAGCAGTCAAATTAACAAAAATATAAAACTTAATCCATCAGAGCCACAACCATCAACTTCCGGCATCTTATCTTCGTCCGTAACTCACGATGCACCACCACCACTATCTCCGACGTATACTATCTACAATGAAACGCAAGTTCCTCAGACGCAAGAACAGAGAAATACTCAAATCAACTCATCAACAATAAATGTACCAAACAAAAATATAACCCTCTCTATCAATAATTGGACCAATGTTGCGAATGTTAACTTTTATTTTTAATTGTCATTATTTTTAATAAATGCTTATCTCATATTATTATTGTGTGAATTTTTTCGCAAATGGTACGAAAAGTAGAGTATTTTCCTCGGTGATAAAGCTGTCTTAGTCTTGGCTGAACTTAAATCTCTCGCTACACTCAGGACTCGTCTTAAATCCCTCGCTTCGCTCGTGATTTAAGTGTTTAAGGGCCTTCTCGCGGTCCAGTGGCGCCCTCATTGAATAAAAAATCGTAGCATAGCACAGAAAATAAATATAAAAAAATCCAACTTCACGTTTGTTACAAAGATGATAAAGAATTTTTACGTAGTTAAAACAGGTCTCAAAATGTTTCGTATCCAAAGTAGTAGGCAAAAGTGCCAAAAACGGCCGTTTCTAAACCTCGAGTCCTTCGTTACGCTCGCGATTTAAATCGTCTCCCGCGACAGAAGACACTGCTTTATCCCCTTGGTTAATAATCTACTATATTCAAATGTCGTCCTCCGCGGCTCTGGCACTCTTCAAAGCGAACTCTAACATTCATGAAAACTGTACTGCACATTCAAAAAACTTTTCTCTGAAACTAGAGCGAGGTTTTCTGGCTAAAAATTTAATAAAATAAAAATGTAAGAAATTGCATATCCGAGGTTTTCACTCTAAGACCGTGGTACGTTATATGAGTATGACGTACTGATTGTGACATGAATGTTAAATCTTAAGTACTTATTAATGGGATTTAGACAACATTAAAATACCTGCAAGTGCATCACAATTGAATTAGGCAATGTAAACCAGATCCTAATTACTGGGACTCGTTAGCAAATGGGCCTATTTTGCAATTCTTTTACTATAAAATCATCATGGACAGTATTCAGGTCATCATTTGAACACAGTTCATCATCGACGAATATTCATTTCTTTAATTTGTCAGTTTACAACAAATATTTCGAGATGGAGTTGAGACTAGTCATCTTATTGGTAAGTTTTCCTTTTTTTACTTATTGTTTGTATTTCTTGAGGATCTTGAGCTATCACCAGTGATCTTCTTTGTTTTAGTATGCCATGCCTACTTTCTGTAAAAGGGTTGTGTTACAATTTGGGTGCATAATATAGTATACTAGCGAGGAGGTCCCGGCTGTCAATCGTGGATCTTTGACAGTCGTTACGGGTCGTCAGAAGTTCGAAAGTCTGACAACCAGTCTTACCAAAGGGTATCGTATTACCCAGTAACTGGGTTGTGGAGGTCAGATAGGCAGTCGCTCCATGTAAAATACTGGTATTCAGCTGCATTCGGTTAGACTGGAGATAGTTGGGAAAAGGCTAGGCAGTTGCAGTTGCAATATAGTATACTAGCGACCCAACCCGTCTTCGCACGGGAGCAAAATGATTCGATAGACACGTAGAGCCATCTAGCATCCAAAAGATTTTGTGACCGTAGAAAGTTATTGTTCTTTCCCTAGGGAAAAATACTTTTATTCTGGATGAAAGCTAACCTATGTCCTTTTCTGTACCCCTGACAACGTATATGCATAATTTCATAATGATTTATTCAGTGGTTTATACGTGACAAGGTAACAAATAAACAAACAAACTTATTTTCTCATTTCTAATATTAGTTATTATCGATCTCTATTTTAAAACTTGACATGAGAGTCGGCACTTTCCGAATCACAAAGTTGCAGTCGTAGTCGCAGCTCCCAATAAATGTGTGTGTTTAATACTGTTGCGTCCAAGCACGCGTTAAACATCTAATTTGCCTTATAGTGCTTCAAAAAGCCTGTATATCTTACCTTTATTTTTATGTCTTTTATTAATTAGTCCTTTCGTTTCACCAGGTCGCCTGCTTCTCCTGCCTCATCCCTTCAACGTTGTCGTTCAACCTCTTGGCCGCTAAGGCAGTAGCTAGCGAAGCAGCACAGGACGTCGTGTCCATAGGCGCCAACACGGTCGCTGCTAAGAAGGAAGCTGTCGCGAAGGCCGCTTCTGATATTGCGTCCATTGCTATTCAAGGAGCTGCTCTTAAAGGTATGGTTTCTTTTGTGAATTTTGAAGGGATATTGTTTACCACTGTCCACTCTAATCTTCGTAAGGTAGATCTTTTCATTGGTGTAGTGGCCTTAACGGTACAAAATGTATCGAGGTGTGGTGTGACATCACGTGAAATTTCAACGCACTGTATCGTCCTCATTGTTGGTTAACGTGACATATGAAAAAATAAGTGTAGCTTGACATGAGGTCTCGGGTTATATTACCGGGTCGATAAAGTTTATTGCGTTTTTTCATCTGGAACTTATCAGTCGCAGCCCAGAGTTATGTTTGCTTTACGAAGTAATTTTGTGTTTCCCTTCGTGGAATTAAGGAATTATGTTATTTTACGTATTCTTTTCCATTGCTTCACTTTCGTAATCTGAAACTGCTCCTACCACTTGAGCCCACAAAAATTGGTTCGATATAAATACTTATATTAAATACGTATGTTTAAATTCGTAAAAGTTTTTAAAACCGTCTAGCCATATTAGGTAACACAATGCTCCACTCTGGACACCTGTAAACGGGATTGTAATTAATCTTCTATAACTTCTCTTCATGTGTCTCGATCGAAGTGTTAATAATACTTACGATTACCGATGGCCAACCACGCGTGATATTAATAGCTATCCACTGACACCTCAAATGTATCCAACATGAATTAGTAACAAAAGACACGTTATCGGATACGTGAAACTCCTCATCTTCCTATTGCCAACTATGTTGGGTTCGGATCCAGTCTAACAGGAAGCAGATGAGTACCAGAACTCTACATGGACCAACTGTCTTTCTGACCTTCACAACCTAGTTACCTATTTTGCTCAAATCTTTAACCCCGTTTCTACCTTTCCAGGCGAAACCCTAAAGACAGCAGCCACGTCAATCGCAGGAGCGGTTATCAATGGTGCAGTGTCCATAGGAGCGACCATCGCGAAAGCTGGTCTGAATATGATCGCTGCCAAGTTCGGCGCCAAGTTCGGCGCCAAGCCAACCGTCGAGTACGAGCCTTCTAAAATTGTGATCCAGGACCCAGTGCTGAAGGATACTGTTATAGAAGAGACTTTAGTGGAGGAACCTGTGATGGTTGAATATGATCGAGTGAGTATAGCTAAACTACTAAATTAGAGAGAAAATCTTGGTCATTTTACATTAACTAATGATGCGCAAAACAGTAAAATAGCGTTTAAAGTACATTTTAATGCGTTTTTCATAGGACTCAAGGAACTTCTTCCGTGTTGTCGTCTCAAACTTTTAGACTAAAACATCTATTAGTAAGCCATATTTATGTATATATTTTGTTCTGGTATTAGAAATCGCTCCACAAAGAGCAGAAGCAATCAAATATAATTCAGGCGCTTTGTGAATCTAATATTTAAATATTACATGAATACTCGTTCAAATTCAGAGTTTCATAATGGGTTACACAAAACTACCTATTACTGTTCGTCTACACTTGTTATTAAATCACGATTTGAATAGTAATTTTATAGGCTAATAGTTGCTCATACGAGGTAAAGGAAAACCGCCTTTTCTACTTACAATAAGGGAAATCGTCAAGTGCACTCTGAGCATCATTATTTTTGCCTATATAGTGATGAATTAAGTAAGCAGCTAAACGAGTATATCACTATACCTACTCCATACTCTAAATATCATTAATGATGTTTACAATAATCGTATATTATTAATCGTATAATTATACCTGTAATTAGGTACGTAGATACTACCAGAGCAAAAATGCCCACAGCTCAACATGGATATTTTCTACTGACTCTTCAATGAGTAGGTGCTTCATCAGGCGATAAACTGCTATAATACTTGTATATATTACGTACTGGACACATTTATTCATAAGCAGACAAGACAACGCTTTTAATATTATTTCAAATCTATTCATGTAACATATTAACAATATTGCCTTATTTCCAGGCTATCCAGGTGCCCATCCAGATCCCACCCATCAGTACAGTTTCTGTGGACGTCAGTCCAAAGGTCTGGGAAATCCCCGCACCCCCTCAGCTCAGCGAGTCAATCTGGACCGTGCAAGAGGCTTCACCTTCTTTTGAGATTGTCGGTCCTGGCAGCTCTCCCTCTGTTTATGAGTGAGTATGATTTTGATAGCTCATTTTTTGTAGTTTTAATTCTTTTCAAAGCTGATCCCTAATTATGCGTCTTGGATTCATTTTGCTTAAATAAAAGGTCTAAGAACGACTTGTGTGCAGTGGCCATACCTGAAAATTCATGAATAATATTTTTTTCTAGTTTAGTTTTGTATTCTGCATGCCTAGAGCTGTGATGACAACATTAAAAAGGCTTTCATCCCTCGAAACAGATTTTTAGTGTCAATTTTCTTTAAACATCGATTTTATTTGTTTATTTTATTTCCAGGATCGTCCGGACTCCTCATTTATATGGTCCTCTATTGGAGACTTTTCAATGGGAAAAGAAGTGAAGACATTACCACTAGCCACTGACTACCAATGATAAAATCCACAAATCTTATTTAAGAATAAAATTATAATTTAAAAATATGTCTGTCTTTTTACTGTAGATAAACTGTGCGTCTCTGTGTCTGACGGTAATCCGTACAACATGTTAACTGATATCCCAGAAATAAATAGATGTCAAAATTAAACGTTTTAACGATATTTCAGATAGACTTTCCAAAATTAATTTACATTCGGCGTTCACCCTCATCAGGTATTGCTGTTTTAGACCAAATTTCAAATATTTTCTTCGCTCATTCCTTTTATGGAAGCAGCCACATCTCTTGGACAAAATCGATCAAATTATTCGTTCCATTCTTACGTCCATCTTAAATGTGGCCCTGGATGACCGAGCATGGCTGCAAGCCACGCTACCCATTCGCTTTGGTGGGCTCGGCATCCGCAAAATTTCTAGTGTAAGCCTACCGGCGTTCCTGTCTTCGGTTCACAGCACTCGACAGTTAACCACACGAATTTTAACCTCATCGCTGGTTAACTGTGAGGTGCCGAGCTTGACTAATGCTGTGAACGCCTGGAAAGCGGCTTGCCCGAACACGGCGTTGCCCGAGAACCCATCTTCCCAAAGACAGTGGGATGAGCCGCTCTGCAGGTTGGTACGGCATAATCTCATTAATACGTCCACCAATACTGCTGAGCGTGCCCGCCTACTGGCTGTGGGTGAATGGGAGTCGGGCTACAGGCACTTTGCTGCAGGTGCAGAAAATCTCAAACGGCGCAAATATAACAACCTTATTGGGAGTTACATGTTTGACCCGTTTGGGGTTGAAACACTAGGGCCATGGGGTCCGAGTGCTCACCGAGCTTTTACGGCATATCAGCAAGCTGTTAGTCGACTCTTCACGTGACCAGAGGGCTGGGCTTTTCTTTGGCCAACGAATCAGCATTGCTATTCAACGTGGCAATGCTGCTAGCGTTCTGGGCACTTTTTCCATTGACAGCGATGTGGATGAATTTTTTGATGCTCAGTGAGTTGTTTGCATACGCATTTGTACATGTTAGGTAAAAGAAAAGAAAGAAAGAAAGAAAATACGTTTATTTACGGTAAACATGACGCAAAAAACAGAGAAACACAAAAAAAAAGAAAAACTGGGGGAAAAAATGCGTCACATCCACGCAAAACACATACACATATACACACACATCATCATATTATTATTAGTTTGTATATATATCTTTTAAGTTATTTCTATTAAATAAACAATTTATCCCAGAAATAAAATCATTGTTTGTTTGCATTATGCTAAGAAAATCATTAAATAAGTACCAACGATAAAATTAACGACAAAGCAATAACCTAACAGCGCAATTAAAACAACAACGCTCGACGTTCCGTAGGGTATCATTTTGGGACTCCTAACGCAATGAGTGTATAGAGAATTGAAGCGCCTTGTTTTATTCCTAGACATGATTGGTGTTGCCTTTTCCAACCGATTAAATTACTCGACTATTAGGGAGTATTAAAACTATTGGTTTGCTATTAATTTCGGCCTTTCCTTCCCCTCAACAACTGGCAACCAATCAATCATAATTTGTCTTTACGTCTTCCGCTGAAACACAGCATACAACTGCATAATTCAGCACCCATTACATTAAATCCGCTACCCGCGATAAAACCAGGTCAGTTGTCAAAAACGCACACACCAAAGCTAAGTCTTTAATAATCAATACTGATTTATTGCCCACTCAAGCAGTTTATCAAATAACCGTTCTGTAAAATTGTATTACTCAACTGGAATACAAATGACACGCGATGGGCGACCGACGCGCGACTGACTTTTTACGGGCACTAGATTTTTTATATTCATATATCCAGTATGCCAGTGGTACGTAATCCTAGTGGTTTGCTGTTTGAAATGTTGCTGCCTAAACTGCCTCGGAGACAGGTCAGGCAACTTGCAAAAGAAAAATCAAGATGTCTGCCGTCAAAACAATATGTCTGCTGGCGCTAAAACACGCAATCCTTCAAGAATTTTACCGTATCAATTGAATAAACAAACTTGATTTACATGCCATGTTCACGATCTAGAAAAGTTTTGCATTAGCCGAAGATGCGTTTAAATCCATAGACAAAAAAAAAAAACTCAAGATGTCCGCCGTCAAAACTGTTGAACTGTTGGCGCCAAAAGATGCAATCATTTAAGAATACTCAGCACATCAACATCAACCGTACTTCAACTGAGTAAACTAACTTGATTTGCATTTGCATGCCATGTTTACGATCTAGCACAGTTTTGCATTAGCCGAAGATGCGGTTAATGCCGTTGACATTGGTTTTCATATAATTGTTGGTTGTTTCATAATATTGTAATGTTTTCTGATTCGGTACAGGAAAGGATGTGATTGCAATCCTTAGTTTCTACTGTATCTGAGGTGAAGCAACCGTTGCTTTCAGCTGTTGCCGTTCAGCAAAAGTAAAACTTGTTTGCTGAATGAATATGTATGGAAATGTATTGACAAGGTAAGTTCGAGAATGACACCAATTTCAAGCACCAACGATCTCTAGGTGTAACTTTGGTGTAAGTTTAGTTTAAAATGAGGAACAAATTTTAGAAGTTACTTCTTTTGGCGCGTTAGGGAAAAATGATGACAGTAATTTTTTACGATGTGCGCGCACCGTCAAAAAAACCCGACACCCTGAAGTTAGCTATGTAGTTCATGAAGAATGAATGTTTTCCTTTTGTAAACTTTGTGACAGTTTGGTTTATTATCTTGTCACGCCAAGAAGTATAACTTCTTACGTGCGTACATAAGTACACACACACTTTTTTTTTGATAACAGTAAAGTAAGTTAAAGGGACTAGTCACTGAATCAAACAAAAGATCTAAGTTATCTTATTCGTTTCAGAGTAAATATGTACTCGAATCTTTCAATATATAGCCCATAATATAAGACCCAAAGATCCATGAATCTATGGGTAAGAATTATTTCCCTAAGAATTATTGATGTCTTTATTGGGATGAAAACTGAGGTATAACTATTATTGATTGTTTATCTATCCACGTAATACAAGTGTACATTGCTTGGTGTGTTCAAGGGATGTGCGGCGCGCGCATCCGACATGGTCTGATATCTCCCGCGCTGGCTTCGATTGTGTACAACATGTACCAACTACGCATGTTCACCGATTAGTTTTTACTCAAGTACCTAATATATTCAAATGGGGCGGCATCGAACAACTATTTAGCATTGTTAATTCGATGTTAATAATTTTCGGTGCAGTATAAAAGTGCACGCAATTTGCAGTAACCACAACAATCACAGTTTACAGTCCAATTCGGTAGTGTCGTAGCGAGCAGCAATAAACAAATAATATTTACGAAAATGTCTCGACTTACGGTAAGATGAGGCATCTCATGTTTTATAAATATTAAGAAAATAGTTTAATTAGCTGAAAAGTTAATAATGTTATTAAAAAGAGCAAAATTTAATAATATTTTATTAATAGAAGACTACCAATCACTAAAAGTAACTAATAACAGATTGTTATAATGAATGGGAATGGATATCAATTTAATTACCTAACATTATAGTGAAATGAAATATTAAAAATGAACATCTCTTTCAGATTCTATTTGTTATCGCTGTGGCGTACGAAGTCGTTGCATAGATGAAATCAAATGGATTTCACTTACCGTCTGGTAAGTGAAATCCATTTGATTTCATCTATGACCTAATAAATGTCTTATATGGACAAGTGCTAATAAAACTTTGTTTTATTTGATAGGTAAAGTAGCAGATTCACGTGCGGAGCAGTCGGGCATCGGGCCCGTGATCGCCGGTGGCTACGGCGGCTGGGGCGGGTACGGTGGGCTCGCGGGTGCAGGGTTGGCTGGTGGCGCCGGAATCATCGCCGGCCCAGCTGTCGTCGCCGGCGGCCCCGCCATCGGCTCAGGCATTGCACTCAACAACGCCGGTTCAGTAGGTGCCGCTCAGCTCAGCGCCATCCAGAACGCACAGGCCGTGCAGGCCGCTCAGATCGCCAATTCGGCCGCTGCTGCCATCCAGGGTGCCCGCGTCACCGAGGCTGCCGCCCGCGCCGGACAGGCGCATGCCATCAACAACGCCGCCGCTCTGGACGCCGCACGTGTAGCCAACGTACAACGTGCTCAGGCTGCCGCCTGGGAGAACGCCAGAGCCATTGAGGCCGCCAGACGCGCCGGTGCCGCCAGCGCACTTGAAGCAGCACGCGCTGCCGAAGCCGAACGTTTAGCCAACGCTGCCCGCGTCCAGGCTATCGCTATTGCGAACACTCGCGCCGTTGAGGCCGCTCGTATCGCTAACGCGGCTCGTGCTCAGGCCGCGGCGGTCGCCACCAGCGCGGCCCAGGCACAGGCGGTCGCTGACGCCGTCGCCAGGCAAGCTCACGACGGTGCCCTCCTGTTGGGCGGCGGTGGCGGACTCGTTGGTGGTGGCGCAGTGATCGCCGGGCCGGCCGTCGCTGTGGGCGGACTCGGTGGCTATGGACTCGGTTTAGGAGGCGTCGGCTACGCTGGAGGCTACGGTTACGGAGGGCTCGGAGGCCTCGGAGGCCTCGGCTACGGCGGCGGCAAGGTCCTCCACCACTAAAAGCAGTGAATCGACCCAGTGATCATACCCTATTGTCTTAGACAATTAACAGATAATATCTACATCCATTTCGCTTTCTTCCGTTGAAATGGTTAGCGGCAGATCTTACGAGATTTTGGACTGATCAAAGTTATGTAAATATTTAAAAATTGGCAATTATGTCTGTCTTATAATTAAATGTTAGCAAACACCGATTATAATTATGTATTTCTTTTATTTATGGTCCATGAGCTCGTGGCTTACCGGGGTTGGTCCGTGGATGGGGATCATCTTTACATACCGAGACTGCTCCGTGCTTCGGATCCCGGCTGTCAATCGTGGATTCTTGACAGTCGTTACGGGTCGTCAGAAGCCCGAAAGTCTGACATTCAGTCTTACCAAGGGGTATCGCATTACGCAGTAACTGGGTTGTGGAGGTCAGATAGGCAGTCGCTCCATGTAAAATACTGGTATTTAGCTGCATCCGGTTAGACTGGAAGCCGACCCCAAGATGGTTGGGAAAAGGCTAGGCAGATACTTTCTATCCTGCCTATCAGTGTTGAACAAATTGAATTCAAAGTATTGTAGTCACAAGCTTTCTAGCAATTATGAATCATATAGACACCTCAAGAAAAAAAAAATCATAGCTTGACTTGGTAATTCGTAGACCTTTCCGTGGGTACCTAGCTAGCTTTCACACGCAACATTAGGTATTCTAAGGCTATTTGAACGCCCAGTACTTACTGCCAATTAAAACTGTTAATATATTCGTGTATTGATAGGAACCATATTATAGGGACCTGGAGCAGCTTCTCTTAGTGCTAGGTCCCTGGAGGTTCCCTTCACGTTCCTGGGGGTTTGTCTCACTCGCTGGCGGTGTGAGAGTGTGGTGTACAAGAGTGACTGCCTATGTGTGTTGTGTTATATAGAAAAGAGAGACGGCGCACTATTACGTTATATTAAATAACAAAAACAATACAAGTGCTCTCTTCGGACGAGCTACTAGAAGTCTCATTAAAACAAAAGTCTTCCTTATTCTTCTTAATTTTCAATCGGCGTTCCAAACTTCCAACGTGCCAGTCTCCACCATAAGGTCGCCAACATAAGGTCATCACATGAGCTACGCCCCTACGAATAGAAGCGCAAACGCTAGTAAGTCTTCTATTCAATTAAATATTTGAAAAGCCGATTGAGACCTACCTAACCCTATCCAGTTTTTCCCTGCCTGGATAGCCATACTGCACCCCGAGTGATGTGGTCAACTTTCTTTTTATTAATTTGAGCCATTCGGCACACCACATATCCTGGCAATGCACATGGCTTCAGTGAGGCAAAACCTCACTAAAAGCCACACTGCTCTGCTAAATTTTCTGACCTAAGATGCTCTAGTTAGCATCTACCCAGAAGGGGTTTACAAAAATAAAATTCAGAACTGTAATAATTTTAACTCCATTGGACGCTTATGAAGACCAGGAGAAAAAACGACCACTGTTCTGAACACCTACTCACTGTTCCTGAACTTCCCCCAGAGTGCTCCATAAATATAACTTGAAGTATACTCTCTAAATGAATAATACATAAAAATTGTCATGGGCTCGGTCACACCATACAGAATCAACTCGATCTCACTTTGCGAAGGCATTATACCCCATAAACAAAGCTGGTATAAACCGACAAAAAACCCGGACACGTCTTTCCCTAGGAGAGAGGATCGCAATCCCTCTGCCTCCTAACCGTAGTAACATCTTTATTAAAATCGCACTCTGGAGAAACTCATACCTATTTCTCACTAATAATCGCCTAACAAATTTAATTCCCTATTCATGGTATGTGGTCACATCTCCCATCAGTCTTCAGTCACGTCCGTGCAGCTCATCATATCGATTACATGAAACACACAAAAACACAACGATTAATATCACATAAAAAACAAAACAAATGAGAACCTCCTACTTTTGAAGTCGGTTAAAATTTAAACTTTTACTATATTGTCAATCGTACTAATGTTGACGTACCAGATATCTGACAATTATTTGTCATGTCAAATGACATCTGACATCACTGTCTATTCTCTAAAAATATTTTTAAAAATAAAATAATTTTCAACAAACAATTTATAAATTTTTTCTTAAATTTCCAACACTTATATTTATTTACAGAATATTGCTTTAATAAATAGTTTACAAGCAATTCTTGACCTCTTTCGCATATTTTTATTTTTATCGAAGAATTTGGGTCATCGTAATTACTACGTCCATACCTTATATTTATGGTCGAAAACTTGTTTGTCACGTTGCTATGACAATACACGTCAGCTAGAATAAATAACATTGATACAAAAATAATTTTATGTTTATCAAAGAAATGGAAATTATTCCTCTTCGTATAATACGGGAGGACACATATCTCCTCCTCCAGCACATTCTGTGAAAAACGCCGCTCCGCTTGCTGTGAAATGTTGTGATGTTGTGAAGTGATATTTATGATGCAGTTTTCATCCCGATAGATATCCGCTGGACCATCACCTATTCGAACAATAATAGCAGGATTTTGCATGACTTCCACTGGTACGCACAGCTCTTTGGACTCCACCGCCATTTCGAAGCTCTCCTGCTCACAAACATCAGCAGAAACATACTCAACCTGAACAAAAATATCGTCACAAGAACCATGTGTCTCCGACGGAACTTCCACCTCACAGCTTTCCATGCCGACGACATCAGCCGAAACAACTCCCAAACAAATAAAATTTTCATTCGACTCGTGCTCGCCAAATGTTTCTTTTACGACAATTATCTCTTGTTTCTCTGAAATATTATTACTAGGAATAATTGTAAATAACCGACCCGATTCTGCATCTTCATTATCATAGCTTCGGTCATCATCGCCTAGACCGCAGTCTTCATATTCCTGGACATCATTGACTAGGCCGGCATCAGCGCAGCTCTGGTCATCATCGTCCTCCTCCTTTGCTTTAATTGTTGAGCTAGAAAATAATATTATGTGATTATCTTCGCTCACATTATCCTCGGACTGTTCATCCGCCTCGGACACAACATCCGGCCTCTCAAGATTATAAAAACACTGATTGATTCTCTGCTTGCAAGACACACACTTGCATGGGAATTCTCTCCTAAGCTCCGCGCACAGCGTGTCAAATTCCATCTTATACTGGAACGTATATTTAAAAAAATAATGCGCAGCTCCTTTTAACCAGACACCAAGAATTAACGAATAATCGCTTTTTCGCCACCCCTTGGCAATGGCCATCGACACAAACTCGTCGATAAATTCTTCGAGGCACACCTCATACGTGTGTCCCGAAAAGTATCGCATTTTGCTCTATTTATATTATTTAACACTTATTAAAACAGAACCACTCAGCTTGGACTATACTCCTTTTATCCTGGTGGCTGTCACTGCATCAGTCCTCAGTTTGTCCACCGCACACCGTTACCGTTGCCGTCACTCTTACATACGGCGCTCGTTCCCGGCGCTCGCCGCCACTTATAGGGACCTGGAGCAGCTTCTCTTAGTGCTAGGTCCCTGGAGGTTCCCTTCACGTTCCTTGGGGTTTGTCTCACTCGCTGGCGGTGCGAGAGTGTGGTGTACAAGAGTGACAGCCTATGTGTGTTGTGTTATAAAGAAAAGAGAGACGGCGCACTATTACGTTATATTAAATAACAAAAACAATACAAGTGCTCTCTTCGGACGAGCTACTAGAAGTCTCATTAAAACAAAAGTCTTCCTTATTCTTCTTAATTTTCAATCGGCGTTCCAAACTTCCAACGTGCCAGTCTCCACCATAAGGTCGCCAACATAAGGTCGTCACAATATATTAATTTGTACAAAAACTAGTAAATTAATTACCATGATCTACCTAAATGGTAGCTATAGTACCTATAGGTTTATACTTATTATTTTTTGTTTTATTTCTAGTAATGAGTACCCACACTATCTACCTATAACATCTTTTAGCTTGCGACAAGAATCGGAACAAACGCGCGTCCCATCATGCTTTTTCAGTGCAAGTTCCTATGACAATATCACAAAATGTTTCCCAACAACAACCCCAGACAATATCACTGATGTACTAAATATCCTTGTAGAGGAATACTATATCTTTAACTCGATGCTAAATATAACTAGACGCTTTTAATAGCATTACCCGGCTACGCATGTTATTGCTTGTTAAATTGGTAGGCGTTGGCGTTGCATAAAACTGTCAAGTGTCAACTGCTTGTAGAGTCGGACATTGGATAACTCCAAACACATTAGGCTGGAATAGTAACTGTGCCAACTAGCTATGTGTTATGCCTTATGGCACTCATCGTATGAAAATGAATTACGGCTTTATTAGTTAAATTATTTAATTATGTCTAATAAAATAATTTAACCACCAATCTAACCGTGTTTGACACATGGGGATGGACACATGGGCACTGACCAAATCTCTCAGAGATAGGCTAGCCAACTGCCAAAGAATAAGAAACGAAGGGATAGATTAAGGCACACAGATCTCCGTTCCAAAACGAAACTCACTGACATTTTGACACAAGTAGAAAAATGACGTTAGACAGGCCACACGACGCGATACACTTAAGGAAAATGGCTCAAGGCAGTGACTGAATAGTATCCTAGAGATGGCAAAAGGAACCAAGGAAGACAGCTTATCAGATGGGAAGATGAAATTAAACAGACGGAAAGAAAAACAAAAGCAAAAGAAAAGGTCTGAACTGAGGAAAGTTGCGCGTGACAGACGAGTATGGAAGCGGTTAGAGGAGGCCTATGCTACAAGGCACACCGAAACTCGAGACCTTATAACCTAATTGTACGTATGTATTTAATTGTAAACAATTGTCCAGTTTTAGAATAAACGGCTAATTATTATTATTAAAAGTGCTAAGTGGATAGAATGGCTTGTTACATTATGTCTCCCTATGTACCAATACTGTACATAAAGTTTAAATAGATATCTATTTAAACTTTTGATGACAGCATTGGATGTCTATTGCTGTCATCAAAAACTGCTAAACGATTGGTCAGGTCAGTCTCTTTCTTTTTTTCTTCATTTTATTTATATTTTGGAATCGTTTCTTCGAGCCATTTATTTTGATACCCCACATGATAATGTCCCAAAAAATACGACCTGACAATCCTAATGGCGGCCATCACTTTATTTTTTCAAAATTCATATAGCCTACGTCACTTTGGCGGTCAAACTCAATCTAATGATATCTCATTTGTCGAAATCCATCCAGTTGTTTAGGCTACGGCGTAGGTATGCCAAAGAAATATACATACATACAAACTCTCGAAAAACATTACCCTCCTTCTGGGGCAGCCTGCAAAAAGGATGCATACCTTGCATACATGACATGTGATGTCACCGCCATTACGGCCTGGCCACAGCTTTTGGCGGCGGCGACGGCGACGGCGGCGGTGGCGGCAGCGGCGACGGGGACGATGGGGTACCACAGCTCGACTAGTTGCGACCGCGGCAGCGTCAGCGGTGGACGTATTTAGAACGTAACAAAATGTCGCTATCGAAACGTCGTATTACGCTGCGAGGTGTCGCGTAGCCGGCCGCGGAAACGTCGATACAGTACACCTTTCGACCAAAACTCTTCCTTTAAGAAGGTCATCAAGTGTTGAGTCGGAACGCGCACCACGTACGTCTTGAAATTGGTGTTATGGAGCGCCTCAAACTTCTCCACCCTCAAGGTCCAGTGGTCTTCACCCGCATGTACTCTACGATGTCCTCAGTCTTCGTAGAGTGACGCAAACGGGACACGTACAGCTGCGTCGTCAGTACTGCAGGACGTAGCAGCATGTTAGATCCTGCCGGCGCCGTCCCCTGTTAGTTGCAATAAGTAGGCTTCCTCTTCTTTCTCTCTACCTTGATGAAGCCGTCCTTATCGCAAGTGTTCTTCGTGGAACCTGCTGTTTGTAGTCCATCATAGCGCCTTTAGCAGAGCCCGATGCTGAGCGACTCTGTTTTTCCTCTTTATGTTTTTCTGCTTGTCTAATACCACGCGGGCGAAGCCGCTGCCAGAATCTAGTAGAACATAAAACAAACTGCTGAGGTATCGCATCACAGCAAGTTAGTTATTAGGTATTTGTAGAAACTTGCAGTTGCATTATCCAATTTTCAACAAAAACGGGATGTACATATCATTGACCTTACAATTGGTAGCACTGACCTCCACCCAACTGCAAATATTATAGTCCTCACTGCTGCGAGATAAAAGCGCTGTCGTTAAGGTGCTATTAGCTGCCAACGACCTTGAGTGGTTAGCTTGCGTGTTCTGCGCTGAGCTCACGTAACGCGTCGTATGCCCGGCACCCAGTAATAGGACTCGCCCATCAAGGATCGCTGTCCGAAATTAAACGCATTATTAATTTATTACACATAAAACAATAAGTATTAAACTAAAACACTGAGACTAAATTATAAATAATTAAATCTTTAAAATTATAAAGTTCTCATAGAAATACGCTTTATAGTTTTTGCGTGATTCTCAATTTTTAGATATAACTTTACAAATCAATAACACAATGCTAGAAAAATATAATTTCAAATATAGATCAAATTACGACGAAATAGTCAAGAGTAACATATATTTTTTTCAAAGAAATAAGACTAGTCGTTTAGACGTGATGTTCAATTAAAAACTATTAAAAGTCGTATAACTGCGCCTTAAATAGTTGGTTGGGGTGAGTGCACACTGCACATGCCGGGGATCATGGAAGTCGTATTTTAGCTCTCACGATCCCCGGTCCAAGTGTGGGGGAAAAAAAAAGTGTGGGAAGGAACACCGGAGGTAATCCACATTGGGTACTCGTTTAAATGGCACCTGAGTGAATGGCCCTTGTGGTATTCCACATACGGCACCTATTTATATTTTTCGCAGGTGCCATCATTGGAATAATTTATTATTTAATATTTTATTCCACGTTTGGCAGGTCTACGGATCTGTAGGTGTAGGGACGTCTAATTTTTTTTAAGATGTCAAAATTAAAGACACAATGGGGTGCCCAATGTGGAAATACCTCGAAAACCGGGGTGGTTTTTAGTCAGTAAGAGTCTGACAGACCCCTTCGCCTGCCCCAGGCGAAGGACATCCGTGAGGATTTCCCAACAGGATAACACAAAAAAAAGGGTGAGTGCACATCGAATGACGAATAGTACAACCGAACTGAAGGCGAGGTTGTTTTGGAACCGAGAAACTCTGCAATGACAATTGTCCAAGTAACAAATTATTGTGAGAAAGGCTTTTATTTTGTGCGCCTCGGTGGGGACTGCCCGGTGACTGGCCTGGTACAATAATAAACACCAGTGCGAAATACATAGCATTCATCATCTTCCTGCCCTTATCCCCCTAATAGCATTTATTGTGGGCATTCAGTTGGGCCACGTGCACTTCGTGGGTTGGCCAACTGTTAGATTTGGCCATCTAATAGAGGTAGGGCCTACATCAAAGGGCCCACAAAAAATGGCCAAAAAGGGGCCAACAACTGGGCCTGGGGGGGCCAACAACTGGGCCTGGGGGGGGCCAACAACTGGGCCTGGGGGGGGGGGCAACAACTGGGCCTGGGGGGGGCCATTGTAGATTTTTATTCCATTAGTTGTTTTGCATTGTGCGGCCTTCTTACACAATATTGACAGTTATCCTACAGTTGACAAATGGTTAGGGTTTGGTTAGGCTGGTTTCACAGCTGTCCGGGAGACCCGTACGGGCCGCCCGTACTGGCACCCGGAACGGAGACATACGTGAGGCGCTAGAACATTGTTTCACAGCGACGCGGAGCGGGTCGCATACGGACCAATCCGCGTCGCTGTGAAACGATGTTCCAGCGCCTACGTAAGTCTCCGTTCTGGGATCCCTTACAGGCGGCCCGTACGGGTCTCCCGGATAGCTGTGAAGCTAGCCTTAAGTGTAGTATTTTAGAATTACAGCTGTGGTACAAATATAATTAGAATTAAAAAATCATCATCATCAGCATTTTAATGTCCCCACTGCTAGAACACAGGCTTCCTCTCTGTGAGAGGGTGAGGACCGTAATCCACCACGCGGGCCCAATGCAGATTGATGGATGTCACATGTCTTCAAATTTTTGGTACTAGGACTTGCCAGTTTCCTCACGATGTTATCCTTCACAGTTTTGAGAGCAGTAGTGATGAAATAATTTACATAAAGTAAAGCGCCTGCCTGGGTTTGAACTCACAACCTACAACTTGTAAGTCGCGACAGTCACCACTGGGCCACCACTGTTCCAAAAAATATGTTAGGGTAATGCCATATGTGACTAACTCTATATTTGACACGATTTGAGTTTTATTTTGCATTGTTTTACGAATTCCACTATTTTTATAGTACTAATTTCAGTAATTTTGTATAAATATCCTTTAATTAAACCTCCGTGGTAATAAATGTGTACTTTATAACCCCGGTGGCTCTCATGTGTGCCGCTAGTTTTCCGCTAGTTTGCCTTGCCAAAAACCCGATTCACGCGTTTTAAACCGCTATTATCACTATTAGCCAAGGTCTTTAGACCTGTAACAAGGTTCATACACACGGAACCTGACCAAGTCTGTAGTTACACGATGGCCGCCTGTCAACGGGGACTGACATATGCTGAAACGTGACACGTCCCGGGCTTGAGAGGTTAAAAAAGTTAAGGTTTATTTAAACAAATGTAAATGTGACTGACACTTCATGCAAAATGAACTCGTGATGAAGTGTTTTTGAACTACAGATCTTTCTCGATGCATGTTTTATAACTAATTTGTAATAGTAGTCGTAATTTGTGTTTGTATTTGTACATGAAAAAAAATATTGGGATGTGTTGAAATGGAAAACCTTACATTCGTAAAAACTTTTTTATTAGAAAAATAAATTGTGGATGACACTAATACAGACCAAAACGTGACTGACTAACGTCACTTTGGATTTCAGAATAATCGTATTTTTAAATGAAACATTACGAATTCAATACAATCATAACATAGGAACTTTACAAAAATAAACATATAAATAAAAAAAAATGCTATTTTTGCGTTTAATTACAAAATGCAGAAAATTATACATTCATAGAAACTATTTTATTAGAAAAATAAATTGTGGTTGACACTAATACAGACCAAAACGTGACTGACAAACGTCACTTTGAATTTCAAAATAGTCGTATTTTTTAAATGAAACAGAAACGAATACAGCACAATCATAAGAATGACACTTTACAAAAATAAACTTACTCGTATAAAGAAAAAAATGCTATTTTTGCGTTTAATTACAAAATGCAGAAAATCATACATTCATAGAAACTTTTTTATTGAAAAAATAAATAGTGGCTGACACTAATACAGACCAAAACGTGACTAACGACACTTGTGAACATCAGAATGACTGGCCAAAATGACCGATCAGCTTTAAAATATTACTAAAATCTAATGCCTATTTGCTACTATTTGATACGTTTGTTTAAATAATTGGTACCTAATTAATAACTGAGAAAATGAATTCAAAAATTGGGCAGTCATTCTGATGTCAAGATGACTACCCACATTTAGAATCTCCACGTAAGGGCTCCAAAATTTCAATTCGCCTTTAAAAAATTAGTACCTATTTGACACTTAAACATATATTTTTTCTAGATTTTTAGGGCATCATTTAGTTCTACCTAATTTTGAGGACAATGAGTCATTTGTATGTTTGCCATTTGTTAATATGACGCTAAGTCATTAAAACCCGCGGGTGCAGTGTTTAATTTTACCTCCAAATTACCACCTCCTTAATTATAGATCAAACAGGTAAGATCAGTATCCTTAAAATCAGCATTTTCAATTTTACCAGTAGATATATTACGCGTGAAAGTGATTTCCTCGGCATTAAAATCATCAGTATAATTTTCTGATATACAATTATTATGATGTTCATTAATAAATGATGAATTAGTACCCGCATTATTACTAGTAACATTACTTTTATCGTTGATCCTTAATTTACCTCTTAATTCAGTTTTTATTGCATTTAGATGACGCCTCTTTGTTCTTGCAGATAGTCCAGAATATTGTCGTGTAGAGCTGCTGTTATTAGCTTCATCATATTCTTCTGTTATCTCTTCCGCCATCTCGATCTCTAGCAAATCTAAACCAGTTTGTTATGACACCTGTGATTCCAGCATCAGTTGCTGTCTCTGCCAACTTGTTTCTTCACACTGCAACTGTAAATATTACGAAGCAGTACTTTAGCATTTCATTTAGAATAACACAATCGATAAAGTAATAATAAACCACAAATAATATTACTGGGTAATACGATACCCCTTGATAAGACTGGTTGTCACTTTCGGGCTTCTGACGACCCGTAACGACTGTTAAAGATCCACGATTGATAGCCGGGACCAACAGCTTAACGTGCTTTCCGAGGCACGGAGGAGTCTCAGTATGTAAAGATGGTCACCCATCCATGAATCCCGGCAAACGTAGCTTAAACTGATGGATCGGCCCGTGCAGCTGTTATTACTTAAGCCACGAGCTTCTCCATAAATAAATGAATCTAATATGGTTACATAAATATATCTAATATTATCTGTAATTTTCATAGTCATAACTAAACTTATTATTTTATCCAGTCCAGTTGCATTGAATTGCCAGAGAGTTGGTGAAAACCCGTTCCAGATTTCTTCTGGTAATTGTGGCAGTTCCTTTGCCACCAACATAGGCCAAAACATTTATCGGCTCATAGTCAATAAGCAATCATAAATAAACGTAAAACAACGTATGTATACTCGTTTATCTATTAAATTTCATATAATAGTAGTATTATAACTACATAGTATATCATCAGTACGTCCAGTGGTCTTGCTTGCTTGTAAAGCTTGTATATTTCTATCAGAATATTGTACTTACCAATTGTTCTTTGTGTTCTTCATCTTCAAGCCAATTTTCTATTTATCTAATATCGTCAAGTGATTTTAATGGTATGTCTATATCTACCAGCAAAGTGGCTGCACTAGACACATGTGTTGAAGGAGAGTGATATTCTCAGTAAAATATCATTTTGAGTTTGCTTCAGGTCCTCCATTGCGGTTTGAATGTGTCCAAGACATTGGACAATGACATCTAAAATAATAATAATAATAAAGTAATACATTTCCTAGATAGAAGATTCCAAAACAATATAAAAAAGTGTGTGTGTACTTATGTACGCACGTAAGAAGTTATACTTCTTTGGCAAAACCAGATAAAAAACCAAACTGTTACAAAGTTTACAAAACGAAAACAATCATTCTTCATGAACCACAGACCATAGCTAACTTAACGGTGTCGGTTCTAGCTAACTTCAGGCTGTAGGTTTTTGTAACGGTGTGCGCGAGCATCGTAAAAATTTACTCTCATCATTTTGCCCTAACGTACCTAAAGAAGTATAACTTCAAAAACAGTATGCCTACTACTGTTTCTTTTGATAGATTTAAAGTAAAATAAATTCACAATTTTAAGAAAAACAATGATCCACCATCGTGGATTCTAAAATGAATGTCAGATTTGCAATCGGCACCCCCAAAAACCTATTACACGATACCCATATCGAATCTTTGAGAAAAAGTTGCATCCGCCATCTTGGATTTTAAAATGAATGTCTAATTCGCAATCAGCACCCCCAAAAACCTATTACACGATACCCATATCGTATTTTAGAGAGAAAGTTGCATCCGCCATCTTGGATTTTAAAATGAATGTCTAATTTGCAATCAGCAACCCCAAAAACCTATTACACGATACCCATATCGAATTTTTGAGAAAAAGTTGCATCCACCATCTTGGATTTTAAAATGAATGTCTAATTCACAATCAGCACCCCCAAAAACCTATTACACGATACCCATATCGAATTTTTGAGAAAAAGTGGCAGCCGCCATCTTTGATATAAAAATGAATGTCAGATTTGCAATCGGCAGCCCCAAAAACCTATTACACGATACCCATATCGAATGTTTGAGAAAAAGTTGCATCCGCCATCTTTGATTTCAAAATAAGTGTCAAATTTGTAATCGGCACTCCCAAAAACCTATTAAACGATACCCATATCGAATGTTTGAGTAAAAGTTGCATCCGCCATCTTTGATTTCAAAATAAGTGTCAGATTTGCAATCGGCACTCCCAAAAACCTATTACACGATACCCATATCGAATGTTTGAGAAAAAGTTGCATCCGCCATCTTTGATTTCAAAATAAGTGTCAGATTTGTAATCGGCACTCCCAAAAACCTATTAAACGATACCCATATCGAATGTTTGAGTAAAAGTTGCATCCGCCATCTTTGATTTCAAAATAAGTGTCAGATTTGCAATCGGCACTCCCAAAAACCTATTACACGATACCCATATCGAATGTTTGAGAAAAAGTGGCATCCGCCATCTTTGATTTTAAAATGACTGTCAGATTTGCAATCGGCGCCCCCGAAAACCTACACGATACCCATATCAATATTATATAATATAATCATATTATTATTATTATTATAACTTCAAAAATAAAAAGGCTGTGACCTACCCGTGTGCAAAATTTCATTCAAATCCCTTCAGCCGTTATTGTGTGATTGACAGGCAAACATACAAACATTCACATTTATAATATTAGTAGGATGTAGGATTGTCGTATTTTATATTAGGGGGTGACATAACCTACCAACACAAGCAATTTTTGCTAAAGAATCAACCTCAAAATTGCGGGTAAAAAATGGTCAAGTAATTGTCAGACTCAATCCCGGGCTGATAAGTTTTAAGTTTTTATATTTCTATGTATTGTAATAATTTTGTGAATACTTATTGTTACTGAAATAATAACTTAATTGTCTGATTAAATAAATAAATAATATTAAATATTATATGCATAGATTTTATTTATTTTGAGGTTGGTCCCATAGTAAAAGTTAGCTGACAAATATTTTGAAATCTTATATTTTCTTACAAGTGACAAACTTTGTTACTTACCAACATTAAAATCTTGTATAAGATTTGGTGATGAACTAGGTGTAGATGTACATACTTGTGGTAAAATTATTTTTGGCAGCAGATGGCCATCACTGTCAATTTGAAAAGGACGAACTTCCTTGTCCATTTTTCGGTTTCTACTCCTATAACGGTTGAAGCCAATTCCGATCTACTTTCAGCCTTTTTACATTTTTGTCTGACTTTAGAGTCGATCTGTAAAATAATCATTTATTATTAAGGTGTGCAGATACCGGGGCTGTTGTTGTCGTTGATGATACCCAGTAGGTGATTCATGGTCTGGACAGGGGCACCGCACTCACATTGGGTATCAGACCAGTCTATGAATTTTACCAAGTTGTATTTGCAGCGGCCTACCTAAATTTGCAACCCATTGAGTGATTTCCATATAGGCCACTGCAGTTCACGTCCAGGTGGCAGGTGTTCCCTGGGTTCTAAGAAGTCAGGAGCTGGGTGGTATTGGTCTTCCCATGGTTTTCAGGGGTGCATTAAAGGAGCCTTCCCGAGTGGTGTTAACTATATCGTTTTGCCATTCCAAACGCCCTGCACACCCTGGATGGCTAGCAGCTGGTAACGCAGAGTCTAGCTGATCATTCCTTTCACCACAATGGTAAATCCAAACAGCTCTCTTCAGAGCCATGTACAACAGCCCTTTTTAAGGTCACCTAACAATAACAACAACATCTCTGAGGGCACTCACCACAGTCTCTCCAAGTTGCATATTATGTTCATGTATTCAAATGATTTATTTACAATCTGTTTGCAGTAGCCTCAGAATACGAAGGTTTCAAACTCCGGGTTTTAGGAAAGCGGAACAGTTTTTCGTTTTGTTTGGCTGGTGAACAGTCACACTTAAACATTTCCTTCTATTTTTATCCATACCACAAAGGTTCAAAGCTTTTTGAACTCGTGTTACACAAAAAAATGCACTTTATACACACTAAACGGATATTAGTATCTATTAAGTATTTTTATATAGTTGGAACATTATTTCTAGTAAAAACTACCATTCCGAAAAAAAAAAATAACTGTCTCGTCTTGACGTCTGTCACTTTTTTGGCTTTTGTTCCTTGTGGAACAGACTACGGTCAGAGACCATGCTGCCTAGTCATCAGTTAGTTCGTTTTTTTTTTGTCTTTCTGATTTGTGTATATCTAGTGATTTAGATAATTTTTAGGCATATTTTATTATTATTAAATATTTTTCGCTGATATAAATAAGTGTTATTTAAATTAACACTTACAATAATTTACCGGCTATTGCCGATAAGTGAAACCAAACGTGAAACGACGCCATTTTAAAAGTGTTATCACATCACAGTGTTGCCAACTCAGTGGATTTTCCACTAGATGTGGTGGATTGTTGTTGTGCTTTAATTTATTTTCTAAAAAATAAAACAAAATTTGGAGGCCCGTAATTCGGAAACGGTGCATCGGAGGGCCATGCTTCTCAGACCTTAAATTAAATGGTTTCTATGGACAAGGTTAATAAAGTGCTATAATAAAAATGGCTGAAATCAGTTAAAAAAAAAAACTCCGAAAATTTGTCTAAATCCTTTGAAGAGTACTTGGATATATTTTTGCAATTTTTTTTTTTTCTTAATTCTTTATTGTACACAAAAATTTTACATATTACATATGGTTACACAATTCATGTACAAAGGCGAGCTTAACTCAATGTTGAGTTTTCTCCCAGCAAACCTTTGAGTGATAGAGAGAGATCACTGTTGAGGGTAGGATCCAGTGTACAATACTTATAAACCTACATAAATAATTCTAAATATATATTATACATATTAATACCAATATAATACTAATATTATGTCAATTTGAAAGGAAGTGCTTTTTTATTTTCTTCTTGAAGACATCTAGAGAAGGACTGTCGCGTAGGGAGTGTGAGAGAGAGTTCCAGAGACGCAATGCAGTAACAGAAAAGGAGCCATTATAGCGGCTGGAAGTGTGACGCGGAATATGAAGGAGAAGAGAATTGGCAGTGCGATAGGGTTTACCCCTCGGAACGAAGTACTCAAACCGTTCACGAAGGTATTGAGAAGAATTAGGATTATGCAGGATAGTATAGAGAAGAGATAGGATAAGGGTATCTCGGCGATGCCAAATTGGCAGCCACCTCAATCTGGTCCGAAACTTCGACACATGGTCGTACTTGCGGAGGCCAAAAATGAAAAGGATGCATAAGTTCTGCAGCCTCTCGAGTTTGTTAAGGAGTACCTCCGTTGCATCTAGAAAACAGACATCCGCATAGTCTATTAGCGGTAGGAGAAGAAATTGTGCAAGAGTGACCTTAGTGTGAAATGGAAGAATAATAAGAATTTTTGGAGACGTTTAAGAGACTGAAAAGAGTAGAAAACCCTCTTACTAACGTCAGCATTATGAACCTCCCAAGAGAAGTTAGTGTCTATATGGACGCCTAGGTTTTTAGCGCTTTTCGAGTACAATATGGGCACCGAATCATACACTACTGGCGGGCGAGACTGATGATCTAAAAGGCTGAGCATGTAGCTTGCGACTTAGTTGGGTTCAGTAAGAGTCCAAAGGATTTAGCCAACTTGTTGATATTTTCAAGGTCATCATTGATGGCATCCACAGCGCCAGCGAGTTAACCCATTCTAAAGTGAGGGTATAACTGCAAGTCGTCTGCATAGAGATGATAGTTAGAAGTAAAGACCTCAGTGATAGCGTTTATAAAAACTGAGAAAAGAAGAGGAGAGAGGACGCCACCCTAAGGTACAACCGCAGCCAAATTACACCATTCAGAGAAATCCTCATCAGACCGAACATACTGCGAGCGGCCTCGAAGATAAGATTTGAAACACTCAATTACTGGCGCAGAGACATTAAAGGAGGAAAGGATTCCTAAGAGAATGTCAAAGTAAACTGAATTAAAGGCACTGCTGAAGTCCAGTAAAACCAACACTGTCAAGCATTTGTTTTCCATAGCCAGTCTTATATCGTCAGTTATTTTGACAAGAGTTGTCACAGTGCTATGGCCAGGTCTGAAACCAGAGGTAAGGACTCAGCATGCCATTAGAGGATAGATAACAAGACAGTTGCTTCTGAACAACGCTCTCGAGAACTTTGGAAAGGATTGGGAGGATGGATATTGGACGGAACTGAGATGGAGAAGAGGGATTTGAAACTTTAGGAAGTGGTAAGACGTGAGCCTTCTTCTAAGCAGAAGGAAAAGTGTTAGTGAAAAGAGAAAAAATTACTATGTGAGTTACAACAGGAACTATTTCACTCAAAATAGGTAGGAACATTTGGAACTGAAGACCATAGTCACCTAACGCCTTAATGGAGATGGATTGAAAACATTTCTTAATATCTAGCTCAGTAATTGGGTGGAAAGTGAAAGAAGTATTTGCTGGTAAAGGCAGATTGGAAAGATCACTGAGAGTCGAAGATTTAACATCGATATCGAGTATAATTGGTGATGTAGAAAAGTGCGCATTAAGTGCATTGAGGTCCATTTTATCAGAAGAACTCTTGCTAGAGGCTTTGCCAATACCAATAGTCTTTAAAAATTGCTATACTTCTGTCGGGTTGAAGTTATCAATTGAGTTGTGAATGTGATGCCTTTTGGCATTCCTACACAAACAACTGCAGCGATTTCGCATCTTCTTATAAAGGTCCCAGTTTTCCTCAGTAGCCCGATTCCTGTATAAACGCTTGGCCTTATCACGTTTCGCCATCAGGTTTTTTATAGCTGGGGAAAGCCATGGTGCAGGAAGGTGTTTGACTCTTACATTTTTAAGGGGTGCATCATACAAATTCAATATAGTACTGCTGAAAACTGACACCATAGAGTCCATATTCTCGCCGGTGAACACAGAAGACCAGTCAATCCCACACGCATCAGCCTTCAAACGCTCAAAATCAACGTTTTTAAAACTGCGAAGAAAGAGAAATTTGGCCTTGCGTTGAGGAAGTCAAATTTTATAGGAAAGGTAAATGAGGTCATGGTAGCATTCTGTTACTTTTTTAGTCCACTTTCCTGTTGTTGATCTCATCATGTGACCAGTCCATTTCCATTTTAACTAAATACAAATAACAATAAAAATAAATAAATAATTTTAAAAAAAATTAAGTAATCTAACAATAAACAAGAAAAAAATAATTTCAGCACTCAAACCTCGATGCACTCGCCGGCTACATTAGTTTTATAATTAAAAGATAAAAAGCCTGTAGTCCAAACAAAATAAATACACGTTAGTATGTTTCCGAACGAAAACTTTGAGTAACACCGAACGGTGTTAAGTACGGATCCCTAATGGATATCGCCGAACTTGCACATTCCTACGTGTTTACGCCAACCGCATAGAGACTGCAGCGATGACGTCCGTTCAGCCACGAGCCGCCGACGCAGCAGGAACTCACGAGTAGCAATAAGTTATTTTTAAGTATATTATTGTCATTCCATATTCTTACATCGAATATGTTTCATCAACTTAATTGTAATAATTTCTTTTAAATTAAATTAGTATTAAAAACACTTTGGTTTTTTTTCGATCCATCGTCTGCAGTCTACGTAATTACGGTCTAAATGTCAAATGACAATAATAACATAAGTAAAAAATCAAATCAAAACAAAAAACTAAAAAAATTGAATGACCGACACATGAACGACATAAAACATAAAAATTATAAGTACCTAGTATATTATATACTCAGAAAAATGGAAGACCCGCAACGAAGACTCATCACTTTACTGTCTAGCAAATTCTCTTATCGGGCACTGGCTTCGAAGTTACGGCTGAGGGCTCAGCAACGGGAAACTGAGCCACAAGTTCTTGATATTCCGAAGCAAACTCAATCTTCCGTCGCGATTTTTCGGAAACCTGGATGATAATCTTCCCCTCAGACGTCCAACACTTATGTATTCCGAAGTACTTCCGAGCATTCATAAAAATATCGTGTCTGAGCTTAGTCAGGAACTCAGAAAGCGTTAAACCAGAGCTTTTCAGCTTGGTTGTTATTTCGCCACACCTCATTCCTTACGATGCGGCTTTCAAATCTAACTAAGAGGGGACGAGGTTTGCTGGTGTTGCTTCCAAGGCGGTGACAGGCTGTTATATCTTTAGAGGCGACGTTGGCCATTTCCAGACGCTCCGACAAAACCTTCAGGAAACCATTGCTTAGATCTGCTCCCTTGTCCTCACTCAGGCCATGCAACAGAAGAACCTTAGCACGGGTTGTCATTTCGTGCCTATCCAGCCAAACACAAGCAACTCCATCTGGGATTTCAGTGAACTCAATGTTTTCCAAACTAGGGTCTTCAACTCAGTGAAGTCCTTGGATAGGCTGGCAATAGTCTTATGTGAAGCTTCACCACTGGCATTCTTCAAGTCTTCCTCATATTGTGACATTCTTGAAGCAAATGTAGGAGACAGCTCCTCCACAGTGCTTGACGATTTGGAGTACAGGTCCATTTCAGCAAAGAGCAGTGCTTGCAGTGTAGAGAAGTGGTGTCAAGGAGATTTGATGAACTGACTGAGTGCACCAGAGGTTAATGTACTACTTTATTATGTTTCTTGCATTTAAAAGTTGTTTTTAATATTTTATTAAATTAATTATATGAGAGCTCAAAATTGTAACTGTATTATTTGGGACTACCCTCCAATTACTCAATTTTTTCTCAATAATTTCTCGAGATTTTTACATCATCTCATGGTTTTCGACTAGAGCAACAATTTCTTCCTTGAAAAGATTTTCATCCGAGCAACTATTTTGAAAATATGGAGCGTTTTGTAAAAAATAAAATAAAATTTGGAGGCCAATAACTCGGGAACGGTGCGTCGGAGGGCCATGCTTCTCAGAGCCTAAATGGTTTCTACGGACAAGGTTAATAAGGTGCTCCAATAAAACAGGCCGAAATCTGTTAAAAAAAATCTCTGAAAATTTTAATGATCCGGCCCGACACGAAGAATTTTGCAATCATTTTTTTTTTCTCAATAATTTCTCGAGTTTTTTACATTATCTCATGGTTTTCGAGTAGAGCAACAATTTCTTTCTTGAAAAGATTTTCATCCGAGCAACCATTTTGAAAATATGGATCGTTTTGTAAAAAATAAAATAAAATTTGGAGGCCCATAACTCGGGAACGGTGCGTCGGGGGGCCATCCTTCTCAGAGCCTAAATGGTTTCTATGGACAAGGTTAGTAAGGTGCTACAATAAAAAGGGCAGAAATCTATTAAAAAAAAATCTCTGAAAATTTTACTAAGTCCTTTGATGATCCGGCCCGACACTTAGAAGAATTTTGCAATAATTTTTTTTTCTTAATAATTTTTCGAGTTTTTTTCATTATCTCATGGTTTTCGAGTAGAGCAACAATTTCTTTCTTGAAAAGATTTTCATCCGAGCAACCATTTTGAAAATATGGAGTGTTTTGTAAAAACTTTGGCGTAATGTAATATTTAACTGCATTGGGCAGTCATTGGCCCAATGCAGTTGATATTTGTAGGGCCTACGTTATAAGCACTGCAAAAACGCCAACAGCTTTTAAGTAAAGGTAGGCAGTAGTAGCATTGGCCCAACGTTGGTAAATGGTTGGTATAATGATAATAATTTACTGCGTTGGGTCATTGTAAGTTTGATGTAGGGAATCTAACTAACTATATCCCAACGGATTCCCCACTGTTGGCCACTTGATGCCAACAGAAAATGCTACTAGGGCCCATGTTACTTGGGGTCGGCGCAACACGTTTTTTTCTTCTTTTCTGTCCTGTCAGCCGTCACGCTATCACTAACTCCCTTTTCTTTCATATCACTCTTCACACACACAATCCATCCATCCTTTCTTTGGCCTCCCTCTCCCTTTCCATCCATTCACATTTATATTCATAACTCTTTTAGTTACATGTGTTTCATCCCTCCTCTTTACATGTCCATACAAAGATAAGCGGTTCCCTTTCAACTTTTCTGTGACTGGCGCCACTTTTAAACTACCTCTAATGTACTCATTTCTCACTTTAACCATTCTCGTTACTCCACACATCCATCTCAACATTCTCATCTCCGCCACATGCAGTCTTTTTCACAGCCCAACATTCTGACCCATACAGTACGACAGGTCTAATCACGGACTTATAGATTTTCCCCTTTAACTGAAGGGGCATCCGTCGGTCGCAAGTTGTTCCAGTGACCTGTCGCCATTTCATCCATCCTGAGTTGATCCTGTGCATTACGTCTCGGTCTATATGCGATATACATAGCATTGCGAGTCTAAAAGCCGTAGGGAGTGGGAGCGGATTTTCGATATTTTCAAGAGTGTAGAAATAAAAAAAACTGGTCAAGAGCGAGTCGGACATTTCGCGCTAACGTGAAATGTTTTTAAATTTTCATCGTGAGACCTATATTCGTCAGAGATTAACACTGTGGTGTAGAATATTGCAGTTTTATGTCAGCGCCAGCTCTTGACCGATAGTGGAACTTATGTAATTGTTGTGGATGGAGTCTGAAAAAGTGTGCTATTTGAAGATATTGTTTTATTATTTCTGTAATCTTAACAGAAACTTCTATCACATAGAATAATTTCAGATTTTTCTCTATGCAAACTTCGGAGATAAGAAGGGGGGAACGGTATTTTTTTACATTTTTCATCAAAAGTCGAACACTATGTGGCCTAAAAAACAACGAAAAAATTTTTGAGAATGTGCAAACAGCGCTCTTTCATATATACCCCACATGCCCTAGTAGCCCCACTTCGAATTTTTAAGATCCCCTTTAAGTACCTGTTCCAAAAAAAAAGAGTTTTTATTATTTGCAAAATAGCTGGTCAAACGTCATCTAAAATATTCCAAAATTCAAGTTGATAGCATTAGTAGTTCTCAAGATATCCAGCTGTTACAGAAGGACAGACAGAGTCGCACCATAAGGGTTCCATTATGGTACGGAACCCTAAAAATTACTAAGGCGATATTTCATTTTGTTTGTTTTCTATGATAGTTGGGAAACTAATTTAATCACCTACTTGTGTCACCTACTTACTGTAAGTACGAACGTCCACACACATGCTCGTAACATTCAAATTTTGTTCTAATGAGTTTTCAATCCAGCGTGGAACTCGCAAAGCTTTTCGCTTATATGTGGCAAAGCTCTCTTCTCATGCAGAGAAGAAACGAGTGGATCCCCACGTTAGCCCTTTGTGTTTTTGAAACAGGTTTTTCACCATAAAAAAGCAGAGGCAATGAAGCTCGACAAGTCCCGGTGAAACGATTAAACTGTCTTGGGTCCCGCAACGAAATTAATTAGAAAAGAACAGCAGAGGAGTAAGAAAAAAACATGATTTAATAAATGAGGCACAAAACCATATTTTCAACTGATGTAAGCCCAGTTCCCAAGCATCACGGATTAAAGAGCGAAGAATCATAATATAGGGTTATTAACAATGTCCTTAAAAACTAAGTGTTAGTAAACAACACGATACGGTGACACGTGCAACTGACAGCAGCGAACTAAGTATATATGGACAGTCCACTCTGTCAGCAATCATTTTCAGAACCCTGTTGGGGCTGTCCCTGACTCGGGGCACCAGCGATGCTGCGCGCTTGCGCATAATTGTGTCAAAAAAATCTACACGCACCACCGCAAACATCCCTGATGCACATAAATACATTTGATTCCAATAATAAGTATGGCAAAACGCTTCAACGCACGGAAATTTGTTCTAGTTTCAACAAAGTTCGGGTAATAGACCACTCCAGACGTAAGCTGAATACTATCCAACATAATATTGCATTCAGTTTGCCAAAGAGTACACTCCCGTATGATATGATGTACGATTGCTCGTATTCGCAATCAGAGAAATTGGGCAAAATTGTGAGCCACCTCCAGCCATGTCTCACGAACAGATGGGAAGAATTGGTGGAGCTGTCGGCCTCTGATCGAACTTTTCCACCTGGATTGCCATTTGGATAAAAGGTTCTCCCAGACGTCAGTTTGTGGTTTAAGTAATGTAGAGATCTTTGCACGATCGCGTTGAGGTAAAAAGTTTAGATCCGTAGTCTTTCGTGCGGAATAGTACATTGCAGCACGTCGCTACACCTCAAGATCGACTGGAAGTATAACTGCAAGTACCGGTAAGGCTTTATTGCTAACCGTCTTATACGCTTTACACAGGAAAATCAAAGCTAAACGTTTGCTTTGAAGCAATTTACTTCGTACCGCTCCAATGGTGGCCCTATCAGCCCAAACAGGTGCCCCGTAGCACATACAACCGGGTTAGTAGCCCCATAGATCGTTTTAAACGTTAGAAATGATAGGCCCAAGTAGTATTGGATATCCTCTTCAAGGCATGAAAGTTCTTTTTACCTTTTTCACCTACTGTTTTTATGTGTCAAGGACTTTAAGGTTACCTTTCAAAATAAGTTGATGGGTTGTATGCAGTGCAAAGGTTAGACGGTTTCGATCACCCCACTGAGATATTAATCGAAGGGATGTGTCAGCAAAATTCTCAAGTCCAGCCCGTGTTCTTGACTGAATGATCAGCAGCCCATCGTCCGCATACCCGGTTAGTGAACAATCGCAAGGAAGCTGATTCGCGAGAAAATCATCGTGACCCAAATTCCATACATATGGGCCTAGCACTGAGCCCTGAGGACCTCCCATGGTTAGAGATTTCGACACTGAATGATGTCCAAGTTTGAGTTTCGCATAATCATTTATAATTACGTTTGTAGCAACCACGGGTTTTCATTTTGAGTAGTAGCATTGGCCATCATGCATTATCAAAAGCCCCAGAAATGTCCAAGAAAATCCCAACCACGTAATTATGTTGGGATGTATAACAATTTTACGGAAAAAGAGTGCTGCTTCAACAGTAGATTTTCCAATAGTGAGGTATTGGTTAATATGAAATTTAATTCCGTCCAGTAGCATACGTCCAAACAACGAACAATCATCCCTTTTTTTTGGAGGGTGGGAAATCATCAAAATAATGACTTCTCCCGCTCTGGGTGGAGTGGGAGTGCGTGACAGATTCTGACTAAAACCCACCCCTGTTCCTTCAGTTGCCTCTGCCAAGGGCCGCGGTAACTCTCTTTCAAATAACTAAAAATTCTAGATTTAAATTCATACACAGTAAAACATTGAGTAACAGAGTGGCTATTACAGAAGGACTATTCCTACACAGAGTCTTTACTCACTTACATCGCCTAAATCAAAGAATGCACACTTTCAAACATACATCCACACACATTTACCCCTATACGCACACAAACAATCGCACATGCACACACAATCGCACATGCACACACCATCACACATCACCACACATTTCCCCCACATTTCACATTTTACTCTTACACACAACTATTACTGCTGACAAGACGGATAAACCGTAGATCGACACTGTCCGCTTGTTGTATAAATAATGGTAATTTAATTTATTAGCCAACACTGTCTCTTAAAATACAGGTTAGCCTAGTTTAAGAGGCAGGGTTACTATAATTATGTACAGAAATTTTGCAACACACTGTAATGCCTACAAAAACCCTACTGGTGAGATATACCTACTTGTGTACATTTCTGTAATTATTGGTAAATAAACTTTATTTATTATTATTATTAAATTTATCCGCGACCCCCCGGCATCATCCCGAAATCTAAATTCATCGCCATTATTAATAACACCGCCTATTGTTATAACCTGTTTATTCTTAAGCTCCTATTGTAATTTGTTATAGTGTACAATAAAGAATTCTTTAAACGTATAAGAAGTAGAAAAGAAGAGTGTCTTATGAACCACAACAAAAATAAACAAATGAAATGCTCTTTACCTACATTAAGCCAATCGGCATTAAAAACCAATACGGTAAATTAGACTTATTATTATGGACAACTCGCACTTGATCAAAAAATAATTAAGTAGGTAGTAATTCTAATTTCATGTACAAGCTTAACGTTGTAAATGCATTTTTCCTGTTGCTATATTTTATGAATTTGGGATTTTTCATTCTGTTCCAAGAACATATATTTTTTTTAATGTGATAGCCTTAAGTCACATTGCGTGGCTATCAAAGGTGATAGATAACAGCTTAGTATTTAAAGTCTTGATAGTTACTTGGATCGTTAGTGGGTACGAGCGTTCGACTTCTTAAAGTCGTTTGTTTCTGGCATAAACTATGAAGTTACTTGTAAGTTTTTTTATACTAACTAGTGATCGCCCAGTGGTCAATATTCGACCGTAATTCATTTAAATTGTGTGTGTGTCAAACGCTTTGTAATGTGTGTAGTGTTTTTTTTATTATTACTAATGCATACTATATAAAAAAATTAGGTAAAACAGGACCCTTTTTTTTTTACTAAGTACCTATTACTAAGACTCCGCTGTCCGTCCGTCTGTCTGTCCGTCTGTCACCAGGCTGTATCTCATGAACCGTGATAGTTAGACAGTTGAAATTTTCACAGATGATGTATTAGGATGTGTAACAAATACTAAAAACAGAAAAAAAATATTTAAGGGGGCTCCCATACAACAAACGTGATTTTTTTGGCGTTTTTATAGGTAATGGTACGGAACCCTTCGCGCGCGTGTCAGACTAGCACTTGGCCGGTTTTTTCTTCTTGACGACCAAGCAGCAGTGGCAATGAATATGACGTAAGGAAAGTTAGTCAAATACACTCTGTGTTGTGGTTTTGTCAGAATTTAAGGTTTTTCCTTCTTTGGCAAATCATTTCAAAATGACTTCATTTAAATTTTTCGGTTTCTTTTTGAAGTTATACTTCTTTAGGCGCGTTATGAAAAAAATATGAGAGTAAAATTTTAAGATGCGCGCATCACTGTCACACAAAATTCACAGGTTGAAGTTAGCTAGAACCGATCCACCCTGAAGTTAACTATGGTCTGTGGTTCATGAAGAATGATTGTTTCCTTTTTGTAAACTTTGTGACAGTTTGGTTTTTTGTCTGTCTCACTTAGAATTGATGCCAAATGTCATGATTTCTGAAATACTTACATTTGGCATCAACTCTAACTGAAAGAGTTGTATTGATGTTTTTAATTATTATAATTCTATAAATACATACTTGCTACGCCACGAATCAAATTTTGACCAAGGTACAACCTGACACTGACCTGCAAATTGCAAAAAACGTAAGAAAATTTGAATTTCGCGAGCTACCCTGAAGCTTTCACCTTAAGGAAAACGCCAATCTGTTATTGCCTGACCCATTGATTGAACCCAGGAGTCCTAAGACTCCTACGCTCATTGGCGGCGCTTACAACCGCATTAGACTATGAGGTAAACATACGGAGAACATTAAAGCAACCCTGGTTCTTCCACCTTAAGTACAATCTCAGATCTATTGTAATCTCTTTAGTGGTTACTGAAAAAAAAAACCGGACAATTGCGAGACCGACTCGCACGCAAAGGGTTCCGAATGAATCACATATTTTTTAAATGGCATATAATAATAATAATTTATTAAGAAATTTTGACAACACAGGCCCAATTGTTAGTAAAAAACTTAATCTACGGGTTAGTTACTTAACCTACACAACAAATCACTTGACATAGACAAACACATTATGAGCGACAAGGTTGCCCTTGTCGCACCGGTACACTCACAAATTTTCTAAGCATTAGCTGTAACTGGGTTGTGGAGGTCAGATAGGCAGTCGCTCCATGTAAAATACTGGTATTCAGCTGCATCCGGTTAGACTGGAAGCCGACCCCAAGATAGTTGGGAAAAGGCTAGGCAGATGATGAAAACAAGTCAAAATCTTTTTATGACGTACTTTTACATGAACATAAAAATACTAATTAAAATTTAGATACTTAAGCATACAGCTATAATATTATTAGGCTTATCCGACGTTCACGGCTCAAGATCTACAGAAAATGTTATAGTTACAATTATAACATTTTCTAGTTTACGTTTTTTTGATTGAAGCTTTAGATTAAAAAGATTTTTCACACCACCTGTCGACAATGTCCAATTTACACATCATGCCATCTCAACGTAAAGTAAAACATTACTTCATAAGGAGTTAAAGTTGTATGAAACTCCCTAGGGAGTAAAGTGATTTTAATTTCCTTGAGCATAGACGCCGAGTTGCTAGCCTGTTGGTTTTCTATCGGTTAAATTTGGGGAGTGTGCGACGGCATTGCACAATTTGATTCCACCAAGCCCGTTCCATCATCGGACCACAAGACGTACGGCGATGAGCCACCAGTACATGGTGAACATCCCATCCACACGCACAAAATGTTTTGAGAACACATTCATTGTGCGTACCTACAGCTAGGGAGTGGAATTCCCTGCCGGAGTCTGTGTTTCCTGATAGCAACAACCTGGGAGTCTTTAAGTCAAGAGTAAATATTAGGTTACTTCTAGGCAAGTGTGCTCCATCTTCGACCACATCATCGCTTACCATCCCGTGAGATAGTGGTCAAACGCGTGCCTATCAACAATAAATAAAAGTAAAAAAAATTGGAACGTCAAATTCGTGGAAAACTAAGTAAAAAAATGCCCATAAGCAAAGACATTAAGGCACGAAACACACGGCGGGGCGGGCCAGGCCGGTCAATTTGACCGCGAACGATAGTGCAAAGGGAATCCTATACTACCAACGCACATAGAGAACAAAAAGACCGCGCCGCCACCGGTGCTCGGCGGGCACTGACTTTTAGACTCAATAGTTTCGGTGATAAGGGGGTATAGGAGATAGGGGGTCAGAGATAAGGAATGGTAAATTTTTGTTTATTTTCTTAAACAACTTTAAAATGATTTATTTTAAAATTATGAAAAAAAGTATTTGAGAAACTTTGAAAAACTTATTTTTTTTGATTTGCCCCCAAAAGGTATCATCTTTCTGCCCTTATCCCATGTTTCATTCCATTCTGTCCTGTCAGCCGTCACGCTATCACTAACTCCCTTTTCTTTCATATCACTCCTCACACTATCGATCTATCCTTTCTTTGGCCTCCCTTTCCCTCTCCATCCATCCACATTCACTGGCACATTGACTGGCCTGTTGGTCTAGTGGTTAGTGACCCTGACTGCTATGCCGGAGGTCGTGGGTTCGATTCCCACCCAGGACAAATGTTTGTGTAATGAGCACGATCATTTGTTCTGTGTCTGGGTGTAATTTATCTATAATATGTATGTATTTAGAAATATATAAGTATGTTTATCAGTTGTCTAGTACCCATAACACAAGCTCTGCTTAGCTTGGGACTTGATGGCGTTGTGTGATAGTTGTGGAATATTATTATTATATTATATTATTATTATTCATATTCATAACTCTTTTAGTTACATACCGTTACCAAGATAAGCGGTTCCCTTTCAACTTTTCTGTGACTGCCGTCACTTTAAAACTTCCTCTAATGTACTCATTTCTCACTTTATCCATTCGCGTTACTCCACACATCCATCTCAGCATTCTCATCTCAGCCACATGCAATCTTTTTTCATCCGTATATTTCACAGCCCAACATTCTGATCCATACAGTACGACAGGTCTAATCACGGACTTATAGATTTTCACCTTTAAATTAGGGGCATCCGTCGGTTGCAAGTTGTTCCAGTGACCTGTCGCCATTTCATCCATCCTGAGTTGATTCTGTGCGTTACGTCTCGGTCTATATCGCCATCCCTCTGAACAAGCGACCCGAGGTATCGAAAGTCGGAGCAGATCGGTATAGGTGTTCCATTGAGAGCTACAGGTATAGGACTGGAGAGACCACCAAAATCGCAGAACAGATATTCTGTTTTGGTTCTGTTCAATTTCAGGCCACCACTCTCCAGTCTTAGCCACTGAAAAAAAAAAAAAAAAAAAAAAAAAAAAGTCTCGAATCTGCTCTGGACCTCTAAGCCGCTATCGGCAACCAGCACAATTTCATCAGCAAACAGCATGTAGCGACATCTATGACGCCGCACACGAACTAAAAAATAGCAAAAATTCTACATCGCGCAAGCAGAGTTCTCCGCGCGATTTGAACATATACAACAGTCCGAAATCAACCATTGGGCAGTTGCCCGGACCAGACAACGCCGTCTGGTCGGAGGATCCTCCCTTTTCAACGTTGGTTTGCGGGACTTTACACTCTGTTCCGCTCACCTCCACACTGGTGACCCCCGACCATGAACGTCAGCGCAGCCTTCGTGCAGCTACTTCAGCGTGACGTCATCATCATCGCTTCTTTCAAGCTCTTGAGCAACGAGTCATACAGCCAGCCAGTACCAACGGCTTCTACGGGTATCCTGACCACCAGCATGCAGCGGATGCGCATTCCTGGTCAGCATCCTCAGCCTCTTTCATCACCATCAACCTCATCAGCGATCTTGGCGCAGGGAAAAGCACCTTCGGCCGGTCGAAGAACCTCTCCTGGTCGACGCCATCAGTCAAGCCACTACGTCGCACAGCACCGCTCCGACCCACTGGAGCCTGCAGCATCATCCCGACTCACTGGGACATCATCACCCCGACTCACTGGGGCATCATCCCGACTCACTGGGACATCATCACCCCGACTCACTGGGGCATCATCCCGACTCACTGGGACATCATCACCCCGACTCACTGGGGCATCATCCCGACTCACTGGGATAGCAACACCCCGACTCACTGGGGCATCACCGCAGACAGTTCCGACTCACCGTGAACTATGCGGCTCTTCCGGTTCCGACTCACTGGAACCAACCTTCCACTGGCCCGGCAAGCATCACAAGATGTATGGACGACTCATCAAGAACCATCGATCTCCGATCTCCGGAGGGGAGTGATGTAGCGACATCTATGACGCCGCACACGAACTAAAAAATAGCAAAAATTCTACATCGCGCAAGCAGAGTTCTCCGTGCGATTTGAACATATACAACAGCCCGAAATCAACCATTGGGCAGTTGCCCGGACCAGACACAACACCCGTCTGGTCGGAGGATCCTCCCTTTTCAATGGAGGTTGTGGAACTTTACACCCTGTTCCGCATACCTCCACAAGCATACACCAGGGCGCCTCTTCCTGGATTTCCGACGTCAGAGCGTCCATTATCATCAGGAAGAGGTAAGGGGTGAGGGCCGACCCCTGGTGCAAACCGACTGCTACACCGCCCTCTGCAGACCGGACTTGGGTACTGCATCGACTGTACATCGCTCGGATCAACTGCACATACTTCTCAGAGTCACCTTTCTCATTAAGGGCCCACCACAAAACCTTTCGAGGCACCCGGTCATATGCCTTTTCGAGGTCAACGAACACCATGTGCAAGTTTTTATGCACAGCTCTGTATTTTTCGCACAGCTGGCGGTTAGCGAAAATGGTAACCGTTGTACCGCGACCAGGCATAAAACCGAACTGGTTTTGGGAGATTTCACTCTCTTCTCTCAGCCGCTTTTCAATAACTTTTTCCCATGCTTTCATACTATGTGACATTGGCTTTATTCCTCTATAGTTTTTGCACTCCAACACATTACCTTTGTTCTTGAAGATGGGCACCAACGAACTGTTGCACCATTCATCAGTTATGGCTTCTTCCAGCAATAACTTATTGAAGAACAAAGCTAACCACGTCCATCCATCAACCCGTAATGACTTCCACACTTCAATTGGTATTCCGTCTGGACCAATTGCCTTACCATTCTTCATTTCATTCACTGCTATTCTCACTTCATCCACACTGACCATTCTCACTAACCCCTCCTTCGTTGGTTTATTCTCTACAACACAATAAATCTCTATAACAAAATATCTGGAGTGGATATTTTCCTCATTCAAAATAGCCCTTCTATCTATCCTTAATCATTTCATCCTCTGATAGAAGTATTCCAGCTTCATCCCTTACACATCTTATCCGACTAACATCATTCCCCTGTGACACTTACCCTTGAGGGGGGAGTTGCCAACAGGTAGTTAGGTAGAGGTTCGTAAATAAAAGTGGTTAATAGTATTGTACCTTATTATTTATTTGCCTATAATTCCGTGATCTCATGTCTCGATTGCAGAGGGTAATAGGGTAGCCTGAACCGTCTCCAGAGGTGATGATGGTTCTGTCTCAGCTCCCACCAGGCTTCCAAGTCCACTCTTTATGTGGTAGATAACTTGGCGTAGGGTAGCCGTAAATTTCACCAAACGTCTTCTCCGACGCTAGAACCACGATGTGGCGAGAGCGTTGCAAGGGTAGATTATAAATCCTGGAAGTTCAGACAGAAATGGAAGCGTAAGCAAGCTGACGATGCAGGTCTGGTAGGTCCAAAGGTCGCATTGTCCCAGATAGAAGGAATACAGCAAATTAACTAGTTTAGAAAGAATTTTAGAAACACCTTACAGTTAGTTCTTCTAATAAAATGCATGGAAACTTACCCTAGAGGGATTTCACGATGTTTTTAGCACAATTATTTAGGTACGGACAGAGCGAGCGAAAAGGCACAGTCACGGTGGTTTCCGAGCCTAACCAAATCGCCACTCCTCGACGACGCTCGGCAAGGGTCGTTTTAGCGATGCGCGGGCGGGCGCATAGAAGCGAGAACCCTTTGAGTTAATACGTCCTTGTAGGTTCCGTATAATATTATTTAATTAAAATGATTGATTAGTGTTAGGTTTTATTTAAAAGGATTTTAATAGGTTAAATAGTTGTTATTTTTTTATATTTGTGTAAAAATAATATAGTTTTATGTGTACATTTAAGTTTTTTATCACTATGGATTCTTATGCTAAACTCTTTTAAAGAAGAATGGCCAAATTTCTATAGGAGCTGGACTCGACTTTTATTTTTCATATTCCAAAATAAACTATACCTAGATTGGTTTGTTTTTATGTCGTGAACACTATCCCGTTTGAAAATTATTTCGAAATAGCCACGATTTTTTATAATAACGTCAACAATACTTTTGAGGTTAGAATCTACAACTACCTTCTACCCGACTGCGGCGTAGCTTATGAGTCCAGTTAGCGAGAAGGGTAATTAGCGATCTCGTTTCTATTAATTTAGATTTCTCTCAGAGAATTACCCAAAAAATAGGACTTGTAGCAAAGCGCACCAACTCTTTGTTTGTCCATCGATCATTCAATGAAAACTACACCTATATTGCTCTAACTTGCACAACGTATAGTGTAGACAACAAAGCTGGTATAACATCACACGTGAAGTGGTTCTTGAAAGACTTCCAAGCCTTTTTTGTGGTTTGACCACTTCGATTCTGGCTGAAGAGTTAGTCACTAGATACCTACTGCCTTTCAGTCTTCAATGCTCAAGTTGCGTAGATATTGACAAATTGAGTAATGGTTGTTAACAGGAGTCAATGAAGTATAATTGGTAGAGTACTTTAATGAAAGAAATAGGCTTGACAAAAACACTTTTTATTCATCATCCTCTCTTATCACTACACCATCGAGTAATGCTGCTGGCGCTGATATTGTCGTAGTATATTGTCCATACTTGAGAAATCCAGAAATGTATTAAAAGCGTCAATAAAAGAAAGCGCATATTCCACTTGTTCAGCCGTAAATGTTCTTAAACTATTTTTTGAATTGAACAACATATCCCAATCAGTACGTAATGTATGTTCTTCACAAATACGAACATTTATAGGCAAGTAATATTTGTGTTTGCTTAGAGTTGTTGCTCTTAGAGGGTCAGAAATTTTATGCAAATCTCTGTTTTGGCAACCAGAAAAACACAATGTGCTGCAGTATTAGCCGCTCGTCCATACTGCGATAAACTAATCACCCTGGGTACTTCGTCAGCTTGCTGGTCGGTGTCTCCAAACACCGACCCTTGGGGTTGAGGCTCTAGCTTCAGCTCTGGTTCCGGCTCTGGCTCAGGCTCAGGCTCTGGCTCCGGCTCTGCCTGCTGCTCAATATTTTGCTACATATTATGCATTGCAACTCTCTTTGAGTCTCAGCCAACAGGGATGACAAAAATGGTCTGATGAAGTTGCCTGAAACAACCATACAGCATTGTCTTATTATAAATCTTTGGGCTCATTATTTATTAAACATAAGGAAATAAAAACATTGTTACAAAACAATATTACATTGCAGTGATGAATTCACTATAACATAGGACAACAATAAAAAAAGATCATAATTACCTGCCGTGGGGTAATTCTATTTTCAAGTTCAATGTGTATTGCTTGTAGCAACTGAGATGTATTCTCTCTCACAATAAGGTCACGTTTACGGTTCCGCAGAGAACTTCCACAAAGTATGCAAACATGCATGTGGCCACGGGAAGATGAGGCATCAGGTTCATTACTTAATTCGGAGTTGACATGCTGCATTGCCAATTGTTTACAGGCATCACATAATATGTAGTCTTCTTCAGTGATCTAAAATAAAAATTAGAGTTGTTATATGATGTATGATTGTGTGATGGTTTATGTTTGTATATGTACTAAAATGAGTAGGTATAAATACGTACTATTATCGAAGAATTCCTCTCGCAGATCTTACAAATTACTCTCGTATCAAGATTATAAACGAGATGGCTGCGAAGTGTATCAATGCGTATGTTACAATTAACACATAGCAATCGCAGGGCTAGTTGTGGCGTCTTCATGATTTCTCTCACAAATATCCAAGAAACCAAAAAGAAAAGAAATCAAAAGCACAGAACAATCGTCACAAGTGGTAGTTATCAGTCCGTAAAACAATGCCAAGGTCAAAACAACAGAAGGAAATCCAAAATAGCACAAGTGCTTATCACAATTCACAACAAGTAAATCGAATAGGATGCGAATACGAATGATTTCCGGCAAAGAGAATATAATTTCATTGCCGGGTGTCAATCAATGGCGCGGGTCGATGAACGATGACCACAGACAGATTAAGTAACTTGTCGATGACAAATGACGTTCCGTTGTACGCATTTGAACAAAACTACTTACTATACATCAACTTAAGTATTTTTTATGACAAGAATCCAATACATACGAGTAATATCAGCATATTCGTTGATTTGATGCCTTAACTAATTGAATAGAATTACAGTTAAAGCTTTTCAGAAAAACGTGAATAATTACAGTCTTTGAATACCAAGTCATTTCAAACGCGAAATGAATCGTCAAGAGGTGCATTCTGAAACTATTATTCTAAATAATTTAGAAAAAGTTACAAAAACAAAAAATTGGATAACTTTTTTTTGTGGCTACTTATTGGGATATTTGTTGTGTTTTCTATGACCTTAAAAAATAAGGGTATTTTTCATATAATTATATGGCGTATTAGGAGGCCATCGTTTCGTTGCCTGGTACGATTTGGCCATCCTTCTTTGTAACTTGCAAAGTGCAACGTTACACCCCCTAAATGTATATTCCGAATGAATTAATTTACATTACTCGCCCGTATTTGGCTCATAGTAATAGCCTCAACCTTATCGGGCTAGTAGATTCGGAGTGAATATGCTGTGACAGACGGACAGACAGACAGATAGCCGCACGAGTTCATAAAAGGGTTCCGTTTTTACATTCGAATGTTTGGAACCCTAAACAACTATATGTTTTGGTAATAATTTAAATAACTTTAATTTTCATAAATTCTAATACATATATTTTAATTAAAAAGCACACTGAAAACAATATTTTTTTCCTACAATTAGGTTTACAACCTATGCTATTGCATTTAAGCAAAATACTTTTACTTGGTTTGAACTAAATCATTTTGTTTCAGTTGTCCCTTTTCCTGACCGTGGTGATTTTTGATATAATCCACTGTAAGTACAAACCCGTACTTAAATGTTTATTGCATTTCAGTGCCTGATGGGATGCCATTCGGAAAAAAAACGAACTTCCATAAGAAATTGTATTCCCTATTTAAACTCGCTAAAGGATGATTTTTCAAAAATCTTTCCTCGGTGCTCAAAGTCTTAACTTATGTATACAAAATCTCTTGTGCACTATTTCACGCTTGTATAACTTACAAACCAAAGCGTAGGTTTTCGTGGATCTTGATTCCATCGTCCGATATCTGTCAGTGAATCATACAGATTATAAGATATAATAATACGGAAGACACAGACAAAAAACACAGATTTTTGACATTTGTGACATTAGAAAGTTGCATGTATGTATAGTTCTATTGTAAATTTCAGGCAGATTATATCATGAAGATGGCAGAGGAAGTTTCACTGAGCAGCGTACATCGTCCGAAAATGGTACCGGGCTGCTTCTCAGGGTGAATGGAGCCTCAGAACTTGGTTATAGAAATGGAGCCATAGTATTGGATTCCCAAAATGCCATTGGTCCAGACTACACAAGTCACAATGAAACCTTAAAACAGAACTTTACTCGACCAGCCGATGGAACACCTACACCTCTAGTGCAAACCACTCTATCACCGCCAGTGCAGATGAATCCAACACCTGCACCAGTGCAAACTAATCCATCATGGCCAACACAGTTCAATCCGTCATGGCCAACGCAGAGCAATCCATCATGGCCAACGCAGTACAATCCATCATGGCCAACTCAATACAATCCATCATGGCCAACGCAGTACAATCCATCATGGCCAGCGCAGTACAATCCATCATGGCCAATGCAAACCAATCCATCATGGCCAATGCAAACCAATCCATCATGGCCAATGCAAACAAATCCATCATGGCCAACGCAGACCAATCCGTCAGGGCCAATGCAGACCAATCCATCATGGCCAATGCAAACAAATCCATCATGGCCAACGCAGACCAATCCGTCATGGCCAACGCAGACCAATCCATCATGGCCAATGCAGAACAATCAAGGTCCAATGCAGAACAATCCAGGGCCAAGGCAGAGCTATCCAGGGCCAATGCAGTACAATCCAGGGCCAACGCAGAACACTCAATGGTCAATGCCGAGCAACCCAACCGGTGGCTCAACGAATGTCACACCGACTGCCGACTGGTCACAGAAGTCTGACGCAGATCCCTATTAACTATGTGATTGTTGTCCAAACTCAGATACATAAATCTGAGTAGTGTTTTTTTACCATAATTTATATACAATGAAAATACAGTATAGAAAAACACTATTGCGTTTTACTTTACTAACTAAAATCATCTGTCTGTGTTATCATTTTGTTGTTACTTTAATAAAAGTACCCATTTAAAAGTTTTCATATCTGTTTATGTCTGATACAATAACCTTACTTACCACCAAGTAGGTAGTGCGTCAGACTGACGAAACATCTTCTAGGACTTTTTTTTAAACTGTTTAGACACTAGACGACTAGTAGACGTTTTGTTTTCTCGTCTGTTCTAATGTTATGCCCGAGGAATAATGAAAGGGCAGTTCGATGGCTATTGATAGCACCGTATGATGCTCCCTTGTGAAAAACATTCACTAGAAAGGCTATGACCGTAAAAAAAGCTTCAAAAGTATTAATATTATTTTAGATACAAAATTGCCACCAATATTTGTAGCAGCCCCCAGTGGCTGCTGTGAAGCGGGTGACGAGATCTGTAATTTGAATGCAAAAGGTCCTCATTAGGATCCAAGAAAACAATATCTGACACGAGCATTCTTTTCATCAATCGAAGCCAAGATTGGCCAGGCCAATAAGGGAAGACTAGGATGCCGGTGGCTGTCGTCAATGTTTTTTTTTTAGAAATTTTAGGGTTAAAGCAAACGATAGAAAAGCGTATAAAAAGTTGATTGCCAACTAACTGTAAAAGCGTCAGCTGTTGTTGAATCAGGGTACGGTTTCCATGAAATGTACTGGCTACATTAAGTATTGGTGCGGGAAGCGAATAGATCGATTTTGGTTCACCTAAAGTTTAAACTATCGTTTGGAAGGCCCAATCCAATAGTTCCCATTCTGTATCTACATTAATTTTCCGAGATCGTCATGTGTATTCATTTACGATGCAAATAGAAATATATTCCACTTCTCACACCACTGCCAAATTTTTTTGGTCAGTTCATTTAAATGTGGGGATCGAACTCCTCCCATACGGGTTTATATAGTTGATAGCAGTTGCATCCACGCGAAGTAATACGAAACGGTTAGAATGCAAGTTTGCAAAGCACTTCAAACCTAAAAAAATCCCTAGCAGTTCGAGGTAATTGCTGTGGAAAGATAATTTCTGATTTTTTCAGTCGCCGTTTGCTCGATTCCATTACGGACTGTCCCCCAGCCGGTCCTAGAAGTGTCAGCGTATAATAGATTTCTAAATCGAAATGTTCATCTCTTCTCAACGCGTTGTACCTTAAGTTGATGTTCCGTCTCCACTATTCTAGGTAAGATGACTTCCAACAGTCTTATTTTTGCTTCAGTCACCGTACCTTTGAAGGGCTAAATATTTCTCACGTTCAAGAGTTTTGGTGTATAACCAACCATATCTGTAAGCACAGCCATAACCATAACCACCGCCATCCCACCATAACCATATCGGGGTATCAGGGTGTTGGTGTTGGGTATACCATAACCTTATCTGTAACCATATCTGACTGTCTGTCTGTTCAGTACCTAAGTACTCCGATCAACTGTGATAGTTCCCTAATGGAACACTTAAGAAGAGGAGCAAACTTGACCAATTGCATAATCGCTGTTCTTTGTCGACTGCCAGGCCTAGTGACATATCGACGCTATTAATATAAAACCCGAAAACTTACTTCGAGGTTCAAGACAACTTTTTTCGTAATTAATGACAAAACATTTGAGCAATGTTATTGATTCATTAACGTTGTCACGACATTCATCGCAAGTATTAACAATGAAAAATATGTAATCGAGAAATATTACTGACCCCTGTGTCTTATGGTTAATAAACTCCGTCATTAACTTTGTGAAAACCCTAGGAGCAACAGATAAACCATAGGCATTGCGTTGAAACATACGGGATGTTTGATCAAACTGGAACCGTTAGTATTTACGATGTTCTTTGCAAATAGGGACTAAAAGGTATGCTTTCTTTAGGTCAATACTTGTCATGAAACCACCTTTAGGTAAAAGTCTAGCTGCAGTCCCTCATTTTAAAGTGAGCATTGGAAACAAACTTATATAAACCATTTAAATTTAAAATAAACCTTTTGCCTCCATTAGGTTTAGGAGTTAAGAATAATTTGGAAACGAAATCATTTTTGGATCTATGATATGGGGATGTAGACCCTAACTCTAATATTTTTTTGATAGCTTGTAACATTTATGCGGTTATTTCGCTCGGGGATACAGAATTAGGTATGGCTGATAGATGTTTCACTTTTTGTTTAGAAATGGAATGAAATATCCGAGCACGCTGTTTGCTCGGGGCAGATGGCTTTCTGTTGAGCTGCGCCTGTCTGGGGCTTGCGAGGTGCTGGGGCAGTCCTCCTTGGCCCTCCCCCCTCTGTTTGACAAGAAGCGATGAGGGCTTCTCCAGTTACCCAGTGGAGCGCGTCCGGTTCGATGTTGGCTGGTAGAAATAGAAGGTGTTTTGGGAATTATTCCTGATTTGCAAGCCATGTTTTTCAATCACTTTCGTGGGCTTTATCTTTTGCGAAAGTTTGCTTCCAATAATAAATTTTTTAACAAAAAATTTCACCGAATTTATAGAACTAAAAAGAAAAAAATAAACCTTTAAGTCTTGAGTATTGAGCTTATTTAGATAAAATATAAAATTTTATATAAACTAATTTTGAGTCGACTTCAAACAACAATCTGATTATTTATATATTTATCTAAATTTTATATGTACGTAGAAATGAAGAAGGCTCTACATAAGTAATTAAGCATTTTATTATTTGGCGCTGACTCAAAATTAGTTTATATTAGATATTCTAAGTAAATAAGCTCAATTCTTAAGAATTAACCTCCGTTGAGATTGGCTACCGTGATCGAAATTCAGTCAGTGAGACCATTTTGATATCGGTTCGATCGGGTGTAGGTACGTGTCATCGTACACAGTATACCACTTCATATTATGACTGTCCCTAAAATTCGGTCGGTGGGACCATTTTGATATCGGTTCGATCGGGTGTACGTGTCATCGTACACATACCACTGACTGACTGTCCCTAAAAATACCACGGTTTTCCCTATCAATAAACAATTGTGAACTTTGTCAGTGGTATTGCTAATATGTTACCGTATTCTTAATAAAACTGACGTCACAGGTTGTAGGTAACCAAAATCGTCCTGTTTAAATAGTCACCCTCGCAGGTTGTAACCATTAGTACGGGTTGGCGCTTCATCAGTTAGTGAAGTGAGTGTCATCAGTAACATACTGTCTCCAGTCATAATGAAGTTAATTGTAAGTGTTTTTTTATATTAATTATTTAATTAATATGGTCTGACTGTCGCACAGGCCATGTCCTTGGTCGTGGTGAGGGCCGCGTAGTACGCAAGGTCCCCAAACTATTCAAAAGTTTAGTTTTTGGGGTTCCGTACCCAAAGGGTAACCAACGGGACCCTATTACTAAGACTCCGTTGTCCGTCTGTCTGTCAGCGGGCTGTATCTCACGTTCCGTAATAGCTATACAGTTGAAATTTTCACAGAAAGTGTATTTCTGTTATACAAGTAAATACACGCTGTGTGAAAATTTCAATTGTCTACCTATTACAGATCATGAGATACAGCCCAAAATAAAAACTATAAAAACACGTTCCTTGAAACGTGTTTTTTTTGTTTATGTTTTCAGTTTATGGTACGGAACCCTTCGTGTTCGACTCACACTTGGCCGGTTTATTCTATAAAAAATATATATACGGTCGGATTGAGAACCTCCTCCTTTTTTTTCGTCGGTTAATAAGGCTAAGCTAAGTATCTAGCTTAGCTCGCATAGATGCCTGTCCGTCCGAGACATAGCTTAGAAACTGTTAGTTATAGAAAGCTGCAATTTTGCATGGGTACATAATATATATTAATCACACAAGAAAATTATGAAAAAGATTTTATTTATGGTAGCTCCCGTACCTACATATAAAGCGTGAGGTATCTTTGGATATGTCTTTCAAAATCATTGCGGAGAACGTGAAAATTATTTTTCGATTCAGTGATTCATTTGCGAAATATTAAAATTTTAAATTGATATTTTTTGGAGTCGAGCATCCCCCAACTAAAATCTAAATTATTGGCATGAAAAATCTGAAAAAAATCGTGATGGTAGTAAATATAACGAACTTTGAAGGAAAACTAAAAATAAATAAATAAAAGGACTTTGAATTTTTTTACAAAACACAAAATCCTTAGAAAAAAATACGTGAAGTTGTTACTTATTTGATATTAATTAAAACGGGTAGTAAACATGTAAAATTTTTGAAAAATATTTTTTTTTTTTCGTTTTTAATTTAAACGATATAATTATAACCGTGTGTGTTCCCCATAAGAACTTAAATAAATAACAGTCCACTTATAATAAGGTACAAAGTGCTTACATCTAAATAATAATATAAATTGTATAATAAAAACGTAAAATTTATAAATATATTCATAGTAATAAACATAAAGCCTCCTAAGTCTGCATGTTATAACGCGTGACTACGGAACCCTACACAGCGCGTGGCCCGCCACGCACTTGGCCGGTTTTACACTTGTGTACTTACAAAAAATGTAGCTGATCCATTCGATAACTTATATTTAGTTACAGCAGTATTTACAGCTCGTCTAACTAATGTAGCTAGGTATGTAAAGTGGTGTGGCATCTTTTTCCTTGCATTTACCAGTTCATATTAAGCAAGAATTCACAACAAGATATCAAGTAAAAAAAATTAAAACCCCGTTTAAAAGAAAGGCGAACATAATATTAGATCATCATTCTATACAGGGTGTAACGGAAAGGTGTCGTCATATTTTAAGAACTGCATCTGCCCACCAGTATGAACAACATTCTTCAAGAAAACCTTCCAAAAAAATGTTTATCTCCCATACAAATATTGATCAGCTGATGATAACTTTGTATGGAAAGTCCAATTTTTTTTTGAGAGTTTTATATTTTTTCTTAGAGAAAGTTGTTCATATCCATGGGCAGAACCGGTTCCTAAAATATGACCACACCTTTCCGTTACATTCTGTATAATTATGTAAGTTATTGAAGATTACCTGAGAAAGGACATAGGGATAGCGTCTTTTCAGTAAGTAAAAGTCACCCCAAAAACACAAAAGAGCTGATGAACTTGAAACGGCTGAACCGATTTTGATAAAACATGTCTAAGAACCGTCGTTAGAAAACCTAATTTCAAATAAAAAGAAACAACATTAAAATCGGTTCAATCGTTTAAAATATTGCACTTACAATAAGTAAGGGTAAAACACCGTAATAAGAACACGTTTAGAGGACTCCGTATATACTTGTATACTAATATTAGATAATTATGATTATGAGCAACTAAAACTTCTCTCATCGCGACTTCCAAGAAATAATTTACCAACTTCACATTTTTACAGGCAGGCGTTATCCTGAGTTTGACGGTTTTGGAGTTGTTCCACTGTGAGTATGATTTATGTACCTACTTGCTTCTTAAACTGTTTTATTTAGTAACTGGCATACATCTAATCTAATCTAATCTAATCTAATAACTTCAAACGAGCAATTTATATGTTATATATTCTGAATCTCGGAAACGGCTCCAACGATTTTCATGAACTTTATTTTTATTATGCAGGGGGTTTCCGGGGCGATAAATCGATCTAGCTAGGTTTCATTATTAGAAAACGTTTTATCCGTGTAAAAACCGAGCAAAGCTCGGTCATCCAGGTACTAATACGTAATAACAATAACATCTTACAAGTTGATTGGAATCAGGGAGTCCTGTGCTAGGTTACGATATAGTTCATAAATAAATCTAATAACTAGCTAAAACAGAGCTTCCTCTCAAGCAAGTAGAAGCAGTAGATATGCTTATTACATACGTACCTACTGATTTTTTATTAAAATAACAAAGTTTTGGTAGAGATCCTAATACGTCTGGTCCACTAATAATTAACTTCGATTCCTGGGTCAGACGCATTGTTAGGAATTTGATTGTTCCATTAGAAATTTCTTAGAACCAGCTAGCTAACTAGAGTCTAAAGTGTCCAGTTGATGGAAAAAGATTCCCCCCTTTGACATTAGGATTAAGAAAGAAAGAAAGAAAACTAATTTATTTGGCACACAATGTAGGTACAATAAAAATTAAAAAAATCAACTTACATAGATGATCTCATGGATATCCTGTCAGACTCTTAATAAAATTACGTTAGGCGTGGACACTCGGTCACGCCGACCCACTACGACCCATTACGGTCGTACACGGCCGTAATTCGTCTTGATAAGTCTTGTCTGTTTGGACACATGCCCAGACCAGGGTGACAGACTACCTAAGTCTATCACCCGCTGGCCACACCTTATGGCGGCCGAAGAGATTATCCGCGACAGAGGCGTAAAATACCCAATCCTAACGATTCGCCTCTAAACAATAAAGTCCTTGTATTATGTATTTAATGTATTTATGTTAATGTTATTGAATTTCAGGTGCACCATTGACTGGCAATAATGTTGGAAGTTACAAAGAAACTCACACTTCAAGCAGTTGGGGCTACAACGCGGGTGTCAATGGTGGTGTTGGTTTAGAAGGTGGATGGAAAGATGGACATGGAGCCCTAGGAATTCTCAAGAACATCGGTGTTAACATCGGAGGTCACAAGGAAAATGGCCAAAAGGATATTTACCACACTATCAGACCGGTACCCGCAGCCAACTAAGGCTCAGAAACTGGCACATGGAACATGTATGCTCCAAAATTTTCGCAACAGTTTGCTAAACAAAGTTCCCCAATGTCATAGCATGGCCCGCAGCCCATTCTACAAGACCCAGACTGGTCATAAGCTGCGGGCCACAGGTCGCTTACCAACCCACCTCATACGTCCAACATTGACCAGAATTCGCCTCGCCGTCCATTACAGAATTATTTGTCTTGAGTCACAGATAATGTAATACTAGCGATATAAGCAGTGATTAGAGAGAAGAGTACCTGTAGAGCCCGGAAACTCACTGGTGAGTTTCATTGACCGAAAACCGTTGAGCACTGAAACTCACCAGTGAGTTTTGCGATTCACTCGTTTATTACCTCTATTATTACCAAAACGCAATGTATTTTATGCTGTGGCAACATTTAAACGCTTGGCCATAGACATTATTGGTCGTCTCAGGTGCCCTCCGACACAAATATATGCTGTCATAACTGAGAAAAAATGTCAAACTGACACTTGAAATCCAGTTTGTCGTATGCGGGCGGGGCTTGACGGATGTTTACGTTTGACGAATGGCGAGCTTCGGAGGTTAAAAAACATGATGGTGTGCGATCTTAGAATTACACACACTTGTCTATAAAACGTGACCTTACCTGTAGGCGTGTCAAACAAAATTAGTTATAAACCACTAAACATACATATTCCTTGTCATTAAAATTCACTTTATCGAAAATAACTCGTTCTTATTTTTATTTTTCCCTTATTATGTGTACTTAGGTTATTTTGGTTACCAGATGAATATGGATACAATGTAACGTCATAATTAGGAAATGCATTTAATGAGAAAAGCAGAATCAATTAACATACCTACTGTTTTTTCAGACACTTTAACCTGGGCTGTTGAAATAATTATAATTCATTTTATTTTCAGAACATTACATTCCATTAATTGTTAGTAAAATAATACTTAGGTTAGTAAAATTATAATTTTTAAAAAAAAATATTATTTACAAATTGCTCCATCCTAAAACCATTATTGTACAGGACCCGTAGGGCATTGAAAGATATACGCGTATAACGGACCCACAGGCTGCAGGTATAAAATGTCTGGCAGTATGCCTTAAAAAGAGCAATTTTGACCTTCTTCGTGCACCGTGCATACCTGCGCGCCAGCATATTGCATCTCACTGCCAACGCCCTACGTTCCCGTTCAATATCCAAATCATCTGAAAGGTCCTCGGTGACCCAGTGCCCCAGGTACTTGAATTTGGTGACCCTGCTTATAGGCATTCCTCCAAGCCTGACCGCTGGCACGGTTTTTGGACTCTTATTACCCGCCTTGAATATAAGTAGTTCACTCTTCTTACAGTTATACTTGAGGCCATGTGACCCCGCGTACCTCTTACAGACCCCTATGAGGATGTTAAGAGCTCTGACAGATGGGCTCATAAGCACTATGTCATATAACTTACGTTGTTCATACAAATTCCATCTACTGAACAGCCGACACCAGCCCCACTGAGCCCACCTATCAGTCCATTGACGTCGACAGGTTGAGAGAGTCGCGGTGAAGTCAGGCCTCCCTGCCTCACCCCACACTCCAACCTAAACTCTGACGAAAATGAGCCCACCCACTTAACATGATTAATTTGGTTGCCGTACCAATACCTTAATATATTTATAATCCCACTATGTGTGCTGGTTTCCCCTCGGAGCTTATCCCACAACACGTTATAAGAAACCAGGTCAAATGCCCTCGACAGGTCCAAGAAACAACCATATATAGGCGTTTTCCTTGTAACGTAGTACTGGACAGTATGCTTGAGTCTCAGTACCGCACTTTCAGTCGATTGCCCAGCCCTAAAACCAAACTTGGCCTCGTGCAGATCAACATGCTCACTTAGGTGACTATCAAGCAAACCATCCAGCACCTTGCAATTACCGTAGCCAATGAGATGGGTCTGTAGTTGTTCCCGTCGGAGGCATCACCCATCTTATTTTTCATTGCTATGACAGTGGTCTTCATAAGCTTCTTGGGTAAATATGAATGGCCCATACACAAATTGAAAAACATGGCCAGCACTCTAGGTAAATGAACACCTGCAAACTGCAAGTGCTCGATGCTGAGGTCATCTTGTCCTGGAGACTTACCTCTAGTCATGTTCTCAATGATAAGGGTGACTTCTTTCGCCTTAAAACTGAATCGCTCACACTTTGCAACCTCAGCATCGAAAACCTGCTGCACAAATCCTAGAGGAGACACTTCCCAAAAATTATCCTTAAATAATTCGGCTATTTGACGTGGGTCATTCCTACCCCCAACACGCATAGGTAGACACGATCCAGCTTCCAGCTTTGTTGGTATGCTTCCAAAAACGCCTAAAATCCCTCTCTTTATGGTGTGATGCTAAGATATCCATTTTAACTTTATCCTCGTGGTCTTGACACCATTTCAACTTAGACTTAAAGCGCTTTCGAGTTTCACGCATTGTGTTATATATATATCACCAGACCCGGGTTTGCCATTAAGCTTCCAAGCCTCAAAGCTGTCTCGTACTTCTACATGAAACTTTCGTACATGCCTGTTCCTCCCAATAACATATTTCTGCTTTCTACTTTTCCCTACGCTATGACTCCCTCGCGCAGCTTCCGTCAAACAGCTAACAATACCACAGACAATACTATTATATAAATGATCAATAATAACATGATGTAAGTTATCACCACAAACATTATCAGCACACAGACTAAGTTCCACAGGAAAATCAATTTCCCTTAGTTTACTTTCACAAAGTTCCCTATACATTTTTATCTGTTGAGCATCCACTTGACTGTTTAAATTCCATTATATTGCACTTCACATGGTAATATTCCTAAATTACAATATACTTCAAGTGGGAAATGGTCCAACCAGTACACATCATAACATACCTTAATGTCAGTCACTCATTGCCAAGCTGCCTCCGTTGTCAGACAGTGATCAAGCCATCGCTTACAGTTAACATGACTTTCACTTATAAATCTGTGTGTCTAACAAAACGTCCTAACTTTATCACGTCCGCACAGAGCCAGCTTCGCTCCTCACAAAAGTTGGCTAATTCCATAAAAAACTCCCTTGGGTGAGCGTCAAAGTCCCCGAGAATTATAGCGGATTCAATATCACAACTCTCAATTACTGCATGTAAATGTTATTCACTAAGCACTTCCGTGAATTCTAATAAGTTATCCGTACTGTCTGTTGGCATATACACTGAAAACACTATCAGTCTCACGCTGCTGCACGGCACAACCGTAACGGAAGAGAACACACAACATAATATAACCCTAATAAATTAGATCTTTATTTGTAATAACCCTGCACATGTTTCCGAACACGAAGGCAGGAATTGGAAATTTCCTTTCAAGTTCATAGGTCAATGGAAAGTTAACAAAACCATCGGAACAAAATTTTGTGACAGACGACGGACAGACAGATGGACAGAGAGACAGACGGATAGACGGACATACGGACATAATGGAACCCTAAAAACCGGCCAATTGCGTGTCAGCCTTCGCACATTTAGGGTTTCGTACCAAATGTATTTATGACTACTTGTATGGCTTGGGGTCAACAAGATGCTTATACTGTGAAAATTTGAAGACTGCAGATTCAACCGTTTGGCTGTAAAACCTGTGAAATAAACGACGAACAGACAGACAGACGGACTCATGAGTGACAGCAATAGGGCTCCGTTTGGACCCTTCAGGTACGGAACCCTAAAAACCAGCCAAGTGCGTGTCGCGCCACGCGCGTGGTAGGGTTTTGTAGCCGCCCGTTATAACATGCGGACTTAGAAAGGGGGCTTTATGTTTATTACTATGAACATAACGCGCAAAGTGTTCCGAGGCACAGAACAATAAATTATCAATTAGACACAAAAAGTACGCTGTTTCGGCGGCGCTCACAAAGACAAAGTTAAATAAAAGCTTATAAAAAAAAAAAAAAGAACAGATTTAGAATATTATTTACTATTGTTACAAGTGCTTACAAGTAAGAGGGATGAAAATGAACAAGTATCTTTGCTACATACCATGAAGGTGTAAAATAATAACAATTTAAAACTAGAATTTAAGAATTGTGTTCCTAGGATCATTGTGGCAGCAGTGGGTCAAGTACGTAAACAGAGACAGCACCATATTGGACGGAAATAATAGAGCAATAGCTGCGACTCTTTCACATTAGAACAGTGCTCCGACATGTCCCTTTCTACGCTAGGCAGTGACCGCTCGGAGCTGCAATGTGTGTACGTTGCAGAAGTAAACTTATATTTTTGACAGTGCAAAAGTAAAAAAAAAACCTTTTTTGTGCGAGTCGGACTCGCACACAAAAGGTTCCGTACCATAAACTGAAAAAAAAATCCAAAAAATACACGTTTCTAGAAACGTGTTTTTTTAGGCTGTATCTCATGACTCCTAATAGGTGAAAATTTCAACTGTTTACCTATTACGGATCATGAGATACAGACGAAAAAAAAAAACTCCACTGTCCGTCTGTCAGCGGGCTGTATCTCATGATCCGTAATAGGTAGACAGTTGAAATTTTCACAGAATATGTATTTCTGTTGCCGCTATAACAACAAATAATAAAAATAAATTAAATCCCTACTATATTTTTTTGGCTTTTTTTGGTCGATCTTAAAAATTAAACAATACCTGGTTTAGTTGAGGAGTTGTTATGGTCACCTTCCGGTTTTATCATCAGACTGGGCACCACCACCACTAAATATAATATTGTTTATCAATACATATCCAATAAGCGGAAACTCGATGGTGATCCTATGACCATCTTCCTAATAAGTTTGTAAGTTTTATTATCTTTATTAGTTCCAGAAATAAGCAGCTGCAACCAACCGACAGACAGACCAACAAACAAAAATTTTTGAAAACAACCCTTAACTTATCTAAGTTAAGGGTTGTTTTCAAAAATTTTCACTTTTACTTGTCAAACTCTTCTTTAATAATCAAAATGAAAAGAAGTAAGAAAAAACAAATACTAAAAACTTGAACTTGTAATTAAGAATTTGTGTTTTCAACTTCGAATTCCATGATTAGAAACCGTAGGCCTCCTAAGAAATATATAAATATAGAATATAATATTGGTAGGTTAGGTTAGGCTTTCAATTATTTAAAAAAAATACTAACAATTAGTTTAATTTATATTTATCACAGAAAATGGGTTTTCTGTAGACATATCTGATAGGTATTGACTGGGATTGTCATCGAATGGGTTGACTGTCGAATAGTCTGACAAGTTCTCCGACAAACTCATAGCAGAATTAGTTAAAGGTGGGTTCGTGACGTTTTCCGAGGGTTTCTCTACTGGCTTGTCTAAGGGCTTCTCAACGGTCATATCCTGAGATTGGTGTTCAGGCCTCGTTTTAGGATTGGCCACGGTCACGGCTGTTGCCTGTGTTGGCATTTCCATTGGTTTCTCAACTGGCTTCTCTTCTGGTTTCTCTGTTAGCTTCTCTTCTGGTTTCGCTGTTAGCTTTTCTGTAGTCTTTTCTACAGTCATGTGTTGAGTTTTGTCGATAGGCACCTCTACAGGATTGGCTGCGGTCACTGCTACGGCCAGTGTTGACTTTTCGTTCGGCTTTTCAACCGGTTTCGTTAGTAGCGTATGTAAAGGCTTCTCTGTAGATTTATCTGCAAGTTTTTCTGTAGGCTTATGCGCAGACCACTTTGTTGTCTTCTGTACTGGTTTATTTATAGGCTTCACTACGGTAAAGAGCTTATCTTCGGTCTTGTCGATAGGTGTAGTGATTGGATTGAAATGCCTTGTACTGTAACGATAACCATACCCAGAGCTGTATGGGCTATGGTGGTGACCATACCCTAAACAGTGCCGGGAACTGTACCTAGAACCATGCCATGTACAGTGACGGCTGTCACGCCACGGATGAAACGTATTGTACACTGGTGGATACCCATGTCCACTCCTGCCATATGTGCCATATGGTGATCTGTAAGGTGAACGTTGTCTTGACGTTACATGTTGAAGATGATGATGATGCCTATGTCGGTTCCTCGTTCTAGTGTACGGTGCACCTGAAATCCATTAGGTTATTAATTACTTAGCTGATCATTTGTCGCTGATGCAACGTACATGATCAGAGCTTAAGGAACGTTCGCATTCGCAACTCTGTCGATGTTGTCTATCAAAAACGATTAAACCTAAGAATCATTTTCTCCTACACTTTGACAGATAAAGACTGCGATGCGAATACGATCGTCGTGAAAAAGTTATGGCAGTTGGGATTTTGTTCGTAATTTTATAATCATTTCCTACTACTTGTTCGTTCGTGGTTTAAAAGTTAAAAAATATTCTATACAGGGTGAGTCTTAGTTTCAGTGGTATTCTTACTGAGCGTGAATTTACTACTACTTAGTACCCAATATGAACAACTTTCACTAAAAGATAAACTAAAAAAAAAATAAGAAACAGCTGTTCAGTACATTTATTTACGCAAAACTCGACGAGATATAGGGACATACTGATTTTTTTCGTAATGTTATATTGTCAAAACTGAGAGTGAATAGGTATACAAAGAGGAATGCACAAAAATGCCTAAAATGGACAGAAACTACTCATAGTCCTTAATTCTGTTTACAATAAAATATGTATAGTCATATAATTCTTAAGTTTGTTTAACTAGGGTAAAAATATAACGATCACTAACATAATTTAACTTGATATCCGCCTTATATTTTTATTGGAGCTCGTGTTTATTTGACATGCGTTAATGTCATTCAGCCAAAGAGGAATCGTTAAATAATCCTTATCGAATTTTATTGAATGAACAATTATTATTAATTTAGTATAATTTGACCTGTATGTACCGTAAATCAAATTAATTATTTTGAAAATAGAAAACGTATTATAGGCTGTTTGAATCACATGTCCTTTGCTTTACTCACAGTTTGACATTACGGCATTTCTTGTTTACTTGTCATAGTTTTGCGTTATTGGGCGGATATCAAGTTAAATATTTTAGTGATCGTTATATTTTACCCTGGTTGAATAAACTTAAGAATTATTTCATTGTACATATTTTATTGTAAATAGAATTAAGGACTGTCAGTGGTTTCTGTTCATTTCAGGCATATTTTTGTATGGCTGATGGGCATTCCCCTTTCTACTTATTACTGGACTAAAAGGATTACAGAAAATTTAATAAACATATTACTTACAGTTGTATTCTTCTAAAACCACAACGATCAGGAACAAGCAGACCTGGAAAAATATAATGGTATTAACTGGTAGTCAAAATCACACAATTAAATTGGATGGAACAGTTGTAAAAAAATACTGAGGCTAACGCTATTTTGAACGTATGCTTAAGCTTACGAAACCTTACTCTGGGCTGTTTCTGAATTGAAGATTTGTAGATAAGAACGATAAATACTCAACTTAAAATTCTTTTTTCCGAAACTGGCCATTGGCACCAAAGTGTAAGCTTACGTCTAGTAATATAGTTATTTTACTAGTAATACAGTTATGAATCGCTTTCGTAAAACTATATTTATAACGATATTTACCTATATGCCTATGGATATAAATACGTAGGTATATCACTACTTTAACGATATCTCCCTGCGACATAAAGATACATCATACGCCTATGGACACATCATGTTAATATGTAATGTATTTTTATTTACCATGAGTCCATGTCACACCAAAAACATTTTAATGATAAATAAATGATAAATGATTTTATAAGTAGGTTTTAACAACACTTTTACACATCAACACTTTTTTTGGTCAGTTTTAGAAGATGCAGATTTAAGAAAATGCTGTACTTATTGAAGTAAAAAAAAAACTATTATGATAAGTCCATAGCAGTATTTTTTTTGACACACAACCTTACTGTTATAAAGTTCGCTTACGGAAACAATAACATCTCAGAAACACTTGAGTAGCCACAATTTTCTTACACTGCCTAGCCTTTTCCCAACTACTTTGGGGTCGGCTTCCAGTCTAACCGGATGCAGCTGAATACCAGTATTTTATGTAGAGCCGCAGCCTATCTGACCTCCATAATCCAGTTACTGGGTAATACGATATATACCCCTTGGTAAGACTGGTTGTCAGACTTTCGAGTTTCTGACGACCCGTAACGACTGTCAAAGATCCACGATTGACAGTCGGGGCCAATGGCTTAACGTGCTTTCCGAGGCACGGAGGAGTCTCGGTATGTAAAGATGGTCACCCATCCATGGACCAACCTCGGCAAGCGCAGCTTAACCTGATGGATCGACCCGTGCGGCTGTTACTTTAGCCAGAGTCTCCTCACAATCTTCTTACACATGAAAATAATTGCGAAAAAAGAACTTACGAATAAGAATAACTTCATCATTGCAACACAAAATAATGTAACTAGCACACTAAGTAGTTCAAAATACCTTCTCTTACTGAATGACGACTGATATTCGCAAATGTTTTATACAATTAATAGATAGTACAATCTTCGCTGTGAACTTATGAACTCGTACAAAAACATAAATATTTATCTTCTTACTGGGAACTCACTGTTAACTAAAAATACCGTTGTAATCTCTTATTTGTATCACTAACTTTGTCCATTTTCGACTATGTACCTACGTAGTATTTTTTTTTGGGAAATACACATGTTATGACGTTTTTATAGTTTATTTTATCTGAAGTAATTCTCGGTAGCTAGTAGATAGTACATAAACACATATACAGTAAATTAACATTTACATAATAAATAGTGTGTTCCGGTTTAAAGGTTTTGGGGTGCCGTAGTCACTAAAGGCACATGTGGTTCCTGCGTAGACCACACACATGCGCAGCTTCTGGTGGTGGAACTGTGGTAACCACAAAAAAGGTTTTTTTTTAATTTCTCTCTGATAATAAATCCATCATAATCTTCAAAATCCATGGTCAATGACATTAGTATGAGCCCACCTTAGAATTAAGTAGTTTAACTCCCCACGCGAAAAGAAGTTTCCATTTTTTTCGTTTAAGAATTGCGTTATTAAACCGAAGATGGGTTATGAATGATATTTTATTTGTGTGTGTGTAGATTCACGTGCACATTGGTGCGTCAGATATTTTCTGTGACACCGAGCGCTCCGAATTACGCAAACCGAAAAAACAGACCAAGTGCGAGTCGGACTCGCGCACGAAGGGATCCGTACCATTATTTATAATAAAACTTTTTTACAAAAAAAATAGAACTGCTGCTATCATATCCTAGATATCCATTGTTAACACAATTTAATGGAGAAAAACAACTAAAAAGTGAAAAATAAAAAACTTTTTTACAAAAAAATAGAACCGACTTCCAAAAAAGTGTAAAATAACTTTAATTTCGGAAGTCGGTGTCAAAAAACGAAGACACAAAACAGGAACACCGACTTCCGAAATTAAAGTTATTTTGCACTTTTTTGGAAGTCGGTTCTATTTTTTTTGAAGAGTTCCGTTGTCTGTCTCCGAAATACATCATCAGATCTTCATGAAAATTAAATGGGACCATTTCGGAACAAACTCCTTTCGAACAAAAAAAGAATTTTGGAAATCCGTCCATAAATGACGGAGTTATGCCCGAACATACATAAAAAAAAAAAAAAAAAAAAATACAAACATCCGAATTAATAACCTCCTCCTTTTGGAAGTTGGTTAAAAAAAGCAAAAAAATCATGTCTGTTGTATGGAAGCCCCCTTAAATATTTATTATATTCGGTTTTTTAAGATTGTTGTTATAGCGGCAATAGATATACGAGTACATTATCTGTGAAAATTTCAACTGTCTAACTATCACGGTTCTTGAAATATCTGCTCTGCAGCTCTGCCTGGTGACAGACAGACAGACTGACAGACGGACCCCTCAACCTCAACGGTCACCCTTGAATTTATTTAGGAATTATCCGTGGGCATGATGAAATTATTATGAATGAATGAATGAAGCTTAATGGCGGTCGATTTGCGGTCTGTAGTAGTTTAGGCCTGGGTTTTCGCAACCCCGTGTAAAGATGGCCCTGAGCCCAGATAAACCATTCTGATTTCAAGCAACGAAAAGCCAAAAAAGGTGCTTGGCGAAAACCCAATGATTATAAAATATAAGTAGGTATCAACCGTTCCACTATTTACTTAGTTTCGTAACAATTATACATCGTCATTTCGAAGGAATAACGTAAAGTGTAGCTATAGAAGAGGGCTATGGTCGAAGTTTCCTTGCTTGATAATATCCGCAAGAGATCCAAGGTTACCGACATACCCCGAAGAATCGCCAAAGTAAAGTGGCAGTGGGCAGGGCTCATTGCTTGCAGAGCAGATGATTGACCCTCACCAGGCCATCGGTACAAGATGGACCGATGGCCTGGTGAGGGTCACGGGTAGCCGATGGATCTGACACGCATAGGACCGGTCGTTGTGGCGACACTTGGGGAGGCCTATGTGCAGCTGTGGACGTCTTTCAGCTGAAATGGTGATGATGTTGATGATGGTACCTGTAGGTAATCAACCTCAAAAAATATTCACTACGGTTGGCCCTATGTAGGTACTCGTACCTAATCATTTTTACAGGCTTCTCAAACGACATCAATAAAATTAAAACAAAACAATATCCATAGTTTCGGACTAATTTATTAAACTACACACTTATAGAGAAGCCTGAAATGCTGAAAGGATCATTACGTTTACCTTATCAGCCAGCTTCCGAACACTTCCATCGGCAAAAATGACGACCTTCCATGTAAACTTTCCCACTATTGTTTAGCTCTGGGGGATGCATTCCTCTCAGGTACCACCATGACACTGGTGTCACGGTAACAATAGATTTTCTATTGTGTCTGTTTTTCCGGTACTTGACAAATAAAAAAAACTGTCGCTCACCATCTTCACCACCACCACCACCACCACCACCACCCGTCACCACCACCCGTCACCACCATCACCCGGGTCCCGGTGGTGTCTCACCATCTTTATGTAAGGAGCTCTAACAAGCTTCTAGATGGGGCTTTTGGCGGACTTTTTTCAAGTGAAGTTCAGTGGCTGTTTTAATTATTCGTAAGTTGATTCCTAGTAGATATTGTGAAGTAAAATTGTTGTAGATTGTGTCTCGGTAAAATGAAGATATGAGAATTTTGTTGTAGTATTGACTACCTCAGCGAAGCTTGCCGAGAAGGCTGACTCGTTGCATTTGCTGTCAAATAATGCAAAAACGTTAAAATGTTTACATTCACATTTTAATGGAAAACAAATTGACTGTATAAAAAAAACTTTTTTACGAAAAAATAGAACAGACTTCCAAAAAAGTGCAAAATAACTTTAATTTTGGCAGTTGGTGTTTCTGGTTTTTTGTCTTCGTTTTTTGACACCGACTTCCGAAATTAAAGTTATTTTGCACTTTTTTTGGCAGTCGGTTCTATTTTTTTGTAAAAAAGTTTTGTTTTTCATTTTTTAGTTGTGGTCTCCCATTAAATTGTGTTAACACTACATAGACATACGATCGCAGCAATCGCAGTTGATTTGCTGTCATTTTTTGAAGAGTTCCGTTGTCTGTCTCCGAATACTATAAACTCATCATCAGATCTATATGAAATTTAAATGGGACCATTTCGGAATAAAGCCCTTTCGAACAAAAAAAGAATTTTGCAAATCCGCCTATATAATGACGGAGTTATGCCCGAACATACATAAAAAAAAAAACAAAAAAAAAATACAAACATCCGAATTGTTTACCTCCTCCTTTTGGAAGTCGGTTAAAAAAAAACTATTATAGTTTCTAAACTTGACACTGGCTAAATGGCTAACCGTGCGAAACAAGAGAAAAGTGATGTCAGTGAATTTAAGATTTGTAACTATACTACATAGCTCGTTCCCGCGGCTTAGCTTCCGCGCCTTATCCCGCGAGAGCCGCGTATTGTGCCGGGATATTAAAGTAGCCTATGACACTCGCCGGTTGTGTGGCTTTTTATTGCTGAGAGAATTTTAAGAATCACTAAAGAGATTCTGCTTTACAAACATATAAACAAACATAAAATTTAACGTCCATATTAAATTAGAAAAAAGAATATGTAGTTAAGATTCAGATTAGTCTTAGTTAGACCATCGGTCGCCAAATTATTAGATACTGTAGAACCCCAGGGCTCCAGTAAGGCCTGCAGGGCTCTAGGGGTGCTCTATAGCTTGGCAGAATGTCTCACTCGCTAACTACGCGAGAGTGTGGTGTATGAGAGTGACTGGCTAATATGAGGAGTGTCGGGCAGGAAAGAGGGATAGACTTAGGATTATTATATTGATTGAAAATAGATACATGTGTCCTCTTCCATCGAGTGAACTCCAGTTTCTGTCATAAAACAAATGTCATGCCTACACCTACTATATTCGAACGGCTCCTCAATAATCTAAACAGCCAGCTGAAGGCCGGTGCAGACCCGCTGAGTATAGGCTGTGTCTACAATCGCCACGGTACCTACCTACCCAGATTTTTGTGTTTTTTTTTTTAATAATTGGCTGTAGGTCTCGTGGGTACCTTTTATTTATATGAGAGTTATTAAGATTATAAAAACAACGAGTTGCTTAAAGAAATCTATTTATTTTTCCTTGTAAAATAATATGTGTATAAAAAATCTAAATATCACATAAATGTTGGCACTGTCCCTAATAATTTGGGCACCTACTGTAAGTAGGTAAATAGTTAACAGAATTTATTCGAAATTTTTGCTTTCCTGTTTTGGATTCAGTCTTCCTGAGGGTAGCCGTAGTCTCGTTCCGGCCAGTTCACTTCCCATTCAAAGCCAGAGTTCCTTTGTGCATGAACTATTTCAGGAACGTCCAATGACCACTGCTTCGCAGCACTTATCCGACTGTTCTGAGGAAATAACCATTCACAACACGGAGTACCTGAAATGATAATTTATCGATAAATTTTCACAAAAAGAAAGAAATAAAATACGTCCAGAACCGAACCTCAACTATAGGTTTTGTACGGCACTAGCTAATGCCCGCGGTTTGGCTCGCACATCAAGCCAATTAGCCAACTGATATTATAAATGCGTATGTTTAGACGAATGGATGTTTGTTACTCAATCACGTCAGAACGGCTGAACTGATCTGGATGAAATTCAGCACGGAGATAGATTATAGTCTGAAATGGCACATAGGCTATAATTTATAATAGGGTAAGTACTAATTCCACGCTGGCGACTCCGATGGCAGAAGTTACCATCCTACTAGCTGAACAACGATCTGACTACGACTTATGCAAGGTGTCACTGAAATAACTCAATTACTGAAAAGAGGTCATTGTATTCATCATTATGAACAACTTTTACGATAGGACCAATCCCGAAATTACGTAAACAAAAAAATAGAACCGACTTCAAAAAAAAACAAAAAGTGCAAAATAACTTTAATTTCGGAAGTCGGTGTTTCTGGTTTTGTGTCTTCGTTTTTTGACACCGACTTCCGAAATTGAAGTCATTTTGCACTTTTTGATTTTTTTTGGAAGTCGGTTCTATTTTTTTGGAAAAAAGTGTTTATTTTTCATTTTTTAGTTGTGTCTCTCCATTAAATTGTGTTAACTTTTTTTTTTGTGTTTAATAGGCTCGCGTTTGACCACTATCTCACCTGATGGTAAGCGATGACGTGGTCGAAGATGGAGCACGCTTGCCCAGAAGTAACCTATTCACTCTTGACTTAAAGACTCCCAGGTTGTATCTTACAGGAAACACAGACTCCGGTAGAGAATTCCACTCTCTAGCTGTACGTGCAATGAATGTTTTCTCAAAACGCTTTGTGCGTATGGATGGGATGTTCACCATGAACCGGTGGCACTTCGTCGTACGTCTTGTGGTCCTTAGATGAAACAGGCTTGGCGGAATCAAATCTTGCAATTCCGTCGCACACTCCCCAAAATGTAATCGATAGAAAACCGACAGGCTAGCAATTCGGCGTCTATGTTCAAGACTTTGGAGTTTTGACTCAACGAGTCTATCATTGCCGATGATCCTCTTGGCTCGTTTCTCAATTGACTCAAGGGCATCAAGCTGGTATCTTGCAGATCCGTCCCAAAGATGAGAGCAGTACTCCATACACGATCGGACTTGCGCTTGATAGAGTTGGAGCAGCTGTTCCGGCGTGAAGTATCGTCTCACCTTTGCGAGGACCCCCAACTTTTTGGCAGCCACTTGAGCCTTAGCCTCTATGAAGGGACCAAAATTAAGGGTAGATGTTAAAGTAACACCAAGAAGATCAAGTCGGTCGGTTATCGGCACGGTTACACCTCGGAAAGATGGAGCCGGGTGAAATTGGCTCCTTTTAGCAGAAAAAGACACGCCTGGGTCTTAGCAGCATTGAACTTAACCTGATTGGCATCGCCCCATTCTGAGACGGCCTGCAAGGACAAGTTCAAGCGCCCAACCATAGCCTCTCGGAGAGACCGGACCTGAGACCCACTAACTCGTGCGTCTGGCACGTATCTCTCGGCAACAGTGCTGTCGTCTGCATACCTAAAGGTACCGGGTTTTAGCACATCGTTAATATGCAGCAAAAACAATGTTGCCGAGAGCACCGACCCCTGAGGAACACCGGCATTAATAGCCAGCAGTCCGGACGAGCAGCCATCTATGACTACTCGGATAGACCGATCCCTCAGGAAATCTGCTATCCAATCACACAATCCAGCGGGCAGACCGAAGGAAGGAAGCTTGCCAATTAAGCTGTCGTGCCAGACCCGGTCGAAGGCCTTCGAGATATCAAGGGAGACCGCAAGGGCTTCCCCTTGTTTGTCGATGGCCTCACTCCAGATGTGAATGGCATACGCTAGAAGATCTCCTGCTGACCGATTTCGGCGGAAGCCGTATTGTCGGTCACTTAGGATATCGTTAGCTTCTAGGTATGCAAGGAGCTTACCATTCAGTATACGTTCCATACTCTTACAGAGAACGGAAGTTACCGAGATGGGCCTATAATTTGCTGGGTCAGCTCGACTACCCTTCTTGGGTACGGATTGCACGTTAGCTTGCTTCCAAGCCATCGGCACTTTTCCAGTCTCAAACGAAAGGCGATATAGGCGTGTCAAGATCGGAGACAACTCAGGCGCACAAGTCCTCAGTACAATTGCCGGTATCCCGTCGGGACCACTAGCCTTGTTCACGTCCAGGTTACGCAGTACCCTCCGGACATCCTTCTGATGAATGCGAATGTCTGACATAATCGACTCGCATCCACCAAGAGTACCAGGGGGCCTCGCGCCACCAGGATCTAGACGCGAAGATTCCGCAAACAGAGAGGCAAACAAGCTTGCTTTCTCCTCAGCGGAGTGGGCCAGCGACCCGTCGGGTTTCAGCAGTGGAGGTAGTGAGGGGCGGCAGAAGTTCGATTCAATCGACTTAGCCAGGGACCAAAACGCCTTACTACTCGTACCAGCTGGGTAAGAAGCAAGTTTGTTCCCAATTCGGCTAATGTGGTCAAACCGAGCCTTCCGCAACACCTTCTTGCAGAACTTGGCAGCCCTGTTGAAGGCTCTCTTCTTCTGACTCACGTCACTCGCTTTACGCGTCCGAGCGTCGACCCATGCCAGGTAGGCCGCGTGTTTAAGCGCATCAGCGCGATTGCAATCGGCACCAAACCATGGTCGAGCCCCGCCAGACATTGTTACGTCAGAGAATGGAATGTAGTACTCCATTCCCCGCCTCAACACATCCGTCACGGCTTCCGCGCACGATGAAACATCAGTCGAAGAAAAGCAAGTGGGCCGCCAAGGATAACATGCGAAGAAAGATCGTATGCCATCCCAATCTGCTGACCTGTATCGCCAAACCCGCCTGGTGCCTCTAGGGCTAGGATCGGGCGGGGAGTAGACGGATACAGATTTCACCAGACAGTGGTCGGAAGTACCTAATGGTGAAGAAATCGACACTGAGTAACGGTCTGGATCTGTTGTCAGCAGAAGGTCCAAGCAATTGGCTGTGTGCGAATCAACATCCGGCACCCTCGTTGCGCCCTGGACCAGCTGGGTAAGATTTAACGCCAGCGCTAGCTTATACGTCTCTTGTCCAGCATGGTCTGTGCACTGGTATGGGAAGAGCCACTCCTGATGGTGGGCGTTGAAGTCCCCCAGTAACACCAATTGGGCAGAAGGGTACCGTTGCTGAGCCACATCCGCCGCTTTACTCAGGTGTTGTGTGAGCCCAGTTGTCCCCAGATCACCGCTGTGCGAACGGTAGACACAGGCGTAGACAATTTTATCTAGGCCTGTGTCCACTAGGACCCAAAGAGTTGAGAACCTGGAGTCCTCAAGGTTACGGAGACGCCGATAGCAGATGTCGTCCCGGGCGTACATGCATATACCAGCGCGTGGCTTAAAATTGTGCTCCAGGGTAAACCCTGGGTAAAATAGGTACGCCACGTCAGACGGACATCCGATCTGCGTCTCCGAAAGGAATAAGAGAGCTGGTTTCTCAGTCTCTAGGTGGTGGTGGACTGCGGCGAGATTTGAGTGCAGACCTCGAATGTTAGATAGGTGCACTTTGTGTGAGAGGGAGTGCTGCCGATGTACAGCTTTTTTCTTTTTATTTCCTTTGTTCATGATTGTGAAGAGTGAAGGAAGGAGAGGAGAAGGAAGTGAAATGAGGTTCCATGCTGGCTACCTTCAGGCACGCACTGACAGGACGGTATCATTGAGGGACTAGTCTGGAGACTGCGAGGACGCCCGAGCCCCCCCGGGAATGTCCATCGGGCCCTCTCGTCTGGTCGCCAACCAGCACGATGGTGCATTCCGGGATTTTTCGTCAGTTGGCGGGGCAGCCTTTCGTGTGTGGCTAGTACACTACTTGGGCCCCCAAGTAACTGCGGTCGGCCAGCGGCGCACCGTGCCTCGGATCCCGCTACCCTCCGCGACTAGTCTCCCGATACATTCATATCAGCGCGAGCCCGGTTGGTCTGCCTGCAATGGAACAACTATTTCGACCCAACTCCTCTGGATTGGCTACACTGAGCATCGTACCGGAACACGGCCAGGCCGCTTGGCGGTACGTCTTTGCCCAGTGGGTGGTCGCAAGCCATCGGTCGAAACCTACCACCAGTTTGTGTCACCTGATTAGCACCACCCGGGGACCACGTGTAGGGACTCAATGGGTATACTCCTACGGACGCGGGTGACTCGGCCCCCAAAAAACAATGGATATCTAGGCGATAGCAGCAATGGCGGTTGATTTGCTGTCATTTTTTGAAGAGTTCCGTTGTCTGTCTCCGAAAAGCATCATCAGATCCTTATGAAATTTAAATGGGACCATTTCGAAACAAACTCCTTTCGAACAAAAAAATAATTTTGGAAATCCGTCCATAAATGACGGAGTTATGCCCGAACATAAATAAAAAAAAAATACAAACATCCGAATTGATAACCTTCTCCTTTTGGAAGTCGGTTAAAAATCGACTGCACCATAGTCGTACGTTTACGTTGGAATAGTGCATGTATTGAGTTAAGGCGCAGTTATACGACTTTTAATGGTTTTTAAGTGAACATCACGTCTAAACGACTAGTCTTATTTCTTTGAAAAAATATATGTTAATCTAGAAAAGCTCTAATTACTCTAAATTTCCGTCGTAATTTGATCTGAGAATAATTGAAATTATATTTTTATAATATAGTGTAATTAAATTGTAAAGTTATGTCTAACGCGGATAAGAAATTGATATTCACGCAAAAACTATAAAGCGTATTTTTATGAAAACTTCACCATTTTAAAGATCATTTAATTATTTATAATTTAGTCTAATTGATTTCTTTTAATATTTTTTGTTTTATGTGTAATAAGTTAATAATGCGTCTAATTTCGGACAGCGCTCCTTGATGGGCGAGTCCTATTACTGGGTGGACGTACGACTCGTTACGTGACCTCAGCACAGAATACACAAGCTAACCAATCAAGGTCATTGGCAGTTAATAGCGCCTTAAGACAAAATGAACTGAATAGCTGATTTGTTGTCGCGACGAGTGGTCTTATAATTTAATTCAGGCTAATTTTTCAATCATCAAAAATAAATACAGCGGTTTGTAATATTAAATAAAAATTCTTTTTTTAAATTCCAGAAATATTAAATAAAAATAAATCAATAATAATAAATAACATTTATTTTAATTGGAAAAGGCAACACTATCGCTGAGTGCCATAAAAAGCGAAGCCGCGGTATAATGGTTAGTCTGTTATAAATGTGCATTTTCATTACTTACATAAACGTTACGTATTGAATTATTGAAAAATCAGATCCTTTGTCTACTAGATAATGTCAAAAGTAGGTACTTACAATGGAGGCCTTTCAAAAACATCAATACCAAGAAGAAAATCTGAAATAAATCAAATACATTTAAATTATAAACGTTTACGTTACGTTGTAGGTACTCCATTGGGCAGTTTGAAAAGTATGTATTCCAAACTGGCTCGTTCGATTCGTTACACTCATACGCAGCGTGGACGCTGTGCAAACGCGGCGCTAACGCTGTGTCAACGCAACTTATTTTTGATACATTATTCAGAGGACGATGACGGAACGGTACGCGCCACCAACGTTCAGGATTATCCCTTACATGTCCAAACATTATGTAAATATTTGGATGCAATATAAAACAGATAACTACTAATTCGTCGAATAATTTTGTAATTAAGAAACAAATAACACATAAAACTTACAAATATCATAATAGCTGATAATATGTGGATTAGCTTGATAAAAAACACCCAGTTACTTTGTAGAAGTTGTTTTCGTAATGTACTTACACAATACAAGCAGAGCTTCATTTATAAACTAACGAATCAGTTACAAATTGACTGATGAGGGGATGACCCACTACAGAGGGCCTAGTGTGAGTTTTTTAACGCACTCGAACGCGTTTGCGTATACTTCAATTTGTACTAAAACTGTATAAGCGCCGCCTGGTGACAATAACGGGTAACCTCTTTTTTTCTATACGATTTGACATAAGCGAACGTTTACGCAAACGCGTTCGAGCGCGTTAAAAAATTCACACTAGGCCCACTGGTATTGGTACAGCACAAGGACGCCCAACTTCAGGCCCGCGGGCCACTAGATGGCTCGCTGTTGCATTAGGTTTTGAACCAGGGCTCGGAAACATTATTTAAATTAACGTTTTAAAACGGTTAGGACAGTTCTGTGTAGAACATTTTCAACATTGAAAACGAAATGAGAACGTTTTCAAAAACTGGGTTATTGCACAGGGTGCAGCCGCGCACAGCGTACGGCGACTACTGAATGAAAATCTTAAATATCGTAGTATCGAACAATTAAAAAAATGGAAAAAGAAAACACTAGAAAACTTTTAATTAATCGACAACGATTTAAATTTTGTTCTTCTTCAAAAACGTTTTTTAAAACGTTCCGTTCGAACGTAACCGAAACAAAATGATTCTTAGGTAAATATGACGAAACCGTTTCAAAAATATACCGGTATCCGAGCCCTGTTTTAAACGCCGACAGCAATCAGCAGCGAGAGGTAATCAATTGAGAGAAAAAGGATTTGAAATATTCTACTTCTTATGAACAGAATGTTCCTGATTATAAAGTTATGGAATATCTAGCTAGAAATACAAAACCAGCTATGAACTTGCGTTAAACAGATTTTTTATTGAACCCTTTTGTTTACGGACAACCAGCGCCATCTAGCGGACAAAGCCAGCGACAACATCACAGGCGAGGACGACGTAGCCGCGCGCGCGCGGGAGGGGACGCACCGTGGGCCCCAACCCGATTTAATTTAAAAAACGGTTCAACGGTTCAATCCAAAAACTAACGGCGAACGAGTACGTCTATATTATAAGTCAAAATTGTAGAACGATAATTAAAACCAAAGTATCCATCATCAAGTCTTTTCATCATCACATCCTCAACACGACGAATGATCACCTCCTGCACATAATTTGATCCTACGAGCCGGAAAAATCAAAGCGAGCTGGAGTGAAGCGGACCTACAACTTCTACGAAATTCGAGCAACGGAGAGAAGATTCGAGAGAAGATTCACCATCTGCAGTTAATGGTCAGGTCATTCAAGATTTTCCTTCCCGATTCCGTGCTGAGTTTGTGCTAATATTCTCTTATTTGTCTAAATTCCAGTGTTCGTAGTAAGTGTGCATCTACCTACGTCGCGGTCAGAGCATACATCGGTGTAATAAAACCGTAAGTACTTGATTTTGTTTCTCGCAACCACCACAATGACGAAAAAGAGGCATTCGCTTGCAGACACAGAAAGTATTGATGATATTATTCGTGATTTAGTGAAAAAACGCGGTTCTTTGAAAGGCAAATTTACGTTGTTTTCAAAATTCGTTCAATCATTAGACGGTTCCAATCCAACGGAAATTCAGAAAACCGAATTAAAAGAGCGCTTGCAAAAGGTGGAACAGTTGTTTGATCAGTTTTGTAGCACCCAAGATGAAATAGACTCGTACGTTGCAGGTAGTCAGATAGATAAAGAGTTGCAAGAAAGGGAGTGCTTTGAAAATCAATATTATGCTATTGTGGCCAAGTCTAAGTGTATTCTTAAAGATAATTCGATAGTTCAAAGCGATAACAGTAATTGTAAAACACACACACAAGGTATCAAACTACCTACAATTACTTTACCGAACTTCGACGGTTCTTATGATCAATGGCTTGAGTTCCGAGATACATTTTTATCACTCGTGCATAATAGTAATACTCTCGATAATATTCAGAAATTTCACTATTTGCGATCCGTTCTATCAGGTAATGCACTACAGGTTATTAAAGCTTTGGAATTTTCCGCACAAAATTACATCGTTGCTTGGGATTTATTGGAAAATAGATACAACAACAGTCGTTTGCTTATTCATAATCACGTTAAAGCGTTATTTACTGTTCAGGCAATAAATAAAGAGTCAGCTTCTCAAGTACGTAAACTAATGGATACTATTTGGCGTAATCTTCGCGCATTAAAAACGTTAGACGAACCCACTGACACATGGGATACGTTAATTATTTATATTATCGTAACAAAATTAGACTCGTCGACCGAGCGCGAATGGGAACTTTTCAAAGGTACCCTCACAAATACGTCTCCCAATAAAAAAACGTCGTTGTCTGACTTAATGAACTTTCTTAAGGATCGCGCAGATTTTTTAGAAACGGTAAAACCTTCTCATGGTAAACAAATAGAAAGTACTCAGAACAATCACACGAAAAGTTCGCCGTCAATAAAAACACATAGTCATGTTTCGACTCAAAAACATGGCAAGAAGTCGGCTAATCACACAAAGTCGCCGCGATATAAGTGCACTATGTGCAGCTCTAATCATCCTCTGTATGCGTGCGATGAGTTTCTTATTTTATCACCCAAAGATAAGTTGAAGTTTATCGAAGACAAGAATCTTTGCCGTAACTGTTTACGTGACGGCCACGCAATAACTGATTGTTGGTTTGGGCCGTGCAGGCACTGCAACAAAAAGCATAATTCATTAATACACAGTGAGTTCGTTGACGCTAACGAATCGTCTACTGTTTCACACACAGCACAAATAGTGGTTCCAAAGTCCACTAACGGAATCACTGCATCTCACACGTCTCACACGCCTAACAAAGTCAATAATATTGATACGCGCTATTTTAATGATCAAGTATTATTATCGACTGCACTAGTAGAGATTGCGGATTCCAAAAATAATTATCACACTACCCGCGTTCTTCTGGATAACGGAAGCCAGCACTGTTTTATTTCCGAAAAACTTTGCAAAACCCTTAACATTCCAACGATACAGTCCACTATTCAAGTCATCGGTGTAGGGAACTCCGTGACACAATCCACACAATTATGTAATGTAAATATACGATCCAAAACAAGCTCATACAATACACACATTAATTGCTTAGTTTTGTATCAAGTCACCGCACAATTGCCATCACTGGGCATCAATCATAATATAGAAATTCCCAACAACATACAACTGGCTGATCCTGACTTTCATTCGAGTGATGAAATTAATCTATTAATAGGTGCCGACAAGTTCTGGGATCTGCTAAATGAGGGTCTAATACGTTTGCCTAAAGGTCCTTATTTACAAAACACAAAGCTTGGTTGGATTATCTCAGGTTCAGTTCAAAACCAAATTAATTTAAAAACCACTCGAACGCAATGTAATTTCACGCAAGCATTAGATGTGGAACTTAAACGTTTTTGGGAACTTGAAGAAATTATTTGTAATAAACCAAATTTCACAAAAGAAGAACTCGCATGCGAAAATTTATTTAAAGACACCACTTTACGTGACGATAAAGGTCGCTTTTCCGTGCGCATTCCTTTAAAAGAATCAGCTGACGAGCTGCGCGACACATTTACGATGGCCGAAAACAGGTTTTTAGCACTCGAACGTAAGTTGAACCGGAGCACGCCTAGTTATAAACAGATGTATTGCAATTTTATGAAAGAATATTTAAGTCTAGGACACATGAGCCGTATAACTGAATTTTCGCCGCCGTACTATTTCTTACCACATCACGGGGTCTACAGAGAACATAGTTCGACTACAAAACTTAGGGTCGTGTTCGATGCAAGTGCCAAGTCCGCGTCCGGGAAGTCTTTAAATGACATACAGCTTATCGGTCCTACCTTACAGAATGACATATTTGCTATTCTACTACGTTTTCGGCAATTTAAATTTGTCGCATGTGCCGACATCGAAAAGATGTATCGCCAGATATTAGTGCAATCAGATCAAAGACGATTACAATTAATTCTTTGGAGGGAGAAGCCGTCTGATCCCCTTGGCATATATCAGCTAAATACCGTCACCTACGGGACGGCATCCGCGCCTTATTTGAGTATACGGTGCCTTAAGCAACTCGCAATGGAATGCGATGATGACGTCATAGCGCAAATCATTAGTGACGATTTTTATGTCGACGATTTAATTACGGGAAATCAAGATTATCAAAAATTATTAGAGATATGTAGTAGTGTCTCTAAAGTCCTAGAATCGGCTTGTTTTCCGCTGAGGAAGTGGATCTTTAATGCAACGCCTTCCCCAACCCAAATTGAGTCTAGTTTTAAAGAATTATCGCTAGGAGAATCGTGTCACACAAAAACTTTAGGATTGGGATGGTTTAACATTTCAGATGAATTGCATTTTACTACTCATTGTGAACACAACATTACCGATGCTAGTAAGCGCAGTATTCTTTCCACTATAGCTCAAATATATGATCCTTTAGGTCTACTCACCCCTGTGATAGTGATTGCAAAAATCATACATCAGAGATTATGGTTAGCTAAGATAGGATGGGATGACTCAGTGCCTAAGCCGATTTTATTAGATTGGCAGAATTTCATCCGTCAATTAAATTGTTTACAACATTTACGCATACCTCGTTACGTAATAGGAGATAACGCGCACACAGTTGAACTACACATTTTTTGTGATGCGTCACAAGACGCGTACGGTGCATGTGCGTATTTACGTAGTTATACAGATACAATTGTAACAGCGCGTTTGTTATGTGCGAAGAGTAAAGTGGCACCGGTAAAACCGGTTTCCATTCCGCGCTTAGAATTATGCGGTGCGGTAGTAGGTGCTAGACTTTACAAAAAGATAATTGGTTCGTTACGATTGACGTTTAATAATGTGTATTTCTGGTCAGATTCTACCGTAGTGTTAGGATGGCTTAAGATGCCACCGAACCAGCTGAAACCGTTCGTACAAAACCGTGTAGTAGAAGTTAACGAACTAACGGGTGATAAAGCGTGGTTTCATGTTAGTGGTAAACAGAACCCAGCTGATTTGCTATCGCGCGGCTTGCAATTGGATATGTTAACATCAGCTGATCTGTGGTGGAAAGGACCGCCATTCTTACACGTTCAGGGAATGGATGGTAAGCACAATAACAATTATAATATTAACTATGATGAATTACCAGAATTAAAACCCACAAAATCCGCATTAGTGAATCAAACAAAACCAATGTTCTTTCATTTCGAAAACTTTTCTAATTTCAACCGTATGATACGAGTTATGGCCTATATTCTACGCTTTACGAATAATAGCCGACATAAAATAAAATCACAGCGCCTCGTAGATAATCTGTCGGTTGATGAATTGAATACTTCAACGATAATTTTAACGCGTATCGCACAACAAGCATCTTTTCCAATAATTTATGAAAGTTTAATAAAAAAACAACCTTCAAAATTCCCTCGTAATATTTCTAATTTGAACATAATTTTAGATGAGCACAATATAATCCGAGTAGGAGGTAGATTAGAAAACTCCGAATCATTTCCATATGACAAAAAGCATCCTGTGTTGTTATGCGGACGACATAGATTCACACGTCTTTTATTTGAGTATAAACACAAGGAATTATTACACGCGGGGCCCCAATTGTTACTAGCAACTATAAGAGAAACTTGGTGGCCACTTAGAGGGCGGAACTTGGCTAAACATGTAGTGCATACCTGTGTAAAATGTGTTCGCATGAAAGCTAAACCTCTAAATATTCAGATGGGTAATTTACCACCCGAAAGATTGCAACCCGGGTACCCTTTCATGTATTGCGGCGTCGACTACGGAGGACCATTGTTTATGTTGAACCGTTCAGGAAGGGGGGCAAAGTTAATAAAATGCTATATCTGTTTGTTTGTGTGTTTTGCAACGCGTGCTGTACACCTAGAGCTGGTTACTAACCTCACAACTGAAGCATACTTGTTAGCACTAAAGCGCTTCATTTCCAGACGAGGTAAACCTTTGCAAATCTACTCAGACAACGGTACAACATTTGTAGGGGCGCTAAAAGAATTTGCAAAATTTTTAGTAGATAAAGAGAGTGATATTCGTGATTATACTGCTAATAACTTAATTAAATTTACATTTATTCCGCCTTATTCGCCTCATTTTGGTGGTTTGTGGGAGGCAGGTATCAAGTCCTGTAAATTTCATTTAATTCGTGTCGTAGGTGATGCACACTTGACTTACGAGGAATTAAGTACTGTATTGGCACAAATCGAGGCTGTCCTCAACTCCCGACCCATGTTTCCTTTGTCATCCGATGCCTCCGACCTTCTTCCGCTAACACCTGCTCATTTCCTGATTGGCCGACCACTCAACGCACCCGTCAGTCAAGATTTTACCGCAACGGCTCCGCAGCGTCTCCGTCGCTACGACCGTGTTGAGCAGATGCGCCAGAACTTTTGGAGTAGATGGTCCAAGGAATATGTTTCTGAACTCCAGAAAAGAACGAAATGGCAGACCAGCAGAGACACTATTGTTCCAGACACCCTTGTGCTCGTGAAGGAAGACAACCTGCCTCCTCTTAAGTGGCGTCTAGGCCGAGTTCTACAGACATTTCCGGGGAAAGATGACATAGCTCGCGTTGCAAGCATAAGAACGGCGACGGGCACAATCAAGCGCTCCTTCTCAAAGATATGCCCACTCCCGCTTCCTGACGACGACAACACAATGACATCTGCTTCTTTGGAACCAGGAGCTTCCAAGGCCGGGGGCATGTTTACGGACAACCAGCGCCATCTAGCGGACAAAGCCAGCGACAACATCACAGGCGAGGACGACGTAGCCGCGCGCGCGCGGGAGGGGACGCACCGTGGGCCCCAACCCGATTTAATTTAAAAAACGGTTCAACGGTTCAATCCAAAAACTAACGGCGAACGAGTACGTCTATATTATAAGTCAAAATTGTAGAACGATAATTAAAACCAAAGTATCCATCATCAAGTCTTTTCATCATCACATCCTCAACACGACGAATGATCACCTCCTGCACACTTTTCTTCGTAAACAAAATTTTCATATAATTTTGGAAATTGGTACGAAAACAAGACTTGAAAAACTTTTTTATTAATTTCGGAAGTCGGTATTTGTATTTTATTTCTTCGTTATTGACACTGACTTCCAAAATTAAATTTCTTTTTCAATTTTAAGTGTATTTTCTTTTTTGGAAGTCTGTTGTATTTTTTGTAAAAAAGTTTTTAATTTTTTACTTTTTAGTTGTTACATACCCCAGAACTAAAACTAAATATTAAAGTTACGTCCTAATTGATAACCCCAATAACATGGAACATGGAATTTGAACACACTCGTAATTGGAGGAGAACAAAACGTCATCTACGTATACACATTTTATGTTTTTGTTGATTTTATCAAACACCTCTAAAGCAATTTCGATAAAATATATATAATAATAATCTTTATTTAATCAGACTACTATGTGGTATATAGTGTTAGTAACAAAATAGCTTATCCTATGTTAGACATGTTAGTACTTAATAACTAAAACCGATCGGGTCCTATTTGTTAGTGCCCACACTAGCGGGCTGTCTACCCGGGCAACTATCGATTGCAGGATAGTGTTGGGACTGCCACGTAGCCTGCGGAGTAGCGAAGCAGATTTCTTACGCCACAGTGCATCAAAGTCGTCAATGCGTGCGTCTGTAAACATTGCCGAGGCACTATAGAAGCGCGGCAGTCGCAGCAATACCCTGAATGCGTTATTATATTGGATACGCAGAGCATTGTAAGCCTTTTGGGTATATGTGAACCACAGGGCCCCCGAGTACAATGCTGTGCAGTATGCCTTAAAAAGGGTTATTTTAATTGCGTCCGTACATCGGGAAAATCTGCGGGCCAGCATATTCGCCCTAACTGACAATGCTCTGCGCTCCCGCTCTAGATCATCTTTTAGGTCAGCAGTAACCAGATGGCCCAAGTATTTAAATTTATGTACCCTGTTTATCGGGTGACCGTTCAAAACGAGAGGCGGGACAGTAGTGGGACACCTGGTGCCAGACTTGAAGACCATGAATTCTGTCTTAATACTATTATAGATTAACCCATGACTCGCAGCGTATGACTCACATACATTAAGTAGCTTTCGGAGACCACCGATCGAGGGAGCCAGCAGCACCATGTCGTCTGCGTAGCTAATGTTGTTAAAACAATCTCCATCCATGTAGCAGCCGACACGTGTGCTGGTGAGTTCCTCAAGCAGCGCATAAACATACAGACCGAAGAGCAAAGGCGAGGATAGGCCTCCCTGCCTCACCCCACACTCCGGCCGGCATGGCTCCGACAGCTCTCCCGCCCAGCGCACCTGAGTCTCTTGGTTCAAGTACCAGTGCTTGAGGAGTAATATGAACTCTGGCGGCAGCGTCGTCTCTTCTAGCTTTTCCCAAAGAAGATCGTATGGGACAAGGTCAAATATGGGACCACCTCTGGAGTATACTCTTTCGAATAAAAAATGAATTTTGAAAATCGGTCGATAACTGACAGAGCAATCGGTGGACATAAAAAAAAAGAAAAAAAAACGCATACATCAAAAACATCCATCAAAAGTGAAATAGTATTTTCAACCCTCAGCTTAGTGACAAACAAATACCTACTTCACTCAAACTCTGCTAAGCATTTGTGATTCCGACTTACTTTAGCGATAACACCACCAAATGACACACCCTCTTATCTCTAAGCTCCTAACTATAATAAAACCACTTTCTATACCAATAAATCACTTTAATAATATCAACTAGACCATAAATATTACAGTCTCAATAGTACGATAACTTCTAATTATAACTAGTACAAACTTTATATCTTAAACTATTTAGTCTAGACGTCTTAGGTACTAGGTCGACTGCCGTTTTCGATCTCCTTAGCGATCCCCAAGTGTGTAGCACGTCTGTAATCGTTATTCGAACGCCATGGCAGTTGGCTGTGTTGCCAATCGAAATAAATAAAACTCCCGAATAAGAAATCATGACAGAACTGTTATTTGTTATGGATTACAATACAGAATAGTGAGTTATGCAGATATACTGCATAACTAAGATATATCACTAAATATTGATACATTGTTAGCACAAAAACCTCTCAGAAGGTCTTATTGACTTTATGGTTTGTTTAATTATAATAGTGCTAAACTAATCAATCTAATAGACTTTTTTTTTCAAGTTTTACTCACTAGGTAGACGGCCACACCCCACAAGAGTTACCACGCCCCGGCACCCAGGCAACTGAAGGAACAGGGGTGTGTTTTAGTCATTAGAAGTCTGACACGCCCTCCCGCTCCACCCAGAGCGGGAGACGTCATTGGATGATTTCCCAAACCCACAAAAAAAAAGGAAGGTGGCCCACCGGCTGAATCAAAATTCAATCAAGGCTCCATCTTATATATATAATATTATCTTTTAAAGAATATAATAATAGAATTAAATTGAATGACATTTGAATATAAGTTGTACATAATGACATATAAATAATAGAATTAAATTGAAGAAATTAATCTACATACAATCATTACTAAAAATAAAACTTATACCAGCTACGGTTATAAAATTAAATTTAATAATTAATTAATTATTTTTTAAGTTACGATATAGTTCATATAAATCTAATAGCTACCTATAATAGAGCTTCCTCTCTTCTACCTTCTTGCTGTGCCCAACAGGGTCCATAATAATCCCTATTATAAACACATACCACCTCAGCATATATTTTATGGAAAAGCAATAAAGATACTTATTGAGTATCTTCAAAATAAGTTGGGCGTCTTTGGTATAGCAGATAAGTGTACCTATACACAAGTTTTGTTTTTAATTTGAATTGTTTTATTGCCAGTGTCAGCAACAACAGCTGATAACAATAACGCAATAACGCGCTGATAGTACGAGTATATTGGGTATTCCCGAAATAATATTTATCATATAGGAAAAAACGTGTGATTGGTAATTGAGTACGTTCCCTCAATTATTTTTTTTGGAAATTTTCTACCTCGCGACCAAATATTGAGGATTGTTTTGTGTTGGTTATTTTGCAAAAAAACCCAAAATGATAACTTATCACGCAGTGAGTAAGGCCGTCAGGTCAAACTTAACTCCCGTGGGTCAGGGGCCATTCCGAAACATATGCCTACGAGGGTGGTTGCGAATAATTGCATCCGCATCCGCAATTGCGGAGCTGCCGCATGGATTTGGACATCTGCATCCGCATCCGCAAAAATCAATGCGGATATTGATGCGGATGCAGATGATTTGCAGGTCACGACAAGTGAGGCGGTTCCGACGAGGGGAGCGCAAAGATTTCGGTGACAAGAAATGTCGCGTTTATTTTTGTTAATCATTTTCATTTGCTTCTTCTAAATCAGTCATAACACGCTTAGTTGTGCGGTGTGCCACAGGTTGCGTTTATAGTATAAAAATTCCAGTTTCTGAATGTTAATAAAAATATACTGTCAGTACTAGAGGTTTTTATTATTATTTATTTGTAATATTGTTGACCACACAGGATTGTCCATTAGAAATCCCGGGAAAATCCATATTAATATCAACATTTCGATGCAAGTACATAAATAACTCTACCTAATTCCAACCTCTGACCATAAGTAAGTGTTCCTAGTGAACTGTTATGCATTAGCACCGCGAGGTTAATTTATGAACCCCTGCGTAACCTGAAAGTTGGAATCTGAAAGGCGGCTAAAAATTCTAAATCAAAGTCGCTTTCCGTGGCTGTCTGTTTTTCTGCTAACTTCTCTTAAACCACACAACGGATTTTAAAGCGCTTTTCACAAATAAAAGAGCGTTATACGAGGAAGGTTTGTTTGTATAATTTGTACCCGTTCGGAGCCGGAGCGGTCGCTAGTTAAGTACAAGGGTGCCACGTTGAGGAGGACCGTGGGGAGTCAAGATGTGAACAAGTGGAGGAAGAGTTGGATAAAGATAAAAACTTTCAATATTTACAGAAGGCTAGATTGTATGAAGCACTCTTTAACCGTACGTACACATCGTGTGTAATCGTTCGTGTAAAGGTACAAATTGTATTATTGCCAGGACAAATGCCTGAATCAGCCTGGTTTTAGAAACTCATACAAACTGGTAACTGTCAATTGCTGTAGAGTCGGAAATTGACAATGATATAGGGGAGCTTCCAGCTCTGCAGCAGAATCTGAACTGATTTTAAAATGAAAAACAAGATGCTAGACAGAGAAGGAGTAGAATTTGTAAGGAGCTGTGCCTTAACAAAAATATTTATGTACATTGACAAACAGTATGTCGTATTATAGCTTACAGCTATATATTCACAATAGTTTAAGTTTTATGATCATAGAAGAAGCGAGAGACATTATTAATTGGAATTGGAAAAATACGCCTACACATTTTGAATAGCAATGTTGGAAAATTACGAGTTTTAATGTTTTAAATGTAGATAAAATAATACGAGAAATCAAATGATGTAAGAGCCGTTTCTTCACTAGCCGACACGACATTGAATTAATGTCTAACTCCCGAATTCTCAAACGACACTGACGAGCTCGTGACTCGTGGCTAAGTAATAACAGCCGCATGGGTCGATCCATCAGCTTAAGCTACGCTTGCCAGAGTTGGTCCATGGATGGGTGACCATCTTTACATACAGAGTTTCCTCCGTGCTCGGAATGCCATTGCCATGCCATTGCCATGCCATTGCCATGCCATTGCCATGCCATTGCCATGCCATTGCCATGCCATTGCCATGCCATTGCCATGCCATTGCCATGCCATTGCCATGCCATTGCCATGCCATTGCCATGCCATTGCCATGCCATTGCCATGCCATTGCCATGCCATTGCCATGCCATTGCCATGCCATTGCCATGCCATTGCCATGCCATTGCCATGCCATTGCCATGCCATTGCCATGCCATTGCCATGCCATTGCCATGCCATTGCCATGCCATTGCCATGCCATTGCCATGCCATTGCCATGCCATTGCCATGCCATTGCCATGCCATTGCCATGCCATTGCCATGCCATTGCCATGCCATTGCCATGCCATTGCCATGCCATTGCCATGCCATTGCCATGCCATTGCCATGCCATTGCCATGCCATTGCCATGCCATTGCCATGCCATTGCCATGCCATTGCCATGCCATTGCCATGCCATTGCCATGCCATTGCCATGCCATTGCCATGCCATTGCCATGCCATTGCCATGCCATTGCCATGCCATTGCCATGCCATTGCCATGCCATTGCCATGCCATTGCCATGCCATTGCCATGCCATTGCCATGCCATTGCCATGCCATTGCCATGCCATTGCCATGCCATTGCCATGCCATTGCCATGCCATTGCCATGCCATTGCCATGCCATTGCCATGCCATTGCCATGCCATTGCCATGCCATTGCCATGCCATTGCCATGCCATTGCCATGCCATTGCCATGCCATTGCCATGCCATTGCCATGCCATTGCCATGCCATTGCCATGCCATTGCCATGCCATTGCCATGCCATTGCCATGCCATTGCCATGCCATTGCCATGCCATTGCCATGCCATTGCCATGCCATTGCCATGCCATTGCCATGCCATTGCCATGCCATTGCCATGCCATTGCCATGCCATTGCCATGCCATTGCCATGCCATTGCCATGCCATTGCCATGCCATTGCCATGCCATTGCCATGCCATTGCCATGCCATTGCCATGCCATTGCCATGCCATTGCCATGCCATTGCCATGCCATTGCCATGCCATTGCCATGCCATTGCCATGCCATTGCCATGCCATTGCCATGCCATTGCCATGCCATTGCCATGCCATTGCCATGCCATTGCCATGCCATTGCCATGCCATTGCCATGCCATTGCCATGCCATTGCCATGCCATTGCCATGCCATTGCCATGCCATTGCCATGCCATTGCCATGCCATTGCCATGCCATTGCCATGCCATTGGTACCATATGATATAGAAGTACCCTCTACACCATCTTCACTTAGGAAGATGACTTAAGTCAGACGAAGCAGGTAGCAATAGCGTCCTCCTAACAGAAAATTAACAGCAAACTGTGGTCTGTATGTTTTGTGTGATGTATAAACGGTACCTACCTGTTATCTTGTTGTGATAGGTATACACGCTCAGGCTGTGTTGAGCGATGATCTGGTAGCAGCTGGATGAGAGCTGCCAAGAATCCAGATAAATGACGTGCGATTAGAGAGGCCTAACCAGCAGAGAGAGCCAACGTAATTAAGAAATACATTGGAAATTTTGCAGTGTAGGCTCATAATTTATTTTCATGGACAAAGTTAATAATGTCTACGAACAATACCTACAACATACCTACTTTAGTATCAGGAAATAATCATTTCGTACTGAACTGTTTATTTGATTACAATATACATGTACATAACAAAACTAATAAATAACTTAATGGGATAAACAGACTAAAAGAAAATAAATAAAATATGTACAAGCGGCATAAAAGAGGAAGGAGTAGAGAATAGCTCATTGGGCATCGAAAAATTCATCCACATCGTTGTCAATGGGAAAAGTGCTCGGAACGCTGACAGCATTGCCACGTTTAATGGCAATGCTGATTATTTGGTTGAAAAAAAGGCCAGCCTTCTGGTCAGGTGAGGAGTCGACTAAATGTTTGCTGATGCCACGGAAAACTCGATGAGCACACGGACCCCATGGCCCTAGTGTTTTAACCCCAAATGGCTCAAACATGGAAGTCCTAATAAGTTTGTTATATTTGCGGCGTTTGAGATTTTCTGCACCTGCAGCAGCCACCCCAGCACTAAGGCGGAGGGAAACGCCCTGATGTCCCCATTGTGAGGATCGCCCTGCGAGGACACGGTGGAGCACACGGTGGAGATCTGCCCCGCTTGGGCGGAGCCCCGCCGTGTCCTCGTGCAGGCGATCGGCGGCAGCGACCTCTCGCGCCCGGCCCAGGTCCAGGCCATGGTACTGAGCGAGAGGGAATGGGAAGCAGACTCCTCTTTCTGCGAAGCAGTAACGCTCGCGAAGGCGGAGGCGGGACGCGTGAGGGAGACTCAACAACGGAGTCGCCCTCACGCCCTCAGCAGCGGCCGCCTCAGGAGACGCCTGGGACTTCCGGCGCCGCTAGACGATCTCCGGCCACCGTAGACCCGGGCCTGCGGACGGCGAGTAGTGGGTAACTCGCCGTCCGATCAGCACCAGGCCCGAGAGTCGACGGCGCGTAGTGTTCCACGCGCGCCTCAAAGAGTTGTCAGCATTCATGACAGGGCCCGTCATGGCCGATGCCTGCTTAGGGGTTGAGGATAAATTCGAAAGAGGGCAATCAGGCAGGGAAGGAACATTGGATGATTAGACTCACCCTCGAAAAAAAAAAGAAGCCGCCCCAGCACAGCCCGCCGTGCTAAGAAAATGAGATAGTGCGAGGGTGTCGATACATGTTGCATCTATTCAATATCTGTGAACGCAGTTTTGTTTGTTTTTAAAAAAAACTTTTTTACAAAAAAATAGAACCGACTTCCAAAAAAAGTGTAAAATAACTTTAATTTCGGAAGTCGGTGTTCCTGTTTTGTGTCTTCGTTTTTTGACACCGACTTCCGAAATTAAAGTTATTTTACACTTTTTTTGGAAGTCGGTTCTATTTTTTTGTAAAAAAGTTTTTTATTTTTTACTTTTTAGCTGTGGTTCACCGTTAAACTGTGTTAACAATTCATAGACATAAGATAGCAGCAATGGCGGTAGATTTGCTGTCAATTTTTGAAGAGTTCCGTTGTCTGTGTCCGAAACCCATCATCAGATCTTTTTGAAATTTAAATGGGACCATTTCGGAATAAACCCCTTTCGAACAAAAAAAGAATTTTGCAAATCCGTCAATATATGACGGAGTTATGCCCGAACATACATAAAAAAAAAAAAAAAAAAATACAAACATCCGAATTGATAACCTCCTCCTTTTTCGAAGTCGGTTAAAAATAAAGGAATTTTCCTTTATGTGAAATAATCTATCTTAAGGATTTAAAGTGGTTTCCCTTCAGAGCCCATTGATATTTTCCAGCCTGTATTAAAACATCTATATATATAAAACAAAGCCTAGTTACACCATTTATAATTCAAGAACGGCTGGAGCAATTTTTAAGATCTTTGATGTGTTTTTTTTTTTTTTGGGGGGGTGGGAAATCATCCTATGACTTCTTCCGCTCTAGGGTGGAGCGGAAGGGTGTGTCAGACTCTTACTGACTAAAACCCACCCCTGTTCCTCCCTGCCTCGAGTGCCCGGGGGCGAGGTAACTCTTTCGAATTTATCCTCCACCCCCGGGCAGGCATCGCCCGTGGCAGGCCCCTTCTCTTGGCTGACAACTCTTTGAGGCGCGCGTGGAACACTACGCGCCGTCGACTCTCGGGCCTGGTGCTGATCGGACGGCGAGTTACCCACTACTCGCCGTCCGCAGGCCCGGGATCTTTGATGTGTTGGATTTGTCTTCGCCCCGAATAACTATTAAAATAACGGAAAATTTACGAAAAATTAAATATTTGGTACGGCTTTTTTGATGATATCTCGAGAAAGGTTTTGTTTATTGTTATTGAGGCGGTACGAAGTTAACACCTACTTTGTACTCAGGTGCATAAATACTTAAGGCGCAGTTATACGACTTTTAAAGGTTTTTAATTGAACATCACGTCTAAACGACTAGTCTTAATTCTTTGAAAAAAATATATGTTACTCTAGACTATTTCCGTCGTAATTTGATCTGAGAATATTTCAAATTATATTTTTGTAACATAGTGTAATTAATTTGTAAATTTATGTCTAACGCGGATAAAATATTGAAAATCACGCAAAAACAATAAAGCGTATTTTTATGAAACCTTCACCATTTAAAAAAATATTTATTTATTTATTTACATTTTAGTCTCAGGTGTTTTAGTTTATTACTTGTTGTTTTATGTGTAAAAATTAATAATGCGTCTAATTTCGGACAGCGCTCCTTGATGGGCGAGTCCTACTACTCGGTGGACATACGACGGGTTACGTGAGCTCAGCGCACATTCAGCAATTATTTAGTTAGATGCAGTTTAGTGACTATTCTCCGTGATATGCGTCACCGTCAGACGTCAGTGCCGACTGTAGCAATAGTCGACCCACGAAAAATTATTCGAGATCCTCACAACGTGCCCTTTCATTTGATATGTCGCACGATACAGTTTGAAAAATATTATTTCCCCATATTCAAAATTAATTAGGGTACACGTCCGTGTTTGGGTCACAGATATTCATTTGTTTACCTAATTTCAACTCTATCAATCCAGCAGATTCGAAGCAAATTGGCTGTGACATACGGTCCGACGGACAGATAGACAGACAGACACGCGAGTGATCCTATAAGGGTTCCGTTTTTTCATTGGGACTTTCAGAACCCTAAACAAGAGTCGACTCCCCACCCCTGTTCCTTCAGTTGCCTCTGTGCCAAGAGCCGCGGTAACTCTATTTCGAATTTATCCGGGACCCAGCAAAAGTCGACCCTAATAGAACTATAATGTATAAAATAAAGAGTTAGCTAGAAGTCTTCATGAGTTAGATACAGTTAAGTGACTGTATTCTCAGTGCTATGTGTCAGGCGTTAGATGTCGGCGCTGTCCCAAGAAATAGCCGACCCTAGATATAGAACTATAGTGTGTTAGCTAGCAGTCTACATGAGTTAGATACAGTTAAGTGACTGTATTCTCAGTGCTATGCGTCAGGCGTTAGATGTCGGCGCTGTCCCAAGAAATAGCCGACCCTAGATATAGAACTATAGTGTGTTAGCTAGCAGTCTACATGAGTTAGATACAGTTAAGTGACTGCATTCTCAGTGCTATGCGTCAGGGGCGTTAGATGTCAGCGCTGGCCCAAGAAATAGCCGACCCTAGATATAAAACTATAATGTGCTAGCTAGCATTCGATAGGGGCATTAGTCGTCGGCTTTGACCCAACCAATTTGGAGATAGAACTAAAGCTTATCTTGATTTAACCTAATTATTCGTGATTCTGACTTGATTATGATTCTTTATTATACAGGGTGTAAGAGGAATGCTTCTGAAGCCAGAACGTAGATTAAAGAGCAAACGGATTCCAGTAACCTTTCGCTTTACGTTGGCGTCGCTTGGACGTAGGGTCGTTGGCCTCGCGGCCGTCGGCGAGCGCGCATGCACTTTAAATTCGTGTTAACGCGCGAGAGTTAGCTGATATTTTACGAATACATTGTATGTTAAAGTTGTAAAGAAAGACAGTGTCTTTAATCGCAAATAACGGTTTCATATAACTGTTCTCACAGCTCAGCAAAATGCCAAAAAAAATATATTAAAAAAAACAGATATATCTTACTACAGACATGTCTTTATATTTGCACCAAGTGCAGCCCATTTTTGTTTCCAGGCAATCTCTGTCCTTTCCAGGTTGCCTGGAAGAGATCGCGGAATGCGATAAGGCCGCCAATTGTATGTTTTTTAGTATAAGTTTTCCTTAATGTGTGTGTATTTTTTGGTGTACAATAAAGTATATAATAAATAAATAAATAACAGATTTTTTGATGATATCGTATCGAGAATCACTAGTCTTATCACCTGTCTCCATTTTCGGAAGCGTTTCCCTTACACTCTGTATACAAAAGAGTTCAAATACATTGTTAAAATAGGACAGCCTAACTACAAATGTGGGTACTAACAGCACCCCTCATGAAAAAAAAATATAACAGCAAACCTCATTGTGATAGAAAAAATGCTAAATTAAAAAATACATCTTCTTGTCCAGACAATTTAATTTAGAGGGACATTCACTTAGGTACAGGTACAGACACATTTATAAGAATAATCAAGAAAAATTCTATAATGGACGCTGCGAGGCGAAGTGTGGCCATAGTTGTAGCTTATGACCAGTCTGGTTCTTGTTGAATGGGCTTTGGGGCAACCATTAGGGGATTTTGTTTAACAAACTGATTTGGAAATTTTGGAGGATGCCTGTAGAAGGGCGAGACAGTGTAGCCCCTACTGCTTGAAGTATGAGTTTCTTTGTAAATTCCATCATCACTGCCAATCAATGGTGCACCTGAAATTTTATAACATTGGCATAAATGTTTTATACATACAACATCAATTTTGTTTGACTCGAAAGTGTAGGCAGAGGCGTTTTGTTAGGATTAGGTATTGTACGCTTCTGTCTCTTCGGCCTCCATTATGTGTGGCCTGCGGGTAGTCTGTCTCCTGATCCGGGCATGTATCTGAACAGGCTAGACTTTATAAATGAAACTAAATGGCAGTCTGTAATTAGTTTAAAAAACTATCGCCGGTCCATCACCCGGCACAGGACTCCCTTATTCCACTGAATTTGTAAGATTTTACTACGTAATATTATTTATGCCTGTTAATAAAACAGTTTAAAAAGCAGGTGAATAAAACATACTCACAGTGGAACAACTCCAAAAGCATGAAACTCAATATAACGCCTGCCTGTGAAAAAAAAAATAAGATAACAATTTATTTTTTGGAAGTCGCGATGAGAGAAGTTTTAGTTTGTGTAAATTGTTTATTATGTTTGCCTTAGATGACACTGGTAGGTACTCATAATCATATATGTATTAGTATCTATTTGTATATTAATAATAATAATGAATAAAAATCGGTTTTCTACTCCGCGCGGTGGTACAGTGACCAGACGAGAGCTACACTCAATGGGGGACCAGGAATAGGGGATTGGCAGCACACTGCGGGTTTAAGACCTTTTGAATTTTGATTATCTAGGACATATTATAGACAAAACCGGCCAAGTGTGTATCGGGCCACGCGCAGTGTAGCGTTCCGTAATCGCCCGTTAAAACATGCGTACTTAGGAGGTGCATTTTTTTTTTTGGTGTGGTTAATCATCCAATGACATCTCCCGCTCTGCTCTGCGTGGGCGTGTCAGACTCTTATTGACTAAAACCCGCCCCTGTGCCTTCCCTGCCTGAGTGCCCAGAGGTGCAGTAACTCATGTTGAGAATTTACCCGCTACCCCTAGGCATGCAGGCACCGGCCACGATGAGCCCCGTCAGTGGTGGCTGACAATCATCTCTTTGAGGCGCGCGTGGAACACTACGCGCCGTCAACTCACGGGCCTGGTGCTGATCGGACGGCGAGCTACCCACTGCTCGCCGTCCGCAGGCCCGGGTGGCTGGAGATCGTCTCGCGACGTTCTACGCCCAGTGCTTCTCCTGCGGTGGTAGCGGTCGGAGCCGTGAGGGCCACTCCGTTGAGCTTCCCTCACCCTCACGCGTCCCGCCTCCGCCTTCGCGAACATTATTGCTTCGCAGAAGGAGGAACTTCCCATTCCCTATCGCTCCGTACCATGGTCTGAACCAGGGCTGGGCGTGAGAGGTCGCCGCCACCTATCGCATTCACGAGGACCCCCGGCGGAGCTCCGCCCAAGCGGGGCAGACCTCCACCGCATCCTCTGGGCGATCCGCGCAGTGGTAACACCCGGGCGTTTCCTCCAGCCTGATCTGATGCAGGAACCTCCCGAAACAACCATGTCCGGTGAGAACCTGTGTCAGGCGGAAGGTGAGGACACCGTGACGCCTCTCCAGCCACTCCTCAAAGAGGGGCACAACCACCGCAATGGTGGCGTGCCCAGCGTTGGGTTGCGACAATCGCTGTCTCCATGTCGCCATGCGATCCTGCCGGAGCTCCGTCCGCCGAGCCGCGACGTGTCGCGGCAGCAGAGTTTCGCCTCGGCGTTTGGCCTCCTCGTGCCACTCCCAGAGCAGCGCAAGGACTTTGGCCTTCAGATCCCACGGCGACAGTCCGGCAAGGAGGCTCGCCGCCTCGCAGGAGACCGTGCGGTATCCTCGGATCAGGCAAATGGCCATGACCCTTTGGGACGCGTTCAACCGGCGAGCTGGTTGCACGCCCACACCAGTGCCCCGTAAAGGGTCATGGACCGCACGATCCCCGCGTAGTGCCTCCGGCAGGAGGCGTTTTGGCCCCCCAGATTGGGCAGGAGCCGCTTCAGAGCAGCACTGGCCCGCTCCAGTCTGGGAGCCAAACGTCGGAAATGCTCGACGAAGTTCCACCGGCTGTTCAGGACGAGTCCCAGGTACCTTATCGTCCCCTCGACGCCGATGTGAACCCCTCCTACCGTTATCGGTGGCGCGTTCCGAGGATCATGAAAACACATGGCCTCGGACTTGTGCAAAGCCACCTCGAGTCCCAGTTGCCGGATACTCTCAACGACTGTCGCAATCCCGCGTGACATCACGACCTCCCCTGCGCCAGGACCAGCGTGTCGTCAGCGTAGCAAACTACACTGACGCCGCAAGGGAGGTCGGCGCGCAGCACCCAGTCGTACCAAGTCGTAAAAAGTGAAAAATAATAAACTTTTTTACAAAAAAAAAAAACAACCGACTTCCAAAAAAGAAAATACATTAAAAATTTAAAAAATATTCGGTGTCAAATAACGAAGAAATAAAATACAAACCCCAACTTCCGAATTTAAAGTTATTTTTTAACTTTTAGTGTATTTTCTTCTTTGGAAGTCGGTTGTTTTTTTTTTTTAAATAATATGTTACTTTAAACAATTTCCGTCGTAATTTGATTTGAGAATATTTAAAATTATATATTTTTATAACATAGTGTAATTAATTTGTAAAGTTACGTCTAACGCGGATAAAAAATTGAGAATCACGCAAAAACTATTAAGCGTATTTTTATGAAACCTTCACCATTTTAAAGATCATTTAATTATTTATAATTTTGTTTATGTGTTTTAGTTTAATACCTGTTGTTTTATGTGTAATAAATTAATCATGCGTCTAAATTCGGACAGCGCTCCTTGATGGACGTGTCCTATTAATGGGTGAACGTACGACGCGTTACGTGAGCTCAGCACAGAACACTCAAGCTATCCACTCAAGGTCATTGGCAGTTATATATCTGCCTAGCCTTTTCCCAACTGTCTTTGGGTCGGCTTCCAGTCTAACCGGATGCAGCTGATTACCAGTATTTTACATGGAGCGACTGCCTATCTGATCTCCACAACCCAGTTACTGGGAAATACGATATCCCTGGTAAGACTGATTGTCAGACTTTCGGGCTTCTGACGACCGTAACGACTGTCAAACATTCACGATTGACAGCCGGGACCAACGGCTTAACGTGCTTTCCGAGGCACGGAGAAGTCTCTGTATATAAAGATGGTCACCCATTTATGGACTAACACCGGCAAGCGTAGCTTAACCTGATGGATCGACCCGTGCGGCTGTTATTACTTTAGCCAAGAGCTCCTCAAGGTCATTGGCAGTTAATAGCGGCATTATTAAAGACACTATTAATTGCCATAGGTCATTGGTAGTTAATAGAGTCTTAAATAATTGATTATTAAATAAACACACTAACAATTAGCTTCATGGCGGCTGCAGACAGTATGTTACTTGTGACACTTGTGAAAACATGAGTAAGTGCCAACCTGCGCGCGTGACTATTTAAACATGAAGATTTCGGTTATCTACAACCTTTGCCCTCAGTTTTATCAAGAATACGGTCATAATTATTATTTATCATTGCTAGGGAAAACCATTTAGGGGCAGTCAAAATATAAAGTGATATACGTATGATGACACGTACACACACGTTCGAATAGACATCAAAATGTTCCTTAATCATACTTATTATTGTCGTATCTTAAAGTCTCAATATTTATCTCTAATGTTCTCCGTTGTTTACCTCGTAGTCATTGGGTCAGGCAATAACAGATTGGCATTTTCCTTAAGGTGAAAGCTCCAGGGTAGCCCGCGGGTTTTATGCAATTTTCAGGTCTGTATGTTGGTCTAAATATGATTCGCGGCCGTAGCAAGTACGTATTTACAGAACTGTAATCATTAAAATCATCAATACAACTCCCTCAGAATTGATGCCAAATGTCATGAAATACTTACATTTGACATCAATTCTAACTGAAAGAGTTGTATTGATGATTTTAAATTTATAAATACATACTTGCTACGACCGCGAATCAGATTTTGACCAAGATACAACCTGTCACTAACCTGCAAATTGCAAAAAACATAAGAAAATTTGAATTTCGCGGGCTACCCTGGCGCTTCCACCTTAAGGAATTTCTCAGTACCTTGTAGCCCAGTCTCTGATTTTGTGCATCGATGCTTGCTCCCAGTGCACTTAGCACCTCCGAGTTCTGCCTTCTGAGGCCTGATTTAATGTTGTGGTTGTGTATCTACTTAATCTCGTTAAAAATTTTAGTTTTTAACCAAATTTAAAGAGAAGGAGGTTCTGTCAATTTGACTGTATGTTATTTTTGTGAATTGATTTAGATGATTATTTTTTTGTTATGCAGGTCATACTTCAGATGTGGTCCCATAAAAACTTTATCGAAACTGATTCAGTGCTTAATAATCGCTTATCAAACATACAAAAAAGAGAGTCAAATTAAGAACCTCCTCCTTTTCGAAATCGGTTAAAAATACAACTGATGTCTAAAAAAAAAACAAAAATTGTAAAGTAACTTTAATTTCGGAAGTCGGTATCAAATAACGAAGAAACAAAAGTAGAAACATCAACAGCATTTTTTTGTTTTCTTTTTTTTAATATTATGTTTGGATCAGTGTTCAGCCACGGCAACAGCATTCGCTTGCAGCCATTAGGTCCTCACATGTAGGTAAGTACAGAAAACAGGGAATACGGTTAAGCAGGGCTTTAAATACCGTTAAAATTTTATAACGTTACCCTTCCTTGACAGGAGTTAACGTTATTATTAAAATAACGGTAACAGGTTTAACGTTATTTAATCTTCATTTTAACGTTATTGTTTATTAACGTTACTTGCACTTTAACGTTAATTTTATCGTTATTTTTTAACGGTAATCCTTGTGAGGTGGTGGAGTCGGGCCGCCCGCCCGCGCCCTCGCGCCGCTGTGATGCCGTGCCGTGCCGATATTTAACTAAATAGGCCTATAAACCAATAAAACTTATTTGAAATCGTGAAGTAGTAAAATGGCAGGAAATGGTAACCACTAAGACGCCCATTTTGCGGCGCCGAAAATTCTCTGGCGTCCGTCCTTCGCTCACTCCCTCGCGGCCGCACGAGCCCATTTCCCCTTGCCAACTTAAAGCTTAATATCTCGTAAACTGCTACAGCTACACGCATACAAAAAATACGTGTGTCTAGCTAATACTATAGAGAATCGAATTATGTTATACATAAGTCGCATTAACTAGTAATAAGTACTCAAACAAAATGTTAAACTTGAGATTACGATTGAAAAACAGTAAAATTTTTGTTCTTACTAAGTTTTTACCTATAATTTTTTAGTTTGTGTCTTTTAAACCTATTTATAATGAAACTAGACTATATAACCTTTCTTTTGATACCCATAACTCATTACTAGGACAGTTCTAAGTAGCAAAATAAATTAAGACAATGTACCCCTTTCCTCATTTATTTCCTGCCGCCTGCGCTAGCGAAATCAAAGCAAAATACGACAAGATGGCCGCCCGTAGGGCTTATCTGCAAGGCTGAACATGATTTTATTTGAACGCCAGTGACCACCACGGTGGTCGAATTATTTATTAAGTTATATGAACATTTTAATTGAATACTAATAGAGAATTAAATAGAAATGAGACAATGAATCATGTACATAGTTATTTAATGTTTATTTACAACGATTAAATTAATGTTTATTACAAGGAAGATGGATAACGAGGTTTACACAAATCTGTGTGTTGTGTCACTGTGTGTGTCTGTGTGTGTGTTTTGGTGTGATGTCATGTCCTTTTCGTTTTTTTAATAGTTTGGGCGACTGCGGCATAAAGGAATATAGTGTATGTTTGTTTGTGTGTGTGTGTGTGTGTGAGTGTGTGTGTGTTGAGGTATGTGTGTTTTGGTATGATGTCATATCCTTTTTGTTTTTTAATGGTTTAGCCGACTGCGGCATAATGGATGTAGTGTGTGTGTGTGTGTGTGTGTGTGTGTGTGTGTGTTGAGGTGTGTGTATTTTGGTATGATGTCATGTCCTTTTTGTTTTTAATGGTTTAGCCGACTGCGGCATAAAGGATGTAGTATGTGTGTGTGTGTGTGTCTGTGTGTGTGTGTTGAGGTGTGTGTGTTTAGGTGTGATATCATGTCCTTCTTGTTTTTTAATGGTTTAGCCGACTGCGGCATAATGGATGTAGTGTGTGTGTGTGTGTGTGTTGAGGTGTGTGTATTTTGGTATGATGTCATGTCCTTTTTGTTTTTAATGGTTTAGCCGACTGCGGCATAAAGGATGTAGTGTGTGTGTGTGTGTGTCTCTGTGTGTGTGTCTGTGTGTGTGTGTTGAGGTGTGTGTGTTTTGGTGTGATATCATGTCCTTCTTGTTTTTTTAATGGTTTAGCCGACTACGGCATAAACGAGTGTAGTGTGTATGTATGTTTGTATGTATGTATGTGTGTGTGTGTGTGTGTGTGTGTTGAGGTGTGTGTGTCAAGTTTGTGGTGTGGCAAGCAAAGAGAAAGTTTATTAATTTCTTCGTAGAAATCGTGGCCCTCAGACTCCCAATTCTATGTCAGTACAAAACCTTAATGTTATTTCTATAAATTAACGCCCCGGCAACTATGTTGGCTTGTAATGACGACCTGTGGTAAAACATGGAATCTGCAAAATTTACGTTGTATTTTGACCATCCGAGTGTGTAAAAATACTAGGAATGAACTAATTTCCATATTACGAACACTATTTTAATAGATTAGATAGTAAATAACACCAAACTATCACGAAAATGTAGACGACGGACATGGCGGCCGGACCCAGCTTTTTATTTCGATATTATCGTTTTCAAATCACTTTGAACCCAGAACATATTTAGTTTTTCGTAAAACTCGACTCATGAGGATTATTTTGATATATAACACTAATACACAAGGCTTATAATAAAATAGTACTTTTATCTCAAAGCTGGAGCTCTGTCCGCCGCCGCGCCGAAAATAAGTGACAGTAAAAAAACTTTTTTTTTTAAATAATTTTTAGGGTTGTGACCATGGAGCCTATTACTGACACACGAAAAATTTAGTCGAGTACCATAAATAATACAGAAAAACCGTTAAAAGTTGCCAACCACAGAAAAAATAAATATTTAAGCGAACAAACCGCGCGAGCCAACGTGTTGGCCGAGGCGTGCTAGATAACAATTTTTTGCACCAGCGAGGTTGCTGGGACGTCACAGTGGAGTTTTTCCTTTGTCTAATTAAACAAAGTGTTAAATCTCATTAATTAATAAAGTTACAATTCTTTATGTTTTTTTTTCTATATTATGTACTTATGAAAGAAAAAATACTATAATAAATATTATATTAACGATCAGGCCCCTGCGTCGCCATTAACAATAGGTTTTTAATTGTGTCTGCTAATGAGGGACTTGACGCGTTAATATTCTAACCAGATGGTAAACGGTTACGCACCGACTCCCCGAGTCTTCTATCTGACCACGACGAAGATGATTGGGACGGTATGTCCCAATCCATTTTAGCCAAGCCGTCAATAAAAAAAAGAGCCGGTGGAAGTGCTGTGGCGGAAAAACCCAGTCAGACGACGGGCATTGATGACAGGGACAAGCAATTTTTGTGAAGCTTGTGCTTTAAATAAAAGTGACACCAAAAGCAATAATTACCATTTCGGTAAAATTGTCGAGTCGCAATTAAACGATTCGGAACCATGCGTACTGCCTAACGTATACATCAAACTAATAACGTTCTTTTAAGAGGCTAAGTGCCGCCACATTAATGAGAAAATATGTAATAATTAGTAATGTTGTTAAGAATTAAAGTTAACTAAATATAATTTGATTTTGATTATATAAAATTCAAAGTCCTCACTGACTGATATATCAACGCACACCTAAACCGCTGGTCATAGAGACATGGAATTTGGAGGGTGTGTTTTTTGTGAAGATTAGGTATCCACTTCGGGTTTTTTCGAAATTCCACCCCTGAAAGGGTGGAATGGGGGTTGAAAGTTTATAACGGGGGAAGTACTAATTTGGCGCCGGCGAAGCCGCTAGCAGAAGCTAGTAAACAAACTACTACTGCTACTGCTGCTGCTGGTGCTAGTAATAGGAAACCTCAAACTTTATGCATTAACGTTGCGCAGAACGCAGTTTATAGGTATCAGCGGAACTTACAGAGACGTGGCGGCGGCGCACACCTCCGCACGCTTGGTCACCCGCACTCACCACACGCGAGGCCCCACCGATGTGTAAGTTACGTCTGTAGACTGCACACGCGCGCAGATTCGTGTTTTCGTACAGGCGAGCTCATGTCATCGGCAAAGCGAAGGTGTGAGATGTACTCGTCGTTCACGTTGATACCCTGTCCAGTCCAGTCCAGCGTCTCGAAGACGTCCTCCAGCGCGTTGGTGAATAGTTTCGGGGATATCCCATCCCCCAGTCTCACCAATCTGAGCAGTTGGTATGGGCAGGTTTTCTGATCTTGGATCTGGACAGTCATCGTTTAACGCCAGTCAATTCGACATCATTGCAGAGAGGCCAGAACTGCCCATATTTCGATGGAGTCAAAGGCTTTCTCGTAGTCCACAAATGCCATACACAGCGGGTGGTTGTAATCCTCGGTATTCTGTAAAATTTGCCAAACTGTATGGATGTTGTCCACGGTACTGAAGCGTTTTCGAAAACCAGCTTGTTCTGGTGGCTAGAACTCGTCAAGTCTCCTGGCGAGACGGTTCGTGACGACCCTCGAGAACAGCTTGTAGACGTGGCTCAGAAGTGAGATGGATCTGTAGTTCTTTAGCAAGGTTTTTTCACCTTTTTTGATGAACAGAACCACCTCATCTCCGCTTCACGCCTCAAACGTAACGACGTTGAAGAGACTCGCTAGGTCTCTCAGGGCTGGAGCCCCGCCCGCTTTAAGGAGCTTTGCCGTTATTCCGTCATCACCAGGTGCCTTGTTGTTCTAAAGCTGCTCGAGAGCCAACCTAATCTCACACTGGTCGACATCCGGGATGTCCTCTGTGTAGTGACGCGTTAATTCGGCTCGATGGTCATCTGCATTATGTTCCGCTGGTTTCGCCGTCCGCGTTGAGTATAGGGGCCCGTAGAAAGCTCGTAGATCCTCGACCTCCTCGAGTATCTCGGATTTTGAAGTCACGATTCTGCCATCCGCAGTTCTTAGTTTTGTCAGACCTCCCTAATTGTTAAACGAACACTTTCAACCCTCGGTTCTGCTTAATCGCGACCTAAATTTCGCGGGTGTTGGAGCACCGAAGCTCGCGTCGCGTCAGCATTCTAATTTTTAGGTTTAAGACCCTCTTATCTGACGAAGACAGCTGCAGGGATGGCAACTCTCGTCTTTTCCTCATAAGTTCAAGTATCGATTTTGAAGTTCCAGTTAAAACTTTTCGAATCCAGCGGCCTGCGGAGCTGCTCTCAGCTCGAAAATTAATATTTAGAGTGACTCGGACTAGCCTGCGATCGCTTCCAGTGTTAAATCTGGTAAGGTTGCCTGGAAGAGATCGCGGAATGCGATAAGGCCGCCAATTGTATGTTTTTTAGTATAAGTTTTCCTTAATGTGTTTATTTTTTTTTGTTTTTTGTTTCGTTGTTTTATTTTTATTGAATGTTTTGTTTTTGTATAATGGGTTAATTATTTGTTAAAAATGCCTCGCTACATTACGCAACACAATTACATTATATATATAATTACATTATACAACGATTTACGCAGATATGAGATGAGTCATATTTTTAGAAACATACCAGGTTATTTCCGACTTTTTGGTTTCATTTATGTTTCTCCAAATAAAATGAGTGACATATTGATGTTCATTAAACAAAAAATAACAAGACATGACTTTGAGGCATGGATAGGTTCCGTTTTAAAAATTATCTATTTTTCATATAGAAGGTAACAAATATTTTATTTAAATGTAATATTTGTTTTTAAAACATAACTAAGTTTTTTTTTATAATTTTAAATATTCTCAGATCAAATTACGACGGAAATTGTCTAGAGTAACATATATTTTTTTCAAAGAAATAAGACTAGTCGTTTAGACGTGATGTTCAATTAAAAACCATTAAAGTCGTATAACTGCGCCTTAACACAAATTAATGGGGAACATAACTAAAAAGTGAAAAATAAAAAACTTTTTACAAAAACAAGAACCGACTTCCAAAAAAAGTGCAAAATAACTTTAACTTCGGAAGTCGGTTTCAAAAAACGGAGACACAAAACCAGAAACACCAATTTCTGAAATTAAAGTTATTTCGCACTTTTTTGGAAGTTTATTCTATTTTTTGTAAAAAAAAATTGTTAATTTTTACTTTTTTAAAGTTTTAGTAGATAAGTATTTTGGAGAAGGCGTGATATTTTAAACATTCAACGGATATTATGATATGATGTAAAGTGCTCCTCAAGACGAATCAATCGAGCCCAAACTCGGTGGGATTATGTTGTTTTATCACAGAGATACCGTGGCCACCTTCCATATTCATCATCAGACCAGCTACATGGTACCATATCATTGTATTGTCACTGAAGATACATACTGAAGATACACCAATTCAGCTTGCTTGATTTGCTTACAGACCGACAACGGGACAGGTGAAACTAAATAAATGCTTGTAAAAAAAACACCAGTCAATGAACTGTAACTCAAACATTAATGTCGTAGGAATGATAAAATTTCTGAATTCCCCTTTCATCTGCCGCACGTACTGGACTAGGTTTCCAGCAACGACAACACACTCATTTAATTCATATGTATTATGATACCTATTAACTTTTATTATTATGATAATAAAAGTTCTGAAAATCAGCCAGTCTCTCAGTTGACTGTTTTATTTTAATCGTAAAAATCTATCTTGGCTTGTCCATATTTTGACCCCTAGAGGCAGGCCACTGAAGAAGCTCGAGAATGCTGAAGACAGTATTTATTTGGTAAGTACCTACCTAATTAAGTTTGGGATAGAAAAAAACCACTATGTAGATGGCCTAAGTATTTTTGGATCAAGGTAGCTTCCAAAAACATCATTCAACTAATAAAAACATTGTTGATAGGTACCTAGACTGGGTATTTTTATCCTCGTTATAAGGTAACTACTTAGTTATGGTAAGGTAGATCATAATAAAGGTGCACATGTAACACCTTATTAATATTTTTCCACATTCTAGAACTAAGCAATGAGATGTTTTATCTTCGTTTACTTGAAAATATCTGTAAACCTTATTTTATTTTTTACGTCCCATCCAGTAAGCGTGTATTCAAATCAACAAACAAACCGTCTCACTATAGGTATTACACACGACCGAGACGCGCGCGCGCGGCGTTGCGGTGCGGCAACAGTGTAGTGTACAGAATGAGGCAGCGCACAAAATGTACCAAAATGTACCTACGGAGTATTTTTTACGTCCCATCCAGTAAGCGTGTATTCAAATCAACAAACAAACCGTCTCACTACGTATTACACACGACCGAGACGCGCGCGCGCGGCGTGGCGGTGAAAATGTACCTACGGAGTCGACGACTACGAAAATAATTGAATGGAATGCGTAGAGGAAGCCAGTGAAGTTCAAATATCACTGTGTTTTTTTGCAATTTTCAGGACAGTGTCAGGTTGTATCTTGATCAAAATATGATTCACGACAGTAAACAATATATAAGTACATTAATATAACCCTAATTACATTTTCTTTTTCTAAATTTCGGCAATCTAGTTAAATACACATCAAATCTAAGTTCATGATGATGAGTATATATGATTCTTATGGTTATAACTATGTATATATTTGTTATTGTCGTACATCACATTTTGATCTTAATATAAAACTCTTTCTTTGAAGTTATAACCTGACACTGACCTTTAAATTGCAAAAAACACAAAAAAATTCACGGGCTAGGTAACTCTAATAATTTTACCGTTAAACCGATAATTCTCGTATTTTACGTTAAATGTTAATTAACGTTAAAATACTGGTAATGTTATCAAGTAACGGTAAATTTTCATAACGTTACTATGGTATCACAATGGAAATTAACGTTAAGTAACGGTAATTATTTTGTTATTTGGTAACGTTATCAAGCCCTGCGGTTAAGGTCTGCAGAGAGATGTCGCACAAATACCGATGGTTCGAGCCATCCTATATCCCCCAAATGTTGACTTTACTGCGGCCGACCTGATTACGGAGTATATTTAGCGTTTTCCAGGTTGGCGGCGGTAGCCCGTGCCCAGAAGGATGGCTGGGCTGGATGGGCCCACGCATCCTAAAAAAACTTTTTAGTCTGAGGCACCGAGCTCTGATTGTGCATTGATTTGCGTGACACGTGAGTCATTTTCTTATTACGCTTTCTAAAGTTTGTTTGCGCGGTTTGCTATATACCTGGCAATTGCAATTCGAATATGAAACAGATCTCCAATATACGGTCCTCCGATACGATTCGCCGATAGGACGAATCAATTTTAGTGGTTCACCGATAAAAGTTTCACCGATTTGCTGACTTTCTAAATGGCGGGCAAACAGTATTCAAAATTATCAAGTCGGTAAGATGAGACGATGTTCCAAACGAATTGATACTAATAAAAAAATAATAAAAAAGAAAAGTTACTATTTCTCATAAAGTCTAACTACATACTTTAGAGCTACGTGGGTCACGCAAGACTACGGCGCGCTACGCTGCTACGCTGGGTCTACGTGACAGAGAACTTTTTGCTACGACGACGCGACACACACTTCTTGCGCATGGAGCGACGATGACGGCAACTGTGCTGACGTTCAAGGAGGTGATTTCATAATTCAATACAGATTGTCTTTTATCAAATGTTTTAGTAAATTAAAGATATGTAGCATCTGCATAGATTTATAATAAAGACAAAGAAATGGATGCTAGTAGGTAATGCAAATAATGCGATGGAGCGTAACATATTAAAAAATCCGGCCAAGTGGGTGTTGAGCCACGCGCAACATAAGGTTCCGTAGTCACCCGTAATAACATGCGAACTTATAAGGGGGCTTAGTGTTTATAACTATGAACATATTAATTCACGGTTTTACGGACAATAACGTTTAAATTAAAAACGAAAAAGGGCTTTATTTTTCCAAAGTTTTACATGTTTACTACCAGTTTTACAAATTAAATAAGTAACAACTTTACCTAAGTTTTGTTTTCTAAGGATTTTGTGTTTTGTACGAAATTTTCCAAGAAGGAATAAGTTGGGCGACTATTACTCTTACTACTACTACAATAAGTTAGTTAAGTTATTAGTCTAAGTTATTAGTCGCTAAAGTTTTGCTTCAAAGTTCGTTATACAGGGTTACTGGTAACTCGACGTATTCCTTGCAGGACGTCATAGTAGGGTTCAAATGCAATAAATTTAGCCACCAAATGTTCTACGGAAGTTCAGTAGTTTTTAGGTTACGTTAGATTTTTGGGCGTGAGGCGTGGAGCGGAGGTGCGGTGGTTCTGTTCTTCAAAAAAGGTGACAAAACCTTGCTGAAGAACTATAGACCCATCTCATTTCTGAGCCATGTCTACAAGCTGTTTTCGAGGGTCGTCACGAACCGTCTCACCAGGAGACTTGACGAGTTCCAGCCACCAGAACAAGCTGGTTTTCGAAAAGGCTTCAGTACCGTGGACCACATCCATACTGTTCGGCAAATTATACAGAAGACCGAGGAGTACAACCAGCCGCTGTGTATGGCATTTGTGGACTACGAGAAAGCCTTCGACTCCATTGAAATATGGGCAGTTCTGGACTCCCTGCAACGATGTCGTATCGACTGGCGTTACATCGAAGTGTTGAGATGACTGTCCAGATCCACGAATAGAAAACCAACCATATCCAACTGCTCAGAGGGGTGAGACAGGGGGATGTGATATCCCCGAAACTGTTCACCAACGCGCTGGAGGACGTCTTCAAGACGCTGGATTGGACTGGACAGGGTATCAACGTGAACGGCGAGTACATCTCACACCTTCGCTTTACCGATGACATCGTCATAATGGCAGAGACGGCGGAACAGTTAAACCTGATGCTGCTCAGCCTAAATGGAGCCTCGCGGCGGGTTGGCCTCGGTATGAATTTGGACAAGGCGAAAGTCATGTACAATTCACATGTCGTATAGAGTCCAATCCGCATCGGAGGGTCACTTCTCGAAGTTGTGAAGGAGTATGTCTACCTAGGGCAAGTCATCCAGCTCGGTAGACACAATTTTGAGATAGAAGTTGACAGAAGGATCCAGCTGGGTTGGGCAGCGTTTGGAAAACTTCGTTAGGTCTTCTCGTCCCCTATTCCACAATGTTTGAAGACTAAGGTTTTCAACCAGTGCGTCCTGCCCGTTATGAAATACGGGACGGTCGGGCTGGGTGTCCTTCACCACACAATCCTCACTTTTGAAAACTTGATGAAAATCAATTTTGAGTACACAGAAAAATAGTCAATAAATAGTCATAAATAGTCACCAAGGTTAAAAAAATAGTCGCATTATGAATCCGAAGTTATAGCTATATGTTGGTGAGGATTGTGTGGTGAAGGTCTCCACACAATCCTCACCTTAGTGCAAGCAAACGGCTGGGAGTATTGACTTGGTTTCAATTCCAAAAAATAGTCAAAAAATAGTCGTAACGCTAAGCCAAATCTCGAAAATAGTCGTTAAGGCATTCCAGAGATATAAAGGTGTCTTGGTGAGGATTGCGTGGTGAGCTTTTCTCGCCACAATCCTCACCTGATTACCGCGGAACGCTTACGTTTTTGAAGTAGATTTTAGTGTCAAAAAATAGTCAAGAAATAGTCATCTCCAACCATGATAATTTCGACCTGGTTTACTATGTAGAAGTAAGTTAAACTTTCATGTAAACTTCTACGTACATTTTCGAGTCGAGTACAGTCGAGCAAAAAATTATTAAGTACGTATTTTAATGGTGACCTTATTTTTTGGTTGTATTAAAATGAGTATAAATTATTTTTAGTTATAAAGCTATTTCAGTTAGGTATTTTAAGTATATTTTATACATATATAATCTATCATTATAATGACATATTATAAAACAAAGTCATAAGCTAAATTAAACCTGTTTCAGGCACAGCAGTTCCTTAGCTAGCAGACACTTCAAAGAGTAACTTATTATCTTCAATAATAAATAATGCCATGAATTTTGCTTTAGTCGAATACCAAATACTCGGTCACGCTCTCTGTCGACGCGCTGAATATTCGGCCACTGCGGTGCGTGCGAGGGTGTCGGGAGGGTTTTCTATCTTTACCTAAGAATGAATACTTACCAAATTACAAGATTAATTACTGTTTTGGAGTGTAGGGGCTGTGATCAGAAAAATACAATTTAAAGTTGAATAAAACTTACAAACTAACACTACTGTTACGTAATTTGTGTTTATCACAATAATTAAACAGTTGGTTTCTGATAATAATTAACAACAATAATTAACAAGTATAAATATTTTGAAATATTTTATATAAGTAAAAATTTAAAAATAATCTGCTTATATTCTCTAAAACAATAATTAACACCTACTTATAATCAGTACAGAAATACTTAAAATAAGTTAAATCCTTAATATAAATCACAGATACGTATTAATATTATATTAATATCTTTGCAATTTATACGTTACATCATATAGACAAAGAACTTAAATACAATTTGGCACCTCTGGTTATGACTAGGTATTATTATAGGTACTTACCTACATGAAATAACTAACCGCCTCGCGGCCGATAGCTCAGATCATGAAATGGAACAAATGGTGAGTTTCCGAATAACGTAAAAAAAGTTGTTCAGTTTAGTGATCTGAGATAGAACATTAGGTAGGTATTTTTAATTCAGTCAAAATACAAATCATACAATGTACAACAATTTGTGGAAAAAACAACATAACCTAATCTCGTTGAATTTTTATTTATTATTTTTGAGATCTTCGGTAAACATGTTTTCTCGACTTTCAGGTTTTGTGTAAATAATACAATGAGGTGTGGTATTGAATGAATTATAATAAACCTTTGATTGTAAATCATCATAGCAGTTCCAGCTTTTCTTTGAAGAACGATAGCATTTACTTTTATAATGTCCCATAGTACCCGCACCATTTGTATAATCAATAACAGAGAGTAATGTATATGATATTCCTTTCAATGTCATGTCCATTGGTATGTCATTAATATTACATGACCTTAAAGAATTAATTTCAAAAAATAAAAAAATCATTTAAATCATATTCGTAAGCATTTTTTCCATCACATATTTCAGATTTATAAGATCTTTCTGAATCGTCATAAATTAAAGCTGCTTCATTCAGCGCCTTTAGCCCTTTGTTTTGTAATATTTCAGTATTAAGTGGAATGTAGCTACATTTTTTATTAGGTCCATCATTCAATTCACATTTAGAATTTGTGCATTTTAAATAAGGTGTAGCACTGTAAAATCCGTATTTTTATAAATTGTCGATAACATAAGTAACATTGCTTTCGCAGTTTTATAACATGGCGGCTACTACTCCATGGTGTTAAAAACAGATTAAAAAACTGAAAACTTTGAATTGAATTTTAAAATTTATTTTATATTTTATGAACTAAAACTAACATTTTCCGACTGCTTTTTTGCCGAAGCTATCTCAATAATATATTTTTCGTTTTTTTCTCATCTAGAGTAAAATACCCTATTCGTCATGACATTCGAGTCGATTTTACTGCCAAGCCGCACCAATAGATGTTTCACATGAAAAAAGAAAATGAGACGTAAGGTGTAGTTCTAATTATCACCACGCACACGTGGCTCCATTTGCAAATTCGCGCTATTTTCATATTAGAAACGTCAAAGATTGTAGCCACTTACCGACTGATATCTGAAAACAAAAGTTTGTTTCATTACCTATTGTACGTTTTAAAAACGCAAATGTGTTGAAAAACGTTGTATGACACATGTGCGGAAATTGGTATTTACTAACTGGTAATTATGGTAAGCCCTCGACTTCGTCTCGTAATCGTTACATTCGCGTACTCGTTTCTAAAAACCAACTTACCGCACTAGTATCATAAATAATTAGTTTTAACCAAAAAAATACTAATTCGTATTAAGAAATTATCGACACTTCAATTTTGGTTTCAAACATGACTTCAACCCTACGGTAGTCTCGCTATCATTTTTACAAAAGGACATATCCATAGAGCAACACGGGCCACCGGCGTCTCCGGTCCGCCGGTAGCCCGTGTTGCTCTATAGACATATCGCATATCAATTGCATGTAAATTTTGCTGATTAGACGTATATTTTTAACCGACGAAAAAAAGGAGGAGGTTCTCAATTCGACCGTATATATGTTTTTATTTTTATTTTATTTTTTTTGTGTATGTTCAGCCCTCACTCCGTCATTTATGAACCGATTTTGATTATTCTTTTTTTGTTAGATAGGGTACACCTCAAGGGTGGTCCCATGTCAAGGAAATCGGGATCTGACAATGGAATCCTGACAAAATTGAGAGAAAACCTCGAAAATTGTGGGCACGTTTAGCGTTTCTGTATGTGTGTACAGCCCTCACTCCGTCATTTATGAACCGATTTTGATTATTCTTTTTTTGTTAGATAGGGTACACCTCAAGGGTGGTCACATGTCAAGGAAATCAGGATCTGACAATGGAATCCTGACAAAATTGAGAGAAAACCTCGAAAATTGTGGGCACGTTTAGCGTTTCTGTATGTGTGTTCCTGACCCTCACTCCGCCATTTATGAACCGATTTTGATTATTCTTTTTGTTAGATAGGGTACACCTCAAGGGTGGTCCCATGTCAAGGAAATCAGGATCTGACAGTGGAATCCTGACAAAATTGAGAGAAAACCTCGAAAATTGTGGGCACGTTTAGCGTTTCTGTATGTATGTTCGGCCCTCACTCCGTTATTTATGAACCCATTTTGATGATTCTTTTTTTCTTAGACAGGGTATACCTCAAGGATTGTCCCATGTCAAGGATATCAGGATTTGCTCATGATATCCTGAAAAAATTGAGAGAGAACCTCGAAAATTGGGCACGAATATTGTTTCCATTTACTATTCATAACAAAATCAGGTATTTGCATTTAGGAACCATCACATCATGAAACTGAACTGATGATGGAAACCATACCTTTCCTAAACAATAGAAATCAGATATAAAAACTGGTTTTAGTGACAAATACCACTTAATATGCTTTGACGAAAAGACGTCTTCACAATATTGGAGGTAACCTCAACTGGTCAATATCCTGGGAACTTCATGGAAGGATTGTTATATTATCAGCTCAGTGGCAAGAGGAATGATGAAGAATTAGAAATTAGCCTCAGAGTGTTTAAAGATGATGCAAGCCACAAAAAATCATGAAACAAAAAACTTTTTAACAAAAAAATTAACCGACGAAAAAGAACTAAAAAGCAAAAAATAAATAAACCTTTTAAGTCTTGAGTAATGAGCTTATTTACCTACATAAAATATCAAATATTATATAAACTATTTTTGAGTCGGCGCCAATTAATAAAATGATTTATTACCTACTTACAGCCCTCTTCAAATGTAAGTACTTACAAAATTTAGATATTTAATAATCAGATTGTTGTTTGGCGCCGACTCAAAATTAGTTTATATAAAATTTGATATTTTATGTAGGTAAATAAGCTCATTACTCAAGACTTAAAACGTTTATTTATTTTTTGCTTTTTAGTTCTTTTTCGTCGGTTAATTTTTTTGTTAAAAAGTTTTCGTAATGCAGAAGAAAAATATGTTGATCTTTATGAACTTAAAAACGAGGGGTAGCGAGACTCGGTGACATCATAAAAGCGATGTGAGGAAAATACTCGCTTCTTTATGTTGAATGGTGGTTGAATCGAATGAAAAATCAAAATGTATTATGAGCAGGATTTTGAACTTCAATAAAAACATGACTAAGTATAATATGTATTTTCCATATTATGGAAGGTTATTCAGTTCTGCCAAAGCCAGAAACATAATGAAAGTAACTATAATATTTTATTACTGTTTTTTACCGTTTAATAAAATAATTGTGCAAAATATAGTGTTCGCGACTGTACCAAAACATAATGTACGTAGAAGTTTACATGAAAGTTTAACATACTTCTACATAGTAAACCAGGTCGAAATTATCATGGTTGGAGACGACTATTTCTTGACTATTTTTTGACACTAAAATCAACTTCAAAAACGTAAGCGTTCCGCGATAATCAGGTGAGGATTGTGGCGAGAAAGGCTCACCACGCAATCCTCACCAAGACACCTTTATATCTCTGGAATGCCTTAATGACTATTTTCGAGATTTGGCATAGCGTTACGACTATTTTTTGACTATTTTTTGGAATTGAAACCAAGTCAATACTCCCAGCCGTTTGCTTGCACGGAGGTGAGGATTGTGTGGAGACCTTCACCACACAATCCTCACCAACATATAGCTATAACTTCGGATTCATAATGCGACTATTTTTTTAACCTTGGTGACTATTTATGACTATTTATTGACTATTTTTCTGCGTACTCAAAATTGATTTTCATCAAGTTTTCAAAAGTGAGGATTGTGTGGTGAAGGACACCGGGCTGGTCCATAAATTCAAGGTCGCTCAGCGCGCTATGGAGCGGGCTATGTTAGAAGTTTCTTTGAAGGATAAAATCAGGAATGAAGTTGACCGGAAAAGAACCGGAGTAACCGACGTAGCTTGCAGAATAAGTAAACTGAAGTGGCAGTGGGCTGGTCATGTTTGTCGAAGGACCGATGGCCGATTGAGCAGATGAGTCCTGGAGTGGAGACCGCGTATCGGCAAGCGTAGTGTGGGACGCCCCCCAGCTAGATGGCCCCACGACCTTAAAAAGGTGGCTGGGATAGACGGATGCGAAAGGCGGAGGACAGGGTGTTGTGGCGCAGCCTGGGAGAGGCCTATGTCCAGCAGTGGACTGCGATAGGCTGAGTTGATTGTTAGATTTTTAGTTTTTTGTGTAAAATCCTAGATTAAATCACATGAAGCCAATTTGAAAATGATTTATGGCGCGACTGTACCTACTGAAACTTAAGATATTATCATAGTTGACGCCACAGCAGATTTTTATTAATAATTGAAAGTTCAAAAATACCTAAAACTTTAGCAAAGATCACTAATGAAACATATTTTTTAACCGACTTCAAAAAAGAGAAGGTTCTCAATTCGTCTATGTTTTTTTTTTGTATGTTTGTTACGCGACACCTTCGCCATTTGTAAATAGATTTTGATGATTCTTTTTTTGCATGATAGGACATACTTCAGAGGTGGTCCCATATAAATTTTATCAAAATTGATTCAGCACTTTTTGAAAAAATCAACATTTACAATGAATATGATACACAGATAACGTTTAGGTTGTCTCCAAATGTCCAAATTCCATGTTATTGGTGTTATCTATTCGGGCATAACTTTAATATTTAGTTTTACTAAACAACAATAAAAAAAATAAAAAAAAAACAAAAAAAATAAAAAACTTTTAAATAACTTTAATTTCGGAAGTCGGTGCCAACAACGAAGAAACAATAAAAAATGTACATCGACTTCCGAAATTAAAGTTATTTTGCAATTTTTACAATTCGGTTGTATTTTTTGAAAAAAAGTTTTTTATTTAGTAGAAACTTTGTACTAAAAGTTAAGTACACAACAATTTCTGATATGCCTCTCGTCTAGCAGCTAGTACATGCACATAAATGCCAGTGGAGGTGAGGATTGAGGGACCAGTTTTAATAGTCGCTATCTTCTAATTGTGTCGATGTTTTTTTCCATTTCTCTTTACAAAATGTCTTAAGTCTTTTACTAAAAGTGTAGCAAAAGAAAGATTTTATTTATTAGATTCGGTAACATTCACTAAAATATTTATATTTCTTGTGTGGAATAAGGGACCACAGTTTACTCGTTATATATTTTTTTATCTTTGATGCTCTGTGGTCTGTTTTTAGTAAATATCTTTACAAATTCTTTAATAAAATCTGTAGTCACAATACCTTAATTTTTCAGATACTTTCCGAGATCTGGCTGATGGTCTGTGAGGACTGAGGGACCGCACTTTATGGACTCTAGTTTTTAATAAATTTGACTACAAATTCCCAGATTTGTTCTACAATTGTTTTATGTCTAACTAATTAATCCTACGATTTTTATTTTGCGCAATACCAGTGTGGTCCCTCAGTTCACACATACATCTGATTTTAAATCCACCTTATTCACAAAAATAAATAGATTTGTTTTAATTGTAATTTATTGTAAATAAGTATTTTTATAATAGGTTTTTTTATATAATTGTCTTTGTTACTTATTTGCTCACCTATTTGCCCACCGTTGCCCACCTTTGCTCACCTTTGCCAACCTTTGCCCACCTTTGCCCACTTTGCCCAGCTTTGCCCACCTTTGCCCACATTTGCCCACCAATGCCCATCTTTGCTCACCGTTGCCCACCGTTGCCCATCTTTGCTCACCGTTGCCCACCGTTGCCCGCCTTTGCCCAGCGTTGCCCATCTTTGCCCAACTTTTCCCCTGGTTGCCCAGCTTTGCCCACCTTTTCCTACCTTTGCCCACCTTTGCTCACCTTTGCCCAACGTTGCCCACCTTTGCTCACCTTTGCCCAACGTTGCCCACCGTTGCCCACCTTTGCCCACCGTTGCCCACCTTTGCCCAGCGTTGCCGACCATTGCCCAGCGTTGCCGACCTTTGCCCAACTTTGTTCACCTTTGCCAACCTTTGCCCACCGTTGCCCAACTTTGCCCATCTTTGCCCAACTTTGCCCATCTTTGCCCAACGCTGCCCGCCTTTGCTCAACTTTGCCGACCTTTGCCCAACGTTGCCCAACGTTGCCCATCTTTCCCCAACTTTGGCCACCGTTGCTTACCGTTGCTCACCTTTGCCCACTGGTCCCACATTTGCTCAACTTTGCCCACTCTTGCCCAACGTTGTTCACCGTTGCCCACCTTTCCCCACCTTTGCCCACCTTTCCCCAACTTTGCCCACCTTTGCCCAACGTTACCTACCTTTGCCCACCTTTTCCCACATTTGCCCAACGTTGCCCAGCTTTGCCTACCGTTGCCCACAGCTGCCCACCTTTGCCCACTTTTGCCCACATTCACCCAACGTTGCCCAACTTTGCCCGCATTTGCCCAGCTTTCCCCACCTTTGCCCAACGTTGGCCACCATTGCCCACTTTTGCCCAGCTTCGCACAACGTTGCCCAACTTTGCCCACATTTGCCCACATTTGCCTACCTTTACTCACCTTTGCTCACCTATTGGTCACCTTTGCCCACCTTTTCTCACTTTTGCTCACCTTTGCTCATCCTTTGCTCACCTTTATCACCTTTGTTCAACTTAATCACCTTTTTTACCTTTGCCCAACTTTGCTCACCTTTGACCATCTTTGCCCACCTTTGCTCACCTTTGCCCACCTTTGCTCGTCTATTGGTCACCTTTGCCCACCTTTGCTCACCTTTGCCAACCTTTGCCCACCTTTGCCCACCTTTGTTCATCTTTGCTCACCTTTATCACGTTCGCTCACCAGTTCGCATTCGATTACATTACATGGTTTATAAATATGATATAAATAAACATCATCATTAACAATAAATCAACAATAGTCAGAATAATATCATACCTTAGATGTTAGCGCCTTGAAAGCCTGAAGAAAGAGAAATGATACGAGATCTGCGGTTTAACTACAATATCCTATCAATCAATAATAAAATACAATATAATATAATATATCAATATCAATTCCCATAATCATTGGCTTGTAATCTTCCGACAAGCCAGCCAACATTAAAGTTCCGAGCCATTCGTCGTCTACTTTGATTCCTATTTTTCTCAATTTATGTGCTGATTTTATTATCTTATTGACATAATCATCAACGCTTGTACTTGATTCTAGGTTAGTATTTATCAGATCTGTAAGTAACCCTACTCTCCGGAGCAAGCCTGAGTCCTCAAATTCTTGAGAGAGGTTATTCCATACCTGTTTGGCGGTTCATCATGCGGCGGACATCTTGTACATGTACATATACTTGTGGATCTAACATCAAAATTATTTTCGACTTTGCTTTGATGTCTTTTTTGTCGGATGACACGCAATCCCACAATTCCTCGTGTTGCAAAAATGCTTCCATCGCGAATTTCCATGAACAATAATTATCTCTGCCAGTTAGTTTTTGTATTGTGGCCATGTTTGATGCCATTTTACTGTATTTCTGTTAAGTAATTTTTACTGTATGGACGACTCGCATGTTTTTTTAGGTTGTGAAAAAATTTTTTACTTCACCGGATTTTTCAGTCATATGCACTGTTTTTATTCAAATTACCCTGGTATGGGGCGGCTCATAACCTGAAGAAAGAGAAATGGTACGAGATCTGCGGTTTAACTACAATATTATATTATATTATAATAGGAAATTTTACAAAGCACGCATGTAACACAGTAGACGACATAAGAGAGAGCATAGAGTATATACGTCATAGACAACTGCGATTTAAGGTTGCGTTCTCAACAGAAACAAGACGTACCTACTGAAACAAAGACGAACAACAAGTGATAGTGTATATCACTGACCTCACAATTGTTACCGCTGACCTGACAATAGGTGTCAACCACTGATAGGACCTACCGTTGAACTGCAATTATTGTAATGGCCGCGATATAAAAGTGGGTTGAGGGCACGTGAGTGCAAGTTGATGCAAGGAGGGCAAACTTTGTCACTGTAGCCGAGGCGAAAGCAAAAAATCGTAGCCTTCGGTTTGGGCGTGTGTTACGCCCAAACCGAAGGCTACGATTTTTTGGAGCCTAGAAACTGCAATGACAATAGCCCAATTAACAAATTATTGTGAGAAAGGATTATATTTCATGCGCGTTGGTGGGGGCTGCCCAGCGACTGATGGGGGCTGCCCAACGACTGGTAGGGGCTGCCCAGCGACTGGTGGGGGCTGCCCAGCGACTGGTGGGGGCTGTCCAGCGACTGGTGGGGCTGCCCGGAGACTAGCCTGGTACAAATAAATCTAATAAATTGTGGCGGGGTCTGACCGCCGCATTTTTCCGCACAAATGCGAAATATTGCGAGCCTAAAAGCGATAGGGGTAGGTGCGGACTTTCAAGTGTGTTGATAAAAAAATATACCTATTACGAAGCGAATTAAAGCAACCTATACCTACTTGTGTCACCTATGCATTATACATATACCAAAGACACATATACCTACCATCGTCCTCACACATATGCGTAACATTCGAATTTTGATGTAAAGTGTTTTTGATCCAGCTTGCAACTCAAAAAGTTCAGTGGGACCTCATGGCGGCATGGAGAGAGCGACTGTCACAACCCAGCGCTGGGTACGCTACAAATTGCGCATAAGTCCCCTCTTTGAGAAGTGGCTGCAGAGGCACCAGGCGTCCTTACCTTCCGCCCTGCGTCAGGTGGAATGTAAGGACGCCGAGGCGCCTCTCCACCGGACAGGGTTGTTTCGGGAGGTACCTGTTTTGGATTCAGCGGGAGGATACGTTCAGATGTCACCATTGTTTGGACGCCCGGAGGATACAGTGGAGCATATGGTGGAGATCTGCCCCGCTTGTAGCGACCTCTCGCGTCCGACCCTAGTTTAGGCCATGTTACGGAGCGAGTGGGTATAGGACGCTGTCACCTCCTGGCGAGGCGGGACGCGTGAGGGAGAGGTAGTTCTCGCACCCTAGCCACCGGAGGAAACGCCCTGGGCGTTGGGAGTCACAAACCGATATCGTATCACCATTGGCGCACCTACCGTGGTCGGGAATCGGCTTTGCAGATGGCGAGCGAAATGGGTAGATCACCGTCCGGTAAGGACCAGACCACGCGCGCCTGAAAGAGTTGTCAGCAAGAGACGGGGCCCGTCATGGCCGATGCCTGCCCGGGGGTTGAGGATAAATTCGAAACAGAGTTACCTCGCCCCTGGGCACTCAAAGGCAGGAAGGAACAGGGGTGGGTTTTAGTCAGTAAGAGTCTGACACGCCCTCCCGCTCCGCCCAGAGCGGGAGAAGTCATGGGATGATTTCCCACCCCACAAAAAAAAAAAAAAGGACCAGACGGGTCGACGGGGCGTTCTGTTCCACGTGCGCTTCAAAGAGGTGTCAGCACTAATTGACGGCGCCCGCTAGGGCTAATCCTGCCAGAGTCGCAGCAAAGTTTGAAAGACCACGATCCTGCCACAGGCAACTGAAGGAACGCAGGTGGGTTTTAATCAGTTAGAGTCTGACACGCCCTCCTGTTCCACCCAGAGCGAGATAACTTATTCAATGATTATCAACCTCCAAAAAAAAAAGTAAATAGAAAACTTATTTTAAGAGTAAAGTTGGGAAGAAGTTACCCCACCCGTCATGAAGTAAGTACTTCCGCAGTCCCTGTAATTAACCAGTAATTATATTAATTATGTTTATTTATTTTTTGGTGTTTTGTTCTTTTTCGTCGGTTTATTTTTATGTAAAAGTTTTTGATTTTATGATTTTTCGTGGCTCGCATCATCTTTTAATATCTAACTTGTAATTGTTTAGGATAGGTATGCTTCTATCATCGGCTCAGCTTCATGATGTAATGATTCCTAAACGCAAATACCTGATTAATTTATGAAAAGTTAATAGAAACAATATTCGTACCCACAATTTTAGAGGGTTTCTCTTAATTTTATCAGAATCCCATCATTAGATACTGACTTTCTTGACATGGGACCATTCTTGAGGTAGATACTCTATCTAACAAAAAAAGAATCATCAAAATCGGTTCATAAATAACGGAGTGAGAGGTGAACGTAGGGGAAGTCTGCTCAAAGCGGCATCTTATTTTTGAGTTTAAAAAAGAACCTATTAAACTGTAGACTTTTGAACAGAATTTTATACCAATAGCCAGAGAGTATAAAAAAATTTCATAATGTGAAATTAAAATTGGCGCAAATTTAAAAATAACCTCATGATTCGTAAATTACAAAAACTTGTCAAAAAACCGCTTTGCCCGAGTGATCGCCCAAAGCGGCCATGGGGAGGGCAACGTAGCCACCCCAAATGTGCACAAGAAATGTATTTGTTTCTTCTTTTGTTCGTTCTTAATTCAAACGTTATCCCACAATCCTTTCTCTCTAACCGTTATCTCTCCCTTCTTAGTCCGCATGTTATAACGGGCGACTACGGAACCCTACACTGCGCGTGGCCTGACACGTACTGGCCGGGTTTTTTTTAATATAATAGATAGCCTTAAGAGGGAACAGGGCCTGTGAGGAATTAACAAAATAGGTATTTGAAGAAACTATTGCCATCGTACTCCCTCAAGCCTGCCCCCGTAGAGTGCGATAGGGACAGCTGCAACTCGGACCGATTTTATCACAAAATTTTTGTCGAGATCGACGATTCGTATTCCCCTTTTTTCTCCTCGACAACTGAGTCGAAGTAATTATTTTTGGCACCAAATTTTTAAGAAAGAGTATGTCTAGGTCCCTATTAAATGTTTTATGTTAAAACTTTTCGAATTTGTCTGGTAGTCCTCTAAGAACGGCGGTAACAATAGGGCCATTTTTTGTCATTTTTGGAGGGTCATATTTTCTTTACTTATTAGTGGCTGAAAAAAAGGAAATGACAGGGACGTGTCAACAGCAGACCTTGACTTTATGAAAAAAAAAAATTGCTCTAGAGCCATTATTCAGGAAAAAAGGGGAATACATTTGTATGGAGAATCGCTGCCTCTGTTCCCTCTTAACGTCACAGTGTGTAGTTATCAAAAGAGATAGATAACAGCTTAGTATTTAAAGTCTTGATCCTTAGTGGGTACGAGTGTTCGACTTCTTAAAGTCGTTTGTTTCTGCCATACACTATGCAGTTACTTGTAAGTGTTTTTTATACCAACTATTTTTTCTCTTTTTTTTACTTTATGGGTCGGGCAATCATCATATAACTTCTCCCGCTTTGGGTGGAGCGGGAGGCCGTGTCAGACTCTTACTGACTAAAACCCACCCCTGTTCCTTCCTTGCCTGAGTGCCCAGGGGCGCGGTAACTCTGTTACGAATTTATCCGCGACCCTTTCGAATTTATCCACGACCCAACTAGGGGTCATCCGAATGTCCGTGGTTGGAATTCGACCAAAATTCATTTAATTTATGTGTGTATTAAACGTATACTCGTAGTGTATAAGGTTTTATTTTATAATATTTATGTATGTAAACATTTTAGCTTTATGCATAAAGCGAAAAATTAAAAGCAAAGCAATTAAATTTTATAAGGAGATAGACTGCAGTCCATCTCCTTATAAAATTTAACTGTGCCAAATATCATACCTACTCCTCCGTCTCGCGTTAATTTTGTAAAAAGGTTTACTAATTTTTGCTTGACGTATCAATAATATCAATACTGACGTTTGATCTTTCTATCCGTTTCCTTCTTGACGGCCAAGCAGTAGTTGCAATAAATATGAGGTTAGGTTAAGTGGTTCAATATCTATGGGACGAGGCTCGCAGACAGCGGGCCGGTACTAGTCCGGGGCAGCGGAAGTCCCATTGGCACCCGCAGTCCCCGAGTCAAGTATAGGAAGGAACACCGGGGTGGTTTTTAGTCAATAAGAGTCTGACAGACCACTTCGCCCGTCCCAGGCGAAGGACATCCATGAGGATTTTCCACACCGGCAATAAAAAAAAAAGTTGGTTAAATAGAATAAACTGTCTTGTGGTTTTCTCGGCATTTAATGTTTTTCTTTTGTCTGTCGGAAAATCATTTAAAATGACCTCATTTAAAATTTTCGGTTTCTTTTTTCTTCTAAAGAATGAGAAGAGAAGTTCTTTCTCTTTGTTCTAAAGAATTCTGCGGCTTTCTCAGACTTCTTAAAAAGAAAAAAAAAAAAAATTTTTAAAAAAGCTGAAAAATCAACAAAAATCAACTAAAAATCCCAAAGGTTACTTTTCAAGCAGTCTAATGCAGTTGGTGGTATTTGTTTTAGTACAATCTCAGATTTAATGCAATCTCTGTAGTGATTACCAGAGGCCGGAATGAGGTAGAGTTATTTATGTACTTTCTTCCGATCTTCCGGGGATTTCTGATTAACAATCCCGTGTGGCCAACAATATTACAAATAAATAATAATAAAACCTCTTGTTTTCTTTTGTTGCTATGTTGTGTGAACTACAAATGTCGCAACATCGCGCGTGTGCGCATTGGAATTTTGTAACTTCGGACATCCGATGTCGTTGATGTAAATTTGGCAACGTCGCGCGTGCAGTGGTTTAATTTGTGTAAAATAAAATAGCTTTTTATTTAATAAATCACGGGATTTTTCTGCTCTTTAAAATTAATCTCGGGATTTGAGGCACATCCACTTTATTCTTTCGCTGTATGAAATCAGTGTAAGTACATAAATAACTCTACCTAATTCCGACCTCTGGTGATTACTGAAAAAAAAGTAACGATATTTTGTAATAATCATTTAATTTACATTAATATTTTCATAAATTCTAACACATTTATGTTAATAAAAAACCGGCCAAGTGCGAGTCGGACACACGCACGAAGGGTTTCGTACCATTTTATGTAAAAACTGGAAAAAAAACATGTCTGTTGTATGCGCCACTTAAATATTTTGTTATTCTGTTTTTTTTGTTATAGCGGCTACAGAAATACATCATCTGTGAAAATTTCAACTGTCTAACTATCACGGTTCATGAGATACAGCCTGGTGACAGACGGACAGACAGACGGACGCGGAGTCTTAGTAATAGGGTCCCGTTGGTTACCCTTCGGGTACGAACCCCTTAAAAGCACACTGATAAATGATAAATGATAAATGAATGATAAATGATGTTTATTCAGTAAATAGGTTACAAGGAACACTTTTACACGTCAATGTTTTTTTGTCAGTTTAAGCTAGATGAGGCCGGTGTTTCCTAGCTGACTACCCTGAGAAGAAACACCGAAACAAACTCAGAGGTCAAAGTCTCTTTTAGTGTTCAAATCCATACAATGTGGACTGGTTAGATCCTATGAGAACCATGTACGTTTATGTCTGGGATGAGCTTTATGAAGAAAGCAACACACGAATTCGAGTGGACCTGTCCAGACAGTGCAAGCATTTGTCAGTCATCGCGAAGCTCAACTCAGAACTCTGAGGTGCTCAACGAACCGACGAACAATACCAAAGTAAGGACATTTGAGTAGGCCGCAAAAAATACTCAAACTGCCAGACAATCATAAAATCTACATGAATATAACGACATACATAGTTCTCGCATTCACATTATTCTATATGAGGACCATGCAGCTTAGTGTCTGTAGTGGTCTTTTGAAGAAAGAACCAAACATATTTGAGTGGACCTGTCCAGTCAGTGCAAGCATTTGTCAATAGTCGAATAGCTCAACTTAAAAACCACTAAGGAGCTCAATGACATGACGAACACTACCAAAGAAAAGACATTTGGGTAGGCCGCAAAAGTACTCAAACTGTCAGACAACGTTGAAAATTACTGTAAAAAGGAGGGGAAAATAATAATAATAACCCACATAGTCCTCACATTTATAATAATTAAGTAATCAAAAAAAAATAAAAATATAATACTTTACAAAGTAAATATTTGTGTCAAACAAAATAGTAATCATAATATGTCAATCAAAAAATAAAAATAAATATAATACTTAACAAAGTATTCAAGTCAAAAAAAATAATAATAATAATAAAATGTCAATAAAAAAATAAAATAAAAAATATAATGCAATACTATACAAGTATTCATGTCAAAAACGAATATTAAAAAATATATATATATAAAAAATTTTTCATCAGTAAGTAGTACATATGAAAACAATGGCTCATGTATATCATTGAAGCAGCTCAATCCCACGCCTTTTTGTCCTCAAGAAAGTCATTAATTGTGTAAAAAGCTTTCTGGCATAGCTTACGTTTAATAAATGATTTAAATTTATTTATGCTTAGTTCTTGAATTTGGCTAGGAAGTTTATTATAGAAACGTATACATTGACATCTAAACGAACCACCTATTTTTTTCTTGAGCCTGGTTTTTGGTACAATAAATTTGTGTTTGTTCCTAGTATTTATGCTATGGATATCACTGTATCTTTTAAACAGATTAATATTTTTATGTGCATACATGAGATTCTCATAAATATATTGAGAGGGAACAGTCATAATATTAATCTCTTTAAATTTGTCTCTGAGGGAGTGTCTGGGACTTAATTTATAAGTTGCTACTGGTTACTGGTTTGATAAAATTAAATATAAATTTATAAAAATATTAATATTTTTCCTCGGCCAGTGGTTGAGCATTGCCATACAACGTGGTAATGCCGCCAGTCTTTTGGGCACACTTCCAGTAGACAGCGATGCGGAGGAATTTTTTGACGCCAGATTTTAAGTTTTATTTAGTTAGGAGTTTTTGTTTTAATAACAGTTAGTTAAGTATTTTATAAGTTTGTATATAAATAATTACAATATAATAAGATACATTGCCAATATAAACTGATTATTACAATTAAGTTTTCAACCTATATAGTAGCATTTAAGCACAAAACCTTTTACTTGGTTTGAACCAAAAATTTTGTTTCAGTTGTCCCTTTTCCTGACCGTGGTGATTTTGGATGTAATCCACTGTAAGTATATACCTACCCCTACTTAAATGTTTATTGTATTTCGGTGCCTGATATTGATGCCAATCAATATTTGTATTGGAGGTAAAAAAAAAAAAAAGTTTTTTTTAAATGATGACAACTTTGTAAGGAAACTCCAATTTTTTTTGCGAGTTTTCTATTTTACTTAGAGAAATTTGTTCATTTCCATGGGCAGAACCGGTTCTTAAAATGTGTCCTCACCATTCCGTTACATCCTGTATAAGAATTGTATCCCCTATTTAATCCCGATAAAAGATGATTTATCAAAAGTCCTTCCTCAGTGCTCAACGTCTTTACAGAAGTAAAGTCTTGTGCACAATGGGGTGGGTATTATACAAAAAAATCGAATTAGTCTAACACTTAAATAATCGAAAAATATTAGACACGTATTTTTTGCTTTATTTAATAATAAAAAATTACAAAGATAAAACGAATCAAAGTTCAGGAGTGTGGGGCTCGTTACGTCGCTTTGGTGGTAAAAAGTGTCGCACCGCGTGACGTCACGCGATATTTAAACGCACTGTATCGCCCTCATTTTTGGTTTACGTGACAAAAGAAACAACACGTGTCCAATATTTTTTGGTTATTTGTCTGACGCACTAATTAGATTTTTTTACTATGGTAAAATACTTACCCCATTTCATGTTTGTACAATGTACAAACTACCTAAAGCATTGGGTCTTGATTCCATCGTACGTTACCTGTCACTGATTCTGTGTGATGCTATTTTCATGCGAACGTTGAGTTTTGTCCTGTTTCAAATTTCATACAAATCCGTACAGCCATTGTGACATGATTGATTAACATTAATTAAAACATCTAACCAATCAAACACATATTTTTGAAATTTGTGACATTAGAAAAAGTATCACATGCTACTTTCTACTTCACATACATATGCATACATATGTTTATACACATACATTTCATAAGTTCTATTGTAAATTTCAGGCAGATTATATCATGAAGACGGGAGAGGAACTTTCACTGAGCAGCGTACATCGTCCGAAAATGGTACCGGGCTTCTTATTAAGTTGGACGGAGCCACAGAAATTGGTGTTAGAAAGGGAGCCCTTGTGCTTGAATCTAAGAATGCTTTTGGTCCAGACTATGTAAGTCACAATGATACCCTTAAACAGAACTATACCCGACTAGCCGATGCAACACCTACACCTTTAGTGCAAACCACTCTATCACCGCCAGTGCAGATTAATCCAACACGGCCAGTACAGACTAATCCTTCATGGCCAACGCAGACCAATCCGTCATGGCCACCGCCGTACAATCCATCTTGGCCACCGCCGTACAATCCATCTTGGCCAACGCAGTACAACCCATCATGGCCGACGCAGTACAATCCATCATGGCCAACGCAGTACAATCCATCATGGCCAACGCAGTACAATCCATCATGGCCAACGCAGTACAATCCATCATGGCCAGCGCAGACCAATCCATCATGGCCAATGCAAACCAATCCATCATGGCCAACGCAGACCAATCCGTCTGGGCCAATGCAGAACAATCCAGGACCAATGCAGAACAATCCAGGACCAATGCAGAACAATCCAGGGCCAATGCAGAACAATCCAGGGCCAATGCAGAACAATCCAGGGCCAATGCAGAACACTCAATGGCCAATGCAGAACACTGCAGGGCCAATGCAGAACACTCAATGGCCAATGCAGAACACTGCAGGGGCAATGCAGAACACTCAATGGCCAATGCCGAGTAACCCAACAGGTGGCTTATCAAATGCTGCACCGAACAGCACACCGATCATCATCGACTGGTCACAGACTCATGAAAATTAAGTCTGACGCAGACCCCCAATTAATTGTGTGATTATTGTAAAAACTTTTTTAACGTTTCGTAGTTACAGTTGTTTACCATAAATGATATACAATGAAAATATACAGAATAGGAACACTATGTGTTTTAATTTACTAGCTAATATCATCTGTCTGTGTTATAATTTTGTTATTACTATGAAAAAACTTGTCCTGCGATTTGTGACTGTCTTGGTCTCCTTTAAAAGTTTTTATATTAATAATGAACCATTTATTTTCAGGTTACAAAGACCCATAGATTAATACCTACCATAACCTAAGTATACATATAATAACAATTGTGTTAGTAAATAAAACTTAAAACTATGTTTTAGTATAACTTAGTTGCACTAAGTCTTTGTGCAACCCGGTGGAACTTGTCGGTATGCGTCAAAGTTGATGTTGCGATGCGACTCCAGCAGCTGCACTCTCGGAGCATATTTGAGCCGTTGGCGCAAGTACTTAACGATGTCTTCCGCGTCAGTGGTGTAGTGGAGACGGGAAATATACACTGGGGTATTCGGTTTCACGGAATACAGTTTCCGTTTGGCTCCATAGGAACCTTGCCGCAGCGGTTCTTACAGCTACTCTGACGGCGCACCCTTCTTCGCACCGTCACGAAGCCGCCTTCATCAGCCCGGTCCTTTTTCTGTATAGGCACGGACTTTGTGGGGGGAGCAGTGGCCATCACGTCCAGTTTCAGCTGCAAGAACGCCAGCAGTTCATTTGGCACTAGTTTATCACTCATGGCAATTACGAGTGGCGTCGACTTGCGCCACACTGAACGATTATAATAATATTATGAACCGTGTCACAACGTCTGCAACTGTAACATTTCCTATTTACATTTTTATTATGGTAGATTCATTTAAGTACCTTGGGCACTTCCTCACCGCCGACCTTAAAGACAATGTAGACATTGAAAGGGAGCGCAGGGCACTATCGGTCCGAGGTAATATGCTGGCACGCAGATTCTCCCGATTTAGTGTAGATGTCAAAATCACCCTTTTTAAGGCATATTGCCAAAGTATCTACACGGGAAACCTATGGGTTGCTTATGCCAAGAGAGCGATGGACGCTCTGCGCGTCCAGTATAATAATATTTTTAGGATGCTGTTGCGAAGGCCTCGTTTTTGTAGTGCTTCAGAAATGTTTGTACAGAATCGAACCTATGACTTTAATGAGGTGATTCGCAAAAAAACTGCTTCTCTACTAAGCAAAGTACGAGAAACTAGCAACAGCATCCTCAAAGTAATAGGGGAGGATGTTACATCTCCAATTTTAAAAAAAGATGGTGAGGAAGGTGATAAAATAGTCACAATAAATCACCAATATCGTGTAACTTTACTAACAATAGTTGTAAGTATTGTAATTACTAACACATTGGATCTTAGTTATCTGAAAAAATAAAGACTTATTATTATTATTATTTCGTATATTTATTTTTACACATATTATTTACATTTTTAAACATTTTAAAAAGAAAACATATAAGAAAAAACATTTAAAAAAATAAAAAATAGTAGTCCACCGGTATCGGGAGCAGGTTCCAAGCTACCGGTGGTTAGGGCTCCAGAGACAGGAACCTCCTCACAATGCGAGCCGTATCAAGGAGTACTGCCTTCTGAATCAGGCCCTTGATCCAACCGCGCAACGACAGCTTCGACAGGTGGTCATCGAGGCTTTTGTTATTATTATTATTAGATTGAAGCTTGCCTTAAAAAGATTTTAATTTTTATTTCATTATATTATATAATTTATTGATACGGTTGGTACGGAATAATCTCATTAATACGTCCACCAATACTGCTGAGCGTGCCCGCCTACTGGCTGTGGGTGAGTGGGAGTCGGGCCTTTGGCTACAGGCACTACCGTCACCCAACATTGGTACCATGCTGAGTGACGCTACTTTCCGGATCGCTACATGTTTGCGTTTGGGTGCTCCGAGTGGAGCTCCACATCGTTGTCAATGCGGTGAAGCAGTCGACCGCCTCGGACACCATGGCCTATCCTGCGGTAGGAGTGCTGGTCGGATAGCACGGCACGCCAGCATTAATGACATCATCCGTCGGGCTCGTCACCGCCGGGGTGCCAGCTGTTATAGAACCCAATGGCTTGGCACGTGACGATGGGAAGAGGCCAGACGGAATGACCATAATGCCTTGGAAGTTGGGTAGGCCTTTGGTGTGGGATGCAACATGTGTCGACACCCTCGCGCCATCCCATCTTCTTAGCACGGCCGGCTGTGCTGGGGCAGCAGCTGCAGGTGCAGAAAACCTCAAACGGCGCAAATATAACAACCTTATAGGGAGTTACATGTTTGAGCCGTTTGGGGTTGAAACACTAGGGCCATGGGGTCCGAGTGCTCATCGAGTTTTCCGGCATATCAGCAAGCTGTTAGTCGACTCTTCACGTGACCAGAGGGCTGGGCTTTTCTTTGGCCAACGAATCAGCATTGCTATTCAACGTGGCAATGCTGCTAGCGTTCTGGGCACTTTTTCCATTGACAGCGATGTGGATGAATTTTTTGATGCCCAGTGAGTTGTTTTTTCATACGCATTTGTACATGATAGGTATTATTGTTAGTTTGTATATATATCTTTTAAGTTATTTCTATAAATAAAATACCCCATTATTTATTGAAATAATGAATTGTGGGGGTGGGAAATCATCCAATGATTCCCCGCTCTGGGTGGAGCGGGAGGACGTATCAGACTTTTATTGACTAAAACCCACCCCTGTTCCTTCAGTTGCTTGAGTGCCAAGGGCCGCAGAAACTCTATTCCCAATTTATCCGCGACCAACATCAGACCCTGGACTACACTTCTGGAACTATAGTTTTAATTAAGACAAAATCGACGAGACCATACAACACGGCACTTTCTTGTTTAGTATCTATCCCTTTTGGCTCTATCGCCACCTAGTTTAAGGACACTTGTCAGTAAGTACATATCCAGTGAGTCTAAATACGACGGTGCTATGTTGTATGGTTGTAGATCCTATATATATCATCAAACCCTGATCACCTTCTAGTGTACTAGCACTAGTCAGTACAAATTCAATAAACCCAAACACTATAGTTATATCTCGTTTAGTTGAGGAGTTGTTATGGTTACCTTCCAGTTTTATCATCAGACCCTGCCTGGGCACCACCACCAATAAATGTAATATTGCTTGTCAATATATATTCAATAAGCCGAAACACGAAGAGCTATCTTGTTTGGTTGCGAAGATCCAATGGCCACATTCCGGCACCACCATTAGACCTCAGGCACCTCCTAGTGAAAAATCACTTTTTAATACAATTTAATCAAAATAGGTCAGATAGGCAGTCGCTCCATGTAAAATACTGGTATTCAGCTGCATCAGGTTAGACTGGAAGCCAACCCCAAGATAGTTGGGAAAAGGCTAGGCAGATGGTAAAGGAATTTAATCAAAAGACCTAATGTTTAGTTAATGTTGTTCGACTTAAACCGGCCAAGAGCGAGTCGGATTCGCGCGCAAAGGGTTACGAACAAATAATATTTTTTTCAGGTTTTTTTTTTAACTACCTCCACCTTATAGGTTTTCCTGTAATTTATAATTAAAGAACTACTTTCTGTATTTTTTTTCAAAATTTTAGGCCCAATGGTTTCAGAGATAATGGGAGGGGAATGGTCATTTTTCATCTATTTTCTTAAATAACCTTAAAATTATATATAACTAATGAAAAAAATGTATTCGAGACCCTCACAATGTGCCCTTTATTTGATATCGCACGAAACAGTTTGAAAAACTTTTATTTTTAACTTTCCAATTTTCACGCCAAAAGTGACCCCCATATTCCTAATTTATTTATTTAGGGTACACGTCCGTGTTAGGGTCACAGATATTCATGTGTGTACCAAATTTCAACTCTATCGGTCCTGCAGATTCGGAGCTAATTTACTGTGACAGACGAACAACAGACAGACAGTCAGACACACGAGTGATCCTATAAGGGTTCCATTTTTTCATTCGGACTTTCGGAACCCTAAAACATATAAGATTAACTCGAAAAAAAAATTATAATAAAAAAACCATGTATATAAAAATAAAAGGAAGAGCATCTCTTCCAAATATACAAATATTAAAAAAAACGAACTGACAAGTGGACCCAAATGGCTGTGACAGTAGAGCAGGACCGATTAAGCCAAGCATTTTTATCAAGGATATAATATGATGTTTTTCGGCATATCTCACCACTCTTCACAATGATCAGAGGGGTGGGCTTTTTTTGGCCAACGAATTAGGATTGCTATTCAACGTGGCAATGCAGCCAGCGTTCTGGGCATTTTTTCCAATGATAGTTATGTTTATGAAGTTTTTGATGCCCAATGAGTGGTTTTCATACGCATTTATACATACACTGGCCTCCAAAACTAAGGATATAATAATAATCCTCCAATTTATAATAATAATATGCTTGTCTACCTAATGTGCGTAAAAACGCATCTTTTAAATATTGTCTCATTTAGTTGGAGAATGTGGAGTGGTATTTTGTTACAAAATTTTTACACAGTACAGGTATAAGAATTGTGTACTTTATCCAATCTGAATCGTGTTTGATCTTATTTGTTCCTTATCTTAGTAAAGAGATGCAGATTAGGGTTACGTACCTGAAGGGTCCAAACAGGGAAGGAACAGAGGTGGGTTTTAGTCAGTAAGAGTCTGACACGCCCCACTCTACTCTAGAGCGGGAGATGTCATTGGATGATTTCACACCTCACAAAAGGGTCCAAACGGAGCCCTATTGCTGTTACTCACGTGTCCGTCTCTCCGTCTGCCTGTCTGTCCGTCTGTCCGTTTGCCGTCTGTCACAAAATTTTGTTCCGAAGAATTAACTGACTTCCCATTGACCTATGAACTTGAATTTTGAAAATGCGTATATTTTACTAACAAATACCAATCCTACTAATATTATAAATGCGAAAGTTTGTATGTTTGTTTGTTTGTTTGTATGTTTGGCTGAAGGTATCGCAAAAACGGCTGAAGGGATTACAATGAAATTTTGCACACACGTAGGTCATAACCTGGATTAACACATAGGCTACTTTTTATCCCGGTAAATGACAAGACTTAGCGAAGGCTGAGGTGGAAGTAGAAATCCAAAGTCAGGCTGAACGAGCGCACACGCTCAAAAAGTACTAGGACACCAGAAACATGAGAATTATTTCCAGGGCTGAAATCATGAGAGATAAAGACTCACAAAGTACTAGGAGACCAGAATCATGAATAGGTGTTTTCGGGGATACAATCCTATGCTGTATAGCTTCACAAACCACCAGGATACCCGAATCAAGAAGAAGTGTTACCGGGGCTATAATCTTAAACGGTGTAGATTCACAAATTACCAGAAGATCAGAATCACAAAACATATTCCGAAGCTGGTATTAGGAGAGAAAGAGATTTACAAATTACCAAGAGACCAGAAAAATGAGAAGTATTTCCAGTGCTGAAATCATGACCGGTAAAGACTCACAAAGTACGTTTAACAATTTCATAATTTGTATTTATATTTTAAGAGTGATATTTTAGAGTAGGTCACTACAATATACTCGCGTGATCGGGTCCGGCCGGTTCGTCATCTTCACTCGCACTTGAACTACATGCTGATGACCTTGACTCGTGCATGTGATCTTGCTTGACTCAGTAGCTTGACGACCCGCGTGCATTTTTTCGTAACCGTGTGGATTCGCTATCAGTAAAAACGCTCACGAAGTTGTCAATCGACTCGGTAATGTAAACGTTTCGTTTTTTGACCATTTCAAAAAACGAACGCACTTTTATGTAACGGAAAAACACAAATTAAATCTATTAACTTTCTACTTTATTCTCGAAAGTTAAATTGAAATAAAATTTTACTGAAACTTAAACAAATGGAGATTTGCTGTTTTCTAATTTTTAAAATCTAACGACGTTCGCACGATGACATAGAAATGGTGGCTTGCCCTGTGCTGTTCCAGATGCAGCCACAGGCGGCGCTGAGGTCGAGTTGTGTAACGGAAGTAGCATCATCTAGCGAGTAAACACGGGAAAAAGACGATGTACTCTCATAAATGGACTTCGGACGTCAAACGGAACACATAATACAAATTTTATTTTAAGGTAAAATTTTTATATTATGTGTTCCGTTTGACGTCCGAAGTCCATTTCGCACGTTCCATTAAGCACGTTGTGTCCGCCTCGCAGTCCGAGAGAACTCACAATGTGCTTGGGAGCAACTACTCACCTTCCCGTTCAGGATTCTACATGTGCAAAAAAATTTGGCAATTAAAAAAACACTAACAGCTCAAATTAAAGATAATTGTAATATTTCGGCCCAGACTTTCGAATCTAAATCAACATTACACCTCCCCCAAAGAGGCTTATTGCACCATGTGGAGTCCAAACTTGGTGAGGGTGATATAAGAGGTGCAGCTAGGATCATCTTTAGCAGTGATGTGGTTGCGCCGTACTCTCCAGAAACACTTTCGGCTCTGGAGAGCAAACACCCCGCCCCGGCAGATGATCTCACCTTCCCCGACCTCCCCGACCCAGAAACCAACTCCCTCGAAATTACAGCTCAACAAGTATGTGCGGCCGTGTGCTCCTTCCGGAGTGGCTCCGCCGGCGGCCTCGATGGCCTGACACCTCAACACCTCAAGGACCTGATGTGCGCAGGAGCCGGGGAGGCCGGTGAGTCCCTTCTGAAGGAGCTGACGGCCCTCATCAACCTCATGCTCTCCGGCAATGTGAACGAAGCCGTCATTGATATCTTGTACGGGGCAAACCTATGTGCCCTGCGCAAGAAGGATGGTGGCATTCGTCCCATTGCCGTAGGGTCTACCTACCGACGTATCGCAGCCAAAATTTGTTGTGCCTTTTACAGCGAAGCACTGGCCAGCAAATTCCAGCCCCTACAGCTGGGTTTCGGTTCCAGAGGGGGTTGCGAGGCTGCGGTACACGCTCTTTCTACCTACCTCAACAGCAATGAAGGTGAGGTTATTCTTAAGGTTGACATTAAGAATGCCTTCAACTCCGTAAACAGGGACACCTTGTTGACAGAAGTTCAAAAAGAAATACCCAAAATTTACAGTTTTCTCTACCAATGTTATAGACACCCTTCAAAATTACTGTATAAGGAAGACCTTTTGGAATCAGCTGTTGGCTGTCAACAAGGCGACCCTCTAGGGCCAGTCATTTTTAGTTTAGCAATAAACCCAATCATTCGGCAGCTAAAATCTAAATTTAATGTTTGGTATTTGGATGACGGAACCAACCAAAAAAAAAACCTTAGGAGGTGATGTAGATCAAATCAAATCAAATCAAATCTCTTTATTGCATTCATGTGTTTTACATTTAGTTGTGAAAATATGTAAGTAACTTCCAACATGAAACCCGGTTTGGGCACGGCAACATAATAATAATTTTTACATCATAATAATAACATAATATAATAGTAAGATTATGTATATATATATTTATCCCAATCTTTAATTACTAATCATAATACCTTAGACTATAATATTTTGATTATATACAGTCCTAAAAGATTTTACTTTATCTTCTAAATTTGGTTTTCAAAAAAGTAAAGAGTCATGATGAAATGCGAAATTTACCTCCCCCAACCCACTGACGCAGATTACTTTAGATAAATTTAACACAATAGCACCTAATATTAAAATCACTGATAGAAATTCTCTTCACCTCCTAGGCTCCCCAATTTTTGATGAATCCTTTCCAACTTTCATTGAGCAGAAAATACAAAATTTTAATGATGTCTCGGAAAGACTTTTTAAAATTAACATGCATTCGGCTTTTACGCTCATTCGTTACTGTTGTTTTGGACCAAAATTTACATATAGCCTACGCTCCTCCCACCTTTGGAAACACCCTCAACTTTTGGAAAAAGTCGATCAAATCATTAGGAACACACTATCTTCGATCCTCAATGTGGCCTTGGACGACCGAGCATGGCAGCAAGCCACACTTCCCATCCGTCTGGGTGGCCTCGGCGTCCGCAAAATTTCAAGTATAAGTTTACCGGCTTTCCTCTCCTCGGTCCACAGTACTGATACATTAACCAGGAACATTCTATCTTCCTCACTGGTTAATGTTGAGGTACCGTTTTTGACCGATGCGTTGAACGCTTGGAAAATGATTTGTCCCAATACGGATTTGCCCGACAACCTGTCTTCCCAGAGACGGTGGGATGTGCCGCTCTGCAGTGTTATACGAAATAACCTGATAACTACGACATCGAGTACTGCCGAGCGTGCACGTCTGCTGGCTGTGGGAGAATGGGAGTCGGGCTTGTGGCTTCAGGCACTCCCGTCATCCACCATAGGCACTATGATGGATGACGCTTCGTTTCGGCTCGCAACCTGTTTACGTTTAGGCGCACCTTGTGTTGCTCCACATCGGTGCCACTGCGGTGAAGCTGTCGACAGCCTCGGGCACCATGGTTTGTCCTGCTGCAGGAGTGCAGGCATAGCACGGCACGCCAGCATCAACGATATTATCCGTCGAGCTCTTGTCACCGCCGGCGTACCTGCCGTATTAGAACCAAGTGGCTTGGTACGTGACGATGGGAAGAGACCAGATGGCATGACGTTGGTGCCGTGGAAGGTTAGTAGGCCTTTGGTGTGGGACGCAACCTGTGTCGACACCCTTGCGCCATCTCATGTTCCAAGTACGGCGGGCTGTGCCGGTGCAGCCGCTGCAGCTGCCGAGGCCCTCAAGCGGCGCAAATACTGTAACCTTATTGGGAATTACAGTTTTGAGCCGTTTGGGGTCGAAACGCTCGGGTCATGGGGTCCGAGTGCGCGTCTCCTTTTCAAGGATATTTCTCGCCGACTGATCGACACTTTACGTGACCAGAGGGCTGGCTCATTCTTTGCTCAAAGAATAAGCATTGCCATCCAGTGTGGCAATGCGGCCAGTCTTCTGGGCACGTTTCCAGGTGACAGCGATGTGGAGGAGTACTTCGACGCCTGAACGTATTTTGTTTTTGTATATATGTACGTAGTTAGGTAAGGTTTTATTTTGGTTTTAGTGTAGATATATAGTTAGTTAAGTATTTTATAAATATGTAAATCTAGTTTCCAAATAAATATAATAATTAAATTTTTACAAATAAATATAATCTAATTTCGATTTATTTTTAGTTTTGAATTTGATTTTGGTATGAATTTAATTTAACGCGTCAAATCCTTCGTTAGCAGACACAATTTAAAACCTATTGTTATGGTGGTGGGTAGTCGACGCTTACGAAGTAAACATTGTCTCTTTTGTTGTTCTCGGATTTTAATTGAAAACAAATAAGTTACGAACGTGAAGCGTGTAAAAAGTGATTCCTTAGGTAGACTTTGGTGACTGTTAAACTGTTAAGTGAAGTGAACAATTGAACATTACTGTAAACTGTGCAAATTAGACTTTAAAATACGGGTTCGTCCTGTTCCCTCATTGTTACTAGGAACAGTGATTCACCAAAATAGTGGATTAAATCACGTTCATAGAACTAAAATAAGTGGCAGTGACATTAAATAATTTAATGTGTGAACTTGAATAGTGTATTAGTACAGACAATTATTACTTCAATAAAATTCGAAAAAGTACTATTGATCGCAAGACGATAACAGCGCCTTCTATACGCATTGTGTGGTACTACTTCGACCAACACAGCCGGTTCCGGTCACCTATCATGATACAGTTGTAAATAAACATACAATAAGTTAAAAAACGTTAAGTATTTCCCGGTCCCGGTGCTCGAAACGAAAACATCGTTGCAGTGCAGTCCTCAAACTTATTGTGCTTAAAAAACATTTAGTGACTGTTGGACACGGTGAATAGTATAAAACACAATTATAAACGCTGTGGAATTGTGGAACTATTGATTCTGGTGCAATAATCGTGAAAATAAAACAGATTACAACTAAATAAGAACCAGCGACTACCGGATTGAGGTTAGAATTTTTGCCATAAAACATTAATAGCAACATCATAGTTGTCACTGTCAAGTCGACAGTGCCAGTGTCATTAATCGCATTGGTGTTGCCAACGCGAAAATTACCATTCCACCGCTGCGTTCCATAATACGCAAAGTTAAAATATAAACATGGAAGATCAATTTCAAATTCTATTTGAATAAATGAAAATCGAGATGCAGAAACAGACGGCTGAACTGAAAGAGTCTATAACTAATTCAATCATGGAAAAAATGGATGAAAAACTAAAGCCTATTAAAGCAGAAAATAAAGATTTAAAAATAAAATTAATAAACATTGAGAAAGAGATGGAGTATTTATATAGAAAAAAGAAGCAAAACAACATTATTATTTTTGGATTAAGAGAGGAAGAAGAATCTACGTCGGGACTAATACAAGTGGTGAAGAAGATATTTAATAAAGACTTAAATGTAAGCATTGGGGATTTTGAAATAAACAACATTTATCGCATCGGTAAGAAAAGCCCAGATGGAAAACCGAGACCTGTTCTACTTTCCTTTGTCAATTTATGGAAAAAAAATGAGATATTGAAAGTCTGAAAAAATTTCAAAGATATATATATCACAGAGGATTATTCTAAAAAAGTTCTAGAGAAGAGAAAAATGTTACAAACTAAATTGAAGGAAGAAAGAAAGAAAGGAAATTTTGCATATCTTAAATACGACAAGCTTGTAGTAAAGGAAAATAATCTAACCAATGAGAAAAGAAAAAGAGAATTATCTTCATCGCCGCGAGACAATACACAGGAAAAAAAGAAACAACAAGTCTGGACGCCATCAATAAATAACAGGCGTAACGCTTTTGATGTCATGAGAGGCAGATCCAACTCTCTCTCTTCCTGTACGGCGGATAACAAGCAATAACAATTAGATATCGGCAACCGGAAAATACAAAAAACTAATATAAAAAACCAAATAATTAGAAACCACCAACCTCCCCCAAGCCGACTGGTCCTCGTGGGGGAAAATGACCACGACCCTCTAAAGATTAAAAATAACAGGAAAAAGAAATATAACGATACATAGCAACTACAAATTGTCGATCACTAGGAACCACAGAAAAACTGCAAGAACTGGAATTAGCACTGGATCAAATAAAATGGGACATAACTGGTATTAGTGAAGTGAGAAGATTTGGGGAAAGAATAGAAGACCATGGAGAATACATACTACACCATATTGGGGAGACGCCTGGGTTATACGGAGTCGGATTCATGATTAAAAGAAACTTTGCCAAAAACATACAAGAAATAAGAGGTATTTCAGAACGGATTGCACTTCTAAACATACAATTACCTGTAGATGGTGAGGAAGAACAAGTATGGTCTATAATCCAGGCGTATTCGCCTACCGAATCAAATAGAAAAGAAGACATAGCAAAGATCGAAAAATTTTACGAAGACCTACGAGTCACTATTGCAAATGCCTCCAAAAACATAATAGTTATGGGCGACTTTAATGGACAGATTGGCAAACAAAAAAGAGGCGAAGAATATACCATAGGAAGTCATGGATTTGGCAATAGAAGTAAAAACGGCTCACGACTAGTATCCTTTGCTATTGAAAATAAATTAAGCATCCTAAACAGTTTTTACAAGAAGAAACCATCAAAAAAATGGACCTGGATGTCTCCTAATGGCCGGTATAAAAATGAGATCGACTATATTATGTCCAACAACGTAAAAGTTTTTGAAGATTTGTCGATACTAAGCAACTTTAATTTTAACTCAGATCATAGAATAGTTAGAGCAAAACTATCAGGGACACGTGCTAAAAGAGCACGAAAATTTCACAACAGTTTGAAAGCCATCGAATGCACCGGTAGCACTGATTTACTTCTGAACAACCTCGAAATATCCTTGCAAGTCGGGGAAAAAGAATGTATAACGACTCAAGAAAAATACAATAGATTGCTTAAGCAATTAAAAGCAGAAACTAAAAAAGTAAACTTGAATAGTAAGACAATGATATCATTTAAAAGTAAGCAATTATTACAAGAACGGAAAGAACTTATACAACAAGGCAAAAATAATAATAATAATGGTCAAAAGATAGCAGAAATAAGCAAAAAGATTAGCGAACAACTAAGAAAGGAAACTAAATCAAAAAGGCTAACAACATTAAGAAAACATATAGAAAAATCAGGAGGAATAAAGAAGGCGCTAAAAGAAATGAATTACAAAAAAGACTGGATTCCAAATATGAAAAATAAAGATGGTGGACAGACCAGCAAAAGACCAGAAATACTAGGAATTGCTACTGAATACTACCAAAATCTATACCAAAGTCGTAAAGGGAAACAAGTAATAAAAGAATTTAATTCAGTAAATGAAGAGGAGATTAAACCAATTTTAGAGGAAGAAACAATAAAATCTATCGAAACACAAAAACTAGGTAAGGCACCTGGTTCAGATTTAGTCACAAATGAACTACTAAAAACTACGTTACCAGTGATAGCCCCAAGACTTACAGATTTGTTCAATGAAATCTTAGAAACAGAAATCATCCCGGAAGACTGGACTAAATCGACAATCATACTACTGCATAAAAAAGGAGACAAGGGCGATATAGGAAACTACAGACCGATCAGTTTAATGTCCAATATTTATAAGACATTTTCAAAAATCCTACTGAACAGGATTACCAATACACTAGAAGAAAACCAACCAAAGGAACAAGCTGGTTTCCGAAGTAAATTCTCAACTATAGATCATATTCACACTCTAAGACAAATTCTACAGAAATATAGAGAATATAATAAAATATATTACATAGGGTTCGTTGACTTTAACAAAGCGTTCGATACATTGGAACATGAGTATATATGGGACGCTCTAAAAAGACAAGGGGTGCAAGCAAAATACATAAGAATAATTAAAAACGTATACACAGCGAGCAAAGCACAAGTTAAACTTGTATATACTGGGAACGAATTTCCTATTAAAAGAGGTGTACGTCAAGGAGATCCTATATCACCATAATTATTTTCAGCTGTCCTGGAGATGATATTCAGGAATCTAAACTGGACCAAAAATGGCCTCAATATAAATGGCGAAAATCTTAACCATCTACGCTTCGCAGATGATTTGATTTTGTTCTCAGAGGACGCAGGAACCCTAGGACTGATGTTGCAGCAATTATCCGATGAAAGTGTTAAGGCCGGCCTGACAATGAACCTAACTAAAACCAAAGTTATGACGAATTCCCAACAAACAAAAACAGAAACCTTAACAATAAACAACGAACAAATAGAATATGTAAATGAATATATATATTTAGGACAACTTATATCTACAGAAGATTGCATGAATAAAGAAATAGAACGAAGAATAACTAATACTTGGAAACGGTTTTGGTCTCTTAGTGAAATAATGAAGGATAAAGATATGCCAATGAAAGGAAAAAAGAAAGTATATGAAATATGCATAATGCCATGCTTATTATACGGGTGCCAGACATGGGCGTTAACAGAACTACAAGAAAGTAAATTAAAAGTCTGTCAAAATGCAATAGAAAGGAGTATTTTAGGTATAAAAAGAAAGGATAGAGTGAAACTGCAAGAAATTAAAAAGAAAACAAGATTTAAGAATGCACTCACTGCCTACAGACAACTAAAATGGCGATGGACGGGACATATGTTAAGAGAAAGTAAAGAGAAATGGACTAAGTTAGTAACAGAATGGTATCCAAGAGATAGCAAAAGAAATAGAGGCAGACAAATCAAAAGGTGGGAAGATGACTTAAGGAAAATAGCTGGTCCGGTAAGGACCCGTTCAGCAAGAGACAGGAATACGTGGAAATCTTTAGAGGAGGCCTATGTCGACAGACAAGCTGTTCCACACAAACAACCAGTTGCCGATTAGTAAATTCAAGTTATATTATAATTTAATCAATTAAGATTTTAGTAAGTAGGCATTTATTTATTATTAATTGTAAGAAAGAAACAGCAATAAAGGCTATTTTATTTTATTTTTTTATTTATTTTCATGTTATGGCGACGCGAGGGGCCTGACGCGGTAATTTGATTTCGATTTGATTTCGATTTGATTTCGATTTGATTTCGATTTCATTTCAATTTCATTTCGATTTCATTTCGATTTCATTTCGATTTCATTTCGATTTCATTTCGATTTCATTTCGATTTCATTTCGATTTCATTTCGATTTCATTTCGATTTCATTTCGATTTCATTTCGATTTCATTTCGATGTACTTTCGATGTACTTTCGATGTACTTTCGATGTACTTTCGATTTCATTTCGATTTCATTTCGATTTAATTTCGATTTAATTTCGATTTAATTTCGATTTAATTTGATGTACTTTCGATGTACTTTCGATTTCATTTCGATTTCATTTCGATTTCATTTCGATTTCATTTCGATTTCATTTCGATTTCATTTCGATTTCATTTCGATTTCATTTCGATGTACTTTCGATGTCATTTCGATTTCATTTCGATTTCATTTCGATTTCATTTCGATTTCATTTCGATGTACTTTCGATGTACTTTCGATGTACTTTCGATTTCATTTCGATTTCATTTCGATTTCATTTCGATTTCATTTCGATTTCATTTCGATTTCATTTCGATGTACTTTCGATTTCATTTCGATTTCATTTCGATTTCATTTCGATGTACTTTCGATTTCATTTCGATTTCATTCCGATTTCATTTCGATGTACTTTCGATGTACTTTCGATTTCATTTCGATTTCATTTCGATTTCATTTCGATTTCATTTCGATGTACTTTCGATGTACTTTCGATGTACTTTCGATTTCATTTCGATTTCATTTCGATTTCATTTCGATTTCATTTCGATGTACTTTCGATTTCATTTCGATTTACTTTCGATTTCATTTCGATTTACTTTCGATGTACTTTCGATTTCATTTCGATTTCATTTCGATTTCATTTCGATTTCATTTCGATTTCATTTCGATTTCATTTCGATTTCATTTCGATTTCATTTCGATGTACTTTCGATGTACTTTCGATGTACTTTCGATGTACTTTCGATGTACTTTCGATTTCATTTCGATGTACTTTCGATTTTATTTCGATTTCATTACGATGTACTTTCGATTTCATTTCGATGTACTTTCGATTTTATTTCGATTTCATTACGATGTACTTTCGATTTCATTTCGATTTCATTTCGATGTACTTTCGATTTCATTTCGATTTCATTTCGATGTACTTTCGATGTACTTTCGATTTCATTTCGATTTCATTACGATGTACTTTCGATTTCATTTCGATTTCATTTCGATGTACTTTCGATTTCATTTCGATTTACTTTCGATTTAATTTCGATTTACTTTCGATGTACTTTCGATTTCATTTCGATTTCATTTCGATTTCATTTCGATTTCATTTCGATTTCATTTCGATGTACTTTCGATGTACTTTCGATGTACTTTCGATGTACTTTCGATGTACTTTCGATGTACTTTCGATTTCATTTCGATTTCATTTCGATTTCATTTCGATTTCATTACATTTGAATCAGTATTTTTGGGGCTAGAATCTTAAGCGGTATAGATTCACAATATATCAGGAAACCAAAAACACAAAGAGTGTTTTGGGGCTGAAATCATGAGCGGCATAGATTCTCAAACTACCAGGGAGGGTGCTGGAATCCTGAGCGGTATAGATTCATAACCTGCCAGGAGATCAGAAGCACAAAACATATTCCAAAGCAGGTATTAGGAAAGGTAGAGTGTATTCTGAGGCTGGTATTACGAGAGATACAGATTCAAAAATTACCAGGAGAACAGAATCATGAAGAAGTAACATTTTCGAGCAGTAAAGATTCAAGAACAACCAGGACATCAGAATTACAAATGTATAACGGCTTTTGGGGTGGGATTATAAATAGTAGGGAGAGATTCATAAATTACCAGGAGACCAGAATCATGAAGAAGTTCCGGGACTAGAAGCATGAGAGATATAGATTCTGAAACTATCAAGACACCAGAGTCGTGAATCCGTATTTTTGGGGCTAGAATCCTAAGCGGTATAGATTTACAAAATACCAGGAGACCAGAAACACAAAGAGTGTTCTGGGGCTAGGTAGAGATTTACAAATTACCAGGAGACCAGAAACATGAGGAGAAGTATTTCGAGGACTGGATTCATGAGCGATAAAGACTCACAAACTACCAGGAGATCAAAAACAAAAAAGTATTCCGGGGCAGGAATCGTAAGAGGTACAGAAAGATTCACAAATTACCAGGAGAATCGAAGTAAAATTGCCGACGGGTATAGATTCACGCTCTACCAGGAGATCAGAATCACAAAAAGTATTTCGAGGCTGAGATCATGAGAGGTAACATCTTGAATAAGTATTTTCGGGGCTGGAATCCTGAGCGGTATAGATTCTTACACTAACAGGAAAACAGAATTATGAAGAAGAGAAATTTCAGACCTGCATGTGGATGAAGCGACAGTTAAACTACCAGGGTGCCAAAATCATGAAAAAGTTAATTTAATATAAAATGTCTACGCGAACGGAGCCACTGCCAAGAAGCTAAGCACTAATTTAGGATATGTTCGGGACCCAATAAATGAAACAGTCTCGGTAAAGTATTGTTACGAGCTGGGTATGGGATAAATTATTTTACACCAATTAATTAACCAAATATCCTTTATTAACTCAACAACTTATAAACACAAACACTAATTCGCTAATAATCGCTATTCTCTTCGCATCCGTAGTCGAAATCAGACTGACTCACTCGCCCGCCGTCCGGCCTATTTATACGGTCATGGAAGTTTCCAGAACATTGTCGAACTATCTTATAGTGGAATATTCTAGAAACATCTATGAACTTCTACACAGTACCACAATGGAATGTTCTCGAACCTAGTGGAAACTTCGACCACATTCTCGAACGTTCCAGTGTAATACGGTCGACGTAACACTGCCCCCTCCTTAGACATGCTCGTCCCGAGCATCATTAGTCCCGTAGTATCGCGCCAATCGGTCTACATGGACTATCTTAGGCGCACCTCGTGGACCCTTCTGTATTCGGTAGGTAACATCGTTGATCCTGGTCACGATTCGGTATGGTCCATCCCATTTTGCTTGCAATTTGGGAGACTTCCCTTTGCTGCGCACTGGGTTATGCAACCACACCAGTGAACCCTCGTCAAAACCTCTATGGTTTGCCTTCCGGTCGTATCGGGTCTTCATCTTATCAGACATTTGTTGGCCGGATTGTCTGATATGCTCATATACATCATTCAACTTGTTACGCAAGTCATTCGCATAATCGGTTACACTGCGTGGGGCATCAGGGGGGGATCCGGTGATTAAATCTGCAGGCAACCGTAATTCCCTTCCAAAGTTCGCGAAGGCTGGTGTCACAGTCGTACTTTCGTGAACTGAACTACGGTAGGACAGAAGAAATGGCTGTATGTGCTTGTCCCAATCCCTTTGCTTGCTTTCCACAACTTTTGCCAGATATCTCTCCAACGTTTGGTTGAAACGTTCTACCATTCCATCAGATAGCGGATGGTAAGAAGTCGTTCTGGTCTTGTGAGAACCCATCAGTCGACAAGTCTCCTGGAAAACTTGTGATTCAAAATTCCTCCCTTGGTCGCTGTGAATTTCCAAGGGTACTCCAAAACGACAGAAGACTTCCTGAACCAATTTATCTGCGACTGTTGTTGCTTCTTGGTTGGGAATGGCGAAGACTTCTGGCCACTTTGTGAAGTAATCCATGACAACCATGAAGTACTTGTTTCCGTTTTCACTTTCCGGAAATGGTCCTGCAACGTCTAGTGCTATCCGTTCCCAGGGGGCTCCCACGTTGTATAATTGTAAAGCACCTCTGCTGCGTGTCTGGGGTCCTTTAACAGCCGCACAACTGGTACATTTGCGGCACCAGTCCTCAACATCCTCTCGACAGTGAATCCAGTAAAACCGCTCTCGTATCTTCAGTAGAGTTCTTTTTACCCCCATATGTCCTCCTGAACATCCATCATGGTAGAGCCGTAAAACATCAGGTACTTTGGCTTTGGGGACAACAATTTGTAGATGACAGTTGTCTCCTCGAGCGTTTTCCCATTTACGGCACAAGACTTCATCCTGGATAACCAAGCTGTTCCATTGTGCCCAATAACTCTTTGTGATGGAACTTAACGCCGCAACATCACTCCACTTGGGTTTAGGAGCACCAGCTTTAATCCAGTCGAAGATCGGTTTAAGGTCCGGGTCATTTTGCTGAGCAAGCTGTAGGATTTCCTTCCATTCATTGTTGACATCCATTCTTAGCATCCTCACTCTGCTCATTCCCGGGTCGGACCTATCGTCCGCATCGCGCGCGCACACTATCACACAGTTATCTTTCTTGGAGGCCACGGCGCTGGCAGCACCATTCGCACCTGCACTCACTTTACTCTTCACTTGCTTCTGTTTTATGCACTGGTCAGGTGCCGTACCGACCTTGACGACATCACTTGAACTAAGGCTTTCAGGGGCCTCCGCCACGGTCGTGCGCCATGTCGCGCCACTCGCGCTCCTCCACCGAACTGGCCGAGCCGCCCTTCCTTGCTGGGATTGATCTTCTCTCAGTATGCCTCGCTTTGGACAGCTTAACTGAAGATGACCCCTTTCTCCACAAGTGTAACATCTAGGGCTATATCCTTGCGGACGATCGCGTAGAGGTGATGCCACAACCTCCCTGATACGGTGTGTTCGATGGTCTTGCCTCACTGCCTCTACTTCCAAGGCATGGGCCAAGGCATCCTTCACTGTCTCATGATGCCCAAGTCTTACAGCGGCTCTAACTTCCAAGTCACGTATTCCGTCGATGAACGCCTGTACCAGATTTCCATTGATGAGTGCAGGGGCGGACTGGTATGCTTTCCGAACCAACTTTTCAACTTCCAAGGCCCACTGCTGTAGGTTCTCGGCACTACGTTGAACACGATCTCTTAACTTAGCGCGAAATACGTGCTCCAAGTGAGCGTCACCATATCTGGACTCTAAGGCTTCCAGCAGCTGCTCATAGGTCACATCCTTGCCAAGAGCCTCAAGTATGGTTAGGGCCTGGTCTCGGAGGCCTAAGGTTAGCGCGGTCATAGCCTGCTCTTTGGTCCACCCATTCGCCTTCATAACGGCTTCAAATTGAATTTTGTAGGCCGACCATGAAGATGTTCCGTCGAATGGCGGCACCTTAAATCCACGTGCCGAAGGTGCAGCAACCACTGAAGGCACAACCCCGTCTCCAGCCCTAAGTTCACCTAAAGCCTTCTTCATCCCAGCAATCTGAACTTCAGCTTCTGAGATACGATTCTCATGCTGGTGAACCTGCTCCTTCATCACCTGGAGCTCCTTGCCAAGTGTTGAATGAAGGTCTTTTATGAGGAGCATCTGCTCTTCTTGGCGGCGAGCCTGCTCCTCTTTATCTTGTTGAAGCTTCTCTTCCATCCGACGGGCCTGTTCTTCTTGGCGGCGGGCCTGCTCCTCTTTATCTTGTTGAAGCTTCTCTTCCAACCGACGGGCCTGCTCTTCTTGGCGGCGGGCCTGCTCCTCTTTATCTTGTTGAAGCTTCTCTTCCAACCGACGGGCCTGCTCTTCTTGACGACGAGCCTGTTCCTGCAACAGCACCATTAGCGCAGACAAGTCTGTCACCGCTGGTGCCGAAGAAACTCCACATGGGCCAGCGACTGGCTCTGTCGCAGGCTGAGCACCACCCGGCGTCTGTATCGGGGAATCTCCAAACCGCCTCTGATCCATGTCTTGCTGCCGTTGACTCCTTGTACGAATACCCTCCGTGTCGTCCTTTGGTAAAATTGGCATAATTTATCCCTCACTTCTGACACCAATTTGTTACGAGCTGGGTATGGGATAAATTATTTTACACCAATTAATTAACCAAATATCCTTTATTAACTCAACAACTTATAAACACAAACACTAATTCGCTAATAATCGCTATTCTCTTCGCATCCGTAGTCGAAATCAGACTGACTCACTCGCCCGCCGTCCGGCCTATTTATACGGTCATGGAAGTTTCCAGAACATTGTCGAACTATCTTATAGTGGAATATTCTAGAAACATCTATGAACTTCTACACAGTACCACAATGGAATGTTCTCGAACCTAGTGGAAACTTCTGGAAACTTCGACCACATTCTCGAACGTTCCAGTGTAATACGGTCGACGTAACAGTATTATATTTAACACGGTAAGAATAACAAGATAGGTACCCCGACACACTGAGCGAGTGTGTGTGCGCCCCTACAGTCTAGAACAGTGTAGAACTTTGTCGTTCTAAAAAATCTGGATTTAAGCCTAATTTAAATTACTTTTAATTTTGATTTCTACAGGGTTTATTTAACGTGCCACTCTCTGGAAATACCACTCAAACTTATTAATACTTTTTTTACGCGGGCGAAGCCGCGGGCGGAAGCTAGTATATTGATAAATCAGTTTTATTCTTTGATTATTTAATACGGATCCTTAAGTGTGCGAAGTCACACGCACTTGGCCTGTTTTTTTTTTCTTGATATTTACTAGTTCAACGCAATAGTATTTAGGTGTGTATATGTGGAAGCTTGTAATTATTTATTTCCTTATCTATATAATTATATTCTTTAGCTATATCATTAGTCAGTAAGCTTTCTTTAAAAATAAATAACCATCTGTGGCTTGCTTGCAGCTTGAATTTACTCTTTCTTTTCTTCAAAAAGAGAATATTTGGAGATGCCACGGTAACATCGGTTCCGTATAACATTATCTGTTTTAAAATACTATTAACAAAGACGCGCCGATAGTAAATAGTGAATTATGTAAAAAAAGACTAAATAAACAAGTGTAAGTGTAGTAACGCTTTACTCAAGAAAAGTGCCCAAAAAAAAAGTGCATAAACAGTCATAATTCGAACTAAAAAGTAAATCAATGTTAGACTTTAATTTTTCTCTAAAAACTATTGCAGTGCGATGAACTACTGTGTTGAAACATAATAAGTGCGTTAACTGTATATATTTTTGACTGTAAGATCCTTGTTTATGCTGATGATACGGTACTAATTATAAGTGGTCATACCTGGGCCTCAGCTCACCGTTCGGCTGAGAATGCTCTTGGTGTTGTGATGGACTGGCTCACCTGTAATCTGCTCACATTAAATATCTCCAAAACTCACTACGTTACCTTTTCAGCAAACTTATCTACACAGCCTTGTGTGCCAGATATAATAGCACATAGATGCTCCCGTCCTTCGTTTAACGCCTGCAATTGCCCTATCATTCAAAGAGCATCTTGCGTGAAGTATCTCGGAGTACACATTGACTGCACTCTAAGTTGGAATAAGCACATAGATGTTACAGTATCTCGTGTTCGTAAGCTTATGTTTCCGATGAAAAGGCTTCGTAATGTGGTGTCTGTCCCACTGCTGAAAACTATTTATTATGCTTTAGCTCGGTCACTTCTATCCTATTGCATCCCAGTTCGGGGTGGTACATTCAAGACCTTTATGCTTAGTCTTGAGAGTGCGCGGAGGGCAGTTTTTAAAGGTGATGCTTCACAAACCATATCGTTACTCCACGACCCAATTATACAAGGACATATCTGTGCTTACCGTCAGGCAACTGAGTGCACTACATATAGTTCTGCGTAAACATTCTTCACTGATATATGACCCTAAATTGTTTATTAACAAACGACGCAAGGACCTGGTATGCCCTTCTACTAAAGTAAATACTGCCCTGGCAAGTCGACACTTTCCGAATTTGAGCAGCCGCCTTTACAATATACTAAATAAAGCTTGTGGCATATATCCCCTTCATAAAAACAAGTGTAAGAGTGTTGTTACTCAGTATCTTCAGTCTTACATACGACGAGACTGAAAGACTATTTGCCAGAGATTTATAAGAAGTACCTAATCGCTATTCGCTACTCACATACATGTAAACATAATCGAACACGTATTTCCTCGCATGCCTCTAACTCTAAATCTAACTTTTAATTATTATGAATTTATTAAAAACTAGCTTCCGCCCGCGGCTTCGCCCGCGTAAAAAGTGCAATTGTAATAAGTCTGAGTGGTATTTTCAGAGAGGAGCACGTTAAATAAATCCTGTAGAAATCAAAATCAAAAGTTATTTAAATTAGGCTGAAAGCCAGATTTTTTTGAATGTCAAAGTTCTACATAAAGACTGTAGGGGCCACACACTCGCTCAGTGTGTCGGGGTACCTATCTTGTTACTCTTACGTGTTAAATATAATAGTTTACCATATCGAAACTGTTTCATTTATTGGGTCCCGAACTTATCCTAAATTGGTGCTTAGCTTCTTGTCCGTGGCTCCGGCCGCGTAGACATTTATATGAAATTAACTTTATCACCACCTTTTACTTCCAATTTACCTTTGGCTTCATCCGCGTGCAGGTCTGAAATTTCTCTTCTTCATGATAATGCTTTCCTGGTAGTTTAAGGATCTATACCGCTCAGGATTCCAGTCCCGAAAATACTTATTCAAGATGTTTTTTTTTTGCCTCTTTTGATTCCACCCTTTTTTTTGTTTTTTTTTTGTGATTCTGAACTCGTAGTGAGTGAATCTATACCGCTCGGAAATTTTACTTCTTCACATTTCTGGTCTCCTGGTAATTTGTAAATCTCTACCTCTCCTAATACCAGCTTCGGAATATGTTTTGTACTTCTGATCTCCTGGTAGGTTATGAATCTATACCGCTCAGGATTCCAGCCCTCTCCCTGGTAGTTTGAGAATCTATTCCACTCAGGATTTCAGCCCCGGAACACTCTTTGTGTTTCTGGTATCCTAGTATTTTGTGAAACTATACCGCTTAAGATTCTAGCCCCAAAAATACTGATTCACGACTCTAGTCTCCTGGTAATTTTAGAATCTATACCTCTCATGATTCCAACCCCAAAATCACTTCTTCATAATTCTGGTCTCCTGGTAATTTTTTAATCCCAGCCTTTTGGTAACATTTGTATTTCTTCTATGTCTTGGTTGTTCGTGAATCTGTACTGCTCGGAAAACTTATTCATGATTCTGTTCTCCTGGTAATTTGTGAATCTGTAGCTCTCATAATACCAGCCACAGAATATATTTTGTGATTCTGATCTCCTAGTAGGTCGTAGGAATCTATACCGCTTAGGATTTAAGCCCCAAAAATACTGGTTCATGACTATTGGTCTCCTGGTAGTTTTGGAATCTACACCTATCATGATTCCAGTTCCGGAACTACTTTTTCGTGAATCCTGATCTTTTTGTAGTTTTGTGAGTCTTTATCGCTCATAATTTCAGTCCTTGAAATACTTTTCATGTCTCTGGTCTCCTGGTAATTTGTGAATCTCTACATTTCATAATACCTGCCTCGGAATATACTTTGTGATTCTGATTTCCTGGTAGCTTGTGAATCTATACCGCTCAGGATTCCAGCCCCGGCAATACTTCTTCTTGATTCTGGTCTCCTGGTGGTTTGCGAAGCTATACCGCTAGAGTTGTAGCCCCGAAAATACCTCTTCATGATTCTGGTCCCCTGTTACTTTGCGAGACTTTACCGCTCATGATTCCAACCCCGGAAATACTTTTCATGTTTCTGGTCTCCTGGTACTTTGTGAGCGTAAACCGCTCGTTCAGCCTGACTTTGTATTTCTACTTCCACCTCAGCCTTCGCTTAGTCTTGTCATTTACCGGGATAAAAAGTAGCCTATGTGTTAATCCGGGCTATGACCTACCTGTGTGAGAAATTTCATTCAAATCCCTTCAGCCGTTTTTGCGATACCTTCAGCCAAACATACAAACAAACAAACATACAAACTTTCTCATTTATAATATTAGTAGGATTAACTTTTTCACGATTTTGGCACCCTGGTAGAGTTTACCTGTGGTTGCATCCGCGTGCAGGTCTGAAATTTCTCTTCTTCATGATTCTGTTTATTGGTTGTCTATACGCCTGGGAATGTGTACCGCTCAGGATTCCAGCCCCGAAAATACTTATTCAAGATGTTACCTCTCCTAATACCAACCTCAGAATATGTTTTGTGATTCTGATATCCTAGTAGGTTGTGAATCTATACCGCTCAGGATTCAAGCCCCGGAAACACTTCTTCTTCTTGATTCTGGGCTCCTGGTGGGGTGTGTGAAGCTATACAGCTTAGGATTGTAGCCCCGAAAATACGTATTCATGATTCTGGTCTCCTGGTACTTTGTGAGTCTTTACCGGTCATGATTTCAGCACTGGAAATACTTCTCATTTTTCTGGTCTCCTGGTAATTTGTAAATCTCTACCTCTCCTAATACCAGCTTCGGAATATGTTTTGTGATTCTGATCTCCTGGTAGTTTGTGAATCTACACCGTTTAGGATTATAGCCCCGGAAACACTTTTTCTTGATTTTGGTATCCTGGTGGTTTGTGTGTGGTTTTAGCTTAGGATTGTATCCCCGACAACACCTATTCATGATTCTGGTCTCCTGGTACTTTTTGAGTCTTTATCTCTCATGATTTCAGCCCTGGAAATAATTCTCATGTTTCTGGTGTCCTAGTACTTTTTGAGCGTGTGCGCTCGTTCAGCCTGACTTTGGATTTCTACTTCCACCTCAGCCTTCGCTAAGTCTTGTCATTTACCGGGATAGAAAGTAGCCTATGTGTTAATCCAGGTTATGACCTACGTGTGTGCAAAATTTCATTGTAATCCCTTCAGCCGTTTTTGCGATACCTTCAGCAAAACATACAAACATACAAACTTTCGCATTTACAATATTAGTAGGATAGTAGGATGTTACCTCTCCTAATACCAACCTCAGAATACGTTTTGTGATTCTGATATCCTAGTAGGTTGTGAATCTATACCGCTCAGGATTCAAGCCCCGGAAACACTTCTTCTTCTTGATTCTGGGCTCCTGGTGGGGTGTGCGAAGCTATACAGCTTAGGATTGTAGCCCCAAAAATACGTATTCATTATTCTGGTCTCCTGGTACTTTGTGAGTCTTTACCGGTCATGATTTCAGCACTGGAAATACTTCTCATTTATCTGGTCTCCTGGTAATTTGTAATTCTCTACCTCTCCTAATACCAGCTTCGGAATATGTTTTGTGATTCTGATCTCCTGGTAGTTTGTGAATCGACACCGTTTAGGATTATAGCCCCGGAAACACTTTTTCTTGATTCTGGTATCCTGGTGGTTTGTGAAGTTATACAGCTTAGGATTGTATCCCCGAAAACACCTATTCATGATTCTGGTCTCCTGGTACTTTTTGAGTCTTTATCTCTCATGATTTCAGCCCTGGAAATAATTCTCATGTTTCTGGTGTCCTAGTACTTTTTGAGCGTGTGCGCTCGTTCAGCCTGACTTTGGATTTCTACTTCCACCTCAGCCTTCGCTAAGTCTTGTCATTTACCGGGATAAAAAGTAGCCTATGTGTTAATCCAGGTTATGACCTACGTGTGTGCAAAATTTCATTGTAATCCCTTTAGCCGTTTTTGCGATACCTTCAGCCAAACATACAAACATACAAACTTTCGCATTTATAATATTAGTAGGATTATGTAATTATTATCTGTTTCTACTAATATTATAAATGCGAAAGTTTGTATGTTTGTTTGTTTGTATGTTTGTATGTTTGTTTGTTTGTATGTTTGTATGTTTGTATGTTTGGCTGAAGGTATCGCAAAAACGGCTGAAGGGATTTGAATGAAATTTCGCACAGAGGTAGGTCATTGCCTGGATTAACACATAGGCTACTTTTTATCCCGGTAAATGACAAGACTTAGCGAAGGCTGAGGTGGAAGTAGAAATCCAAAGTCAGGCTGAACGAGCGGTTTACGCTCACAAAGTACCAGGAGACCAGAAACATGAAATGTATTTCCGGGGTTGGAATCATGAGCGGTAAAGTCTCGCAAAGTACCAGGGGACCAGAATCATGAAGAGGTATAGATTCACAAGCTACCAGGAAATCAGAATCACCAAGTATATTCCGAGGCAAGTATTATGAGATGTAGAGATTCACAAATTACCAGGAGACCAGAAACATGAAAAGTATTTCAAGGACTGAAATTATGAACGATAAAGACTCACAAAACTACGAAAAGATCAGGATTCACGAAAAAGTAGTTCCGGAACTGGAATCATGATAGGTGTAGATTCCAAAACTACCAGGAGACCATAGTCATGAACCAGTATTTTTGGGGCTTAAACCCTAAGCGGTATAGATTCCTACGACCTACTAGGAGATCAGAATCACAAAATATATTCTGTGGATGGTATTATGAGAGGTACAGATTCACAAATTACCAGGAGAACAGAATCATGAATAAGTTTTCCGAGCAGTACAGATTCACGAACAACCAAGACATAGAAGAATTACAAATGTTACCAAAAGGCTGGGATTATGAGCGGTATAGATTCTAAAATTACCAGGAGACCAGAGTCGTGAATCAGTATTTTTGGGGCTAGAATCTTAAGCGGTATAGATTCACAAAATACTAGGATACCAGAAACACAAAGAGTGTTCCGGGGCTGAAATCCTGAGTGGAATAGATTCTCAAACTACCAGGGAGGGGGCTGGAATCCTGAGCGGTATAGATTCATAACCTACCAGGAGATCAGAAGTACAAAACATATTCCGCAGCTGGTATTGGGAGAGATAGAGATTTACAAATTACCAGGAGACCAGAAATGTGAAGAAGTAAAATTTCCGAGCGGTATAGATTCACTCACTACCAGGAGATCAGAATCACAAAAAAAAAACCCAAAAAAAAAGGGTGGGATCAAAAGAGGTAAAAAAAAAGCATCTTGAATAAGTATTTTCCAGTATTTTTGGGGCTTAAATCCTAAGCGGTATAGATTCCTACGACCTACTAGGAGATCAGAATCACAAAATATATTCTGTGGCTGGTATTATGAGAGGTACAGATTCACAAATTACCAGGAGAACAGAATCATGAATAAGTTTTCCGAGCAGTACAGATTCACGAACAACCAAGACATAGAAGAATTACAAATGTTACCAAAAGGCTGGGATTATGAGCGGTAGAGATTTATAAATTACCAGGAGACCAGAATTATGAAGAAGTGATTTTGGGGTTGGAATCATGAGAAGTATAGATTCTAAAATTACCAGGAGACCAGAGTCGTGAATCAGTATTTTTGGGGCTAGAATCTTAAGCGGTATAGATTCACAAAATACTAGGATACCAGAAACACAAAGAGTGTTCCGGGGCTGGAATCCTGAGCGGTATAGATTCATAACCTACCAGGAGATCAGAAGTACAAAACATATTCCGAAGCTGGTATTGGGAGAGATAGAGATTTACAAATTACCAGGAGACCAGAAATGTGAAGAAGTAAAATTTCCGAGCGGTATAGATTTACTCACTACTCGTACCAGGAAATCAGAATCACAAAAAAAAAAACAAAAAAAAAAGGGTGGGATCAAAAGAGGTAAAAAAAAAGCATCTTGAATAAGTATTTTCGGGACTGGAATCCTGAGCGGTATAGATCCTTAAACTACCAGGAAAACAGAATCATGAAGAAGAGAAATTTCAGACCTGCACGCGGATGAAGCCAAAGGTAAATTGGAAGTAAAAGGTGAAAAAGTTAATCCTACTAATATTATAAACTAGCTTCCGCCCGCGGCTTCGCCTGCGTAAAAAGTGTAATTATAATAAGTCTAAGTGGTATTTCCAGAGAGTAGCACTTTAAATAAATCCTGTAGAAATCAAAATCAAAAGTAATTTAAATTAGGCTGAAAGCCAGATTTATTTGAACGTCAAAGTTCTACATAAAGACAGTAGGGGCACACACACTCACTCAGTGTGTCGGGGTACCTATCTTGTTACTCTTACCGTATTAAATATAATAGTTTACCATATCGAAACTGTTTCATTTATTGGGTCCCGAACATATCCTAAATTGGTGCTTATCTTCTTGCCCGTGGCTCCGTCCGCGTAGACATTTACCGTGTTAAATATAATAGTTTACCATATCCAAACTGTTTCATTTATTGAGTCCCGAACATATCCTAAATTGGTGCTTAGCTTCTTGCTCGTGGCTCCGTCCGGTTAGACATATCATGACTATGGTCTCCTGGTAGTTTTGGAATCTACACCTATCATGATTCCAGTTCCGGAACTACTTTTTCGTGAATCCTGATCTTTTCGTAGTTTTGTGAGTCTTTATCGCTCATAATTTCAGTCCTTGAAATACTTTTCATGTTTCTGGTCTCCTGGTAATTTGTGAATCTCTACATTTCATAATACCTGCCTCGGAATATACTTTGTGATTCTGGTCTCCTGGTGGTTTGCGAAGCTATACCGCTGGGGCAGCCCCGAAAATACCTCTTCATGATTCTGGTCCCCTGGTACTTTGCGAGACTTTACCGCTCATGATTCCAACCCCGGAAATACTTTTCATGTTTCTGGTCTCCTGGTACTTTGTGAGCGTAAACCGCTCGTTCAGCATGAATTTGGATTTCTACTTCCATCTCAGCCTTCGCTAAGTCTTGTCATTTACCGGGATAAAAAGTAGCCTATGTGTTAATCCAGGTTATGACCTACGTGTGTGCAATATTTCATTGTAATCCCTTCAGCCGTTTTTGCGATACCTTCAGCCAAACATACAAACATACAAACAAACAAACATACAAACATACAAACAAACAAACATACAAACTTTCCGCTTCCGCTTCCGCATCCGCTTCCGCATCCGCATCCGCATCCGCATCCGTATCCGCATCGGCATCGGCATCGGCATCCGCATCGTCATCGGCATCGGCATCCGCATCCGCATCCGCATCCGCATCGCATCCGCATCCGCATCCGCATCCGCATCGCATCCGCATCCGCATCCGCATCCGCATCCGCATCCGCATCCGCATCCGCATCCGCATCCGCATCCGCATCGCATCCGCATCCGCATCCGCATCGCATCCGCATCCGCATCCGCATCGCATCCGCATCCGCATCCGCATCCGCATCGCATCCGCATCCGCATCCGCATCGCATCCGCATCCGCATCCGCATCGCATCCGCATCCGCATCCGCATCGCATCCGCATCCGCATCCGCATCCGCATCGCATCCGCATCCGCATCCGCATCGCATCCGCATCCGCATCCGCATCCGCATCCGCATCCGCATCCGCATCCGCATCGGCGTCCGCATCCGCATCCGCATCTGCATCTGCATCCGCATCCGCATCTGCATCTGCATCCGCATCCGCATCTGCATCGGCATTGGCATCCGCATCGCATCCGCATCCACATCCGCATCGCATCCGCATCCGCATCCGCATCCGCATCCGCATCCGCATCCGCATCCGCACCCGCATCCGCATCCGCATCCGCATCCGCATCCGCATCCGCATCCGCATCGCATCCGCATCCGCATCCGCATCCGCATCCGCATTCGCATCCGCATCCGCATCCGCATCCGCATCCGCACCCGCACCCGCATCCGCACCCGCATCCGCATCTGCTTGTGCTTGAGCCTGTGCTTGTGCTTGTGCTTGTGCTTGTGCTTGTGCTTGTGCTTGTGCTTGTGCTTGTGCTTGTGCCTGTGCTTGTGCTTGTGCTTGTGCCTGTGCTTGTGCTTGTGCTTGTGCTTGTGCTTTCTAGTTCTAGTTCTAGTTCTCGTTCTAGTTCTCGTTCTAGTTCTTGTTCTATCTCTGTTTCTTATCTCTATGTTTGTTCTAGCTAGTCTTTAAGCCTCAGAATATATTTTGTGATTCTGATCTCCTGTAGGTTGTGAATCTATACCGCTCAGGATTCAAGCCCCGGAACAACTTCTTATTGATTCTGGGCTCCTGGTGAGGTGTGTGAAGCTATACAGCTTAGGATTGTAGCCCCGAAAATACGTATTCATGATTCTGGTCTCCTGGTACGTTGTGAGTCTTTACCGGTCATGATTTCAGCACTGGAAATACTTCTCATTTTTCTGGTCTCCTGGTAATTTGTAAATCTCTATCTCTCCTAATACCAGCCTCGGAATATGTTTTGTGATTCTGATCTCCTGGTAGTTTGCGACTCTTGTGTTTCTGGTCTCCCGGCAATTTGTAAATCTCTACCTCTCTTTACACCAGCCTCAAAATATGATTTGTAATTCTGATATCCTGGTAGGTTGTGAATCTACACCGCTCAGAATTATAGCCCCGGAAATACTTCTTCTTGATTCTGGTATCCTGGTGGTTTGTGAAGCTATACAGCTTAGGATTGTAGCCCCGAAAACACCTATTCATGATTCTGGTCTCCTGGTACTTTGTGAGTCTTTATGTCTCATGATTTCAGCCCTGGAAATACTTCTCATGTTTCTGGTGTCCTAGTACTTTTTGAGCGTGTGCGCTCGTGCAAGCCTGACTTTGGATTTCTACTTCCACCTCAGCCTTCGCTAAGTCTTGTCATTTACCGGGACAAAAAGTAGCCTATGTGTTAATCCAGGTTATGACCTACGTGTGTGCAAAATTTCATTGTAATCCCTACAGCCGTTTTTGCGTTACCTTCAGCCAAACATACAAACATACAAACATACAAACAAACATACAAACTTTCGCATTTATAATAAATATTAGTAGGATTAACTTTTTCACCACCTTTTACTTCCAATTTACCTTTGGCTTCATCCGCGTGCAGGTCTGAAATTTCTCTTCTTCATGATTCTGTTTTCCTGGTAGTTTAAGGATCTATACCGCTCAGGATTCCAGTCCCGAAAATACTTATTCAAGATGCTTTTTTTTTTACCTCTTTTGATCCCACCCTTTTTTTTTGGTTTGTTTTTTGTGATTCTGATCTCCTGGTAGTGAGTGAAACTATACCGCTCGGAAATTTTACTTCTTCACATTTCTGGTCTCCTGGTAATTTGTAAATCTCTACCTCTCCCAATACCAGCTTCGGAATATGTTTTGTACTTCTGATCTCCTGGTAGGTTATGAATCTATACCGCTCAGGATTCCAGCCCCATCCCTGGAGTTTGAGAATCTATTCCACTTAGGGTTTCAGCCCCGGAACACTCTTTGTGTTTCTGGTATCCTAGTATTTTGTGAATCTATACCGCTTAAGATTCTAGCCCCAAAAATACTGATTCACGACTCTGGTCTCCTGGTAATTTTAGAATCTATACCTCTAATGATTCCAACCCCAAAATCACTTCTTCATAATTCTGGTCTCCTGGTAATTTATGAATCTCTACCGCTCATAATCCCAGCCTTTTGGTAACATTTGTAATTCTTCTATGTCTTGGTTGTTCGTGAATCTGTACTGCTCGGAAAACTTATTCATGATTCTGTTCTCCTGGTAATTTGTGAATCTGTACCTCTCATAATACCAGCCACAGAATATATTTTGTGATTTTGATCTCCTAGTAGGTCGTAGGATACCGGTTAGGATTTAAGCCCCAAAAATACTGGTTCATGACTATGGTCTCCTGGTAGTTTTGGAATCTACACCTATCATGATTCCAGTTCTGGAACTACTTTTTCGTGAATCCTGATCTTTTCGTAGTTTTGTGAGTCTTTATCGCTCATAATTTCAGTCCTTGAAATACTTTTCATGTTTCTGGTCTCCTGGTAATTTGTGAATCTCTACATCTCATAATACCTGCCTCGGAATATACTTTGTGATTCTGATTTCCTGGTAGCTTGTGAATCTATACCGCTCAGGATTCAAGCCCCGGCAATACTTCTTCTTGATTCTGGTCTCCTGGTGGTTTGCGAAGCTATACCGCTAGGGTTGTAGCCCCAAAAATACCTCTTCATGATTCTGGTCCCCTGGTACTTTGCGAGACTACCGCTCATGATTCCAACCCCGGAAATACTTTTCATGTTTCTGGTCTCCTGGTACTTTGTGAGCGTAAACCGCTCGTTCAGCCTAACTTTGGATTTCTACTTCCACCTCAGCCTTCGCTAAGTCTTGTCATTTACCGGGATAAAAAGTAGCCTATGTGTTAATCCAGGCTATGACCCACCTGTGTGCGAAATTTCATTCAAATCCCTTCAGCCGTTTTTGCGATACCTTCAGCCAAACATACAAACATACAAACATACAAACAAACAAACATACAAACAAACAAACATACAAACTTTCGCATTTATAATATTAGTAGGATTATCTGTTTATACTGAATCGTTTAAATGAAATTAATAAATGATTTTTGTAACAAACTTATTTTCCTAGAAGTCAAAGACTGATATGACTCAGCTGTCACTTGTGAATCATACTTGTTTGTTAACGGGTATAAAACAGCGGGGCCTCAGTGGAGCGGCTCAGTTGCTGTTCGGCTTTCAAGGCGTTAACATCTAAGGTATGATATTATTCTGACTATTGTTGATTTATTAATGATGTTGATGTATATTTATATCATATAGAAGCTAGCTTCCGCCCGCGGCTTCGCCCGCGTAAAAAGTGTAATTATAATAAGTCTAAGTGGTATTTCCAGAGAGTAGCACTTTAAATAAATCCTGTAGAAATCAAAATCAAAAGTAATTTAAATTAGGCTGAAAGCCAGATTTTTTTGAACGTCAAAGTTCTACATAAAGACAGTAGGGGCACACACTCACTCAGTGTGTCGGGGTACCTATCTTGTTACTCTTACCGTATTAAATATAATAGTTTACCATATCGAAACTGTTTCATTTATTGGGCCCCGAACATATCCTAAATTGGTGCTTAGCTTCTTGCCCGTGGCTCCGTCCGCGTAGACATTTACCGTGTTAAATATAATAGTTTACCATATCCAAACTGTTTCATTTATTGAGTCCCGAACATATCCTAAATTGGTGCTTAGCTTCTTGCTCGTGGCTCCGTCCGCTTAGACATTTATATTAAATTAACTTTTTCACGATTTTGGCACCCTGGTAGAGTTTACCTGTGGTTGCATCCGCGTGCAGGTCTGAAATTTCTCTTCTTGATGATTCTGTTTATTGGTTGTCTATACGCCTGGGAATGTATACCGCTTAGGATTCCAGCCCCAAAAATACTTATTAATGACTCTGGTCTCCTGGTAATTTATGAATCTCTACCTTCTATTTACAACCAAATAATTAAAAAAAATAAAAAAATCTTTAAGCCTCAGAATATATTCTGTGATTCTGATCTCCTGGTAGGTTCTGAATCTATACCGCTCAGGATTCAAGCCCCGGAAACACTTCTTCTTCTTGATTCTGGGCTCCTGGTGGGGTGTGTGAAGCTATACAGCTTAGGATTGTAGCCCCGAAAATACGTATTCATGATTCTGGTCTCCTGGTACTTTGTGAGTCTTTACCGGTCATGATTTCAGCACTGGAAATACTTCTCATTTTTCTGGTCTCCTGGTAATTTGTAAATCTCTACCTCTCCTAATACCAGCTTCGGAATATGTTTTGTGATTCTGATCTCCTGGTAGTTTGTGAATCTACACCGTTTAGGATTATAGCCCCGGAAACACTTCTTCTTGATTCTGGTATCCTGGTGGTTTGTGAAGTTATACAGCTTAAGATTGTATCCCCGAAAACACCTATTCATGATTCTGGTCTCCTGGTACTTTGTGAGTCTTTATCTCTCATGATTTCAGCCCTGGAAATAATTCTCATGTTTCTGGTGTCCTAGTACTTTTTGAGCGTGTGCGCTCGTTCAGCCTGACTTTGGATTTCTACTTCCACCTCAGCCTTCGCTAAGTCTTGTCATTTACCGGGATAAAAAGTAGCCTATGTGTTAATCCAGGTTATGACCTACGTGTGTGCAAAATTTCATTGTAATCCCTTCAGCCGTTTTTGCGATACCTTCAGCCAAACATACAAACATACAAACAAACAAACATACAAACTTTCGCATTTATAATATTAGTAGGATAGTAGGATTGTTCTTATAATTTATTATCCTTATGAATTTATTAAGCATTTTTTATTCCGTTATTTTTTATTAATTATTATCAATTTTTATTATATTATTGACATTTACTATTAATTATTTTCAATCTTTGATATGCAATATGAATTATTAAAAATGTTATTAACTATTTTAATTCAAAATATCTGCCAAAACTGTACCAAAGTCTGTTATTTGATAAAATCATTATGCTTTGTATTAATTATACTGCTTATTATTGATGTTTAAAGCTGTAGGAGGAAGGCGCCGGTGTCTGTCACACAGTCAATACTAGCACAGACACTGTCGTTTACTCTATCACATAAACAAAAAAAAAAAAATAGGAAAATGCACCTTGTATTTTTGATTAGGATAGATAAGCTGTACCTACTTTACTGTTAATAAAATTTATTATTATTATATATAAATTAACAGAGACGGTTGTTGTTTAAAACATTTAAATTTAAACACCCGAGGTCAAATACTCGTAGCAACTGACACTTAATTCAACAGGTTATGTAAATAGCTGAATGGCCGAGAGGTATCAGCTGAAACTGCTGTGCCAAGAGTCGTGAGTTCCGTCCTGAGCGAAACACTTGCCTTTTTGTACTTTAAAAGATTTCTAAATTTATGTTACATAGAAATAACTCGACACTAGTCGGCGCTGCCAATATAACCGGCTACAATATCTAACAGACAGTAAAACACAAGAGATTATTGAGTGGTGTTCCACTGAAGCGTGTTTACAGGAGCCTTAAACATGCGCGGGACGTCCAGCGTGCGCAAGGAAGGTTTCCCGATCAAGTGCCCCGCGCCGGTTGCAAATTAAAGCTTAATATCTACTAAACTACTGAAGCTACACCCAAAAAAAAAATACGTGTGTATAGCTGAAACTATAGAGAATCGACATATGTGAAAACTAAAGTACGATAACGTGTTCTAAGTACTTTAAAAGAAATGTAAACGTTAACGTAACCGTTAGCGGTTTTTTTTTTTTTTTTTTTTTTTTTTTTTTTTTTTTTTTTTTTTTTTTTTGGGGGTGGGAAATCATCCTATGACTTCTTCCGCTCTAGGGTGGAGCGGAAGGGTGTGTCAGACTCTTACTGACTGAAACCCACCCCTGTTCCTCCCTGCCTCGAGTGCCCGGGGGCGAGGTAACTCTTTCGAATTTATCCTCCACCCCCGAGACGTTAAAATTTGTTTGACCTAATTTTTTACCAATAATTTTGTAGTTTGTGTCTTTAAAACCTACATGTTATTAAACTAGACTATATAACCTTTTTTTTGATACCCCTGAATCACTACGTGAAATGTTCTAAGTACCACAATAAACCCAAACAATCACCCCATCCCCACAGAATTTTAGCGCCGACGGCGGGTCAAGGTTACGCCAAGATGGAATATTTACCTATTTTCTCGTTGTATTTTACTGTTCTATCTGTTTGTAAATACTAATTATCGTAAAAACAATGATTTTTCACGATATTACAAGCGAAGTCCTACTTAAAATCAATAACAAACACATTATTTACTTACGTAAACATGCCGGCCATTTCGATGTTTCGTATTTCAATATTATCATTTTCAACACACACTGAACCTCTCACATGTTTAGTTATTCGTAAAACTTGATTCTTTGAGGATTTTTTAGATACTAAACACAATTACACTCAATTTTAAGAAAATTCTAGTAAAATAAACAATTCACGTAAAAATACATCGCGCCATTTTTTGACACTGACATTTGACAGACGACATTTCAACAATTTATTGTAATTTTACTCTATGATTACGTGCAGGGTGCCCAGTAAAAAAAAGACGTGAAATTTAATACAGTGCCATCTTTTTTTTACTTCTCAAAGCTTAATCAACGCGACCACAGCAAAAAAATGATTTAAAGTGAACAAACCAAGCTGGCAATCGCGTTTGCCATAACGCTCAAGAGCATTGTTTTTCTGGCAAATAGGGTTGCCGGGACATCCAAATGGGTATGTAACAAAATAATTATTATAATGGATAATAATGAGCAGCAGAATGTAACGTTCCGACGCATGAGGTGATCTATATCAATCCACGAAATATCTAACACAACGATATTTGGCTCAACAATGTTAAGTTTGCCGGACACCTCTATTAATACGCATAAATCCTGCTGTGAAGACCTGCGATATAAAGTCGAGACATTACCAAAAAATCTTGAAACTGCGACCAATGAAATAGACAACCTACACGACGAAATTAGCAACCTAAAAAACGAATTAGCTAAGTGTTTCAAAGTAATAGAAGTATATAAAAAATAGATTGCTCTGGCAATACAAGCGAGCCCCTATTTCTAAAAATAAACTTTTATTAAAGCAATATACTGCTCGTTTAAAGAAAATAATAGCATTGAGCCAAAAATCTCAGAATGACTTTCACATAAATTCGGCCAGGAATAAATCTAAAGCGACTTGGAACATTATCAATAAAAATAAGATTAACTATCCTAGAGAAAATATACCTGAATATATAACAATAAATGGCAATAAATTACATAAACCTCAACTAATTGCACAAGCTTTTAATGACCATTTTAGTGACGAAATTAAACCGAATAATTCTACTCCTTCCTATACAAATATTGAGACTAATTGTGACTCCATATTTATTTCTCTTACAGTACCAGCAGACATAGTGGCTATAATTCGCTCTCCAAATAATACCAATATCCATGGATATGATGGCATTATTACAAAAGTAGTCAAACATGTAGCGCCATTAATAGGTCCTCCTGTAAGTTATATCATCAATCTTTGCATTGAATATGGCCATTTCCCAGACAAATTAAAAATTACTGTTATTAAACCTATTCATAAAAAGATGATAAAAGTATTATGGGTAATTATACTAATTATAGACCGATTGCGCTTATTCCTATTTTTTCCAAAATAATAGAAAAAGTGATATACAATAGTCTTTTGTCATTTTTTGGAAAGCTTGACCTCATAGTCAAAAAACAATTTGGATTCAGGAAAGGAAAATCCATTAATATGGCGGTTTATGACGTGGTCAAGAAAATTGTTTCTAGTGTTGATGCTAGAACTCCAGTAGCGGCATTGTTCATGGATGTGTCTAAAGCTCTCGACCATGTAGATCATGATATACTGCTAAACAAGTTAGAGCGCTATGGGAATAGAGGAACTCCACTAAACCTATTACAATCTTATCCCTCTGATCGCACTCAAATCACAACGCTTGATAGGCTATATGCGAGCTCGAAAGTTGAAAGAAACTACTTATGGTGTTCCCCAAGGTAGCATTCTTGGCGCCCTCCATTATTTAACATTTACATAAATGATATGCCTAAGGTCAGTAAACACCAGATGGTATTATTTGCTGATGACAGCACTATTTTATTCTCTAATAATGACATTAATATTCTTGAAAATGACATAAACGACTGGTTTAAAAATATAATAAATTGGTTAGTTACTAATCATTTAAAAATAAATCTTGAAAAAACTACAGTTATGGCATTTTATCAAAGAACAAATAATCTGAAACTTAATATAAGTATGGTAACGTAACAATCTCTGAAAGTGACAGCACAAAATTTCTGGGTCTTTACATAGATAGTCATCTGACCTGGAAACATCATATCGATGCTTTGTCAAAGAAGCTTAGCCAATATGCGTATGCTCTGTACAAACTATCTAACACAGTTAACCGCATTACAGTGCAAATAGCTTATAATGCTTATGTGGCCTCTAGCATTAGGTACGGAATCATTTTCTGGGGCAACTCCACTGACAGAGACATTGCTTTTAAAGCTCAGGAAAAATGCTTACATCTTTTACCAAATTACAATCCATTGACAGTTGTAAACCATATTTTAAGGAACTTAGTTTGCTCACTCTACCATCTATGTACGAGTACATATATGAAATGGGAGTGTTTGTTCGCTGTAACATGCATTTGTAACACCATTTATTCGCAATACCATTCATGTTTCTTCTCATGACTCCGCATTTTTCGGCAAAAGTGTGCTAGGTATGGCCCCAAAAATACATAACAGCTTACCTGCAGCTATCAGAAATAAAGAATGTCTGGGATAGACATTCTTTATTTCTGATAGCTGCTTTCCTTTAAGAGGTGTTCGTTTAAATTCCTGATATATGTTACTACTCCACCACTGAGTTTACTACCGATAAACGGAGGTATGACGATTCCGACTTGCTGATTAAACACTTATGATCGTATTTATTGGTCGAGTATGAATGTGTTTATAGGTATATCTATAATTGAAATGACCTGTTTACCTAATTGACATACTTACTTTAAATTGAATTATTCTATTAATGTGATTCTATTGAAATGCCACTTTCATTTTAATTGTTTACCTAATTGACATAATTTAATTGAATCGTTTTTTAAATATTGTAATCTATTGATATGCCATCTTAATTGTAATTGTTTGTTTATGTTGATTTTGTACGCCATATATTGGAAAAACATAGTGCACATGTTTTTGACGATATACTATCTGTAGCCATACCTATGTTATATAAAATAAATGATTGATGATTGAATTTATGTCACGGTCTTTGTTGCTGTTAGTGTATGTAATATTCGTGTTGATAGTATCCACATTACACTGGAAATGGTCAGGATATCCATGACATCAAAGTAGCGGTAATATGTACATATTATGTGTTTACGAATAAAATTCATTACAAAAAATACAACCGACAAAAGAAAATACACAAAAAATTACAAATTAAAAATATTTTGCAATTTTTAGTTTATTTTCTGTTTTGGAAGTCAGTTGCATTTTTTTTTAAAAGGATTTTATTTTTCACTGTTTAGTTTCTTTACCCCAGAGCCAAAACTAAATATTAAAGTTATGCCCGAATTGATAACCCCAATGAAATGGAATTTGAACATAATTGGAGAAAACTAAAACGTTACTCGTATCTGTGTAGGTAGGTATACATATTTTATTTTGTTTTTGTTGATTTTTTCGAAAAGTCAGATTGATTATTTGCTGTTTTTATTTATTTCAATAAAATTTAGGCATATGGGACCATCTCTGAAGTACGACCTATAAAAAAAAGAATCATCAAAATCTATTCACAAGTGGCGGAGAAATCAGCAACATACAGAAGAATTGAGTACCTCCTCCTTTTTGAAGTAGGTTGAAAATTACAAACACGGTTTTGAAACAAGTTTTTGAAAAATCATGTTAAATAATAAACTTTTATTATAATCTTACTGTTTTTGTTTTGTTACCGGATATTTGATCCGGTGACACATACAATGCTAATAAAAATAATAACGGTAACAAACTTCTTATCGGAGATAAACTGTTTTTAAAAGCATTTTTAAACTAGCGGGAATCCCCACGTTCGGTCAACTGCGAATCTATGATAACATTAACAGTTAACATTGACAGCGCTTTTATCAAGTATATTACATTACCTTTGTACGGTCTTCGGTTCATTTTTGACCCATTTAAGGAATTAAACAAAATTTTTCTCTATTGCTAATTTCTTTTGAGATTTGATGTTTCATGACTTTTGCCAAAGTTTTGAGCTTAATTTAAGTATTGTGACGACCTCATGTTGGCGACCTTATGGTGGAGACTGGCACGTTGGAAGTTTGGAACATTCTAGAAACTCTTGGAAAGCCGTTTGAAATAAAATTAGAAAAAAGGTTAGGCTTGACGTTTGTGTCAGAGAGAGTTAGGGTTCCGCGAGCAGCCCGAACGTGTGGGCTAATTTGTGTTATGAAATATTATCATGAATATAATTAATTGAAGTCGCCCTCAGCTCTATAATTTGTCCTCCCCGTAGAGAGATCCCATCCACACAGTCCTCTCGCACCGTGCCATCGAGTTGGAGTGCTACGCGACGCCCCCGATAACGTCGTCGTGCTTCTTGAGTAAGGAGCCCTACAGCCACAAGAGGGCTAGGGTTCTTACAGTATATTATTTTATAAAAATATCTTTAATTTTTCGACCTACAACTTTTTCAAGGTCTTCGGGTCAAATTTGACCGTATGTATTAGACGAACGTCATTTTTTTTTGTTTTATTTTTTATCAGGTACCCACTGTTTTCTCAAAAAGGAAGACCAATATTCGTAGCAACTATGTCAGTGAAGACTTTCAAGAAAATATCAAGAGTTATAAGGTTCGACAACAGAGAAACTCGATGGGAACGGCGTTTGTTAGACAAATTAGCTCCCATACGTGAGTTTTGGGATCTGTGGGTTGAGACACTACTATTCTACTATTCTTTTCATTGAAATTATTTATTTTATTAAAATAGAAACACCAACAATAGTAGTTAATGAAATATTACACAGAACTTCTGGAAATATAGTACTGTGGTCAAATAAGACCTGAAGTTCATTTACGAAGGTTAAGTGTGATTTTCGTAGCTATGTGTTGTTATCACGTGCAGTAGACCATACTAGTCCGAGAACACAATATTAAGGTCAACGATAAACAGTATCGTTTATTATTGTCCTCAATATTTATTTGAAACTTTCAAGTTTGTCATTTATGGGTAGGTATATTTAGTTTTGTTTACACTTTTTTCGACGGGAAACTTCTACAAAATGCCTGTCATGGAACCGTTAACTATGTGAATTGCATCATCATCATCAGCCTTTTAATGTCCCCACTGCTAGGACACAGGCCTCCTCTCTGTGAGAGGGTGACGGCTGATTTGATGATTGGCTGCCGGACGCAACGGGAGTGCATCAGGTGGCACGTCTGTATTCCCCGAAAGGTTTGGCAGAGGCTTATCTATAGTATACTCGCCGTATCCTCTCGCCTCGTATAAGGTATACCTCAAGGGTGGTCCCATGTCACGGACATCAGGATCATCAGATCATGGAATCCTGATAAAATTGAGAGAATACCTCGAAAATTGGGCACGAATATTGTTTCTGTTTACTTTTCGTAACTTAATCAGGTATTTGCATTTAGGAATCATCACATCATGAAACTGAGCTGATGATGGAAACCATACCTTTCCTAAACAATAGAAGTTAGATATAAAAAAACTGGTTTTAGTGACAGATATGCTTTGAAGAAAAGACGTCTTTAGAATATTGGAGGTAACCTCAACTGGTCAATATCCTGGGAACCTCATGGAAGGATGGTTACATCATCGGCTCAGTGCCAAGAGGGATGATGAAGGATTAGAAATTAGCCTCAGAGTATTAAAAGAGGATGCTAGTCACAAAAAATCATAAAATAAAAAACTTTTTAACAAAAAATTCAACCGACGAAAAAGAACTAAAAAGCAAAAAATAAATAAACCTTTTAAGTCTTGAGTATTGAGCTTATTTACCTACATAAAATATCAAATTTTATATAAACTAATTTTGAGTCGGCGCCAAATAATAAAATGATTAATTACCTACATCAAGCCCTCTTCATATCTACGTACTTAAAAAATTTAGATATTTAATAATCAGATTTTCTTTACTTTGTGTAAATTATTTCATCACCACTGCTCTCAAAACGGTGAAGGAAAAAAACATCGTGAGGAAACCGGCATGTCCTAGAACCAAAAATTCGAAGACATGTGACATCCACCAATCCGCATTGGGCCCGCGTGGTGAATTACTGCCCATACCCTCTCACAGAGAGGAGGCCTGTGCTCCAGCAGTGGGGACATTAAAAGGCTGATGATGAATGACAAATGACAATTAATGAATGTATGTATATCTTATTTTCCCTAGTAGTAATTGATATTATTGTTTCCTTGGAGATTTTGTGTAGGTACTATGATGATTTTAACTATTTAATTGTTATTGTACACCTTATATACGAGTATGTTACAGTGATACATGTTACAAAAATAATTTTAAGAACTGAATTTCCACATGTGACAACAATAAACGAATCTGAATCGCTTCGATCCTAGCATCGCACCCAGGATGTCATACTCAGCCGTAGGTCTTTCTGTAGATCCTGAGTTAGCACTCACGACGACGCACACTCGAGTTAGTCGTCGTAGCAACAAAATATCCTGCGTAGCATTCGTGCTACGGCGTAACAACACCGCGGGCGGTTACAAGTAGCATTTCAAAATAACATAAACTGGATGAAAGGTGTCGTTACCGTAAACAATAGTATAAAGTGTTGTTTTCTCGGGTTCCGTGGCGAAATTGCAAGACCGGAACCATTTACATTTTTGCCTGGTGGTTTCATCTGGATCCTTTCATTCGGATGTTATTTATTTATTTAGTACAGTACCAATTGCTTCCGAACACGTATCTACGATTGACAATGGTGTTGATTCTGTTGTGCACAAACTAAACTTAATTTAGGCTATTGCTATCTTTTTCTCTCTAATAAAACCAGAAAGAGACGGACGTAAATTAGAGCTGTCAAATTTAGTTTGAACTAATATTTCCATACAAATTAAGGGTACACGTAAAAACATGTAGTCTAAAAACACGGCGAAGCGCAAGGCGTAAACTAGTTTGACATCTCTAACTTAGTGCATAGGTACAGCCGTCCTGTTTTCGCACTGCCTTTTAGTAAAAGATAGCAATTCTCTAATTTTAGTTTAGTTATTGAACAAGAGAATCCGCACCAATATCCTTCAATTGTACTCGAAAAAGATAGTTAAAGCCTAAATTAAGTTTAGTTTGGGCACAACAGAATCGGGACGTCGTCGACATCGTCTACATAATTGTACTAAACTGACCTTGCTTGAGGATAGAATAGATATAATAGAATAATCTTTATTATGTTAATAGCTTACCTGCTTCCCCTTAATTAGTGATACAAACAAACCTACTAACATCTTATCGAGATATATACATAATAAGATTCTAATAATAAAATTTGTTTGTAGTAAAAAATCGAGATAACAACGTTGTATTTAAAGACCTGCGGACATTAGAGAGGCATTAGTGTAATTTTTCTATTTGTACATTAAGTGTCACTCAAATGTTCCAGCAACCATGAAGTTCCTGGTAAGTTTTTAATGGATTTTGTGTTCGTGGCTAGGCAATGATAGCTGCATGGTTAAGCAACGCTTGCCGAGGTCGTTTCGTAGATCGGTAATCCGTTCACAAACAAATTCAATATAGACTGAGGTCTAAGAGCTGCCAGATGTTACTTTCAATTAACAAAATGTGTGGGTTTGATTAGTGTTGCAGCCAAGCCCTTTGTACTTTGAACGTACAAAGGGCTTGGCTGTCAGCCTAAGCTAGCAGGCATACCTGCTAGTTTGGTCTTGTGGTCGAAGATGGAGCACACTTGCCTAAAATTATTCACTATTGACTTAAAGACTCCCAGGTGCCTTTTTTTTGTGGGGTGGGAAATCATCCAATGACTTCTCCCGCTCTGGGTGGAGCGGGAGGCCGTGTCAGACTTACTGACTAAAACCCAACCCTGTTCCTTCCCTGCCCTGAGTGCCCAGGGGCACGGCAACTCTGTTTCGAATTTATCCACGACCCCTGGGTAGGCATCGTCATGACGGGCCTCGTGATGCATTGCTGACCACTCTTTGAGACGTGCGTGGAACACTACGTTCCGTCGACTCTCGGGCCTGATCCTGATCGGATGGCGAGTTACCCACTACTCGCCGTCCACAGGCCCACGTCTACGGTGGCTGGAGATCGTCTCGCAACGTCCTACGCCCAGGGCGTCTCCTGCGGCGGCTGCTGCTGGGGGCGTGAGGGCGACTCTGTTGAGCCTCCCTCACCCGTTCCGCCTTCGGTGGCGGCGGTGCTTCGCCCAAGCGGGGCAGAACTCAACCATATGCTCCACCGTTTCTTCTGGGTTCCGCCCGGGTGTCACCACTGTGCGGATCGCGCACAGTGGTGACACCCGGGCGTTTCCTTCCGCCTTATCCGACACAGGAACCTCCCAAAACAGCTGTGTCTGGTGAGGAACTGCGTCCGGCGGAAGGTGAGGAAGCCGTGGTGCCTCTTCAACCACTCCTCAAAGAGGAGCCTTACCGCCGCAAATCAGCCTAGCCTAGCAGCAATAAAATTTTAGTAGATTTGTTTGTATCACTAATCAAGGGGAAGTAAAAAAACTGAAAGACTAAAATGGGACTTGGCAGGACGTGTCGGCTAGATGCTGTCGCTGTGGGCCCGTATATCACAAGACTGGAGCCCTGACACAGTTAGAAGGTGTTAGGGGATCGGTTGGCTACTCCCAACGCCCAGGGCGTCTCCTGCAGCGGCTAGGGGCAAGAGGGCGCGAGGATTGCCTTTTGTTTGTATTGTATTGATTGCCCTCACTGTTTGTTTTCGAAATTTGACTACACCATTTTTTATCAGTAAATAAATTCTTCTGTTTTTTTTTTCAAATTTCTTCGGTATTGTGCTAATAATCTCCGGGTAAAATGGCTGTGTAACATTCGGGCGAATGAATAAACGGCCAGGTAGGTATGAAAAGGGTTCCAGTTTTGTCATTTGGCAACTGAACCTTAAAAACCACATTTTACCAATATTTATAGCAGCAAAACCCCAGAATGTGATATTTTAAAATGCTACTACATAGTAATGTAACCGCCAGAGGTGTTGCTACGCCGTAGCACGAGTGCTACAAAAATTATTTTGCGCCGTAATCGTCTTAACTCATAAATCACAAACAGGAGTTTCCAGTAAAATTTGGAGACAATATAAACAATACTGTATATCGTTGACCTTAAGTATTCTGACACGGCGGGAACCGCGCGGTTCCCGCGCGTTACACCTGACCGATCTATATCTACATAAGTAAGACCCCGTGCGATTACCACGCGATTCTGAAACCGCGCGGTTCCCGCCGTGTCTGAACGGGCGCTAAAATTGTGGGTTCTGACTAGTACTGTCATCTGTACCTAGTACTGTCAACTGCACATGATAACAACACATGATGAAAGCAGTGTCAATGTTAAAATGTTATCATAGTTTCGGGTTTGACTGAACGCGGGGATTTCCGTGAATTTAAAAATGCTTTAAAAACAGTTCAAGTTTGTTACCGTTATTATTTTTACTGAAGTAGAGTAGGTATTCACTAAGAGTCTTTTGTAATTCAACCCTTAAGGGATTGAAAACTCCCAGATTGAAGAGGGCCGGGGCCGCCTTGAAGCGGCTTCTGCCCATTTGGGGGATCCAAACGCCTCCTGCCGGAGACTCTACGCGGGGGTCGTGCCATCCATGGCCCTTTACGGGGCACCGGTGTGGACGCGTTCCTTGAGGCGGCGAATAGCTCGCCGGTTGAACACGTCCCAAAAGGGTCATGGCAATCCGGATGATCCGAGGATACCACGCGGTCTCTAGTGAGGCGGCGAGCCTCCTTACCAGACTGTCGCTGTGGGATCTGGAGACAGGCTGGGAGTGGCGCAAGGAGGCGAAACGCCGGGGCGTAACTCCGCTGCCGCGACACCTCGCGCCTTAGTGGGCAAAGCTCCGGCAGGATCTCATGGCAACATGGAGAGAGCGACTGTTGCAACCCAGCGCTGGGCACGCCGCAATTGCGGTGGTATAGCCCGTCATTGAGAAGTGGCTGGAGAGGCACCACGACGTCCTCACCTTCCACCTAACGCAGGTTCTCACTGGACATGGATGTATCGGGGGTCACAAGCCGATCTCCAGCCACCGTAGGTGCGGGCCTGCGGACGGCGAGTAGTGGGTAGCTCGCCGTCCGACCAGGACCATGACCGAGAGTCGATGGTCCGTAGTGTTCCACGCACGCTTCAAACAGATGCCAGCAATACCTGACAGGGCCCATCAGGACCGATGCCTGCCTGGGGTCACGGATAAATTCGTAACAGAGTTCCCGCGGCCCTTGGCGGTCAGGCAGCTGAAGGAACAGAGGTGGATTTAAGTCAGTAAAAGCCTGATAAGCCCTCCCGCTCCACCCAGAGTGGGAGAAATCATTGGATGATTTCCCACGCCCACAAAAAAAAAAGGCTGGGCTGACCAAATTTCTGGGAATTCAAAACGTGCAAGATTCATAAACAGATCAGGCATTGTAACTAGGTAATTTAGGAAGGATCACAATGATTTTAGCTGCTATTTTATTATTATTTAGCTATTCTGTATATTTATAACGAAAGTGAAAGTCAGCTATGATTTAGGTGGGTGGCAAACACCCTCAGTAGTTTTTCAAAATTAATCAAAACGTAAACAAATAAAAAGTAAAAATTGGCGTTAGTAATATCTGGCGGCTCTGGGATCTTGGACTAATAGTCACTGGTCGTCAAAAATTTAAAACTGGTGTGTCTATCAGATAGCTCTGATAGTCACAGATCTAGACCAAAGGATGTCGTGTTGTCGGCTTGCGGACGGCGAGCAATGGACCAAGCCCGGAACACATGTGGATTTTAGCTAGTAAGAGTCTGACACGACCTACCGCTCCACCATGAGCGGGAGAAATTTTCTGATGATTTCACACCGTCAAAAAATAAATAAAAGGGTGGACATCGTTAGTCCTTCTATATCCTACTTCCTACTAATATTATATGTGAAAGTTTGTAAGGATGTGTGGATGTATGAATGGATGTTTATTAATCTTTCACGCAAAAACACCTGAACGGATTTGGATGAAACTTTTCTATAATATAGCTTAAAGGCGAAGCCGCTGGCAGAAGCTAATCCTACTAATATTATAAATGTGAAAGTTTGTGAGTGTGTATGTTTGTTACTTCTTCATGCGCAAACGGCTGGACCGATTTCGATGAAATTTAGTATGTAGATAGCTTATAGCCTGGATTAACATATAGGCTACCTTTTATTTCGGTCGCGGGGCGCAGCTAGTAAATTATAAATGTGAAAGTTTGTTACTCAATCACACCAGAACGGCAGAACGGATCTGGATGAAATTTGACACGATGATAGACTATAGTTTGGAATAGCACATAGACTATAATTTTTAGTGGTGGAAGTACTAATTCCACGTGGGTGAAACCGCTGCCGCTGGTAGAAGCCAGTGGGATATAAATAAAAGGTGACAAGAGGACGACACCACCAAATTACTTCACTCTTCGATGGGCATACAGGAGTGATCATGATATGATGATGTATACTATTTTGTATTTAACCCTAGAACCATACCCTTCACAACACGGACACTCACTGTATCCAGGGGCGAAGTACCCCGTGAAATAAATCCATTTTCTTAACAAGTTTAACAAGCCCTTTTGCCAGTCCAGTTTTTGTAACTTCTAAAAATATTTTTATCCATTATTTAATATGGCACAGAATTACTATGAACCAGTTCCAGCATGGGGTGGAGGATAAATTCGAAAGAGTTACCTCGCCCCTGGGCACTCAAGGCAGGGAGGAACAGGGGTGGGTTTTAGTCAATAAGAGTCTGACACGCCCTTCCGCTCCACCCTAGAGCGGAAGAAGTCATAGGATGATTTCCCACCTCCCCCAAAAAAAATAAAAATAAAAAACCAGTTAAAGCATTTGTTTTTCCTGTGCTGTTAACAAGAATACCTACTTTGCTCTGGCTGCATAGAACTCGTTATTTCTCGTCACTATAATACTCGTCAAAATCATAAAAACCTTTCTAATTTGGCATTATTTGAGCCCACCCTATAATATGGCCGCTTTTTCCCTTGATAGCGCCAATATATTGATGTTGTCGTTTTCTAATCTAGTGCATCGTGGAGTTCATACGAGGGTATACCACTCACTCATAGAAACACACACACGCAAACGCATACAATGCATACGCTAGCAAGTCTCAGCGACGAGAACCACGCAACTCTAAAATACCCAGACGCACTTGGATTCCGCACCAAGTTTAAAAGTTACGACTATGTAAAACAAAAAAAAAATGTTGTACCGCAGGGTACGGTTCTAGGGTTAAATAGTATTTACGAATGAACAATTTTCTTGCCATTTCAGAGTTAAAACTAAAATCAATCAGTGTATATTTTTAACGTTACATATTTTTTTTACAGGTTTGCGTTTCCCAGATCGTGTTGCTTTTGAATGAGTTCACCTGTGAGTAATTTTACATTTTTGCTGACAAGACGTAGGTACTTAGTCAGATACTGTTACTCGTAACTATGAAATCTGCCAAAGAAATAGAATAATTCATTCAACTTCTTTTTTTGCATTGAGAATTTTACATAAAAAATATTAAAAAACCGGCCAAGTGCGAGTCGGACTCGCGCGCAAATGGTTCCAAAAGAATCACATATTTTTTAAATGGCTTGTAAAAAAAGAAAGCAAACAACTATAATATATATATAGTCTAACGTAACTTGTCAAGACATATGCAATGAGACCAAACGCGATGGTGCCATCTTGTTTGGTTGAGGAGATCCTATGGCCACCTCTAGCTCCATCATCAGACCAGCTTCATAGTACTATATTATTGCATTGGGCACTTAATCTTATAAGTAATGCACGTTTCAGCTTAATCAAAGACCAGAAAGTGTTTGAGAAATGGGTTATTAATTTGTAATCGGATACTCACAAAACCGAAGCAAGTTAATATAAAGTTTGTAAAAATATAGACTTCTAATAGGTTTTCCTGTAATCTATGTAAACAACTATTTATACCTACTCCGTTGTTTGGAAGATAAGGGGATGGGAATGGTAAATTTTCGTTTATTTTTTTAAATAACTTTTAAACGATTCATTTTAAAATTATGAAAAGAAAATATTTGTGACCCTCATAATGCTCCCTTCCATTTGATATGTCGCACGATACAGTTTGAAAAACTTATTTTTTAATTTTCTGATTTTCCCCCCAAAAGTGACCCCCATATTCCAAGTTAATTAAAATACGTTATTTGCCCGTATTTGGGTCATAGAAATTCACCTGTCTAGCAAGTTTCAACTTACTCGGGCTGGTAGATTCAGAGTAAATTGGCTGTGACAGACGGACAGACACACAGACGCACGAGTGATCCTATATGGGTTCCGTGGCCGCGCACTTATCTTTTTATAGCAATCATGATGTAGTATTATGATAAAGAATGTACAAGTATGTATCGAGATTCCAGGAGAACACTGCCGACAAACTGTACTGCAGTTTGGCAGAAGACTTATATTTGTAATAATTTGTGTATAAGTTCATGAATAAAGGACAAAAAAAAAACAAGTTCTCGTGTTAAAATAGAGTTTGACAAGTTCTCAAAATCGATTTCTCAATTCAAAAACCGAGTGTAGGTTGATCAATAAGTTTGAAATCTGTGTTTAATAGCAACTGGTGAATTTCAGGTACACCACTGATACACTATGCAGATGGCGATGGGACAGAGGGATTTTATGATGAAAGAAGCTCTTCGAATAACTGGGGATACAGATTTGGCGGACATGTCGCGGCAGAGGGGCACCGAGACGGGCAGGGATACGTCCGAACTGATGCAGACATTGGTATGGCCATCGGTGGATATAATAATGGTCGTTCTAAGCAAATTAAATATCCCACAAATAGGAATTACCATCAGTATGTCTCGAACGGGGCGAACAGCAAATCACACGGAGGGCAAAACCACCTATTAGACAGTGAAGAATCCCAGTCGGATGAACACGAGAAGGGATACGTTCACACTGACACAGATATTGAATCTACCGTCAGTGGTTACCGAATGCGGTACCCCATAGAATCGGCTTACTCATATAGATCTTATAATCAACCGAACAACCAATTACTCGGAGGTCACAACCTCCAATCAGACAGTGAAGAATCCCAGTCGGATGAAGCACCAATTAGAATTCAGAGAAGACGGCCCGTCTGGTGGATGCGTACTACAACTCCCTCATCTGAGTCATCTGAAGAATCTCAGTCGGATGAAGAACCGATTAGAATGCAGAGAAGACGGCCTATTTGGCGGATGCGTACTACAGCTCCCTCATCCGAGTCATCTGAAGAATCTCAGTCGGATGAAAAACCAATTAAAACGCAGAGAAAACGACCTATCTGGGGGATGTTTACTACAACTCCACCGTCAGAGTCATCTGAAGAAATAGACATATCATTTAAAGAGCAAAACCTGCAATCAGGTAGTGAAGAATCCCAGTCGGATGAAGCACCAATTAGAACATATAGAAGACGGCCTATCTGGCGGTTGCGTACAACAACTCCCTCATCTGAGTCATCTGAAGAATCTCAGTCGGAAGAAGAACCAATTAGAACATATAGAAGACGGCCTATCTGGCGGTTGCGTACAACAACTCCCTCATCTGAGTCATCTGAAGAGTCTCAGTCGGAAGAAGAACCAATTAAAACGCAGAGAAGGCGACCTGTCTGGCGGATGCTTGCTACAACTCCACCGTTAGAGTCATCCAAAGAAATAGACATATCACTCAAAGAGCTAAACCTGCAATCAGGTAGTGAAGAATCCCAGTCGGATGAAGCACCAATTAGAACATATAGAAGACGGCCTATCTGGCGGTTGCGTACAACAACTCCCTCATCTGAGTCATCTGAAGAATCTCAGTCGGATGAAGAACCAATTAAAACGCAGAGAAGACGACCTATCTGGCGGATGCTTACTACAACTCCACCGTTAGAGTCATCCAAAGAAATAGACATATCATTCAAAGAGCAAAACCTGCAATCAGGTAGTGAAGAATCCCAGTCGGATGAAGCACCAGTTAGAACACATAGAAGACGGCCTATCTGGCAGATGCGTACTACAACTCCGTCATCCGAGTCATCTGAAGAATCCCAGACGGATGAAGAACCAATTAAAACGCAGAGTAGACAACCTATCTGGCGGATGCTTACTACAACTCCACCGTCAAAGTCATCCAAAGAAATAGACATATCACTCAAAAAGGAAAACCTGCAATCACGTAGTGAAGAATCCCAGTCGGATGAAGCACCAGTTAAAAAACATAGAAGACGGCCTGTCTGGCGGGTGCGTACTGCAACTTCATCATACGAGTCATCTGAAGAATCCCAGTCGGATGAAGTACTAACTAGAACGCAAAGGAGACGGCCTATCAGGCGAATGCGTACAACAACTCCGTCAGCCGAGTCATCTGAAGAATCCCAGTCGGATGAAGTACCAATTAGAACGCAGAGAAGACAGCCTATCTGGCGAATGCGTACTACAACTACGTCACCCGTGTCATCTGAAGAATCTCAATCGGGTCAAGCACCATTTAAAACGCAGAAAAGACAGCCTATCTGGCGGATGCGTACTATAACTCCGTCATTCTTGTCATCCGAAAAAATAGACATATCACACAAAGAGCAAAACCACCAATCAGATAGAGAATCACACTCGAATGAAGCACCAATCAGGCCACGGAGAAGACGGCCTTACAGACGAATGAGCAAATTCCATACTACAACTCCATCATCTGAGTCTTCAGAAGAATTTGATTTATCAGACGAAGGGCCAGACAGTGAAGAAATCAGGCTACGGAGAAGATGGCCTTAAAAACTTTACTTTCGTCAAACGAAAAAATGGACGAAGAAAAAGCAAATTTAAGGAATCAACCCTTATCTTGCCATTCTAAATGTAGATAGTTAGCCATGAATTTCATTAAACTTTTAAGTTTTTTTCTGTATCTTCCCTTTGTGACCACAAACTTACAATAATATTTACAATTTTATATTATTTTCATCAATAAATGTTTCAAAAGCATAACATGTTTCACCTTCTACCTTTGGGAACGTCGGCAGTCGGTTCACGCTGGGGAATAAATCTTCCTCTTGCTGGTGTGATTTGGAAACTGGCGTTCCTCAAGGCGGCATTCTTTCTCCTCTACTGTTTTAATTTTTTAATAAATCACTTTTCAACTTCATGACTGCTTAAAAAGTGACTTGATTTGGAATTTTTTAGTTGTTTTCAGCAATCAGGTTTTTTATAAATATATTTATTTTTATTTTCCACCTTTAGGTGAGTTATATTCTTGGAATAGCCTCTTCAAGCCCTTTATTTTAAAACCCCACATGCTCGCGTCACAAAAAAAAAAAATTATAGACTTAGCCATGGCCACCATTTAATTTTTTTCAAAATTCGTAATTATTCTATGTCACTTAGCAGTCCGACCCCCAGCAGTGGGGACATTAAAAGGCTGATGATGATGATGATGACTTAGCAGTCCCAATCGAATGATACTTCAATCAAACCCAATCTAATGTTTATCCAGCCGTTAAGGCTACGGGTCGCGGAGGCAACTTAACAAGGGTGGGTTTTAGTCAGTAAGAGTCTGACACGCCTTCCCGCTCCACCCAGAGCGGTAGAAGTCATTATTGACGATTTCCCTACCGCCAAAAAAAAAGTGGTTGCCAAAGACTTAGACATTAATAGGTACATACATATAAACTCTCGAAAAACATTATCACGTAAATTGAATCGTTCTGTAGGCGAATCGTTCATCAGAGAACCGTATTTCTGAGATCTGTTTCATAATCTACTATCACACATATCATAAATCACGCCTATTCTCAGAAGGTGGAGGTGCAAAGTACTCCGGGGGCAAGCATCGATGCACAAAATCTGACACCGGGCTACAAATTTCTAATAAAAATGCCAACTTTTACCCGACCTGAGCCCCAAACTCAGGAGTCCAAGGACCCTATGCTCATTAGTGGCACTTATAACCATTAGACTAATTCAAATGCAAACATTTATTTCAAATAAACCATTTACAGGCACTTTTGAATTGTCAAGAAGTCGGTCAGTGAGAAAGATGAAGCTAATTGCACATTCCAAAGCCTAGATCTCTATGGAGAAGAACGTGCAAGAAACTTCATGGTGTAGAATATCGATGCAAATCCAAAGACAGTTCATGCGAGACTGGTTTATTATTTGTATACCCACATCACAATACTTTACACTATTGTTCATGTACCCACATCATATATTACATTTCCTCCCTCACAAGAATCAAATACTTACTTTAAGTTAATAAGAAAATTTGAAATCTATAAACTTAACCAAACTTCTAACAAACATTAGGTTAGTGTTACAATAAAAAGGTGTTCATAACTTCAACATGGTTTGACATAATATCTACCTATCTCTTCCTTTTTTGGAAAAAAAAATATATCGATATACAACATGTGTTTATTAGAAGAATAATAAAATAAAAAAACATACAGCTGCTTGTAGGTACTTACAAGTAATTACTTAACTTATATCTACAGTCAAAATTACCAACACGGCTTTTATACCTACTACACAGGATTAAACCTCTTTAAAACATGGACTAGTCAATATTGCTATTGTTTCTGTTTCTAGGTTTATTATTGACCCAATCCCCGGAAGTGGACTGTTCAACCGCGTAGTCACTTTGAGTCTCATGTATGACGGGCGAGTCATGTGTGGTCTGAAGTGATGACGTAACCGGTGAATTAGGTGCAGACTCCCATGTTTTATTTTCTGTGTTTACTGTTTGATTAGCAGTATCTGTGATAATAGGATTAGAGTACCGTGTGTGTCTTCGTAGTGGCATGATTTGATCTATATGTTTTCGGTGTTCCCCCTGGTCTGATTTTACCTTATATGTCACTGCTCCGGTGCGTTCAGAGACTTCTCCTTCCATCCACTTGGGATTGTTTCTCGAGTAGTCTCGAAACAGCACTCGGTCGCCTATTTGGACCTCTCTGTTTGCACCTTGAGCTTGTTCAATCTGCTGAGTCTGCGCCGTCTCGACCGCATCCACCGTGTTGCTGCGCAGCAAGTCCAAGCGCATGCGCAGCCTCCGTCCCAGCAACGCCACAGCTGGCTCGCGCTGTGTGCTTGAGTGTGAACTGTTTCTGTACACTAAAAGAAAATTGTGTATTGCTCGCTCGATATTCTCACCTTCAGAAGCTGCTTTTTTAATTGCTTTCTTTACAGTTTTGACGGCGTTCTCGGCGGCGCCGTTGCTCGATGGATGGTAAGGGGCTATTAGAATGTGCTTGATTCCGTTGCGGGTTAAAAATAACTCAAATTCCTCGGATCGAAATGGCGGACCCCCGTCACTTACCAAGCACTTTGGCAGCCCAAATCGGCTGAAGCATTCTCTTAATCTGTTTGATACTAAATTAGCCGATGTTCCGGTCCCCATCAGAAATACTTCGATCCACTTAGAGTGTGAGTCGAGTATCAAAAAGTAATATTTACCTTGGTATTGTAGAAAATCTACGTGAAGTCTCGTCCAAGGTTCCGAAGGCCATACATACGGTACAGGAGTGTGTCGCGGCGGCGCGTCCAGTTGCGCCCGGCAGGCGGCGCAGGAGGCGGCGCGCGCCTCGATGTCGGCGTCCAGGCGCGGCCACCACACGTAGCCGCGCGCGATGCTCTTCATGCGCACGACACCTACGTGTCCTGTGTGCACTTCCTCCAGGATCTGCGCCCGCAGCTGCTCAGCACCCGTACACCCGTGATCTATATGTAGATTTTCACGACGGTGAAAATATGCCTTCTCTTCTTCAGTATCACCTATGAGAGGCCATCCACTCATTATGTAACCGTACACTTTACATAAAATTTTATCTTTTTTAGTCGCCTGTGCAACGTCTTTGTGACTAAGAGGGAAACTGTCCTCAACAAAATGTAGATATGCCGCGTCGTCTTGATCCTCTATCTTGGTTTTCGCTAAAGGTAATCGTGATAACCCATCTGCATTGCTATTCATTTGTGAATTCACAAACACGATGTTAAAATCATAAGCCGCCAGGCGCACCGCATATCTCTGTAGGCGGCTGGCTGCAGTTTGTGGTATACCCTTTTTAGGGCTGAATATATAGCTCAAAGCTTTATGATCGCTCCGTAATGTGAAATGCCTACCAAAGAGGTATTGATGGTGCCTCGTAACTCCGTACACAATGGCCAGCGCTTCCTTGTCTACCTGGCTGTATCGACGCTCGGCGTCGTTGAGCGTGCGCGAGGCGCAGCACACGAGGCGCTCGCCGCCGTCGGGGTGGCGCTGCGCCAGTACGGCGCCCAGCCCGTACGCGCTGCTATCCACGGCCAGCACCAGCGGCAGCGCCGGCGAGTAGTGAGCCAGTACTGGGTCACTCGTCAATCTTACCTTGATCTCCTCAAAAGCGGCATTACAGCTCGCCGACCACGCCCATTTTACTCCCTTTTTTAAAAGGGCGTGAAGTGGATGTAAAAGCGTACTTAGATTGGGTATAAAACGTGCATAATAATTTATGAAACCCAATAATGCTCTTAACTGAGAAACATTTTCGGGGACGGGCATTTTCGTTATAGCATTAACTTTTGATGTATCTGTATAAAGACCGTGTTTGTTAATTCTGTAACCCAAGTAACAAACCTCATCTTTTAAAAACTCACATTTAGAAAACTTTATTGTTAAACCAGCTTCTCTTAGTCTAGTGAGCACCGCCCTTAAGTTTTCCAAATGATGAGGCTTATTCCTGCCACTCACACAAATGTCATCAATAAAGGCTACTACATATTCGAGTCCATTTAGCGTATCGAAAACAATTTTTTGAAACTTTTCTGGTAGGCACTTTAGTCCGAAAGGAGCCCTGCGATTTACAAACGTCCCTACATGTGTTGTAATCGCAGTAAGCGGTTGTGAATTGTCTGATAATTCAAGTTGCATAAATGCATTTTTGAAATCTAATTTACTATATTGCTCCCCACCACTTAACGTTGCAAATAACTCTTCTATTTTCGGCAATGGAAAATGAAAATCTTTTAATAATTTATTCACAGTCACTTTATAATCGCCGCATAAACGAATAGAACCGTCCGGCTTAATAATTGGCACAATAGGAGTTCCATAATCGGATCTATCTACTTTGTAAATTATACCTTCATCTTGTTAGCGTTTAAGTTCATTTTCCACTGGCACGCGCAGCGCAAGTGATAGGGGACGAGACTTGCAAAATACCGGCGTGTTATCAGTCAAATACAGTGATAACTTATGTTTATAAGTACCGATTTTTTCTGTAAATACTTCTGGAAATTCTTGTTTCAATTTCAAAACTATTGGATCAACATCTTCTTTTAATTGAAATAAATCTATTGACTTTAATTTAAGTTCGCGCATCCAGGTGCGCCCAATAAGCGGCGGCCCACCGTGCTCAATAATAAGTAATGGCAATGATATGGCGTCCTCTGCGCCTGCATAGCTGACTCGCACAGAGACCCGGCCTAACGGTATTATTGAGTCACCTGTATAGGATTGTAATTTGATGTTATCTTTTTCAATCTGTAAAGTAGATAGATGTTGATCGTAGAATGATTTTGATACCGCCGATACTTTGCTGCCCGTGTCGATTTCAAATAACACATTTTTATTTTCAACAATGAGTTCACAATGATATGGACCGTCTTTTACATTTTGAACTGACTGACCTTTAATAGTATAAAGTCCTTCGAACTCCTCACTTCCAGACTCCGATGAATCTGTTTCCATAAAGTTTTGATATTTAGAACCAGACCTGCCCGCACTCACATTATTTTTATCACATACGGAGCCCAAGTGGCCCTTCACTTTGCACTTGTCACACACATACGACTTGTATCGGCACCTGTGCGGCGCATGGCCGTCCCGGCCACAGCGCCAGCACCTTTTGCGTCGCGGAGCCTCGGCGTCACGACCGGCGACGCTGGCCTGCCCGGCCACGCTCACCCGGTGTACCCGCTCGCCCGCGTCTGCCTGGAGTCCCGCTGGCCCGGCTGCTGCCCACGGCGCGGCTGTTGAGCGCGCCACGGCCTTAGCCGCGTGCTGCTCAGCCGCCTCCAGCGCCAGCGCCAGCCCCACTGCCTTCTTGTAATCGAGAGTGGTCTCCGCAAACAAGCGAGACCGTATTTCTTCGCTACGAAGACCCGACACGAATTGATCTCGAATGTTCACTTCCAGCTGGTTCTCAAAATTGCAATAAGTAGCCAAGTGTTTCAATTTCTGTAAGAACACTTTGATATTTTCGCCTTCCTCTTGCCGCCGCTGGCGAAACACGTGGCGCTCTGCTATTTCTGATCTTTTGGGTTCGAGATGATTTTTCACCAGCTCCACTAACGTGGTAAAGGTTAACGTGGTGGTCGTTTTGTCCTCTGGATTGTCTGGAGCACACAGGTCACACATCAATCGGTAAGTCGGCGCTCCAACATGCGTCACTAGCGTGGCCACGCGTAGCTCGTTTTTTATGTCATTTAACAAAATGAATTGTTCCACTAATCGCACATATGCTAGCCAGTTTTCACCATCATCCAGATTAAATACGTGTATTTTCCCGATCGGCATCTTGATATTTTACTGTTTTTTTATTTACTCGTCGCCACTGTAGAATATCGATGCAAATCCAAAGACAGTTCATGCGAGACTGGTTTATTATTTGTATACCCACATCACAATACTTTACACTATTGTTCATGTACCCACATCATATATTACACATGGACACTATTTTAAACATGTTATGTGTTACAAAATCTGGTTACAATCATATTTTCTTGTTGCTTCTATTATGCGAGAACAATGTAAAACAAAATAAAACGAACTATTCAAAAAATAATGTTTAAAACAAGCCAGAGGCAGCTAAGAGATGACCAGTCACAACTGACGGCGCTCGTTCACGAACATGACGCGTGGATCAGCACCAGTCAGCTCAACCATTTTGAAGGGAGCCGAATGATCCAACACACGCGGCCACCATCAGCGAAACTTTTGAGTGAGCATGACAAACTCTCAACTGTCATGCTCGTTCATGTCAAACAAGCAGTTAGCTTTTATCATAAGTTACTCCATGGTACTCACATTTACAAAATTTAAAAAAAACATGCTTCGAAATTATACAATACTATTCAAAGAAAAGTAATAATAATCATTTAATCAATCAAACAAAAAATACAACCGACTTCCATAAAAAAATACTAAAAAACGCAAAATAACTTTAATTTCGGAAGTCGGTGTTTCTAGTTTGGTTTCTTCGTTATTTGACACTGACTTACGAAATTAAAGGTATTTTGCGTTTTTTAGTATTGTTTATGGAAGTCGGTTGTATTTTTTTTTGTTATAAGTTTTTATTTTTCACTTTTTAGTTGTTGTACCCCATTCTAAAACTAAATTAATAGTAATGTTATGCCCGAATTAATAGGGAATTTGAACATAGTTGGTGAAATTAGACCCCTTCAGAGCGCATCAGCGTGATGTAATGTTGTGAAGTGGTGAAAACAATATACAGACATGCGATTGCAGCAATTCTGGAAGGTTTGCTATCATTTATTGAAGAGTTCCATTGTGTATCTCCGAAGTTCTTTATCAGATCTTCACCAATTTAAAATGGGACCACATGTGAAGCAACAGCTTTCAAAAAAAAAAAATCTTCAAAATCGGTTCACGTAGTAAAAAGTTATGAGGTAACACACATAAAAAAAAAACAGTCGAATTGAGAACCTCCTCCTTTTTTTGAAGTCGGTTAAAAAGGGAGAGCATCTCTTCCAAATACACAAATTTAAAAAAAAAGAACTAACTTGTGGACCCAAGTGGCTGTCACTGTGGAGCAGGACCCGGCATTAAGCCAAGCATTTTTATCAAGGATATAAATCTTCCAACTGCAACAAACATTTGATAATCTTCTTGATCTGAATCTCGTCGCCAAGTCTAATACTTTTAGGGTTTCGAAAGTCCGAATGAAAAAACGAAACCCTTATAGGATCACTTATGTGTATGTCTGTCTGTCTGTCCGTCCGTCTGTCACAGCCAATTTGCTCCGAATCTGCTGGACCAATGGAGTTGAAAATTGGTAGACACATGAATATCTGTGACCCAAACACGGACGTGTACCCTAAATAAATTGATTTGGAATATGGGTCACTATTGGGGTAAAAATCGGAAAATTAAAAATCAAAGTTTTTCAAACTGTGTCGTGTGACATATCAAATCAAAGGGCACATTGTGAGACTGTGGAATATACTTTTTGAATATTTTTAAAATATATAATTTTGAAGTTATTTAAGAAAACAGATGAAAAATGACTACTCCTCCTTATGTTAAAAGCCACTAAGCCTAAAATTTTGAAAAAAATACGGAAAGTAGCTCTTTATTTATAGATTACAGGAAAACTTATAAGGTGAAGGCAGTTTAAAAAAATACTGAAAAAAAATATGATTTGTTCGGAACCGTTTATTGCGGCGCGCGAGTGGCCGTTTTTTTTTTCTCCGATCACAACGGATATAATCTTCCAACTTATAATATGTTTGTCTACATAGTGTGCCTTTTATGCATGTTTTAAATTTTATCTCATTTAATTGGAGAATGGCTGTGGCGGAGAGTGGTGTTTTGTTATAAAATTTTACACATTACCCCATAAAAGAATTATGTACTTTATCTAATCTGAACCGAGGTTGACCTAAATTGTTCCTATTTCTAATCCATATATCTATACTTAATAATAATAATATTATAAAGAGTAAAGATTTGTATTTTTGTATGTAACGAATAAACTTTAACACTGGACCGATTATAACCATTTTTTCACCAATAGGTATCCTTAAACAGCTCTGTGATAGCTCTTTTTGCAGAATAAAAAAAAACTTTTTTACAAAAAAAAAACAACCGACTTCCAAAAAAGAAAAAAATACACTAAAAATTAATAAATAACTTTAATTTCGGAAGTCGGTGTTTGTATTTTACTTCTTCGTTATTTGACACCGACTTAAGAAATTAAAGTTATTTATTAATTTTTAGTGTATTTTTTTTTGGAAGTCGGTTGTTTTTTTTGTAAAAAAGTTTTTTATTTTTCACTTTTTAGTTGTTATACCCCAGAACTAAAAACCCCAATGTAATGGAACGTGGAATTTAAACATTTGGAGAACACCAGGCGTCATCGAGGTACACGTATTTTCCGTCTTTGTTCAGTTTCTCAAAAAGCGCTGAAGCAATTTCGATAAAATTTATATGGGACCACTTCGGGAGTATATTCTTTCGAATAAAAAAAAGAATTTTGAAAATTGGTTCACAACTGACGGAGAAATCGCGTAACATACCTACATACAAAAAAAAAAAAAAAACATACAGACGAATTGAGAACCTCCTCTTTTTTGAAGTCGGTTAAAAATGGATTCTATGTCTGCGGCCCAGCCCCATAGCAAAATAACGTAAGACATGATACTATGAAAATAACAAGAGACCAGCCTTGCGATATCTACGAGTACATCAGTAAATTCACGGATTTTTCTGACAGCATATGCTGCTGAACTTAACCGTCCTGCAAGAGATGTTAAATGAGGACCCTATTATAGCCTTGAGTCGATAGTGATTCCCAGGTGTTCGATACTCATCGAACACATCATCATCAGCAGTTTTGACTCAAGTAGGTCGCGCGGCCGCACCAGCGGAAAGCGTGAGCTACGCGAGTCAGTGCGCGATCGACCGGCATACTTGTAGCGCTCATTACCATCATTAGCATTAATTAGCGTAAAGTTTCGGAATAAACGTACTCTGAATCTTAGCTCAGACTTATCATTTAGCACCCGAAATAGCTAGCAGCACGAACCTTACCGTTCATATTGGTCCTTCGAAACCGTCAAGGACTCCGCGACCGCGATAAATCGTAACGCGAAGTGCTTGTACCGTACCAGCAACCTGTGGGTTGCCGCGAACTAGATTAGGCGTGAGTTCATAGGGATTCACAACCACCGTGGGGAGCTACCCGCGCAGCAGCGACAGCGAGCCAGCAGCATAGCAGCAATAGCCGTAGGACAAGGCGGCTTTCAAGTAAGAGCGTTCCGTATCTTCTGTCTCGCTTAAGTCTAACAGCAGCACAATGGAGACTTTATACTTCCAACAAACTGAATTAGCAGAGAGCATTGCCAAGGTCCTTATTAATTTCAATAAGGATAGCAAACAGCGTAAGACTATCGACTACTGTAAAAAGAGACTAGATCTTTTAGAGTCGTATTGGAGAGAGTATCAGCTAAACAACGGAAAACTTGTGCCGCTTGAAAATAGAGGTCATAGGTACTTCGTAAATTCGGAGTTCGAGCGGACAATGGAGTCTTATAAAGCAGCAAAAGACGCCATATCCGAATATTATGACGCGTTATGTCACCAAGCAAAGCCGCCAGGATTCTCTGATCTAGAAGACAACCCTTCTAATCAGCAAGTAGCGGCAACAGCAGGTCCTTCCGGGGGCAAACACTTACAGCACCAGGACCACGAGCCATCCTCAGCATCCGCCAGCCCGGCGCGCGCTCGTGCCGAGGTGTCTAAAGGCATTTATAGCAAACTAGATGATATGATGCGCAAGCAACATATCAATTTCAAAGCATTCGCAAGAACCGTAGAAAGCATAGATGTCGAATCCTTGTCCGATAAATGGGAGTTTGAAGACGCCTTGCGATTATTACAAACTCGATGGACAGCCGTAGACAACAGCCATTGGGAACTAATGATGGAGTTAGAAGACGACGAGGCGTACGAATTAAGCTACATTAAACATGAACGTACGTATAACAGCTTGAGAAAAGCTATCAGCTCTAAGATGTGGGCAACATCGTACCGTGACAAGTCCACACCGAAGATGGAAATTCCTGTATTCTCAGGTAACTATCAGCAGTGGGTATCCTTCAAAGATCTTTTCGATGAAGCAATCCACAACAATCCTTCTCTATCAAAGGCACAAAAGATGCAATTCCTGAAGAGCAAGGTAAAAGGAGAAGCGGAGCGCTTGATCCAGCATCTCCCGATTAGCGCGGACAACTATAACACCTGTTGGGAAATTTTAACTCACAGGTTTAACAACAAAAAGCAGATATTTATGTCCCACGTAAATTCCTTTTACAATCTTGCCAATATACCGCAGCAGTCGTACACAGCCATCAAACGACTTCATGATGTCACCTTAGAGAGCCTCCACGCCATAAAAAATCTAGGCGTAGATATTACGACATGGGATCCTCTTCTTGTATATATACTAGCACAAAAATTGGATAGTGAGTCTTATTCCGAGTATATAGAGTCGTTGAAGAATTCGCGAGAGCTTCCGGTACTTCGGGACTTTTTGGACTACTTAGAGAACAAGTTCACCACCCTAGAGTCATCTCGGCGACGTCAAGATGGGACACCTAAGGCAGTTTCATCTCAATCATCCAATGGTTCATCCAATTTTAATCGCAAAAATAATTTTAAATTGGGCAATGAATCTAAAAATAGCAAGAAAATGGAAATGGCGAAATCAATGCATGTGTCTGAGTCAGTAAATAAATGCCCTCATTGTTCGGCAAAACATAATTTAATAAGCTGCAAAAAATTTACAGAATTACCAAATGAGCAGAAAATAAAAATAATTAGCCAATTAAATTATTGCGTAAATTGTGTTTACGATCATAATGGCGCAAAATGCTACTCGACAAAAAGATGTCATAAGTGCAATGACGAACATCATACGACTTTGCATGACTATTTCGCAACACAATCAAAGTCTAACAGCTTGACCGAGATTGCGAAACAAAAATGCGAAAACAACAAAAGCATCTACGCTTCTCAGCAAGTAACATCGGAGATTTTGCTAGCCACAGCGCTGGTGAAAGTCACAGCAGCCGACAGGACCCAGCACGTCATGCGAGCACTGATCGATCAGGGCTCACAAATTTCCGTGATCAGCGAGAAAGCAGCACAGCAGCTAGGATTAAAGCGAAAATCTTGTAAAGGGGTTATTTTCTGAGTAGGCGAACGTGAAAACAACTGCAAAGGAAAACTAACGATCGCTTGTCAATCGACTTACACCGATTTTAAGTTTTCTACTGATGTTGTCATAGTGAACAACTTAATAAAAAATCTGCCAAACGAAACGTTCGCTAAGACATCTTGGCAACATACAGCACATCTTTGTTTAGCAGATCCAGAGTATAACATCAGTCGTCCGGTGGATCTTCTCCTAGGAGCAGAAATCTACGCCAACATCCTTTTAGAAGGATTAATTCGCGGACAAACGTCCTCGGAACCGCTAGCACAGCAAACTCATTTAGGATGGTTGCTGTGCGGTGGCAATACAAGCACCTCATTCCAATGCAACGTGATCTTGCATAACGTTGAAGACATTCAACAATTCTGGACAATTGAAGACATTCAAGAACAGAATTCTATGTCCGTAGAAGATCAGGAATGCCTAGATTTTTATGAAACTACGACGAAACGTCTAGAAAACGGTCGTTATGTAGTTAGGTTGCCCATGAAACCAGAATTAGAAGAGAAGCTAGGATCATCGAAAGAAATAGCGATAGCACAAATTAAAAATGAAGAACGTAAGTTTAGCAAGAATGAAGACCTAGCGAAGCAATACAAGCAATTTATCCGCGAATATGAGCAGCTGCAACACATGAAGTTAGCGACTTCTAACAGCAAACAGAAGACGGAAATAGAATGTTTCCTTCCTCATCATGCGGTACTGAGAGCAGAATCTAGCACAACAAAGTTGCGCGTAGTATTCAACGCGTCGTCTAAAACTACTTTAGGCCACAGCCTAAACGATCTAATGTACAGGGGTCCAAACCTCCAGTTAGACCTGTTAGAGCTTATCCTGAAGTGGAGGCAATATCGTTTCGCATTCACAGCTGATATTGAGAAATGCTTCCGTATGATTTTAGTCGATGAGCAGGACCAAAGCCTACAACAAATCGTATGGCGACAAAGTCCGGATCAGCCTATAAGAAATTATAAATTAACAACCATAACGTATGGAACTAAAGCAGCACCATTCCTGACAATGATGACTCTGCGAAAATTAGCGTCAGATGAGCAGCAAAAATATCCCAGAGCAGCTAAATGCATCCAGGAAGAGCTCTATATGGATGATTGGGTATCGGGAGCGCATAGCGTCAAAGAAGGAAAGCGGAGGATTACGGAAGTAAACGCATGCCTAAAAAGCGGCGGATTTTCATTAAGAAAGTGGTCCTCAAACGATAAAAGATTGCTTGAAACAGTTGAGCAAACTGCCGACAAACAGCCAGCAGTCTTTACATTTAAAACAGAAAGCTCATCAAAAACTTTGGGGCTACAATGGAACTCAACCGAGGACGAATTCATCTTCAAATATGATTCAAACAGCACACAAACAGCAAAACTGACCAAAAGGATGCTTCTATCCGAAATCTCTAAGATTTTCGACCCTTTGGGATGGTTAGCGCCCCTAACCACAAAGATGAAAATTTTATTCCAGCAAGTATGGCAAGATTCTGAGGTCCAGTGGAGCGACGAAGTTTCTATTAAAACCAAAGAAGAATGGATCAATTTGAAGGGAGATTTAAATCTATTAAATCAGTTCCACATTCCTCGGTGGTTACAAAGCAAAGAGCATGACGTCATAGAATTACATGGGTTTTGTGACGCATCAATTCAAGCCTTCGCCTGTGTAGTATACGCACGAATCGTATCAAATAACTCTACATCAGTAGTGCTAGTAGCAGCAAAAACGCGGTTAGTGCCCTCTAGCAAGGCTGTATCGCTACCTAGGTTAGAATTATGTGCGGCCGAACTACTTACGAAACTCATGTCAAAAATCGTCAAAAGCATCAACAGCGTGGCCGTAAAGATATACGGCTGGAGCGATTCTAAGGTTTCCCTTAGCTGGATTCAAGGGTCCCCGGGGCGCTGGAAGCCTTTCGTAGCGAACAGGGTGAAGAAAATTGCTAGCATTATGCCACCAAACACTTGGCGTTATGTAAACACCAAAGAAAACCCAGCGGATGCAGCTAGTAGAGGCCTGACGACCTCACAATTGCTAGAACACGAATTGTGGTGGCAAGGACCGACCTTCTTATCTTCATCGCACTTCAAACCTACGGGTCAAACGAAGTATACTACTAACGAAGAGATAAAAAGGCAGGTAAACATTGTTCAAAATCCTATCATGGATAGCAGCATAGTCGACGATCTATTACATCGCTACAGCTCGTTTACAAAAATAACACGCATCTTAGCCTGGGTACGGCGGGCATTGACACCTGTCGTTAGTAAACAGAAAACAAAGCATCTCACTTTACACGAGCTTAGATCAGCAAAACTTATAATAATAAAAAACGCACAGCGCGCTGAATTTAAAACAGACATTGAACGCTTATTGCAAAACCAGGAAGTAAAATCTGATAGCAAGCTACTCAACCTTAATCCATACTTAGATCAGGACGGGATCCTTAGAGCAAAGGGAAGACTCAGGCAGGCCAACATAAGCATAGAAATGAAGCATCCAATCATCATTCCATACAACAGTCGACTGACTGAGCTTCTCATCGCGCAAGCCCATGAGCTTACATTTCACGGAGGAGCTCGACTTACTATGTCCTTTCTTAGACAAAAGTATTGGATAATTAAAGGAAATCGAGCCATCAAAACGCAACTTCATAGATGTGTTACTTGTAGGAAACAGGCACCCAGGAAGCTACAGCAGATTATGGGAGATCTACCTGATTTCCGCACCAACCCAGCTCCAGCGTTTTATCACACAGGTGTAGACTACACGGGCTTCATATCTGTGAAGGCAAATAAAGGGCGTGGAATAAAAACAACGAAAGGATACGTGGCTTTGTTCGTCTACATGGTTACGAAAGCCGTGCACATAGAATTGGTGTCAGACTTGACCAGCACTTCCTTTATCGCAGCATTGAGGAGAATGTCAGCGCGACGAGGAGCCCCGAAACATGTGTACTCGGACAACGGCACTAACTTTGTGGGAGCTAACAAAGTAATGCAGGAGGAGTACGAGCAGCTAAAACAAGTTTTCGGTGACTCATTTTATAGTGAGATAGCGGAAATGGAGATAGAATGGCACTGGAATTGCCCTTCCTGGCCTAGTGCGGGAGGATTATGGGAACGATCAATACGAAGTCTAAAGCAACACCTCAAACGAGTTGTAGCGGACCAGGCATTGACGTATGAAGAATATAGCACCATTTTAGCGCAAATAGAAGCGGGTCTCAACTCTAGACCACTATGCCCGATATCTGAAGACATAGACGATTTAGATTTCTTAACACCCGCGCACTTCCTAACCGGTAGAGCAGGTCTAACCGTTATTGAAACCGCCAGTGACGCTAGGACTAGATGGCACTTAATAAACAAGATTTTCCAAGACCTTTGGAGGAGGTGGAAAACTGAATATCTTAGCCAATTATCTGTTCGTAGCAAGTGGCTAAAGCCAAAAAGCAACATTAAGATCGGAAATATGGTGACCATCCACGATGATAATTTTCCTTCTGGAAAATGGCCAGTGGGGAGAGTCGTCGAGGTACACCAAGGGAAGGACGGGTTTGTAAGGGTTGTGACATTAAAGACGAAGAACGGTTTAATAAAGCGACCTATTATCAAATTGTCCGTCTTACCAATCGAGCAAGAGGACGCAGAAAAGGAAGCTGAAGAGCAGAGTAAAAAAGCCAAACCCAAGATCACAAAGGATGAAACAAAGGCAAGTACGAGAAAGCATCGTAATTTCGTCAACATCGTTTTATCACTATTATTTTTTATCAGCATTTGGAGCAGCAGCGAAGCATCGAACCACATTACCCAATTTAGCGGTAATCAATCCTTATACTACGACCCAATAGGTAAATTAAATCTAATACGGGATCAATGGAAAATTGTGTCCTACTACAACATGCAACCTTATTGGCAAGGTGATAAAGCCGGGGACACCTTCATTAAATATCTAGAGCAGACATGTGAACAAATCAAAGAGCCTAGCCATTGTAACATGATTTTATTACAAGTGCAGCACGATTACAACGAGCTCCAATATCACAATCAGCTGCTGCTAAATCAGCATTTCGGCACTCGGTCAAGAACCCGACGCGGCCTTGTCAACGCGGTCGGCTCCATAGCCAATACATTATTTGGAGTACTCGACCAAAGTTTCGCTGATAAATACCAACGTGATATTGAAATTATAAATAGCAACGAAAAGCACCTATTACAGCTTTGGAAAAACCAAACATCAGTGGTAGAAGCTGAGTATAATATTCTGAAACGAACTGAGAAGACTATTGATACTCAGTATAAGCTCATAAATAGACATCTAAACCTCTTAGATCAAGCGACTAAGCAGATACAATTGCAAGGTAAAAGTACATCAATGTTACAAGAATTCACTCTCGCAGCCATGGCTACGACAAACATGATACACAACTTAAAGCGTGTCCAAGATACATTAATCGACACCTTAGCGGATATTTATCATAGTAAAATTAACATGCATCTACTTACTCCAGAGCAGCTCAGCAACGAACTTCAAATCATTTCCGGTCAAATATCAAAAGAACTTACTTTACCTATCAACAACATCCAGGCCGATTTATATGAAATCTACAAACACCTAAAGATCAAGGCGAGAATTAATAAAGAGTACTTCATGTTTGAGATCTCCGTGCCACTCATTAGCAGAGACAGTTTCCAACTGCACCGCTTAATACCTGTTCCTCTCCAGGTGGGAAAGGACATGATCAGCATTATTCCCCTCACAGATTACATAGCAACTAATCTGATGAGGGACTCCTATATCGAAGTCAAGAACGACGATCTTCAAACCTGCACCTATCAGGATGAAAGTTATATCTGTCAGCTACGAGGTCCAGTCAAGCGACTGGGTCCAGAAGAAAAGTTCTGTCAAACCGAACAAATAGGTATCTGCCAGCCTAAGAAAGAAACCTGCAAGAATATGTGGTTACAATTACACGACCTATCGTCTTATTTGTATTTCGCATGCGATACCTATTCATTTACAATCATATGTGACAATGAAACCCGAACGCGCCGTGTCAGCAAGGCCGGGCTCATTCAACTCGATAAAGAATGCATAGCTAAGGGCCGTGACATAACACTTTATTCATATCAGCAGGAAAACAAGCTGACTTTAAAACCTGACCTATTATTAGCGAACATAGCTCCAATACAGCACCATCATTTGGTCAATATTACGCTACCGCTTCTCGAAACAACAACAGAAGATGCACAGATCAACAACACACTAACAAGTCTCGGCAATCAGATAGCCGCTATGAAGAAAGCAGCTTTAGAAGAAGGAACATTAACTACGCATGATATACATCACTATGCCATATCATACGTATTGCTAGCAGCAGTCGTCGCCGTCGTAGCGTTCCTGGTGTTCCTGTGGTGGCGAGGCAAGCAAGCCTCACCCGCGCCCGCGCGTGACCCGCAGGCTCCAAGCGAGCCTGCCGCGCAGCGGGCGGCGCCTACCAGCAGTGTGAGTGTTAGTGCTAGTGCGCGTAAATCACCCGTGCCCGAGCAAGGGCCCAGTGTTTGTGGGACCAAACGGTGGTCCAGTTTACGGTACAAAAGAGACAAATCAACGTCACCTATCAGTAAAAGACAATCGGTCTTTACGGTAGATCTAGATAGAGATTAGCTATCACTTAGGATAAGAACATTCAGCATTGTATTAACCTTCATTTAGCATAAACAAATACTGGTTCACCTATGTGTTACTAACCCTCTTAATTGTGTAATCATCTCATCTCATCTTTCCCATTTCTTCCACTCGGGAGCATGTTCGATACTCATCGAACACATCATCATCAGCAGTTTTGACTCAAGTAGGTCGCGCGGCCGCACCAGCGGAAAGCGTGAGCTACGCGAGTCAGTGCGCGATCGACCGGCATACTTGTAGCGCTCATTACCATCATTAGCATTAATTAGCGTAAAGTTTCGGAATAAACGTACTCTGAATCTTAGCTCAGACTTATCATTTAGCACCCGAAATAGCTAGCAGCACGAACCTTACCGTTCACCAGGAAAACCGTATTTTCGACGAATTCTAGTTTCTCCTTGTAAAATACTATATCTCTATTTCTTATACTAATGAAGTAAACAACGGCGACTGGTTAAGATAAAATAAATGTAGGATAAGCTTTCAGTTATTTTAAGTTTTATTACGGTGCAGATATAATGATGACTTCTAATGGTTTTTAATTGAACATCACGTCTAAACGACTAGTTTTATTTCTTTGAAAAAAATATATGTTACTCTGCACAATTTTCTTCGTAATTTGATATGTGAATATTTGAAATTATATTTTTATAACATAATGTAAGGCTAGGTGGCTTTTGTAAATTAATGTGCGTTAGTAATCTGTGCAAAATATATAATTTTTCTTACTTTCTTTTCTTTCTGTAATTAATTTGTAAAGTTATGTCTAACGCGGATAAAAAATTGAGAATCACGCAAAAAAAATATTAAGTGTATTTTTATGAAAATCTTTTAGTATACGTGTTTTAGTGTAATACCTGTTTTTTATGTATAATTAATTTATAATGCGTCTAATTTGGGACAGCGCTCCTTGATGGGCGAATCCTACATATTACTAGGAGGACGTACGACGCGTTGCGTGAGCTCAGCACAGAACACGCAACTTGCACGCTGCGTCTTAAGGAACATATTGACGTCGATTCGAACGGGTGAACGTGTCGTCGTGCATATGTCTCCGCCATCTGGTTGAATTCGCCATTCAATTATACGCCTAGGCCGTTCATTAAGAGGCCATACTCGAAATTTTGCCGATTTCGCTGATTTACGTGATTTTACAGACGTGATTTTACAGTTAAAATAATGTACTTACTTCTAAAAGTTTTAATGAACAACATGAAAGATCTTTTCAACTATGATCTAATGTACCGAGCTCGCTACGCTCGCTCTTGCATCCTAACATTGCCGTTTGCACACACATAATCATGATCATTATCACAAACTCATCAATATCCAATTTAACTAAACGACTAGATGACATCCAGCCATCTGATTAAACGTTGCCTTCAACGACTTGGTTGGTTGTCCTTCAGTCATTTAAATGACTGAAGGACAACCAACCAACCAACGCTGGCATTCCATTAATTGAATGCCAGCGTTTAATGAACGGCCTAGGCGTCCAATTGACTGGCGGATTCAACCAAATGGCTGCACCACATATACCACTTCATATTATGACTGTACCGAAATACCACGGTTTTCCCTAACACTGATAAATAATAATTATGATATCATAAAGCTTGAATTTCGTCACTAATAGTGTTAATACTATTATTTAATTGTTAATACGTTGTTGTATTCTTAGTAAAACTGAGGTCACAGGTTGAAGATAACCGAAATCGTCATGTTTAAATAGACAGCCGTCATCACCCGTGTACCCAGTACCGTTAGTATCTACTTACGGGTTGGCGCTTCGTCAGTGAAGTGAGTGGCACAAGTAACATACTGTCTTCAGTCATCATGAAGCTTATTGTAAGTGTATATTAAGTAACAATTATTTAATGACTTGACCTCGGACAGGCGATCGGCATTTTGTGAATTGGAATCTCGCCCTTTGCAATGTTGAAGTGCCTTCAAGAACACGAACTGAACTTTCCTTCCGCTCCTTACTAGTTCTAGCTAGCTTCTGCTAGCTCTCCGATCTACGATCAACGTAATCAACTATAAATTTTAATTTATCAAATGGATAAGCTATATTTTTTCTATTCTAACAAAAAAACAATGTAGTTTAACCTAATCTCGGCCCGTCAAACTATGTACTAGTAGCATCTGTTTCCTCGCGTTTAGCAGGCGAAACACCATAAAAACGTGCAATATCACAACAAACCATCATTTGCAGTGCCATAGCGATTACAAGTACCTTGATAAAAAAAAAAAAACGCTTTCAATAAGAATAGGTATGGTGCCATTAAAATACATAATAATAATATATCATTTATTTTCTCTACACAAGTTACTTAATGCTAGGGTTACAGTGGAGCACGAATATGTAATTAACTTTGTGAGAGACTGGTGCTTGAAGTAGGTCTCTATAGAAACCTGTATTACAAGTCACCAGGGCCCTCCCGCAGCTATTCGCCTGCTATGTCCTACTTTAGTTCTAATAGCATTTGCATAGTAAGAAGAGTGCAGGAAATCAAGTTAAAACACAGAAAAATGAAATAAAAAATAAAATAAAAAATAAATAAAATTATTGTGGAAATATCAGAACGCGTGTGAGTAGCTGGAGAGTGTGTATGGACAAAATGTGGTTAGGTGTATATGCGTAGGAAATTGCTTGAGTGACTGTGGTGCGAGGATGATTTATAGTGAGTTTATTCGGTGCGAGCATGATTGAAGGAAGACTGCGGTTCAAGTACAATAGTTTTCAAAAGCAGCAGAGATGATAGTCAGAAAGTAGAGACATAAATAAGAGCAGGTACATTTTAAATGGAATCCGTATCTACTTGTTCTAATACAAATATGATTATCAGTCTTTAGACTATGAAAGGTTATAGGCGGAACGTCATTGGACATTAAATGAAGCAGGATCGTTAAAATGTGTGAGTGACCTTCACGGACATAACGATGACGTAACGGCTTCTCATTTTATCTATGTGAGCTTATTTCGCGTGTACGGATACAAGCCGGCTTCTCATTCTGGTACTTCAGATTGCTGGATTTTGACACTCCGTATATAACCTTTCATAGTCTAAGTATGTATCAGTCAATTATCAATTTGGCCACAACTAGCCAAGTTAATAAACTGTTGACGACTGTTGAACTAAACTTGCCTCATCGCGACTTCACACGGATTCCTAAAATAATTTACCAACGTATTTTTTTTTACAGGCAGGCGTTATTCTGAGTTTGGCGATTTTGGAGTTGATCCACTGTGAGTATCTATTATTTACCTGTTTTTAGGGTTCCGTAACGTAGGTTCCAAACGGTGCCCTATTGCTGTTATTCACGTGTCCGTCTGTCATCTGTCACACAGGTTTTACAGCCAAACGGTTGGAGCTACAGTCTTCAAATTTTCGCAGTTTAACCATTTGCTTGACCCAAAGCCATACAAATAGTCGTAGTTTATACATGTGTGTGTGTATAAATTGTGCGAAGTCCGACACGCACTTGGCCGGTTTTTCTTTTTATATTTTAGTAACTGGTCTATAATAATATTATAAATGTGAACTCTGTGAGTTTGTTACCTAAATTTGGGTGCTGAGGCGTACAAACCTTTTTAAGCGTGGGTGATGGCCATCATAACTTAACACGAACCCAGTCACCCTCTGCGGCCAATTCCTCTTGAGGGCTCTTAGGCCTGTGATTCTTCAGGTGACCGACTACCCAAATCTGTCACCGGCAAGCACACCTTATGATGACCGAAGCATTGCGCGCCCTCCGGTGCCCGGTGCGTCTGCTGTAGATAGGCAGGCAGGTTGACACTCTCTTTTTCGCCGCCTCCTTTGCGATCATTAGTTCCTCACATAAGAACGTGGTGGAGAACCACGCGCTCTCGCTCCTGAACATGGATCGGAGCCGAGGAGTTATCCGCTGCCGAGGCGTATAATACCTAATCCTACCGACTCGCCTGTGCCAGTGATACAAAATATCAAAGAAGTGTGGTGCCGTGTTATGTATAGGTATAAACATTTAAGTTACTGTTATCGAATTTCAGGTGCACCATTGATTGGCAGTGATGATGGAAGTTACAAAGAAACTCACACTTCAAGCAGTTGGGGCTATAACGCGGGTGTCAATGGTGGTATTGGTTTTGAAGGAGGATGGAAAGATGGACATGGATCTCTAGGAGTTGTTAAGCATATCGGTGTTAACGTCGGGGGTCACAAGGAAAATGACCAAAAGGATATTGACTACGCAATCAGACCGGTACCAGCACCCACAACCAACAGCCGCAATTACGACCCGCAACAAAATTTCTACGGCTCAGGATTTAGCTCTCCGTATAACCATGGAACTGGTTCGGCCTACTACATGTATGCTCCACAAATGCCGCCACAGTATCCTCCACAAACCGCCCAACAGTTACAGTATGTGCCACAGCCCATTCAACAATATCCACAGTGGTTGCAACCTCCCCCACAGTTCGCTCCACGGCCACCTCATAACGTTCAACAAGAGCCACAGTTCGCCCCACAGCGTTCGTTGCTAGTTGCCCCACAATATGCCCTACAAGGAGTCCAACAGTAAGCCCAGGCTCCACAGTATGTGCAACAAGCTGCCCCGCAATATGGCGCAGAGGTTACCCCGCTGTATGCTCCAGCCAGCAACACTAGGTCCGAAAAAAATAATTTTATTCATTTCTTTATTAAACCCATACATGAAATCTTTACAGACGACATATTCAGATGAAAAGATGAAAACTTTCAGTAATAAGTTTGTTTCTGGCTATCAAACACTAGTTAGATAAGAAGCAATACCACACAAACTATTTACATCATTCATATAATTCATGAGTAGCCTTATAGTCTTCAGTATTCATGGATAAGTTAATTTAAATTTAAATTAAATTGTAAAGTGATGGCCTGAAACACAGGTTTGAATGAATCTAGTTCGGGCGAGTCGCTATTTAACATGGTAATTCCTAACCATCATGAGATGATGATCTCGCACCAGTAATTTACCATATTTTATTTTTAGATTATTTTTAGGCACTATAATTGTATAGGAAATCTTACTTCTGTAGACTAAATGTACAGTTTTTGTAAACCTTTAATTCAATAAATGTTCTATTCTTTTCTATTCTATAATCTATTTGTACCTGTACCTAAGTGAATCTGTGTTTGTCCTTCTAAAATTAAAATTGTCTAAACAATTAGGTGTAAATATTACTCATTTGCCAACCTCTCTATCGGACTAAGGATGACTATTGCTGGAGTCGGTGTTGATATCTGACACACCTTTTTTTTGGGATTGGGAAATCATACAATGACTAAAACCCACCCCTGTTCCTTCCTTGCTTGAGTGCCCAGGGGAGCAGTAACTCTGTTACGAATTTATACGCTACCCCTAGGCATGCAGACACCGGCCATGATGGGCCCCGTCAATGGTGGCTGACAACTTTATTATTCTTTATTGTACACATAAAACATATACAGAAAAACACAATGGGACAGTTAATTACAAAGGCGAGCTTGACCCAGCGTTTCTGTTTTCTTACGGCAAAACCACAAGGTGATAAATACATAATTGCTTAGGATTATCATAAGTGCACAACAAAACTCAAAATCTAATATTGTTGCTTAAATAAACTAAACAAATAATTATGTGATACACAAACATAATATATACCTATAATATAAACAAAGAAATTCTATAAAAACATATTATTATGGGTCATGTTGACAGGAAATGCTCCCTTATTCCTCTCCTGAACACCTCCAACGAAGGGCTATCCCTTAGAGTGTGTGGAAGAGAGTTCCAAAGGCGTACAGCACGAACAGTAAAGGATCCACCGTAACGACTAGAAGAGTGGGAAGGAAACCGAAGGAGAAGAGAGGACGATGAGCGGCAAGGTTTTCCTCTTGGAACAAGAGAACTCAAAGCGTTCCCGGAGATACAAGGGGGAGTTGGGATTGTGAAGAACTGAAAAGAGTAAGGAAAGAATGTGGGTATCCCGACGTTGCCGAATAGGCAGCCACCTCAACCGCTCCCGAAATTCCGACACATGATCGTACTTCCGAAGGCCAAAGATGAAGCGTATGCACAAATTCTGCAGGCGTTCTAGCTTATCAAGGAGTTCCTCAGTCGCATCAAGGAAGCAGACATCAGCATAGTCTAGAAGAGGTAGAAGAAGAGACTGAGCGAGAGCAACTTTTGTCGAAAAAGGCAGGAACTTCTGGAGACGTTTCAGAGACCGAAACGAACAAAACACCCTCCTGCTTACTTCTGCAATGTGAACATTCCAAGATAGATTGCAGTCCAGGAAAACACCCAGCGCGAAAGCTTTGACCTTTTTGGAATAGGCTATAGCGACGGCATCGTATAAAACTGGAGGAAGAGACTGGCTACTCAACAGATTTACAAAGTATCTGCCACCAATAATGAGAGCTTGTGATTTTGCTGGATTTACTAAAAGTCCAAAACTTTTAACCCACTGACTGATATTATTAAGATCATTATTGATGGCATCGATAGCTCCATTAAGCTCTTCAGGTTTAAAGTGGCGATAAACCTGCAAGTCGTCTGCATAGAGATGGTAGTGTGAAGATAAGACCTTAGTGATAGCGTTAATGAATATAGAGAACAGAAGAGGAGAAAGGACACCACCACAACTCTTTGAGGCGCGCGTGGAATACTACGCGCCGTCGACTCACGGGCCTGGTGCTGATCGGACGGCGAGCTACCCATTACTCGCCATCCGCAGGCCCGCGTCTACGATGACCGGAGATCGTCCTGCGACCTCCGACGCCCAGGGCATCCTATGCGGCGGCTGCGGCTGGGGGCGTGAGGGCCACTCCGTTTAGCTTCCCTCACCCATTCCGCCTCCTCCGTCGCGAGCATTACTGCTTCGCAGAAGGAAGAGACTGCTTCCCATTCCCTCTCGCTCCGTACCATGGCCTGGACCAGGGCTGGGCGCGAGATGTCGCTGCCACCTATCGTATCCACGAGGACACGGCGGCGCTCCGCCCAAGCGGGGCAGACTTCCACCGTATCCACCGTGTCCTCTGGGTGATCCGCGCAGTGGTGACACCCGGGCCTTGTTCTGCATCTGAATCATGAAGACTGCTAGCTAACATATTAAAGTTCTATCTCAAGGATCGGCTGTTCCTAGGGTCGGCGTTGACGTCTGATGCCCCTGACGCATATAATCAAGAGTACAATCACCTTGCTGCATCTAACTCATGAAGAGTGCTAGCTAACACATTATATTTCTATCTCTAGGGCTGGCTATTGCTTGGGTCGGCGCTGGCGTCTGACGCCCCTGACACATATCATTAAAAATACAGTCTAGCTGCATCCAACTCATGAAGACTGCAAGCTAACACATTATAGTACCATCTCTAGGGTCGGCTATTGCTGGGGTTAGTGCTGAAGTCTGACGCCCAGACGCAAATCATTAAGAATACAGTCACCTAGCTGCATCTAATTCATGAAAACTGCTTGATAACACATTCTAGTTCTATACCTAGGGCTGGCTATTGCTAGCGAAAACGTATAAAGTAGTTTGTAAAAAAAAAATGCTTTATTTTTTTTATTTATTATTGACAGGCACGCGTTTGACCACCATCTCACCTGATGGTAAGCGATGATGTGGTCGAAGATGGAACACGCTTGCCTAGAAGTAACCTATTCACTCTTGACTTAAAGACTTCCAGGTTGTAGCTATCAGGAAACACAGACTCCGGTAGGGAATTCCATTCCCTAGCTGTACGCACAATGAATGTTTTCTCAAAACACTTTGTGCGTATGGATGGGATGTCTACCATGAACCGGTGGCACTTCGCCGTACGTCTTGTGGTCCGTTGATGAAACGGGCTTGGTGGAATCAAATTATGCAATTCCGTCGCACACTCCCCAAAATGTAACCGATAGAAAACCGACAGGCTAGCAACTCGGCGTCTATGTTCCAGACTTTGGAGTTTCGACTGAACGAAACGTTACGAACGTTATTTATTTTAACTTTTGCTTGACTTAACTACGGATAAAAAACTTGCCCTAAGGCCCGATTTCATCAAGCGTTTAGCCGCTGTCATAAAGCTGAAGAGTTTGTTAGTTGGTTTGGTTGAACGCGCTAATCTCAGGAACTAATGAATCGAATTGAAAAAATATTTTGATTTTGAATATTCCATTTATCGAGAAAGGCTATAGGCTATATAATATCACGCTGCGACCAACAGGAGCGAAGCATCAATGAAAAATGTGGCAAAAATGGGAAAAAAAATCCTTTTGAGAGCTTCAGTTGCGTGCGCTGCGTAAACGGTTAAAGTTACGCAAAAATTATGTATGACGGAATGTTTTCCTAATAGAGTTCTAAAAAAAAGTCCGCGACAGCATATGTTTATCTTTTAAGTCACTGTAATCTTTTTTATGGTTTTTATTTTTACGCTAAGCTTCTTTCTAGAGATTTGTACCACTTTTTACAAGACCCTTTATTGCAATATACCTCACACACAATCAACATCTAGGTATTCATGTTCCGAAAATGTGTCCCCTATTTCTGAAGTGGAAGTCTGTGATGCACTCAGCAAATTAAAATTTAACCAATCCTGTGGCGAAGATGGCGTGAGTACCGAAGCCCTAAAATTGGGTGAACCATCATTACTGTTTTACCTAATAAGGTTGTTCAACGACATTCTTCGTACCGGTAGCTTCCCTATAAATTTTTGCCATGCCAATATTATACTTCTCCACAAGAAAGGCGACAAGTCCGATATTAATAATTACAGACCAATTAGCCTAATATCTCATCTCTCAGAAGCGTCTTAGAACATCAAATGAAAATTTGCAAATTAACACAGAAATGTACAATGAAGCATTAATTTTAATTGAAGACATATGCTTGATGCTTACCAACAAAGCATTAAAACAATTAGAAATGACAACGCCCAATCCAATTACCGCCCAACCCAATTAGAAATGCACGACGCATTTAATCAAGAGTTGAGACGCGAAACCCAGTACGATTCCGAGGCATTAAAAGAAACTGTTCTAAGAAACGTTCCCCTTTTAAATGAGCAACAAAAATATGGCCAAGAAACGCTAATGAAAGTAGTGAACGATGGAACTGGCGGATTTTTTTTCGTAGATGCTCCCGGTGGGACCTTCAAAACGTTTTTAATATCATTGATTTTGGCAACGACTCGATCGCAAAATGGTATCGCACTTGCACTTGCTTCATCAGGTATTGCAGCTACGTTGTTGGATGGCGGTCGAACAGCTCATACCGCACTCAAGTTGCCGTTGGACATGCAAATAAATGAAACACCAACTTGCAACCTTTCGAGAAATTGTGCGATGGCCAAAGTGTTGCAGCAGAGCAAACTAATAGTTTGGGATGAGTGCACGATGGCACACAAAAAATCTTTGGAAGCATTAGACCTAGACCTTAGAGGTTTGGTGGTGCAATGATTTTATTGGCAGGTGATTTTCGCCAAACACTCCCAGTAATACCACGATCAACGCCAGCTGACGAACTTAACGCATGTTTAAAGTCATCCATTTTATGGAAAGACGTTAAAACGCTCAAATTAAATATGAACATGCGAGTCGCATTGCAGAACGACCAATCTGGAGAAGTTTTTTCCAAACAATTGCTCGATATTGGTAATGGCAAAATACCTGTTGACTCATCGTCTGGATACATCATATTTCCTACCAATTTTTGTCACTTTACTGAAACTACGACCGAACTCATCGAAAAGGTTTTCCCAAACATAGCTCAAAATTACAAAGATCATGTATGGTTGAGCGAAAGAGTTATATTGGCTGCAAAAAACGTTGATGTCAACGAAATGAATTTTCAGATTCAAAACAAAATAGTTGGCGAATTAATGACACACAAATCGATTGATACCGTTACTAACCAAAATGATGTTGTCAACTATCCAACTGAGTTTTTAAATTCGTTGAATTTGCCTGGATTACCACCTCATAATCTGCAATTAAAAATCGGATCAGTAATCATTATGTTGCGGAATATAAACCAGCCACGTCTTTGTAATGGCACCCGACTTGCGGTGAAGAAATTAATGAACAACGTCATCGAAGCCACAATTTTGAAAGGGAAGTACAAAGGCAAAGACGTTTTGATTCCACGGATTCCTTTGATTCCGAACGACATGCCATTCGACTTTAAACGGTTGCAGTTTCCAGTGCGGTTAGCATTCGCAATGTCGATAAATAAATCTCAAGGGCAGTCGCTAAGTGATTGTGGCATCAATCTTGAAAATCCATGTTTTTCACATGGCCAGTTATATTTCGCCTATTCCCGTGTCGGAATACCAACAAAACTATTTATATACGCGCAAGAAAAAAAAAACTAAGAATATTGTACCTATATCATAAAGCATTAGAATAATAAACACACTTTTTTTTATTAATTATACTAATTCGAATTAAATAATCATCGTTAAGACAGGATAACGTCTGTCGGGTCAGCTAGTGAATCATAAATTGCAATAATAGAATCAAAGTTCGTGGAAGGATACGATTAGAACTACGAGTATTAGTAGGAACCATTGTTTTAGGAAAACCAGGCTTAGGATTCTCTGTAGTCATTGTTTAATAAAATTAACCAAGTACCTAAATTCTCATAATTAACAGTGATTAGTGTGCCATAAATTATTGCAGTTTTCCTCCTTATTACTCGTATTTACGTGACCATAGTCAGGTATGATTGGATTTCCTCATAATTATTTCCTGATGCCAAAGTGATTATTTTGGATTAGCCATGGAGTGACATTAGTCTCTTCGTCTTTGAAAATGAATTAGATATTTGGCCATTATTAATTATTTCTGTAAAATTATGAGTGCATTTCTTCATTAAGTTGGCAGAAAAAAAGTTTTTTTCTTAAGGCTGCGTCAACGAATGCAGTTGCGTCGCGTTAAACATTAAATTTGCCATCGACATGCTAAGAAGAAGAGAGGAGGAAACCTTCAAAAGGCGCCTGAACTTTGGGGAAAAAAGACCAGGGAATTGGGAACTTTTACCTCGCTGAAACCACCCAAATGACCGCCATCAGTACATGGAACGGGTCCTGTAACCTCCTAAAAGAACACCCTAGGACCCTCTCTGTCCCACCCTGTCAGGCACTTTACTTTGTGGAAATTGTTTCATCACGACTGCGTTCAAAACGGTGAAGGAAAACATCGTGAAGAAACGGGCATGTCCTAGAACCAAAAATTCGAAGATATGTGACATCCACCAACCCGCACTGGGCCTGCGTGTTGGATTATGGCCCCTTCCCTCTCACAGAGATGAGGCCTTTGTACCAGCAGTGGGAACTTGAAAAGGCTGCTTATTACTTTTTATTTATTATTAGATTAGAAACCAAGATCAGACGATCTCTAGTCATAAAGCTAAGAGGTTTCCCTCTATGTATGTCAAAAATATTTTTCCAAATGCCCATAACGACAATAATATACATATGTTATAGCCATGATATACATAATATCAACGCTTTTGAATTCGTTGCTAAATTTAGCATTTGGCCAAAAATAAATACGGTTTCTCACAAATAGTTTTGTCAAGCACCTCAATAACAATCAGAAACCTCTTGGTGTTCTCCTAGATCTTTCGACACCGTGTCTATCCCTAAATTAATTGACAAGATGGAACGAATTGGCATTCGTGGCACTACCCTCGAAATCTTTCGTAGCTATACTTCGGGTCGAAAACAGGTTGTAAAGGTTGGATCATTCATCAGTAATAAAGAAAATTTTATTTTTGGCGTTCCTCAGCGAAGTGTCTTAGGACCAACCCTCTTCCTCATATATATCAATGAGCTGTGTCAGTTAGAACTCCCGAACACAAAAATTTAAGATCAGGGCCCATGTGTGTACAGTGGCCAACACCCGTAACTGTGCCCAAATAAATCTGAGAGCATCAAATATCTTGGGATTATATTGGACAGTCTTTTGTCGTGGAAAAAACAGGTTACCTCTGTTGTGGTTTGAATCAGGAGATGTTGATTTCCAATCCCTAAAAATGGTTTACTTTGCCCTCGCTGGATCAGTTCTCAGTTACTATTGTATAACCACATGGGAGGGAGGGGAGGAGGGAACCCACAAGACAACCATGTTGCGGCTAGAGAGGGCTCAGAGAGCAGTTTTAAAAGTACTGGTAAAAAAACCTATTAGATTTCCGACCTCAGAACTGTACTCACTTTGTGAGGTCCTCACAGTGAGACAGTTGTTCGTCCTACAAACAGTTTTAAAGAAACACCTGCTTCTACCTTACGACCCTCACGTAACAAAGAAGCGGTGTGCCGACAGTTTGTAAGACTGAGCGCTGCAGGTTAGCGTTGGTTAGTCGCCACTTCAACCATATCAGCTCTAAATTTTACAGTGAAATAAATATAAGAAATAATATTTACCCTATGACTAAAAATCACCTGAAGCGGAAAGTGACTGATTGGCTTAAATCCTTGTCTTATGAAGAAACTGAGCAACTTCTGGTATCGTATACACGGTAAAAATACACACACTTACACTTTTTCGGCCAACGAATCAGCATTGCCATTCAACGTGGCAATACTGCCAGCGTTCTGGGCACTTTTCCCATTGACAGCGAGGTGGACGAATTTTTTGATGCCCAATGAGCTTTACTCCTACCGGATTTTTTTGCCTCTTGTACATATTTTATTTATTAAGTTATTTATTAGTTTAGTATAATATGTTTTGTAGTTATAGTCTATTAAAACAAATAAATAAAAAAAGTATTCACACTTACATACACACTTCACCCCACCTCCACTCTACATTTATACTACTCGTACATAGTAACCTCCACATAGAGAACATTTTTTTTTTTTCCTTTTTAATTTTTTTGTAATAAAATTCTTCAACTAATTATTAATTAACTTTCTTTGGGAAGTCTGGAACAATGTATTTGAATATATTTTGAGTTGGGCGTTGATAGCTGCACCACAGTATTTTACTTTTGAGGCTATCTTCGTTTTTAACCGACTTCCAAAGGAGGAGGTATGTTCGGGCATAACTCCGTCATTTTTGGACGGATTTCAAAAATAATTTTTTTGTTCGTAAGGAGTTTGTTCCGAAATGGTCCCATTTACATTTCACAAAGATCTAATGATGCGTTACGAAGACAGACAACGGAACTCTTCAAAAAATGACAGCAAATCAACCGCGATTGGTGCTATCGCCTAGATATCCATTGTCAAAAAAATAGAACCGACTTCCAAAAAAAACAAAAAGTGCAAAATAACTTTAATTTCGGAAGTCGGTGTCAAAAAACGAAGAAACAAAACCAGACACACCGACTTCCGAAATTAAAGTTATTTTGCACTTTTTGTTTTTTTTTTGGAAGTCGGTTCTATTTTTTGTAAAAAAGTTTTTTTCCTTGGTAAATTGTAAACTTAAGTTGTTCCAAATAAACTTTTTTTATGTTTTACAGCCTTGTTCACAAAGTTTAAACCCATTATTATCAGCCCACGCCAATCTCGGTCAGTCCAGTCCAGGCCTATATCCAAATATAGGCCTCCCTAATAGCATGTCATTCATCTGGATTCTCGGTAACTCTCATCCAGCTCCTACCCCTGCGAAGATCGCCGCTCCACCTAGCCTAAGGGCGTAAACCCATAATAAGTAATACATACGTGAATCCACCACATTTTTAGGATTCCGAACGTCCGAATGAAAAAACCGGTACCCTCATAGGATAAAAGAAAGAAAGAAAAAAGTTTATTTTGTGCTTCGCACAGAAAAACACAATTATTTTACATACCATCAAAACAATATTAATACATAAAAAAACCACCACATAATCAAAAAATATAAAGAAAAAAAAAACATAGGTAAGGCGATTAACACACTGCCACGCACCACGCAGCGTAGCGCGTCAATACGTACTCTAACTGATTGTAAGAATCTCCGTTTGTATAGAAAACACTCCCGAAAGTACGCGCGTAGGTGCGTTGACACGCAACATGCAGCGTGATGCGTGGCAGTGTGATAACCGCCTAAGACCTGTGCGAGGCCAAAAAAGCACTCGACACTCGTGTGTCGGTCTGTCACAGCCAATTTGCTCCGAATCGACTGGTCAGTTGAAATTTGGAATACACATGAATATCTGTGACCCAAACACGGACGTGTAAAGTAAATAAATGAATTTGGAATATAAGGGTCACTTTTGGGATAAAAATCGAAATTAAAAAAAAGAAGTGTTTCAAACTGCACCGTGCTACATATCAATGAGAGTCTCAAATGTTTTTTGTCATTATTTTGATATAAGTAATTGAAATTGAAATTGGAAATATTTATTTCAGACCAAGCACACAATAATTTGATACAGGTTCAAAAAAAATGGTTATTATTTTGGACATGCATGAGCGACCAATGCCTCAGGATTTGGATGTTCACTCTGATGATGACACTAAACTCAGAAGCGCGTTGGTGCTACCCTTCAACCGAGACCACAGGGAGGCCGTTCTTTTACGAAGCACCGCCTGGAAGCCGTTCGTGCTGTGGTCGGCGAACATGCTGGAGGCACTACACCGCCATGGGAGCCCCAACAAACCCCTGAATGCGTTGTCATACTGGACGCGCAGAACATTGAAAGTTTTTTAGTGTAATTGCTTCACAGGTTGCACGTGTACAACGTTTAGGAATAGCTTTTAAATAGTGTGACTTAAACGTTACGTGAGCATTGCGCAAACCGGCGACAAAGCATATTACCTCTTACCGACAATGCCCTGCGCTCCCTATCCATGTCCATATCATCGTTTAGTTTCTCATTGACCCATGTGACCCAAGCACTTAAATTTGGACACTTGCTGTAAGACGGTTCCATTTAGTGTGATCGGAGGAACTGGGTAGATTTTAGTTGACGCCTTAAAAACTAGCAGCTCGCTCTTCTTAACATTGTACTTGAGCCCATGGGCCATTGCATATCGTTCACATATGGTCAATAGTAATACTAAAGTTATTTAAGAAAATATATGATTTTTTACCATTCCTACCCCTAGCTCCGAAACTACTAATTCCAAAATTTTGAAACATAACTGATTATATCTAGTAATTCTTTACTGATAGAATAAAGGAAAACCCACAAGAAGTATAAGGTCTAAAAAAAAAAAATTAATCCGTTCGGAACCACGATTTGGACTCACACTTGGCCGGTTTTGTTATTTTGCCATTGGTGTTGATTCTGTTGTGCACAAACTAAACTTAATTTAGGCTATTGCTATCTTTTTCTCTCTAATAAAACAAGAAAGAGACGGACGTAAATTAGAGCTGTCAAATTTAGTTTGAACTAATATTTCCATACAAATTAAGGGTACACGTAAAAACATGTCGCCTAAAAACACGGCGAAGTGCAAGGCGTAAACTAGTTTGACATCTCTAACTTAGTGCATAGCTATAGCCGTCCTTTTCTCCCACTGCCTTTTAGTAAAAGATAGCAATTCTCTAATTTTAGTTTAGACATTGAACAAGAGAATCCGTACCGTTATCACACAAATTTCTTTTTTAATCGTTGCCCCACTCTAGGAATCACTCCTATATCGTGGGTGCGTTCACAAACATTCAAACTTACATACACAAGATACCCAGACCCGGAACAACTATCTGTAGGCCATACAAATATTTTTTCCGTGTGAGAATAGAAACCCGCGACACGCAGTGTAGCAGCCGTTCGCTCAACCACTGCGAATACCGTGCCGTCCATTTAACAGACAAACAACAGTTTGCCGTTAATTTTCTGCCAGGAGCACATTATTGCTACCTACATTCTTTTGTACATCCTACGTCTCACAAGCGTAGCAACTGTAGCGCCACTCACTGATGGTGTAACAGGAGTGATAAACTTATAAAGGCAGCAGCGAAAACGATTGACAAAATCGTTTGGGATTCAGCACGTAACTATTTGGTAGCAATAACCAATAGAGTTTAGGACTTTAATATACAGTATGTAGCAAAAACCCTATCCGATTCAGTAAAAGCGTATTCCTGGTTTAACATACGTACTAGAAAAAGTTGTAAAAAAAGGAACTCTTAAAACCAAAAGTTATAGATTTTTTATTTTTGTAAAATATGCGAAATTTAACACAAATATGGCAAATTTCCATAAGTTGAGAACACTCCACCGGCCGGCGAAATCTTTTAATTTCTACCTATTTTTACCGCGCTGTAGGTACTCGCTCAGGCGGCATCTTTGAAACGAAACAGTAGGTGAACTTTGTCGAGCGCGCAGTGTTGCCTTTGATAAGTTTTTCTTTTTTTTAAATTAATTATTTTCATTGGGGAAAAATAATTATCTCGTATCCATTAAATGATTACGTATATGTGTACGCAGTACGATACCAAGTAATACCCTTCAGGATCAGACAGGGATTTAGTTACATGCTGTATATAAATAAAAATGAATCTTTAAAATGTATATGCGCGCATAACTTCCGAACAACTGCACCAAGTTTAATTCTATTTTTGTTATGTTTGTGTTTGACAAGGTATGTATGAAAGAAAATTTTGGGAAATCAAATATACAAAATAGCATCCGTGCGAAGCCGGGGCGGGTCGCTTGTTATATCTGTGAGTGCCTCCCAGATACGTCATCACCATACATTCGGTTACTGTGAACGGATTGCGCAACCCAACTTGAGACATCCAATAAAACCAACCAGCAGATTCGGCGCGGGGCCTTTCGTCACATACATCGGTCGTTAGGACACCCACTTAGTACTTACTCACCTAATATTAAGAATTAATTGTAATTTCGTTATTAAATTCATTTAGTGGAACTTTTGGTGTTCTTTTTTGCTTCGACCGTGGTAGCGACAGCGTCGTGTATTTCTACATAGGTCATGATGGTGCTTAAAAGGTTTAACACGCGCTCATAGAATACTTGAGGCGTGTCTGATCCTTGAGATAGTAACGATAGATCTTTGTATAATGCAGACTCATCTCTATGGTCTGAAAAATTATGAATTAATGTATTCCTAATACCGTTCCAATCCCGGGGAACACCATTTGTTACTAATGTTCTAGCAGCGTTCCCGGTGATCTTATTTAATATGCCATTTAATAATGCTAAGTTAATAAGTTCATGACCAGGTGCTGGATTAATATAGTTGGTTGGTTTTATTGGATGTCTCAAGTTGGGTTGCGCAATCCGTTCACAGTAACCGAATGTATGGTGATGACGTATCTGGGAGGCACTCACAGATATAACACGCTAGTAATATAAATAAGGGTATGTTTGGTTTTGAATTATAATAAAAAATAACAAGACTTTCAGCTGCAGCCGACTTTATAATGCTCTACAAACATGTATAAAATACATAATAATAAAAAGTAATTGTTTGATTGCTTTGGTCTAAGAAATTGGTCAAAGTAGACGTTTAGCTCTTGGCATCTTGAGGTGGTTTCGCGTCAGGTTTTGGGTTCTCAACCTTGGGTAGGTCTGGTCTTCCTTCGGGACGGGGTGGAGATCCTTCGGGACGGGGTGGGATCTGGGGGTCGTGGCGAGAACCGTCGAGCTTGGCGCCATCCTTGGGGGGGTCCAGAGCCTTCATGTTGGATGGCATATCGACGCAGATGGCTACTGCCACCAGCATCAGCAGGCATGCGAACATCTGTGTTGGAAAAGAGAAAATAACATAATTTTTTGTTGATGATGACATCTTTCTTTTTACTCTACGCGGGTTCGAAGATACAGATCGAATCTTCAAACTATCGATCGAATATAACGCAGGATATACAAAATGGATAGATGAATATGGACCTGGAGGGAAACTAGGCAGCCTAATTAAGGAGTGGAATTTCTTGCCGGAGTATGTGTTTCCTGATAGCTACAACCTGGTAGTCTTTCGTCAAGTCAAGAGTGAATAGCTAGGTTACTTCTAAGCAAGCGTGCTCCATTGTCGACCACATCATCGCTTACCATCAGGTGAGATAAAGAACAAACAAAATCAACAGTACACGAAACACGCACGCACGCCTATCAATGATAAAAAAATCTAAATATAATCCAGCACCCCGATGCTTACCATACCACACAAAACCAATACTCTAACGGAATGGTTAAAATCACAAACGTACCTCCTGTTAGCCAGAATCAACAGTGGCGACCACCAGAAAAAACGCCGAGGCAATGAAGCTCGACGAGTCCGTGAGAAACGATTAAACTGTCTTGGTTCTCGCAACGAAATGAATCAGAAAAGAACAGCGGAGGAGTAAGAAAAACATAATTTTCACTTCCCTCCTAATCAAGCGGGAGACAGCACAAAGCTAGGCCATTAGGCACAAAGGGATATTTACAACTGGGGAGAGCCCAGTTGCCAAGCACCACGGAAAAAGAAGAACCTATACCCAATCATAACCTACATCAATCAATCAATCATTGACACACACATACCTACTCACATCCACACATCCCGCACATCCATCTCGCCCATACACACATACACACACACACAAACAGTACACATACCTGAACATGCTACAATATTTTGTAACATCCTAGAAACTAAACTTTTTCTTTTCCTTTTTAATTATGTCTCAACATTGTAGATATATACCCATGGTAATTTGTGAGGTAACCCCATCACAAACATCCTTATAACTTACCGGGCCTGCCTCAATTTTTGTGCTGTAGAGCAATTGTATGAGAAACAATAAAAACTTTTATTATTTTAAAACCATTTTCAATAACCACCACATTAAATTTCTAATGCCAAAGCATTAGAAATGAAGAAACTTCATTTGATAGCACGGTTAGTACAGTGGTGCTCTACCATTCAACTCGAATCGACTGCTGTAATGCGTGTCGCGGGTTCGCGTCCCGTACGGAACGAAGATCTGTAAGACCAACAGATAGTTTTTCCGGGTCTGGGTGTCTTGTGTATTTTTTTTTTTTGGGACAAGCCCGCCACACTATTCTCAAACCACTGTAACTTCTGTAAGCCAGAATCAACAGTGGTGACCACCAGAAAAAACGCCGAGGCAATGAAGCTCGACGAGTCCCAGAGAAACGATTAAACTGTCTTTGGTTCCGCAACGAAATTAACTAGAAAAAACAGGAAGGAGTAAGAAAAACATAATTTCCACTTCCCTGTCTTGTGTAGTAATAATTTCTAGTGTGAAACAAAAAAAAGTCAATCTGTCTAGCCTTTTCCCAACTATCTCGGGGTTGGCTTCCAGTCTAACCGGATGCAGCTGAATACCAGCATTTTACATGGAGTGACTGCCTATCTGACCTCCACAACCCAGTTACTGGGTAATGCGATACCCTTTGGTAAGACGTGTCAGACTTTCGGGCTTCCGACGACCCGTAACCACTGTCAAAGACAGCCGAGATCAACAGCTTAATGTGCTTTCCGAGGCACTGAGGAGTCTCGATATGTAAAGATAGTCACCCATCCATGGACCAACTCCGGCAAGCGTAGCTTAACCTGATGGACCGACCCGTGCGGCTGTTATTACTTTAGCAACGAGCTCCTCCGTAGTGTGAAACAACTTTAAAAAAAAGTTGTTAAAAAAATCTTGTACTCAAAAACGAAACATGGAATGGATACTGTTACGAGTAAATTGACAAAATGAAAGAGATCGATTGAATGTTTGTGTTATGTAATTACCCCGCGGTTTATTACACTCAAATAATTTTCTATTTATCGTATTCTCAGCAAACTCTTTCATTTAATACCCATTATTATGGAAATGCATAAAAAATAACTAGTCCGCCCTCCTCGGCAGTCCGCCATATTTGATTTAGGATGAGATCACTTAGATAACTATGCATTGCCATCGATCCTTGATAAGTGTGTGAAGTTTCAATTCAATCCGACGTATTAAAATGGGTGAAAATCCCGTTTAAAGATTCCGTTACATACATGGAGAGAGCGACTGTCGCAACCCAGCGCTGGGCACGCCACCATTGAGGCGGTAGTGCCCCTCTTTGAGGCTTGGCTGGAGAGGCGCCATAGCAACCTCACCTTCCGCCTGGTGCTCACCGGACACGGCTGTTTCGGGAGGTACCTGTGTCGTGTCAAGGCGGAGGTGACCCCTGAGTGTTTCCACTGCGGGGATCGCCCAGAGGACACGGTGGAGCATACGGTGGAGGTTTGCCCCGCTTGGGCAGAACACCGCCGTGTCCTCGTGGATGCGATAGGCGACAGCGACCTCTCGCGCCGTGCCCTGGTTCAGGCCATGGTACGGAGCGAGAGGGAATGGGAGGCCGTCTCCTCCTTCTGCGAAGCAGTAATGCTCGCGAAGAGGGAGGCGGCATACGTTAGGGAGACTCAACAACAGCCGAGTCGCCCTAGCGCCCCCAGCCGCGACCGCCGCAGGAGACGCCAGGGGCCGCGAGACGATCTCCGGCCACCGTAGACCCGGGCCTGCGGACGACGAGTAGTGGGTAACTCGCCGCCCGATCAGCACCAGGCCCGAGAGTCGACGGCGCGTAGTGTTCCACGCGCGCCTCAAAGAGTTGTCAGCAATAGGGACGGGGCCTGCCACGGCCGATGCCTGCCCGGGGGTGGAGGATAAATTCGAAAGAGTTACCTCGCCCGTGGGCACTCAAGGCAGGGAGGAACAGGGGTGGGTTTTAGTCAGTAAGAGTCTGACACGCCCTTCCGCTCCACCCTAGAGCGGAAGAAGTCATAGGATGATTTCCCACCCCCCAAAAAAAAAAAAAAAAAGATTCCGTTACATAGATACATACCAAGCTAATAAAAGCGTGTTGAAAATGTTGTATGTTCGTTATTGGTGCGGATTCTGTTGTGCACAAACTAAGTTTAGTTTTGTTTAATTTAGGCTATTCACATCTTTTCTCTCTAATAAAACAAGAAAGAGACGGACGTAAATTAGAGCTGTTAAATTTAATTGAACTATTATTTCCATACAGTTTAAGAGTACACGTAAAAACATGTCGATTAAAAACACGGTGAAGCGCAAGGCGTAAACTAGTTTGATATCTCTAACTTAGTTCATAGCTATAGCTGTCCTTTTCTCGTACTGCCTTTTAGTAAAATATAGCGATTCTCTAATTTTAGTTTAGTTATTGAACAAGTGAATCGGCACCAGTGTCTAACTCCAAACTTCTATCAAATTCTATTCACAAATGGCGGAGATATCGCGTAACAAACATACAAAAAAAAAAAAACATACAGACGAATTGAGAACCTCGTTACCTCGTACAGAGATAGATTATAGTCTGGAATAGCATATAGGCTAATTTATAGTAAAGGACGTACCAATTCTACACGGGCGAAGCCCCTTTTTTTTTTCGGCGGGGGTGGTAAATCACAAATCATCCAATGACTTCTCCCGCTCTTGGTGGAGCGGGAGGGCGTGTCAGACGGACTGACTAAAACCCAGCCCGGTTCCTTCCGTGCCTGAGTGCCCAGAGGCGAGGTAACTCTTTCGAATTTATCCTCAACCCTTAGGCAGACGGGCGAAGCCCCTGGCAGAGGCTAGTAGCAAATAAAATAAGAAAACAAAAACTTACCCCTAGACGAGACATTTTCAATATATGTATTTTACAAAATCTAATCACTGACTGACTCTAGATAAAGACGATGATCTTTTATATCAGCTTTCTACATAAGTACATGTCCTATTTACCGTGGGATACATACGTAAGCAGTAATTGCATTATTTCATAAAAAAGTCACCATGATTACAATCATCACAATGGATGTTCTAGGATATGAGAAATTATCTAGCGTTGTCAATCAAGATTCCTTTAATTTTCTAATGATTTAATTGCTACATCCTATTACTATGTATATTTATTATCTAGGAATCAATATGAAAAACTGCAAGGAAAACTGATGAATGAATGCGACTTGTCACGCTTTTCCTGGCACGTAGGCACGACCAAACGCTGCCTGTTCAGAGTTCCGTATCAAAAAGTACTTATCTAGAGTTTCGTGGTCAAATTGGCAATAAATTAAAAGTTATTAAGCTTAGGACCCTCGTCATTCCTCGTGGATGCGATAGGCGGCAGCGACACCTCGCGCCTGGCCCTGGTCCAGGCCAAGGTACGGAGTGAGAGGGAATCGGAAGCCGTGTCCTCCTTCCGCGAAGCAGTAATGCTTGCGAAGGAGGAGGCGGAACGGGTGAGAGAGACACAACGGAGTGGCCCTCACGCTACCAGCCGCAGCCGCCGCAGGAGACGCCGCCGCCGCAGGAGACGCCGCCGCAGGATGATCTCCGGCCACCGTAGATGCGGGCCTGCGGACGCCGAGTAATGGGTAGCTCGCCGTCCGATCAGCACCATGCCCGAGAGTCGTCGGCGCGTTGTGTTCCACGCGCGCCTCAAAGAGAATATGTCAGCCACCTCTGACGAGGCCCATCATGGCCGATGCCTGCATGCCAAGGGGTAGCGGATAAATTCGTAACAGAGATACCGCTCCCCTGGGCACAAAGGCAAGGAAGGAACAGGGGGGGAGGAGGGATAGCCGTCATCATCATGGGCAATGGAAAGTAGGTACTCATGATAACAAAACATACCAGCCCAAATACAACCGTTCTACCATTTGCCCACAGGGAGTTCCAGTCCCTAAATCCCAGCGCCATCATAAGACCAGCTCGATGGTATCATAATATTGCATTGTCTCCGGACTTACATAAATATAAATGCCAAATTTAGGTTTATTGGAAACAGAGAAGTGATCGAAAAATGCTTTGCAAATGCAGCGAACAACTTATGCAAGTTATAAAGCTTGGAAAAGCGGAACTCATACCGTTTCATCCTGTCCGGCTCCCTGTTTCAAAGTCATTTTACTCGGAGACTATTGGCACTATGTCTATAGTTGGAAGAAAGGTGTATTCTATGAACCGATATGTAATAATTATTTTTCTCCTATCCTTTAAAACCACGTGGTGATAAAAAATATCAATGCACCTAACTCTTAGCGCGTCTAGCGAACACATGGTGGGCGAGATACACGGGTCCAGCGTGTGGCCCCTACCTATTGATGGGTTCTAAAAATAAAATAAGTTTAAATTAAAAGTCGCCTACAAAAAAATCTCGCTCTGAAAAGTATGAAACAAGAAAATATTCTTAGACACGGTGATATAATTATTTATATGATAGTTGTGGTCGTATGACACCTTACCATAAATATGGCTTATTATATTAACATGTATTATTGTGTTATCAACCCGCCTTTTAATTTTTGGTTTCTTACAAGATTTTTTTTTTAATGCTGTATGGCCTTCAATTTGATATTCAGACTAACACGGCACCTTTCCAAAAACCGTTTTTTAAATTTATGACTTTCTGATGTCCTCTAGAGGGCGCCATATTGAATTTATTCTTTAGCTAAGTTAGTATAGTAAGGTTTTAGGAAGTGGGATTTTTTAATACTATTACACCTTTTTTACATACATATAAGATGACTATTTTACTTTATTTTATATAATTACCGTGATTATTTTATAATTTTTTTACCTCATTTCACCTGAAACACAGGTGTCAACTTGACATATATTTAAGCAAAAATGTATTTACTGTTTTACCAGATAACATGAATAAAATTTTATTATTATTATCCTAACGTCTCATCCGTCCAGCTTATAACTAGCGGATGATCAAGACTTCCAACGATACCTCATTTGTCAAATTATGATAAGAAGTTTAGAAGTTATGAGGGAACAGATGAACATACATACTTACTGGTCATAAAAACTTTTTACTTTAATTTGGGAAGTCGGTGTCAAATAACGAAGAAACCAAAATACAAACACCGACTTCCGAAATTAAAGTTATTTTGCAGTTTTTAGTATTATTTACGGAAGTCGGTTGTATTTTATTTTTGTAAAAAGTTTTTATTTTTCACTTTTTAGTTGTTGGACCCCATTCTAAAACTTAATTAATAGTAAAGTTATGCCCGAATTGATAGCCCCAAAAATAGGGAATTTGAACATAGTTGGTGAAATTAGGGTGTATCAGGGTGAACTGTACAAATCTGTATACCCCTTCAGAGCGTGTCAGCGTGATGTAATATTGTGAAATGGTGAAAACAATATACAGACATGCGATGGCAGCAATTCTGGAAGGTTTGCTATCATTTATTGAAGAGTTCCGTAGTGTATCTCCGAAGTGTTAAGAGCAACACCTTTCAAATAAAAAAAAATCTTCAAAATCGGTCTACGTAGTAAAAAGTTATGAGGTAAACCACATAAAAAAAAAAATTAAAAAAAAAATACAGTCGAATTGAGAACCTCCTCCTTTTTTTGAAGTCAGTTAAAAATCATAACCCACCTTTTGGCTTCGCCATAAAAGAAACAAATAAATATAAGAATAATGTAGATAACAATGTTTATTTATATATTTCACTAATTTGCATATTGATTAAAAGCTTGAATACCACAGAAGTTACATTTTAATATGCTTTGCGATTGCATCTCATCATGTTATAAGATAAAATAGGTATTGGTATCTGTTGGATATCTTCTTAGTTCAGTCCGTCTTGCTAGGGACGTCCGGCCTTGTTTCCATCTGTGATACAAATAAGATTTATTAGATACTATCGATCCAGCAAAATGATTTCAATACTAAGAAACACTTTCAATTTATCTAATCAGAAATTGGAACCTTTTCAAACTTTTTTTCCATTAAAAACCTTTCACAACCTATAACAGTCCAAATGTCTGTTCGGAAGATCCTCCTCTTTCAATGGAGGATGTGCAACTTTCGAACTTGTTCCACATACCTCTATACCATTGCTCGCTGCTCAGTCCGTTCTCTGTCTATTTTAAAAATGATCATAATCCGACTTCCTTCTTTTTTTGTTGCCGTGGTAGAAAATCGAATGGGGCGGGCGAAGGGGTCTGTCAGACTCTAACTGACTAAAAACCAACCCGGTGTTCCCTCGTATACTTGAGTCGGGGGCTGCGGGTGCGAATGAGACTTCCACTGCCCTAGACTAGTACCGGCCTGCCGTCTGCGGGCCTCGTCCCGTGGTGATAATCCGATTCCCTATCTATCCTGGATGGATGAATGTTCGTTCTCAATCACGCCAGAACGGCTGAACGGATCTGAATGAAATTTGGCACAGAGATAGATTATAATCTGGAATAGCACATAGGAAACTTTTTATCCCAAGAGCATTTCCCTTGGGATGATTTTCGATTTTATTCGGCAAGCCGCCGGCAGAAGTGAGTCTATCATAATTCGTTCATTATGAGGTCTGAGAGTCTCTGCTGGAATACTTACACCCTGGGTGGTTTCGTGGGTCTTCAGTGACTACTTTCCTATCGCTAGGATCTGCGAAAAAGAATGATGATGAGCGACTTTGATTTTTTTCTACATATACAAGTACAGTCACTAGCAGAAATATGTATACAAGCACCGCTGTCCGTCTGTCCGTCAGCTGGCTGTATCTCTTGATCCGTAATTGGTAGATATTTGAAATTTTCAGTATACTTATGTGTTAAAATTAAAATAGTAGATATAAATCAATCAATCTGCCTAGCCTTTTTCCCAACTTTCTTGGGGTCGGATTCCAGTCTAACCGGATGCAGCTGAATACCAGTATTTTACATGAAGCGACTAGTAAAATTAAAATAGTACTTATAATTTTATTTTAATTATTTTTTTTAATTTAAATTTATTTTTATTATTTGCTGTTAAAGCAGCTATAGAATTACATATTCTGTGAATATTTCAACTGTCTACCAATTACGGATCATGAGGTACAGCCCAAAAAAAAACCCAAAGGCCGGTTTTTTATAATTAAGACCCTTAGTCTAAAGCCGGTTGCTGACCATGAGCTAAGCTAAGTTAGGTAATTTAAATTTCGCTCGCATAGCAGTGGCAATTTTCCAAACTTGGAACGTATGTTTTGTAAACTGAGTTGAGGAAGTATGAAAAATTATCTACGATATGCAAGCTAAGGTAAACTAACTTATGCCTAGGGGTTTTTTTTTTTTTTTTTTGGGGTTGGGAAATCATCTTATGACTTCTTTCGCTCTAGGGTGGAGCGGAAGGGCGTGTCAGACTCTTACTGACTAAAACCCACCCCTGTTCCTCCCTGCCCTACGGAGGTAGCGGATAAATTCTGAAAATGAGTTACCGCACCCCTGGGCACTCAGGCAGGGAAGGAACAGGGGTGGGTTTTAGTCAGTAAGAGTCTAACACGCCCTCCCGCTCCACCCAGAGCGGGCGAAGTCATTGCATGATTTCCCACCCCACAAAAAAAAAGCTAAACTAACTTAGCTTAGCTCTTATTTTATCATCGTCATCATTAATAAATTTTATTCTTATTCTTATTATTCCTATCACCAGTCTTTTAATGTCCCTACTGTTACGGCACAGGCCTCCTCTCTGTGAGAGGGTGTGGAGCTCTTATTTGCAATCGGATAAAGGGTGCGTTTCCACCAGAGATGTGCATGAAAGTGGAGCAGAGTGATGAGCCTTAGTGGAGCTGTGAGACAGTGTGTCTCTCTTTTCACCAAAGCTGTACGAGGGAAAAAAAAAAGTTTTACGACGATTTTATGCAACGGACTCCGCTGTTCGACAAAACGGTGTCTTGTACGTACAAAACAAGTGACTCAAGATGGCAAGACAAGAGGCCCCACACATTTGCACGCATTCTTCACACACATTTGTCGACCCAATGGTATAATGCATTGTATGTACAAGATCTCGCATCCACTAACCACTGTCCCACAAAATTGGCGCTATGATAACATAGGAAAATAAAGTACCAAATATGATGGTTATGTAAGCATACCTCACTACGCATCTTTTGACGTATATGGTAAACAGAAAACAAAATGTGTTTTATCGGTTTTCTTGTTTCTTAGTACCTAATGCGACCATTACACGATGTACGTAAACGAAGGCTTACGGATAATTTGAATATTAATAAAAATCAGGAAGATACTTACAGCCTGGGTGTACATGAGCTGAAAAGAGAAACAAAATTTTATTAATCTTGAGTGTCCACTGTTTGTGCTGAATTTATTCCTAACTACATGTACATATTTTTACTCCTATTAATTGGCTCAAATATGATAATAAAATAAAATAATATGGTCTGAATCAAATATTTGCAGGTTTTTTGCTGGTTTCGAATTAATTAAAAACTTGAAATCCTCTAGCACAATATTTTTTATTTATTTCAGAGCAAAAATTTCTGAACGCCTTAGGTATGTCACCGGATAATTGCAAACAGCGCAAGATGGTAACAAATCTTGCGAGTGTGTGAACTCTCGATACATTATACAATTTTCAAATACTATAAATATCTCTTGATAATTTACAATGATTGAGATTGAGAGCAGTGGTGGCCCAGTGGTAAGAGCCGCGACTTACAAGTTGTAGGTCGTGAGTTCAAACCCAGACAGGCACTTTACTTTGTGTAAGTTATTTCATCACCACTGTTCTCAAAACGGTGAAGAAAAACATCGTCGAACCAAAAATTCGAAGACATGTGACATCCACCAACCCGCATTGGGCCCGCGTGGTGGATTACGGCCCACACTCTCTCACGGAGAGGAGGCCTGTGCCCCAGCAGTGGGGACATTAAAAGGCTGATGATGATGATGATGGAATTTACGATGCAAAATTTCAAAATGACCTTATTGTAATTAGAGAGTTTATAATTTAACGATGTTTTCATAAACTAACGATGTCTGCAATTATTCAGTGACATGCCTCTTATCTAGAGTCTACAAAGCTACGCTTTGACCTCGTCACATAACATTTTTTTCTTCAGTTCCATGTCTGTCCTTATTTCTTCATAAGTATTTATTACACAGCAGATTTGAGAGGTAAGACTTACCGCTTCTGAAACCTGAAACAAAGAAAAATATAACCATTTCATCGGTTCTTTCGTGATTATTAGCCAACGGTTCGCACTGATAAGCTGGAAGTGCGTATACAGCCTAACTTTTCGTGGTTGTAACCCCGAGTGAGGCAAACGTCTTTAAAAAATATATATTTCGATGCATTTGTATACTCTGAGTAAAACTTACTCTGTCTCATTATAAAAAGAGTTCTACGACAGTAAAACCGATTTTAAGTTACCAATTACAAACTAGCTTCTTTTCGTGACTGCGCTCGCAAATACTACCACTAACTCAGGGATATTGCAGCTTTCTAACGGTGAAAAAATCCAGTACATCAAGAGATTAGGTACCTCCTACAAAAAAATCAAAAAATTACCACTTTATAATACGTATTACTAGTGTCAAAATTAAGATCAGAATACAATGACAGGCTCAGAGGCTTAGGTTAACACTAAACTTAGAACTCGTGCAGGGCCCCCATAAGGTGGTCCCAGTGTCTAGGATCCAAGGTGGGCCAAGTACTAGGTCCCATATAAGTTTTATGGTTCTTATAAGGCGAGACTAGTATAAAAAAAAAACCTTTTTTTTTGTATAACATCTTTAACCTTACCCAATGTTAACAAATAAATAATTTGAATTTGAATTTTGCATTATCACCCGATCAGCACCAGGCCCGAGAGTCGACGGCGCGTAGTGTTCCACGCGCGCCTCAAAGAGTTGTCAGCAATAAAGACGGGGCCCGTCATTGCCGATGCCTGCCCAGGGTTTGAGGATAAATTCGAAACAGAGTTACCTCGCCCCTGGGCACTAAGGGCAGGAAGGAACAGGGGTGCGTTTTAGTCAGTAAGAGTCTGGCACGCCCTCCCGCTCCACCCAGAGCGGGAGAAGTCATCGGATAGAATAGAGATAGAATTGGTCTTGCTACGCGTGCAGCTGACCAATATTTGTATGGGAGGTAATATTTTTTTTTTGAGAATTTCCTCAGGTTTTCTTGAATAAAGTTGTTCATATTGATGGGCAGATGCAGTTTTTAAAATATGACCACACCTTTCCGTTACACCCAGTATAGTTATATGTTTATCATTTTAATACATTTCTTTAACAAACCTTGTTGAGCCACAGCCATGGCGATCAGCGCCAACACAAGGAAGATCTGCAACACAAAAAACAACTGCCTAGTTATGCATTTGATAAGTCTGTTTACGATAGTCTCATAACACGTTATAGATAATTTCGATGGCAGCAAAGTAGAACAAGATATCTACAAAATCGTAATTTTAGAGGAGAGTAAAATTCAGTAAAAAATTGTGCCCATTTTGAGTTACGAACCGATTAACATGAAATTTTCTATGATGAATTAAAATAACCTTCTCTATTGATTGTTTAACAAAATTAATCGCTATGTCATTATTTTACTTAAATAATGTAGATAATAAAATAAAAACAACACTTTGGCAAAAATGTAGATGTCCGTATCCAGTTTGTTGCTATCCATGTTACATCGCGAACCGGTTTACCAACAGGAAGGTCGACTTTGTCACAATGACTAAATTTAATATCTATACTTATAGATATAATAAAGCTGAAGAGTTTTTTTCTTTATTTGTTTGTTTGAACGCGCTAATCTTTGGAACTACCAGTCATTTTTTTTTTTTTTTGTGGGTCATTATCTAATGACTTCTCCCGCTCAGGGTGGAGTGGGAGGGCGTGTCAGACTCTTTCTGACTAAAACCCACCCCTGTTCCTTCCCTGCCTGAGTGAACTCATTTTCTGAATTTATCCGGTACCCCCAGGCATGCAGGCACCGGCCACGATGGGCCCCGTCAGTGGTGGCTGACACTAATCTCTTTGAGGCGCGCGTGGAACACTACGCGCCGTCGACTCACGGGTCTGGTGCTCGGACAGGCCCGGGTGGAAATACCAGTCTGATTTGTAAAATGCTTTATGTATGAAAGAAAGAAAGAAAAAGCCACACAGCCACATTCGTGAGGAAGGCTTTGTAAAGTTAATCGGAATTATTCGCGGGTGAAACCGCGGGGCTCAGCTAGTCAAAGATATTTCAAAAACTAAAACGCGTTTACAAACAAAAATGGGCTCCGAAAACTAAGATATAAGAAAATGACCTTAGACATAGTGGTGATCCATGTGGCATCGCTTGGGAAAGACTTATGACCAGCAGTGGATGTCTTTCGGTTCAAATGATGCCAAAATTTATTTTGCGCGTGAGTATCAGTAGTGCCCAACTTACCAAGTGGAGATCTAATAGTAATTACCTACATGAAGTCGTGAACAGTTTCATTTGAAGTGATTTCTGTTCTCCTTAGAAGAGTACCCTACTCTATAAATAAGAAATATTGGCTTTCATCAAAATGACAGCGGACGGACCATTGACGTGAAATAATGTAGTGTTGTGGAGATTTACCGTACCCTTTCAGTATTTTTTTTTTTAAACCATGCCCCACACTAGGAATATTCCTGTATCGTGGGTGCGTTCACAAACATGTAAATTCACATACACAAGACACCCAGACCCGGAACCACTATCTGCAGGCCATACAAATATTTGTTCCGTGCGGGGATCGAACCCGCGACACGCAGCGCAGCAGCCGAACGCTCAACCACTGCGCCAACCGTGCCGTCAATCGACGTGCCGAACCGTGCCGAATCGCTACTGGATCACCTTCGGGCCTGCAGTCTCGAAATAGTTAACGACCGCTATGTCCTAACGAACGGTCGCTACGTCGAAAAAATTATTGATTTTCTTGAAATAAGTACAGGAAGGTGATCCAGTAGTGATTCGGCGAAAGAAAGCCAGAAAAAAAGATTAATTTAAAAAATATTTTTGTTAAAAGTTTCTCAAACTTTCTGATTATTTTCGTTAATTGATTATTTCCCATATTTCTGATATAAAAATCGTAGTACAAATGGACTCTTTTTATTCTTTATCTGAATCTGGCATTTAAAATGCTAATTATTGTTGATTTTTGAGCTAAAACGAATGACAGCAGTGTTTATAATAATGAAATAATCGTTTCTCCTTAACATTTATTTTATTTATTCTATCAAATATATATTTTTTATTTAAAATAATTGCTCTTTTTATATTTTTCATGACGTATATACTATTAAATAAAATTTATTTTACATCGAGTTGCCTATGGGTGAAAAATGTATTTATCCTCCCCTCCTCCTTTTGATTGGTTTTCATAAATTATTTTTTTTATAAACCGGGGGTAATTGCTGACAATTAAGTGTATCCTTACAGTACATAGAAAATCGATATAAACACAACATTGACTCACCAAATTAAATGCCTGCATTTTGTTATTTAATGGGTATTATCACAGTCGGTGAAATAAATGTTTGCAGATTTACCTTAACTTTGCGTCTTTTATAGTATAAAACATAACTAGTTTCAAACAGGGATGGCAATAGTTAGGTTGTTGGCTTAAAATATTCAATATCTAGTTTCAATCTAATAATAAAAATGTTGCTTACATATTGACAATATTCAAATGTCATCGTATTTAGAGTTATGTTTTTGAGGGTTGGATATCATCCAATGACTTCTCCCGCTCTGGGGGGAGCGGGAGGGCGGCGTGTCAGATTTTGCTGATTAAAACCCACCCTTTTTCCTTCAGTTGCCAGTGCCAAGGGTCGTGGATACTCGGGCCTGCGGACGGCGAGTTGTGGGTAGCTCGCCGTCCGATCAGCACCAGGCCCGAGAGTCGACGGCGCGTAGTGTTCTACGCGCGCCTCAAAGAATTGTCAGCAATCATGACGGGGCCCGTCATGGCCGATGCCTGCCCAGGGGTTGTGGATAAATTCGAAACAGAGTTACCGCGCCCTTGGGCACTCAGGGCAGGGAAGGAACAGGGGTGGGTTTTAGTCAGTAAGAGTCTGATACGCCCTCCCGCTCCACCCTAGAGCGGGAGATGTCATTGGATGATTTCCCACCCCACAACAACAACACACACATAAACAAATGAGAAAAGTTCTATTGGTTGTTTTTAGGTACTCAACAACAGAATTATTACAGGACATCAAAAAATGGTAGTAGGATTGGTGTTACAAACAAAAGAATCACTGTTGTTTTGTATAAATACTATACTAATAACTAGGGTTTGCCGATATTTCACTTCTGTGGCGTATCTCAGGAGAGCCGTGCATTTTTCCGGGATAAATAGTAGCCTTTGAATCCTATGTCACTTAGCTATTTTGTAAGTTTCTGATAGTCAAAGAGAAATACAATTTAAAAACAATTTTATCTCAATAATATAGAAAGAAAAGAAAGAAAGAAAAATAATTTATTCTGCATAGATTTAACGCACATTACAGAAAAATGGATTATATAACGTATATTAATAATAATAAAGTTTATTGTTCTTCTCTCACATAGAATTTTACAAACAATATAAAAAACAAACAAGACATTAGCGATAATTGTTGTGATCTATGTGAGAGACTGGTTTCTGTACTAGGAGACCTGTATGACAGATAACCAGCCTCTCCAGACTCCGGACAATAGGTGACAGCTGTATACAACATCAGTGAGAAGTAATAATTAAGAGGGATTAAGCTACGTGCAGTGAGATTGTTGCTGTTATGGGGGTACAAAGTGGTGAAGTGAGATTGTTTCTGTTATGGGGGTACAAAGTGGGTGAGAGGAACTACATGTACGTAAACATACATGAATGCTAAAAGCCTCGTATTCAATCAATGTAAGTCTTCTGTTCATTGCCTAATGTCAGAGTCCGCCAACAACCAAAGACAATACATATATTGCGTAATACTATGTAATCTGTACTGCGACTAGCTATCTAATCTGTGACTGTGACTGGCAAATGACAACAAACAGACCATCAAAACGAAACACAAAAAAAAAACAGTTGGTGAAAGTGGAAAAACAACTAGACTAATCTCTTAACAAACACGAACAAATTGAGCTGTGCGTCGCATCCGTGCAAGAACAGGTCGTTGCTCACCAAAAATACTGTGGCTTCAGGCTGCAGGCAGGGATCATATAGTTTTATGATTACTATGGGAAATTTACCATATTTATGTCATGCAAAAATTTGAATATAAACGAAACCAATATGGCGTCCCACAATGAAGTGTGTTTGGGTCAACCCTTACCCTATTTTACTTTAAGTTCAATATAATCAATCAATCATAATACCACACTTTTTCTAAAAATATTTATTATAATTTATCGCATAAAATTAATTATATTATAAGTAAAAGACCATGACGATAAAAAAAAAAAACTAATTGAATGGTTAAACATAAATAACCGTTGAATAAATCTAAATGACATTCTAGTAGAATGTCATTTAGATATAATACAATTGAATAAATCAAATAATTCTTTAATATGTCAGACTAAAAAAACCACAAGCAAAACTAATTCAAGAGGAAAACGTAAACAGGAAAAATAATGCATGTTGATAGTGTCTTTAAAATAATATAAGTTGTTCGTAGGTATAATTATGTAGGTAGAATACACCAATGAAAACAAACAGGTTAATACATAACATTAAACCGGCTTTAGTATCAGGTCGGTTTTATTAAACGCCTGTGGGTCTTTAAGAGAGGTTACTTCTAGGCAAGTGTGCTCCATAGTTGACCACATCATCCCTTCCCATCAGGTAAGATTGTGGTCAAACACGATCCCATCAATGTAAAAAAAAAACATAATAGAATACTCTATAATATGTACACCATTTAGATTACAGAACATATAAATGAAGGAAACTTTACATAGGGTGACACAATGGGCTGCCTTATCGCTAAAAGCAATCTTTTCAAGACAACCTTTGGATGGATTTTATAGAGAAAAAGGAATGACATTACTGTAGGTAGTCTTAGGTGTACTATTTATATATAGGTAAAATAAATACAAAATAGATAAATATATACAAATAAAACATAATCGATATATATATATATACATTAATAATTAGGAAAAAAAAAGTATAGAACCGTAATAAAAACGATTTAAAGAGAGAGCTACCCACTGTGACGTCCCAGCAACCTAGCTGGTGCAAAAAATTGTTATCTAGCACGCCACGGCCAACGCATTGGCTCGCGCGGTTTGTTCGCTTAAATATTTATTTCTCCTATGGTTGGTAACTTTTAACGGTTTTTCTGTATTATTTATGGTACTCGACTAAATTCCGCGTCTTTTTGTTCTTGGGCACCCCGCACTATGACATAGAGATTTTTTTTTTAAATTTTTGAAATGTCGTCCGTCAACAGTCAGTGTCAACAGTCAACTTATGTCAACTTTGTGATTTAATTGGAATTTTCGTAAAATCCAACCTACCTATGTTATCTATCCATAAAATCGGCAAAATTTCAAGGATTACGAATACATAAACTTCTCAGAGGTCCCGTCTGTGTTGAAAATACTAAAATTGAGAAACGGAACATGGAAACGGTGGAATGTTTACGTAATTATATAAATTATGTTTATTTTTTTTTTAGTATTATTTACTTCATAATCTCTTAAAACATCGCTCGTAATGTCGAAAGTAGTTAATAATTAGTATTTACAAACACATAAAACAGTAAAATACAACGATAAAGTAGGTCAACATTCCATCTTCCCGTAACTTGACTCGATTTTGGCGGGAAAAAAATGAGAGAAAGGGGTGTTTTGTTTTGGTTTTCTGTGGTACCTATAATATATCGCCTAGTGACTTCTAGGTATCAAAAAATTGGTTATATAGTCTAGTTTAATAATAAATAGGTTTTAAAGGTACAAACTACAAAATTATTGGTAAGGGCATAAGTTAACAAATATTAACGTTTTTTTGTAACGTTTTTTTACGTTTACATTTCATTTGAAGTACTTTAAACACTTTATCATTCTTTAGTTTTCACGTATGTCGATTCTCTATATTATCAGCAATACACAGGTATTTTTTGTTTGCATATAGCTCCAGTAGTTTCTGAGATATTAAGCTTTAATTTAGCAACGAGCCGGGCGCTCGCGCGGCGCGAATGTTCGGACGCTCCTGCCGACTTGGGGGGGCCAATGCGGGCGTTTTAGTGGGGACTTTTGACCATTGTTTATATATAATCAGCTTTGTCATATCTTATCATATCCTATTCTATCTTATGGTGTATGTCTCATAGCTTCGATTTTTTAGTTCTGAGACATGCCGGTTTCTTCCCGATGTTTTCTTAGTGATGATGTTCGATCAATAATAGTACTAGATTCCCGATAAGCGCTTCAAAAACGGTCCGAAAAATAAGACCACAAATACTTTTGTGGTCTTATTTCAAATTAGTATGGTCCAATCATAGCCAACATTAAGACGTACAAAATGTCACAGTGTGCGTTCAAAAACTGTGTAAATAACCACCTAACATCAAGGCTTAGGAAGGAATATATTTTTTCCGGTTAGTTTAAATACCACCACTACACTACTACTACTGAGTCAAGAGCTAATGGTAGTGTAGGTGCCACAGCTGGTTTGTGTCTGTCAAATGGTGTGCAAGCGCTTATTACCGTTTCGTGCAAGATGACGACGTAATGTTGCCACTACATAGAATGTTGCCATTATAATTCCAAGTCACTATTTTTGTGCAAAATGATGCCCGATCATTTTTAACCGACTGCCGAAAAAGGAGGAGGTTCTATGTTCGACTGTATGTTTTTTTTTTTTTGTTTTTTTTTTTTTTATGTAGGTATGTTACGCGGTTTCTCCGTCAGTTCTGAACCAATTTTCAAAATTCTTTTTCTATCCGAAAGAATATACTGCCGAGGTGGTCCCATATAATTATTTCAGTGCTTCAGCGCTTTTTGAGAAACTGAACAAAAACGAAAATACGCGTACCTCGATGACGTTTTGGTGTTCTCCAAATGTTTAAATTCCACGTTCTATGTTATTGGGGTTTTTAGTTCTGGGGTATAGCAACTAAAAAGTAAAAAATAAAATCGGTGTCCAATAACGAAGAAGTAAAATACAAACACTGACTTCCGAAATTAAAGTTATTTTTTAATTTTTAGTGTATTTTTTTTTGGAAGTCGGTTGTTTTTTTTGTAAAAAAGTTTTTTTTTTAATCCAATTATAGTTTTAGCATGTAACGTTACAATTGTAGAGTATTTCAATTATCTATAAAACAATATTTTTCTTATGTTTTTTCCTACCTTACCATTACCATTTTTGAGATACTCGTATAGCGATTTAAAAAGTTGGAGTAGGTACTCATTTTCTCCATAATATGCACGTTTCCACCCCACCTTTGAGATAGTGTACTTGGCGCGTTTTTTTTAACGTTATTTTTCGGGTGGCCTATTCCACGATCTATTGAGGTCCTGTTTCATAAAATGGGTCACTTTGAGCTGTGATATCTCCGAATTGACTTTGAATTATATGTACAAATATACTTTATATTTAAGGCATGTTATTCTTTTTTGAAATAAGTTATTCAATTCTTTCTTTGAGTTTTGTATATCAAGTTACGGTAGAACTCATATTCCAAAAACCCGAGTTTTCTTCAAATTCATACAAAAATAGTTGTAAATACAGCGATAACTATTAATTAAAGAAAATACAAAACTCAAAGAAATAGTTAAAACTTAAAGAAATAGTTCTAAGATTATTGAATTCTTTTAAATTTGGCTGAGGCTGTTATGAAATTGGGTTCGAAACTGAAAGCTGATACTGTCAATAAAAATCACCTGAAACCTGGCACTGGGTTGTTGCCTCCGAAGAGCTGCGAGGAACCGCAAGCTTGCAGCAATGCGACCACAGCGCCAGCAGCAACACCACTACTAGAGCCAGTTACTACGCTATTGCTTGGCATACTTATCGAATGAGTGTGCAGGAGAATCAATTTTACTGATAGGGCAGGGCACATCGCTTGCAGAACAGATGGTTGATGGGGCCGAAAGGTTCTGGAGTGGCGACCGCGCACCGGCAGACGCAGCGTTGGAAGGCCTCCCACGAGTCAGACAAATGACCAAGTGAAAGCTATGGGAATCCGTTGAATGCGATATGCACAGGACCGGTCAATGTAGCGACAGTTGGGGTAGGCATATGTCCAGCAGTGAACGTATACTGACTGAAATTACTGTTTTAATAAAACTAAAGATATTCACTAATCTGCCATTATTTTAATAAAATAAAAAAAAAAACAGAATTGAATTAGTACGCAAATACATTTAGCCGCTGGATTAGGGTAAATGTCTATGTTCTCGGCACAAAGGATGCGTCCCACGGCTACGTCGCGTGTACACGCTCTTGGGGTTAGTATACCTAAAATAAATGCGCAGGACTGCCGACTGAAGCAGTAGTTAGTAATGATGGTGATGGTTAAAAATAAAAAGAATGTAAAATTTAAGCGATTTATTTAATAGATTTGAACCTGACAATTATAAAATCATAAAAAAAAATGTAGAGAAGGATCTCTACATTTTTTTTTATGATTTTATATCATTCAATGACTTCTCCCGCTCTTGTGTCCGACTTTTACTGACTAAAACTCACCCTTGTTCCTTCAATTGCCTGTGTGCCAAGGGCCGCGGTAACTCTACTTCGAATTGATCCGCGATCTGCCTCCTTTACCTAATGTTTTTATTTTATAAAACTCCATTACTGTTAAACTTTCCTTATGTATGTAGGTACAAAGTGTACCATAAAGGACTCTCTAAATTAAAAGAATACAACCTCGTGAAAGCACGTCCAAGGCACGGTATAAATATGGACAGTATGGAAACTAAGCCTATTTGTTGAGATAATTACCTACGCTCCATTAGAGAGCTAGGGTTGTCACTGTTAATGTTTAGAAAAAAAATCTATGGAAGATTCTTCAAAGTTGCCGCACAATTTGAAATACATTAAGATATCCCACAAAGGTCCGTACCCTTTTTTTGTTCACGTCACGCAAAAGTTTTCATGGTTTTCGAGGGTGTTAAAGTGAAGTCAAAATGCGCGGCGCTCGGCCGATAGTTAGTTAACTCCACGGCAGCGCACCTTACCGCGATTCAACCTGAAAATGCGTGTGATGTAAATAAAAAACCATTAACATTTTAAAAAACGTCTTTATTTTTCATAATTAAATCATTATTAGGTACCTTTCAAGATCAGCAGGGCGTTTAAAAAACGAAAGCCCCGGATTTGAAGAAGCCGAGTTCATACAACAGTACACTGCGCAATACGCTCGTGGTATTTTAAAACGGTCCGTGGCTCAGGAGATAACACGACCACTCGTCTCGACACGCAGCCGCATCTGCGCGCACCGCGACTATCGCTTAGGGCTAACGTAAATTCGCGCGTCTGTGTGAGTGTGCCGTTTCGAACGTTTGTACGTAGTTTCCGTACTGTCCATATTTATACTGAGTCCAAGGTCCGAATCAGGGCAAATGTATTAGATCAAAGACGGTTAGACTGTGCGAAGATGATACCGCTAGAAACGGTGACTACTGAGAAGACGACAAATAGAGAAGTATGGATAACAAAGACACATTCTGCTGCATCCTGGATTTCTTTCGATCTTAATTATTAATTAATTAAAGTATTTTTTTTACTCATATATTCATAATTTTGTAACGAGTTTAAATCTACCAATACTTTTTTTTTAAAAGTGTTTCGACTATAACTAAACGTATTTAGGTTTAAATAAGCCTACAGCAATCCGAGTTGTCAGTTGGCTTTCTATATATTATAATGTACTGTGGCTGTCTCGACGCAAGAACTAAATCTAAAACACCCTCAAATCTTATATTATAAGTAGTGGTATTTTGTTTTCATTATTTTCTATATGTAACTAATGTATGTGCGTCGCTTTTACGTGAATAAAAAGTTTTTCTTTCTTTTTTTCTACCTTGATTGTTTTTTTTAGGATACACTTTTTTCCATATACACCTGAAGACAGGCTCCAAGACTGTACGGAGGTAATCGATCATATGCGACTATAACTATGGTTCCTGTTGACACCACTGATCCTGTTGAACCTGTCGCAGACCTAAACCAGGCTACGATGATCAATACAATCACCACCGAGGGTCTCGAAAAAATAGGAAAAAAAAATTCACTATATTATTTTTATCGCTGCGCCAGCTTGAACGAAGCGATACCCGAAGCAGCTGCACAGGATCAGATATTAATCGCTATCTCCGACTTGGGCCAGCTACGAGTAGTTAGTACCGGTCAGCTTATTCCAGAAAAGTATAAAATGAATATACTCCCTAATTTAATAAAAGCTTCGTAATTTCTTTGCGATACTCCAGACTACGATGTAGATACCTTTATAAACTCTATAAGGGGCATAATGGAAACTCTAACTGCCACTAACATTGGTAATTTAATTTTACGATCTGTTAGAAAAGATTAAAAGAATGGCTAAGGTCTTTACTAAAAAGGGGTAACCAAGGCAATAAAAATCACCTGGAACCAAACAACCCATTGTCTCAGAGGCATTTAAATAGACGAGCTCCTGCTCCAGCTTCCAGATCATTGGGAGATTCGCTGAGGAGCCGCGAGCACGCAGGGTCTCGTTCGTCGTCGCTGCAGACCAACTCGTCGAGGACGTTGCCAATACATCACCCGCCACAGTACCACCACTAGACCCAGTCAGTACAGCGCGAGCCGCTTGTCATACTTTTCGAGTTACTTTTTTAATGAGAATGTAGAAAACCCCGCTTAAACATTAGTGTTTTACGTTACAAAAATCAAAGATCCGAGAGTCGACGGCGCGTAGTGTTCCACGCGCGCCTTAAAGAGTTGTCAGCAAATTATGACGGAGTCCGTCATGGCCGATGCCTGTCCAGGGGTTGTGGATAAATTCGAAACTGAGTTACCGCGCCCCTTGGCATTCAGGGCAGGGAAAGAACAGGGGTGGGTTTTAGTCAGTAAGAGTCTGACACGCCCTCCCGCTCCACCCAGAGCGGAAGATATCATTAGATGATTTCCCACCCCCCAAAAAAAAAGGTACTCAAATCTAGCATGCTACATTTGAAAGTTCTCAAGCTAGGTCATAAATAATTAGTAAGAAAGAAAAAAGTCTTCTTTCAGATAGTTTTCGCTATTGTAACTTTTATGTATGTATAAGAATAAATTATTGCATTCATGTAGGATTGTAGGTACGTTTTATAATTAATATACTCACGCTTGACCACTAACTCACTTCATGGTAAGCGTTGATATGGTCGACGATGGAGCACGCTTGCCTAGATGTAACCTATTCCCTCATGACTTAAAGACCCCCACAGCCTTTTTTAACTGACTTCGAAAAAGGAAGAGGTTCTATGTTCGACTGTGTTTCTTTTTTTTTTGTATGTCCACCGATTTCTCAGTCAGTTGTGGACCGATTTTTTAAATTATTTTTTTATCCGAAAGAATATACTCCCGAGGTGGTCCCATAATATAAATTTTATCAAAATTGCTTCAGCAGTTTTAGAAAAACTGAACAAAAACCCTAAATATACAAAGATGTCATTTTGGTTTCCTCCAATTACGAGTATGTTTAAATTCCACGTTCCATGTTAATGGGGTTTTGAGTTCTGGGATATAACAACCAAAAAGTGAAAAATAAAAAAAACTTTTTTACAAAAAAAATAACCGATTTTAAAATTTTTAGTTAATTTTCTTTTTTGGAAGTCGGTTGTTTTCTTTGTAAAAAAGTTTTTTTGTTTATTTATTCAACATATTAAAAAAAGGTTGTAGCTCTGCACAAAATTTTATTTGGTATTTTTCCATGACTGTTAACTTTTATTGAAATCTGTATACTTTAATATTTGATTAGTTTAGTCATTTGAAAATATCGTATTCAAAATAAATTATTAACAACGCACTATTTTAACAGTATGTTGTTAATCTTCTTGTAATTGTTTAATATAACATTTCCAGAATAAACACTCAAAGTCTACTTGTGTAAGAAATAGTCATAATCAAAATTCACCTCAATTTGATAATGCCTAGGGGTAGCGGATAAATTCTGAAAATGAGTTACCGCACCCCTGGGCACTCAGGCAGGGAAGGAACAGGGGTGGGTCTTAGTCAATAAGAGTCTGACACGCCCTCCCGCTCCACCCAGAGCGGAAGAAGTCATTGGATGATTTCCCACCCCACAAAAAAAAAATACCTCAATTTGGTAAAATGTAAAAAAGAAAGTCAAAAAGTTTATTTTTTTACAAAGTTTATTTTCACATAAAAAAGTTCAGTGGAGTCAAGTAGGTATTCGAAGGTAATGCTGCTCAGCTTAAGTTACCCCTGGAAAACAAAGAGAGAGAGAGTTTATGAGAAATAATATCAGTCAAGTGCGACTCGGATTCCCACGTACTCGTAAAGGGTTCCGAACGAAGAATGTTATGATGTAATTTCGAAAAATACAAAAAATACAAAATGGCGACCGACATTAGGTAAAGTGTAGTCGTATTTTTTTGTGAAATGGTCATGAGGGTATCTAAATAAAGGGCAGGGAGACGATTCCAAAAATACCACTCACTTAATTGTCGGAAATAAAATAATATAAAACCGCCCAAGTGAAAGTCGAACTCGCGCACAAAAGGTTCCGAACAAATCGTATTTACTATTTGGCTGTGACAGACGGACAGACGGATAGACAGACAGACAGACACATTAGTGATCTTACAAGGGTTCCGGTTTTGGGACATTCTTATTTTAATCTCTAAAAAATGTTGTAGACTGGTAAATATGATTATTTGTAATTACGTGCTGTAAGTAGAGATGCAAGATTAAAGATATTCAGGTTTATGACTCTATTCTTTCAATTTTGTTTATATACTAACAACAAAATAACCGTATAGGTTATTAATTAAATTAATTAAAAAAAGAAAAGTCACGCACTGTGGCTTGTGAGATTTGTATCATTGTGTTGATATTTATTTTCCACTCTAAAAGTATTTTGTTTAGAGGTATGTTTTCACGAATTGTTTTGGATGTTAATGCAGATTCCCTTTCTTTTTTTTAAAATTGTGATTGTTTTTGATTCATTCTTTACTTGCGTAAATATTCTGTTAAATTTATTATTTGACATTGGCATAACTAGCTTTTATTTTAGGTCTAGTAACACTATCTCAAGTCAAACAGTTTACGAAAATGGTTGCAATTGTGTTTCTGTAAGACTGGTTTGTTAGTACATTTCTTTTATTTGGTCGAGCATACACATGCTACAAACCGTCGTCACAATATTTGAGATAATTGTTTATGTTCATAAGTTTTTACATCATTGACTGAGACTGTAAACGTCCACTGTTGAACATAGGCCTTTTTTTTGGCAAGCTGGTTCAGTCGTCGCAACCGTGAAAAGTACAATTAAAAAAAAACTAATTTTTCAGTGTTCTGTCATTGTTTTAGCTTGCAGTGTGCATATTTTCCAAAGAATTGTATAAAACCCGAAATTATGTTTGCACTTCACTTCGTTATTTTTTTATGTCACTCAAAATAAGAATTACCCTTTTTCATTCGGACTTTTGAAACCCTAAAAATAAAAAAAACTAAACAGTTAAGTTTGCGATTAAACTAATACAAATACCACAAACCGCATCAGATTGCTTGAAAAGTAACTTGTTTGGAAGTTTTTATTAGCTGTTTTTTTTTCTAAGGGAGCAGGGGGTCTACTCCGAAGTGTTTTTGCAAAGTATCGGCCGAATGTTCGGACATATTTGTGTGAAGGGTTAAAGTGAATGTGCCATACCTATAATTAGAGTGAAATCGCATTTCGTATGTTTTTGGTGGAAGAAGCTCTCAGAGAAGAGCTACAGTTCGGAGTAGACCCCCTGGTCTAGTGGTTTTGATTTTAAAAGCTTTTTTATAATAAATACCTATTCATATAACTTGCAATGTTTGTATGTTCGAGTGGTTCGGTTCAAATCTAGCAAGCTGAATTAGAACGTCTTCCTCTTATCTTACGGAGTTGAATTTTTACGTGGTGGTTCAGTTCTGATGACAATGCATTTTTATGGTAAGCATGACCAGAATCAACATCCAGGATTAGCTCCAGATAGAGGAACTCTTCAATGCTGAATAGCACCGACACGAAATTTTGTGTACACATATTTTTTTTAATGTTTAAATGATAGACGGTATAGAAGCTTGCGCATGCGTGTGCGCATGATGAAACTAATAATGTGGGTCAAGGAAACTTATACAAATGCAATTTTCAGATATGCGCGATGCCCTAAAATATCGTTTTGCCGAGACAGAAACTTCGTTATGTGAGGACTTTAATTCCAAATGACTTGGCAGAGGCGTTGTAAGGAGTATATCCCACCTCTTAAGCCCTGAAACTCACCGGTGAGTTTGACAAAAAAAAAAATATTTAAGTGAAAAAAAAAAATCGGCTGTCAACCCGGGTTGTCGTCGGGGTTCAATTTGACAACCCGGGTTTGTCCGCTGGGGCTGAAGGGTTAATCGTTAATTTCTTGGTTTCTTATGGTGTCTTCTGTCCATAAAAGCCGGTTTTGCTATACGCCTTCACTTCACTTGAAGAAAAGGAGTAAGACTGAAAATTCGTAGGTGTGTCTTAATTTTCGAGTTTGTAGAATCTCGCAAAAGACAAAACAGTGTCCTCTGCCCCTGATTGTAAACTTAGATCCGAAGCTCTGTCTCTATACTTACTGCAAGTTTGTGCTTCCCTGGTAGTTGCGGCAGTTGCGGTAGTTGCGGTAGTTGAGGTACTGTAACATAAAAGGGATACTTAGACATCATTTTAGTTACGAGTACATTAGTCGAAATAACATTAAAATTTAATTATTCATAACATAATCACTAATCAGCCTTATAATGTTCCCACTGTTGGGCCGCAATCCATCACGCGGGTCTTTGTTGGTGCATGTCACTTGTCTTCGATTTTTGGAACGAAGTTCCTTATCGCGCGTTGTGAAAGGGGGCTAGACGGAAAAAATTCTTACGAAAAGTTGTCACGACACTAATGAGGCTGTCCATCCAAAAAGATTGTTGGAAAAACAATCTAATAAAAACTTCTTGTATTTTTGTAAGCTGTGCGGCGTCGCATGTTTCTCTCTCTGTCTCTCTCTCTCTCTTATAGAAAGCAAGCCAGATATTTTCATTTCTATTTCTCATTTGATCTGAGCTGAGCTGAGCTGAGCTGAGCTGAGCTGAGCTGAGCTGAACTGAGCTGAGCTGAGCTGAGCTGAGCTGCGATGAGGTGAGATGAGATGAGATGAGATGAGATGATGAAGTATAACTTCTTACGTGCGTGCGTGTGTACGTAGTTAATAATAAAAAAAATATTATAAATAAAAAAAAAAATATATATTACAATTCCTACACTAATTAATCAAAAGGAACTTCGTTCTATCCGGGTGTCCCTTGACACCTCTCAAGTTTTTTTTTTAATTCTATGACATGCCGATTTCCTCACGATGAATACCTGGGTTTGAACCCGCGACCTACAACTCAAGTCGAGCCTGTTTCCACTGGGCTACCACTGCTCACTATTATTATGAATGAACATTTTTTATAGCTCTACACGTCAAAAACTGATATGCAGGCGTTGGTTCGTACCCAGGTCGGGTAAAATGTAAACTATTGCCATGAAAATAGGTTGATGTTTAAATGTCCTATGCTGTCTTCTTTAAATCACCATATTGCGCCTAGAGCACGTCACGGTAAAAAAAAATCTGATTTAACAAGACGAAAAAGAAAATATTCTGAAACCCTAGCAATTTTTTTTATCTGAAAAATTACGGAATTTTACTGTTAAGCATAATATTTTTTGCACTTATTCAATCTTTATATACAAACTTATAAAATATTTAACTAACTGTACCTATTTAAAACAAAAACTCCTAACTAAATAAAACTTAAAATCTGGCGTTAAAAAATTCCTCCGCATCGCTGTCTACTGGCGGCGTTGCCATGTTGTATGGCAATGCTTAACTTCTGGCCGAGGAAAAAGTCAGCCCTTGGGTCACGCGAAGTGTCAACAAGGCGATTAGATAGAACTTTAAATACTAAATGAGCACTTGGACCCCACGGCCCAAGGGTTTTTTTTTGCACTAATTGTGAAACCAATTTTTTTATGTCTCAGTTAATAGTCATACACTGAGTAGTGAAAAAGGGATAGATATATGTAGCACCGTCTCTCACTCACACTGAAAGTCTGTTAACCATGATGGCTTTAACACGTAATAGTAAGATACCTGAAGATTGAAAACTTGGCTCCAAATCATTCATCACTGTGGTTATTATTTTGGGTCTTTTTTTAGCTAGTTTAAACAATGCCGACATATAACTCCAGCAAGGTATTGTTAATAAACAAATATTTAATAAATTAATAAATTATTTAACATACATTGTCCAGTCACTTGCATGGCGAACAGCGCCAAGGCAATTATGAAAATCTGAAACAACAAAGAGATACTCGTATTCTCACTTCTTGGCTCACTTTGAAAAGGATGGCGTTTTCTGTGTTCATGATCAACTATTTCTATTGAAATAAATTAAATTAAATATTAAAAGGGATCACCCATACAGAAAACTTAATTTTTTCAGTTTACGGTACGGAACCCTTCGTGTACAAGTCCACTTATCCGGTTTTTCACACAGATACTTCAGCACTTGATGTACCGACAATATGCAATTAAAAATTAATTAAAATAAGTAATTTATACAATGACTTACCATATAAAGTCCCCTCATGTTGTTACTAATTCACTGCACAATATGCAACATTTTCATCAGATTAGTGTCTTTTATACCAAGTCGCTGATGCATGTGTGTGTAAACTGGTTATATTTGTTGTTTTCTTAGCCGCTGACTTGTGATTTTTGTCACCGTGACTTTTTGTTACCCAGTCGAGTGCTATGAAGATAGATTGGAGTGCGCTGATCATGGTGACGTGACAATCATCATTCTCCTGCCCTTATCCCAATTTATTTGGGGTCGGCGTAACATGTCTTTTTCTTCCATACTCCTCAATTAGTCGTCATCTCTGTAGTTACCCCCTTTTTTACCCATATCCTCTTTCACACAGTCCAACCATCGTTTCTTTGGCTTTCCCCTACTTTTATAGTCATCCACATCCATACATAAGACTTTCCTCACGACATTTTCTTCATTCCTCCGCATCACATGCCAACCGACAACCGATTTCCACACAACTTTTCAGTCAGCGGTGCCACTTGCAGACTTCCTCTTATATACTCATCCCTAATTCTATCCATGCGCGTAACACCACACATCACTCTTAGCATTCTATTCTCAGCCGCATGCAATTGCTTTTCATTCATCCCTTTTGTGGCCCAACATTCTGAACCATACAAGACAGCAGTTCTGACCATTGTTTTATAAATCTTCCCCTTAAGTTTAAGGGGAATGCGGGAGTCACAGATAGTCCCGGTGATCTGCCACCATTTCATCCATCCAGTGTTAATTCTGTGCTTAACAGTCCGATCTATTTCGCTATCGCTTTGCACGAGTGAACCGAGATACCGAAAATCGTAGCAGACTGGGAGAAGCGCGCCATCTAGCACTATGGCTTCAGAACTGGAGAGACCGCCGAAATCGCAGAACATGTATTCAGTTTTGATTCTGCTGATTTTCAAGCCAACTTTCTCCAGCTTCTGTTGCCATTTCTCCAATCTGCTCTGGATCTCAGGTCCATCTTCACCGACCAGAACAATGTCGTCGGCAAACAGCATGCACCAGGGTGCCTCCTCCTGTATTTCCGACGTAAGAGCGTCTATAATTAACAGGAAGAGGTAAAGACTTAAAGCCGACCCTTGATGTAAGCCCACAGCCACACTGAACTCATCGGTGTTGCCAGCAGCCGACCGGACGTAGGTACTAAATTGTCTGTACATAGCACGAATGAACTCAACATACTTCCCAGGCAAACCTTTCTCTTTCAAGGCCCACCACTACACATCCCGAGGTACCCTATCATACGCTTTCTCAAGATCAATGAACACCATGTGCAAGTTCTTGTGCACACGTCTGCACTTCTCGCACAATTGACGAAGAGCGAAGGTGGCGTCCATTGTCCCTCGACCTGCATAAACCCAAACTGGTTCGGGGTAATCTCACTCTCCTCTCGCAATCTTTTCTCTATCACTTTCTCCCATACTTTCATAGTATGTGACATGAGCTTTATCCCTCGATGGTTGTTGCAGCCCTGTACATCCCCTTTATTCTTGAAGATGGGCACTAGCGAACTATTGTCTCATTCTTGTGGGATCACTTCTTCATACAACAACTTATTGAAGAATAAAGTCAGCCACATACATCCATCCTCTTTTAAACACTTCCATACTTCTACTGGTATGTCATCAGGGCCCATGGCCTTTCCATTTTTCATACATTGTACTGCCTTTCTTACTTTATCCATGCTTATTTCTCTCACCAAACCCATATTTACTGGTACCTCTTTGAGCACCTGCGGGGGGGTGGAGGATAAATTCGAAAGAGTTACCTCGCCCCCGGGCACTCGAGGCAGGGAGGAACAGGGGTGGGTTTTAGTCAGTAACAGTCTGACACACCCTTCCGCTCCACCCTAGAGCGGAAGAATCATAGGATGATTTCCCACCCCCCCCAAAAAAAAAAAAAAAAAAAAAAAAAAAAAAAAAAAAAAAAAAAAAAACCTCTTTGAGCACACCATTCCATTCATTCTCTTCGTTTATCAACTTTTCAAAATAAACCTTCCATCGCTCTTTTATTTCGTCATCTTTCGACAAGACTTTACCGATTTTATCTTTCATACATTTTATATACATTATATCCCTCGTTCTCCTTTCTCTTACTTTTGTAATCCGGTAGAGCTCCTTCTGGCCTCTAGGGCTGTCCAGTAAATAATATAACTTTTCCTGCGCCTTAGCTCTGGAAACTGCAACCGCCTTTTTTGCCTTTCTCTTCCATTCTTTATAAATTTTCTTTTTATGTTCTTTCAAATTATCATTTCCGGTTTCTATATTCTGCCATACTATAAACGAAATTTTCTTTTCTTTCAGCATCTTTTGCGCATCTTCATTCCACCACCATGTATCCTTTTCTATCATGCCTTTCCCTTGCGATTCTCCAAACACATATTTTGCTACTCGCCGTATACAATCCGCCATCTCTTTCCAACATTCATTCACAGATTTTCCTTCCATATTCTTCATTTCTATCATTTTATCTACCACTTGACTCTTAAACATACTTGCACACTCCTCATTTTCTATCATACGCCATCTGATTTTGGGTGGGGGCCGAGCCACTGACTGTTACGTCCATCATTATGAGCCTGTGTTGAGAGACTAAGCCTTCGCCTGGCAACACTTTACAGTTTTTGACTGTTTTGAGACTGTTTGGTCTCACCAAGAAAAAGTCAATTTGGGTCGCGTGCTGGCCACTTTTTTAAGTGATCAGGTGTTCGTCTTTCTTTTTGAACCAGGTGTTAGTTATTGCCAGGTCAAAAGCCGAAGCAGCTTGCAGCAATGTCTCGCCATCAGTATTACGGTCTCCGTACCCGCAACCACCATGCACTCTCTCATAATCATACTTCAGACTTCCTACATGCCCATTAAAATCACCCGCCACAAACACCTCTTCACTCTCCTGTACATCCATCATCACACAATCGAAGTCTTTCCAAAACTTCTCTTTTACACTATCCTCACATCCTGATTGGGGTGTACACGCACTAATAACATTTACTATCATACTCTCCACAACCAATTTAATAGCTATCACTCTATCACTTATTCTTTTAACATCCACCACACATTCTTTAAACTCACTATCCAAAACTATGGCCACACCGTTCCGTTTGCCATCACTTCTACAGTCGTTCCCCTAATTCTCTTGCTTTGGCACCCTTCTATTTCGTTTCTTGCAAACACGCTATATTTATCCGTCGCCTTTTTAAAACATCTGCTAACTCTCTTCCTTTTCCAGTCATAGTACCTACATTCCAGCTCGCACACCTCAATCTTAATTCTCTAACTCTTCGAGCTTGCGTCTTACGTCCCACCCGCCCGTCCTGGTGCGACAACCCTTGTCCATTTTCCACAGGAGCCGGGTGCTGCCCCTGCGCGTCGCCTGTGGGGTACGCCCTAGTCCTATCGCACATCAGATTTTTCCTGACCATGTTGCAAAAGGTTTTGGCAGAAGTTTTATAGCCGGCCGCCTGCCTGACGCCAACCCTCCTTGGGAATGCTGTTGTTAGTGGTTTACCCGTCACCGCGCGGGTGGCCCAAGGTGCTTTAGTAGTATGCACTAGGGCTCAAGCTCCCTTAGTTGCCTCTTACACCCACGGGAAGTGATGGGATGGTACTATTCTTTTACGTCAGACACCATACGGAACATGGTGACGTGACAATACGGTGACAAATAGTTCCTAGGTGACTGTACAGTACTACAAGGCGACTTTTTGTCACTCAAATGAGCGCGTTTTGTTGCCCAGTGATTTTTCAAGTGGGCGCATCGTGGTTGACAGTAGGTGAAGAAAAGTCACGGTGACAAAAATCACAAGTCAGCGGCTAGCCTAATATTATAAACGTGAGAGTTTGTAAGGATGTGTGGATGTTTGTTATTCTTTAATTTAAAACCTACGAAACGGGTTTGGATAAAACTTTACAATAATAAAGCTTAAAGGTCAGAATAACATATACAGGATGTAACGGAAAGGTGTGGTCATATTTTAGGAACTGCATCTCACGCTGTATATAGGCAATAATTTATACTGGAGGGAAGTAATAATTAAACGCGGGCGAAGCCGCTGGCAAAAGCTAGTGTTAAATATTAAAAAATAAGAAAAAAGGGACTATCAAATGTGTGTGCATTGCAGAAAGGTGAACGAGAGGACCGTTGTTATAAGTGGCGGGTTTACACATTTCTCAAGGTAAGGCTATTAATTTTTTGCCCCCCTCATTGTCACTTCCTACATTAGTTTTTACAATCCAGCAATTTGGTTGAAATTTCACAAGAAACAGTCACTACTTAACAATATTGGTTTGAGGCCGTGAAGGGTGTTAACATTGATAGAAGTTGTCAGTTCCGTTGATTGTACAATAAAAGGGAAAAGGGAACAGCCATCGGATATCTGTCTTGTAGACTTATTTCTGCAAAACATCGGAAGTCTGTTTGATATCTATGAGACGGCAAAAAAGAAAGAAAACGGTCTCCTTTGCTGCCTTGGACTCAAACCTACTCAGCCCACTGGTAATCCGCCACTGGTAGTTATGGCTAAACGGTCTGCCATTTTTTTTTTTTTTGGGGGTGGGAAATCATCCAATGACTTCTCCCGCTCTGGGTGAAGCGGGAGGGCGTGTCAGACTCTTACTGACTAAAACCCACCCCTGTTCCTCCCTGCCCTGAATGCCCAGGGGCGAGGTAACTCTTTCGAATTTATTCTCAACCCCTAGGCAGGCATCGGCCATGACGGGCCCCGTCATGTATGCTGACAACTCTTTGAGGCGCGCGTGGAACACTACGCGCCGTCGACTCTCGGGCCTGGTGCTGATCGGACGGTGAGTTACTCGCCGTCCGCAGGCCCGGGTAAAAATGGAGCACTACATGATTCAGCGTGTCATCCTTGCGCAGGGGCCATCATTAATCGCCTCTGTATCGTTCAAATATGTACTACCGAAGTAAGGAACAAAAAACATCATATCAATCATAGAGTGGCAAAAACGTTCCGAATCTTATGCATCAATCTGAATAAAGGAGGGTGTCTATGAAATAATCGTGGAAATTTAATGGGCCATAAACTAGAAAAATGGGCTTCATTACTGGGCTATAAACTAGAAAAATGTGCTTCATTAATGGGCTATAAACTAAAACAATGGTCTTCATTAATGGGCTAAATCTATGGTCAGTCAACAGTCAAGACGGCCCATGATGACGGCACGAGACTATATTTTTATAGGTATTCATAATTCACATTATTGCTGTGACTTTCTCTCAAATAACAATTAATTATATGAAAAGACAAAAGAAAGAAAATCAAGGAAAATAAACAAAACTAACCAAAATATTCGTGGTTAGCGAATGCCCGACCTTAAAGCTCGTAGGCGGCATTTCGGAGGAGTTTACTGCTTGATTTCGAATGTCATATGCCCGATGGCTAATTCCCCGAAATCATCAGATCGAATGTCCGAATTGCCGAAATTCCATTGCATCGATCTACCACAATTTCGAATAGCCATTCGATCGAGCGTCCGTTTCATCGAAAAGCTATTGCAACGATAGTCCTATCCATCGATTGTTTATTGGCTTGACGAGCAGAAAGCTATTCTACAAAAAACTAACGCTTCGGGTAAAAATGGATAAGGCAACAATTAGATCTTCTATTATGTCTATTTCTCTGGTAACTGTCGCGAAGTAAACATTTTTTTTTAAACAAGCATTTATCTGGGACAATGAACTAAAAAGTTAAAAATAAATTCTAGTAAGTACTTGGTTGGTGTGCAGGTACTTTTAACTGAGTTAAGTACTGACAGTACTTCTGTGCCTCAAGCTTTTAAGAATATAGGCTTCACGCCAAATACTTACTAGATTAGAGAAGGCGTGATGTTTTAAAATATTCTAGAGATATTATGATGTGATGTAAAGTACTCCTCAAGACAAACTCGGTGGGGTTGTGTTTTTTTTATCACAGAGGTCTACCACCTTCCAGCTTTATCATCAATCAGACCCTGGATATCGCCTAGGTGTAAAGTGCTTCTCAAAACGAATCAATCAAACCTAATTTCGATGGCTTTATCATTTACTAACATATATCTTTAAACCATTGAGCCCCGCAAAGCCCCTCTCCGAGTACGCCTTTTAAATAAATTGAGTCATTAGTAAATAATCATTTCAACCATTTTTCATTTAATTTGAAGTAAAGAAGAATGGCCAAATTTCTATAGGAGCTGCACTCGACTTTTATTTTTCATGTCCCAAAATAAACTATAGCTAGATTCGTTTGTTTTTATGTCGTAAACACTATCCCGTTTGAAAATTATTTCTAAATATCCACGATTTTTTATAATAACGTCAACAATACTTTTGAGGTTAGAATCTACAACTACCTTCTACCCGACCGCGGCGTAGCTTATGAGTCTAGTTAGCGATAAGCGAGAAGGGTAATTAGCGATCTCGTTTCTATTTATTTCGATTTCTCTCAGAGAATTACCCAAAAAATAGGACTTGTAGCAAAGCGCACCAACTCTTTGTTTGTCCATCGATCATTCAATGAAAACTACACCTATATTGCTCTAACTTGCACAACGTATAGTGTAGACAACAAAGCTGGTATAACATCACACGTGAGTGGTTCTTGAAAGACTTCCCAGCCTTTTTTGTGGTTTGACCACTTCAATTCTGGCTGAAGAGTTAGTCACTAGATACCTACTGCCTTTCAATCTTCAATGCTCAAGTTGCATAGATATTGACAAATTGAGTAATGGTTGTTAACAGGAGTAAATGAAGTATAATTGGTAGAGTACTTAAATGAAAAAAATAGGCTTATGAAATACTTTTTATTCATCATCCTCTCTTATCACTACACCATCGAGGAATGCTGCTGGCTCTGATATTGTCATAGTATATTGTCCATACTTGAGAAATCCAGAAATGTATTAAAAGCGCATATTCCACTTGTTCAGCCGTAAATGTTCTAAAACTATTTTTTGAATTGAACAACATATCACAATCAGTACTAAATGTATGTTCTTCACAAATATGAACATTTATAGGCAAGTAATATTTGTTTTTGCTTAGAGTTATTGCTCTTAGAGGGTCAGAAATTCTATACAAATCTCTGTTGCGGCAACCAGAAAAACACAATGTGCTGCAGTATTAGCCGCTCGTCCATACTGCAATAAACTAATCACCCTGGGTACTTCGTCAGCTTGCTGGTCGGTGTCTCCAAACACCGTCCCTTGGGGTTGAGGCTCTAGCTTCAGCTCTGGTTCCGGCTCTGGCTCTGGCTCCGGCTCTGGCTCCGGCTCTGCCTGCTGCTCAATATTTTGCTACATATTATGCATTGCAACTCTCTTGAGTCTCAGCCAACAGGGATGACAAAAATGGTCTGATGAAGTTGCCTGAAACAACCATACAGCATTGTCTTATTATAAATCTTTGGGCTCATTATTTATTAAACATAAGGAAATAAAAACATTGTTACAAAACAATATTAGATTGCAGTGATGAATTCACTATAACATAGGGCAACAATAAAAAAGATCATAATTACCTGCCGTGGGGCAATTCTATTTTCAAGTTCAATGTGTATTGCTTGTAGCAAGCAACTGAGATGGATTCTCTCTCACAATAAGGTCACGTTTACGGTTCCGCAGAGAACTTCCACAAAGTATGCAAACATGCATGTGGCCACGGGAAGATGAGGCACCAGGTTCATTACTTAATTCGGAGTTGACATGCTGCATTGCCAATTGTTTACAGGCATCACATAATATGTAGTCTTCTTCAGTGATCTAAAATAAAAATTAGAGTTGTTATATGATGTATGATTGTGTGATGGTTTATGTTGGTATTATGTACTAAAATGAGTAGGTATAAATACGTACTATTATTGTAGAATTCCTCTCGCAGATCTTACAAATTACTCTCGTATCAAGATCAAAAACGAGATGGCGGCGAAGTGTATCAATGCGTATGTTACAATTAACACATAGCAATCGCAGGGCTAGTTGTGGCGTCTGCATGATTTCTCTCACAAATATCCAAGAAACAAAATCGGTGTCCAGAAATCAAAAGCACAGAATAATCGTCACAAGTGGTAGTTATCAGTCCGTAAAACAATGCCAAGGTCAAAACAACAGAAGGAAATCCAAAATAGCACAAGTGCTTATCACAATTCACAACAAGTAAATCGAATAGGATGCGAATACGACGAATGATTGCCGGCAAAGAGAATATAATTTCATTGCCGGGTGTCAATTAACGGCGCGGGTCGATGAACGACGACCACAGACAGATTAAGTAACTTGTCGATGACAAATGACGTTCCGTTGTACGCATTTGAACAAAACTACTTACTATACACCAACATAATTATTTTTTATGACAAGAATCCAATACATAATATCAGCATATTCGTTGATTTGATGCCTTTAAACTAATTGAATAGAATTACAGTTAAAACTTTTCAGAAAAACGTGACTAATTACAGTCTTTGAATACCAAGTCATTTCAAACGCGAAATTAATCGTCAAGAGGTGCGTTCTGAAACTATTATTCTAAATAATTTAGAAAAAGTTACAAAAACAAAAAAAATTGGATAACTTTTTTTTGTGGCTACTTATTGAGATATTTCTTGTGCTTTCTATGACCTTAAAAAATAAGGATATTTTTCATAAATATGGCGTATTGGGAGGCCATCGTTTCGTTGTCGGGTACGATTTGGCCATCCTTCTTTGAATCACTTGGCTGAGTCTTGGTCAGTCATCTTCAAAAGGCTGGATTTCAATACGCCAAGTTGAATTAACTGTCGGCCTAGCCATTTAATGAACGGCCTAGGCGTTCGTTAATTCAACCAGATGGCTGCGACACATAATAATTGGATAAACATACCAGTGATCAACATTACTAATTTTTACATAATAAAAATGTCATGTTCGCCGCTTTCGATTTACTAGCACGTCCAGCCAAAAAGGGCGCTCAGACAAAGTAAACATTCGATGGATAGGACTGTCCTTGCAATGGCTTTTTGGCGAAACGGACGTTCGATCTAATGGCTATTCGAAATTGTGGTACATCGATGCAATGGAATTTCGTCAATTCGGACGTTCGATCTGATGACTTCGGGGAATTACCCTTCGGGCATATAACATTCGAAATCAAACAGTAAACTCATTTTGGAGAGCTCCCAGCTTTTCAACAATTGGGAGTCTAAGGATTTCAGATTTTCCTTCGAATATTATCTACGAGACTACGGACGCCTAGTTTGTAAGATGACCGCGAGGAAACTCAATCAATCAATCATCTTCTTAGCACGGCGGGCTGTACTAGGGCGGCTGCTGCAGGTGCAGAAAACCTCAAACGGCGCAAATATAACAACCTTATTGGGAGTTACATGTTTGAGACGTTTGGGGTTGAAACACTAGGGCCATGGGGTCCGAGTGACCATCGAGTTTTTCGGCATATAAGCAAGCTGTTAGTCGACTCTTCACGTGACCAGAGGGCTGGGCTTTTCTTTGGCCAACGAATCAGCATTGCTATTCAACGTGGCAATGCTGCTAGCGTTCTGGGCACTTTTTCCATTGACAGCGGTGTGGATGAATTTTTTGATGCCCAGTGAGTTGTTTTCATACGCATTTGTACATCAATCAATTGATTGGTTGATCTATTGAGTTGCATCACGGTCTTGAAATCGAAACCATCAAAGTTTAAATCAAACACTCTATATACACACACTACATATGCATGTTCGCTTTATTTTATAAACCGGAAATCGGTGTGTTCATTTTAAGTAGGTACATATTTTATTTATTTTTGTTTGTCCTTTAAAACTTGTTGTGTGTTCTTGTGTGTGTGGTAAATAAACGTATATTCTTTATTTTTATGATATGCTACACATAGAAATAAGAAAACGATCCAAACAGCATTCCACCATAATATCAACACACTAAGAGCGTTTATTACTCACGGTGTTTCAGTCAAATACAAACTCAAGTCACCATCTTGTCACCACTTGATCTGCGTGGGGCTGGCCAGCGTTCGACCTGATATTATAAATAGGTCCAATAAATTGAATAAATTGTGGCTAGCCGCCGCATTTTTCCTCACAAGCGCGAAAAATTGTGAGCATACAAGCGATCCGGGGGTTGAGGATAAACCTGTCTGGGGGTTTTTTTTTTGGGGGGTGGGAAATCATCTTATGACTTCTTCCGCTCTAGGGTGGAGCGGAAGGGCGTGTGAGACTCTTACTGACTAAAACCCACCCCTGTTCCTCCCTGCCCTACATGCCCAGGGTCGAGGTAACTCTTTCGAATTTATCCTCAACCCCCGGGCAGGCATTGGCCGTGGCAGGCCCCGTCCTTTGCTGACAACTCTTTGAGGCGCGCGTGGAACACTACGCGCCGTCGACTCTCGGGCCTGGTGCTGATCGGGCGGCGAGTTACCCACTACACGCCGTCCGCAGGCCCGGGTAACCTGTCCGGGGGTTGAGGATACATTCGAAAGAGTTACCTCGCCCCTAGGCATTCAGGGCAAGGAGGAACAGGGGTGGGTTTTAGTCAGTAAGAGTCTGACACTCCCTTCCGCTCCACCCTAGAGCGAGAGAAGTCATTGGATGATTTCCCACCCCCCAAAAAAAAAAAAAAGAGATGGGTAAGCAAGAGCCAGTTTCCGAGTAGGTAAGTGTATTGAAGAAGATCATGTGGTTCTTTTGCTGCATAAGTCTTGCAGTGACTTTCAACCTAAAGGAAGTACGAGTAAACAATTAATTTCTCTGATTATATCAAGTCTGTTCTAAGAACGTGTCTGAAGATAACACCGTGTTTTCGCTCGAATTCAAATGATGACTTACGTCTTTGCCAGTGTAAATACTTTTTGGAAAAACATAATTTGTAGGTGCTTGTAACTAGGTCTTTTGAAATGTTTTATCAGTTAGTTCAACAGACTTTTTTTTTAATTTAACGCACTTATGTTAGCTTCACTTGTAACTATGTAAACAGATCTTAGAAGTTAAATTTGAACCAGTTCGCAGTTCCCGATTAACCTGAAATTTTGCGTACCTACATGTTTGTGATGACAATGCATGTTTCGCTAAGTGACGTCATTCTAAATGTAATATGGCGGACTCCCAAAGATGGCGGACTAGATATTTTGTACACATTCCCATAAATGAGTATGAAATGAAAGGGTTCGCTGAGAAACACACGAAAAGTAAAAAAAATGTGTTTTTTAGTTTTTTCAAACTACAGCTATTTTTTTATTTTGGGTTGGTAAATCATTCTATGACGGAGGGCGTGTCAGACTTTTACTGAATAAAACCCAACCCTGTACCTTCTTTGCCTGAGTGCCCAGGAGCGCGGTAACTCTGTTATGAATTTCTCCACGACACCTTGGAATGCAGGTATCGACCATGATGGGCCCCGTCAGTGATGGCTTTTTTTTTTGTGGGGTGGGAAATCATGCAATGACTTCTCCCGCTCTGGGTGGACCGGGAGGGCGTGTCAGACTCTTACTGACTAAAACCCACCCATGTTCCTTCCCTGCCTGAGTGTCCAGGGGTGCGGTAACTCATTTTAAGAATTTATCCGCTACCCCTAGGCATGCAGGCACCGGTCACGATGGGCCCCGTCAGTGGTGGCTGACTACATCTCTTTGAGGCGCGCGTGGAACACTACGCGCCGTCGACTCACGGGCCTGGTGCTGATCGGACGGCGAGCTACTCATTACTCGGACACCGAAGTTGTACCTAACTAATCAATTACTGGGATGGATAGGAAAGCTACCTACTGCTGAATCGAACTGACAAAAGATCGGTGTAGGTACCTTTTATAAAAGTTTTAATTATAGATATCAGCTAGCAAAAATGTATAGATACACGTGATGGATAGCTGAATTGCCCAATTGGATTTTTTATTTTTATATGTCCGCTTATTTTGAATTGGATTAAATTTATTTGTAGGAAATGTTTTAATTCAACAGAATTTATGTGTAATGTCTTGTATTTATTGTAATGTTAATGTGTATAACTTATTCGATCTTTTTTTCGTAATTTTAATATAATACTACTTACCCAATAATATATTTATTCAATACTACCTGACCCGACAGACGTTGTTCTGTCTTAGCTATGAACTGTCAAACGCGCGTAGTTTCTGAAATTTTCTGATAATAACAAACACAACAAAAAAGAATTAGCGAGATCAGTCCAGCCGTTCACGCGTGGTGCCGTGACCAAGGAAATAGGGATTCATTTTTTTATATATAATATATATAGATAAATGGACTAGTTTCTGCCAGCTGCTTCACCCGCGTATAATTAGTACTTCCTCCCATTATAAATTATAGCATACAGGTTTACTGGGAACTCGACGTATTCTTTGCAAGACGTCATAGTAGAATTAAAATGCAGCAAATTAAGCCGCCAAATGTTGTACCGAAATTCAGTAGTTTTTGAATTACTCAGATTTTTAGTTTTTTTCTTGAAAAATCCTAGATTTGAAGAAAATTTAAAAAGATTTTCGACGCGACTGTACTGAAACTGTAGTTTTTATCATAGTTGATGCCGAGATCTTTGTTGATAATTAAAAGTTCAGAAATGCCTAAAACTTTAGCAAAGATCACTAATCCTACTAATATTATAAATGTGAAAGTTTGTTACTTCTTCACGCTCAAACGGCTGGACCGATTTGGATGAAATTTGGTATGTAGATAGCTTATAGCCTGGATTAACATATAGGCTACCTTTTATTCCGGTATAGGCGGGTAAAACCGCGGGGCGCAGCTAGTCAGACATATTTTTTTTTGTAATTTTTGCTATTGCTTCATAAAAATATTTTCTAGTGCAAAAAAAATTACTACGCCTGATGTAAAAATTACTAGAAAAATATTCTTGTCTTACTAGCTATCCAAAAAGGTATAAAACTTAATACAAAGTCATGGACTACATTATGAAAATTGTTTTTGATTTAGTACAGGAAGGAGTGCATCTCATAAAAAGGTGATTATTCGGAAAAACAGTTAAAACAATTTCGTGAACATTATTAGTACTTTTAATCAATATCAATTTTAAAAACCTTATTTACACACATTTCACACGTCTTGTTCGATGTGCAGCCCTCGGTTTTGAATACATGTTCTTATTGGTTATTCGCCGCCTTACTTCGGTTTTTGTGCTGCTAAATGATTTCTTAGGACATCTTCATAAGGTTCCCCATTTAGTGTTCGGGGTAAAAAATGTGGGCCAATTAATTTGTCGTCGATAATATCCATCCAAACATTAATTGAAAACCTACGCTGGGATGCTGTTGATTTCAGTTTCTTACGCGGCAACAGTTAGGGAAATAGCCAGATAACAAAACAAGAGCTTGCGCGACGTAGAGTTGAAACTGACTAACGCTGACGGCCAAATTTTGCAAAGTTGCACCCCGTGTCATGCCGAATGAACAATAGTGACCAATCACAAAGCTTTACAAATATGAAAACAATAGGTCGACCGTCTCGCAATTTTGCCTACTCCCCATAAAACTCTTCTTTTGTTGAAATAAAAAATAAAATCTTGATAAACAAAAAAAATAACCTCTTTACTTTTTGACTAACCATTTTATTTCGCAACACAAGACAAATAAAAAACTTTTTTACAAAAAATACAACCGACTTTCAAAAAGCAAGTAGCTAAAACTTTAAAAATAACTAATTCTGGAAGTCGGTGTTTGTATTTTTTAACCGACTTCAAAAAAGAGGAGGTTCTCATTTCGTCGGTATGTTTTCTTTTTTGTATGTTTGTTACGCGATATCTCCGCCATTTGTGAATCAATTTTCATGATTCTTGTTTTGTGTGGTAGGTCATACTTCAGAGGTGGTCCCATATAAATTTTATCGAAATCGATTAAGCACTTTTAAAAAAAAACAACATAAACAAAAAATATGTAAACACAGATGACGTTTTGGTTGTCTACAAATGTTCAAATTCCATGTTATCTATTCGGGCATAACTTAAATATTTACTTTTACTTCAGGGGTAAAAAAAAAAACTAAAAAGTAAAAAATTTTTTTTTTTTTCAAAAAATACAACCGACTTCTAAAAATTGCGAAATAACTTTAATTTCGGAAGTCGGTGTCAAATAACAAAGAAACAAAAAAAAATATACTTCCGAGTCGGTTGCATTTTTTGAAAAAAGATTTTTTTTTTTCCGGAAAATTACGAAAGTAAGTAGTTAAATTATAATAGTTATTATTGAGCAGCATCTTTAATTCTGAACCCTCATCACGCCTCAGATTTCTGAAACCAATATATTTTTTTAAATTTTTTTTTTAATTTATATATATATGAATGATGCTGTCAATCGCACATCATCTTTATTTAAAGATGATGTGCGATTGACAGCATCATTTCTATGAATTACTTTTTACCTGTTGCAGTGGTGGCCCAGTGGTGGACCAGTGCCCTTTACTTTACTTTATGTAATTTATTTCATCACCACTGCTCTAAAATTCTTTTTTTTTTGGGACAAGAAAAAAAATAACTCACTATTCCCAAACCATTTTAACTTCCGTAAGCCAGAATCAGCAGTGTCGACCAACAGAAAAAAGCCAAGGCAATGAATTTAATGAGCGATTAAGGCACTATTAGCTGCCAACGACCTTGAGTGGTTACCTTGCGTGTTCTGCGCTGAGCTCACGCAACGCGTCGTACATCCACCCAGTAATAGGACTCGCCCATCAAGGAGCGCTGTCCGAAATTAGACGCATTATTAATTTATTACACATAAAATAACAATTGTTAAACTAAAACACTGAGACTAAATTGTAAATAATTAAATGATCTTTAAAATGGTGAAAGTTTCATAAAAATACGCTTTATAGTTTTTGCGTGATTCTCAATTTTTTACCCGAGTTAGACATAACTTTACAAATTAATTACACTATGTTATAAAAATATAATTTCAAGTATTCTGGAATCAAATTACGACAGAAATTGTCTAGAGTAAAATGTATTTTTTTTTAAAAAATAGGACAAGTCGTTTAAACGTGATGTTCAATTAAAAACCATTAAAAATCATTTAACTGCGCCTTAAACTGTTTTGGGTCCCGCAACGAAGACAGTGGAGGAGTAAGAAAAACATAATTTCCCCTTCCCGCCTAATCAAGCGGGAGACAGAACAAAACTAGGCCCATTAGGCACTAAGGGGGTATTTACAACTGGGGTAAGCCCAGTTTCCAAGCACCACTGGTAAAAAACACTAATATTAATGGGTCCTAAAATTGTGAGCATTAAAATTTGATCCTAATAATAGGTATGGCAAAAACGCTTGAACGCGCGAAAATTCGTTCTAGTTTCCACAAGTTCCGTGTAATAGACAACTCCAGACGTAGGTGGAATACTATCCAACATAATATTGCGTTCAGTTTTCATTTTTTAACCGACTTCAAAAAAAGGAGGAGGTTCTCAATTCGACTGTATTTTTTTTTAAGTGTTACCTCATAACTTTTTACTAGGTGAACCGATTTTCATGAAATATGGTGAAATACATGAAATATTTTTTAATTGAAAGATGGTGCTTCACATGTGGTCCCATTTTAATTTGGTGAAGATCTGATGAAGAACTTCGGAGATACACAATGGAACTCTTCAATAAATAATAGCAAACCTTCCAGAATTGGTGCAATCGCATGTCTGTATATTGTTTTCACCACTTCACAACATTACATCACGCTGATATGCTCTAAAGGGGTATACAGATTAGTACAGTTCACGCTGATACACCCTAATTTCACAAACTACGACGTGCATTCAATAAGTACCTAGCCTCATCGCCAGAGGGCGCTGTAGTTTCAAAAGAGTTTTACCACAGTGTAGCACATTCTTTTTTAATTCTTTTTTCAAATTTTCATTCCAATCCCTTCATTTGTTTTAATTTGACAACTTATGGAAGCGAACGTGTCAATCGGTTTTACAAAAATGGAAAAAGAGCAATATCGTTCGGTGATTCGATTCCTATTTTTGGAAGGGAAAACGCGCATCGAAATCAAAGAGCGCTTGGATGCTGTGTACGGTGACTCTTCTCCATCGATGGCCACCGTCAAGAATTGGTTCAACGAGTTTGCACGTGGCCGTACGTCGGTTTTTGATGAACCACGTCCAGGTGCACCGAAAACAGCTGCTACGGAGGAAAACATTAAAAAAATCCATGATCTCGTATTGGCAGATCGCCGATTGAAGGTTCGGGAGCTAGCTGAGACTGTAGGCATTTCAGAAGGAATAGTGCATCATATTCTTCACGAGGAACTCGGCATGAGAAAGCTGTCGGCGCGATGGGTGCCGCGTTTACTCACACCAGAAAACAAGCGCAACCGTGAGACCACATCGGAGACGTGTTTGGCGCTGTTTAAGCGGAATCCAGCGGAGTTTTTGCGTCGTTTTGTGACCGTCGATGAAACCTGGATCCACTGGTACACACCAGAGACCAAGGAGCAATCAAAACAATGGATCCAGACCAGGGAACGTGCTCCAAAGAAGGCGAAAACTGTAAAATTGGCCGGAAAAGTTATGGCCACCGTTTTCTGGGATTCACAAGGTGTGATCTACATCGATTACCTCGAGAAGGGTAAAACAATTACAGGGCTTTACTATGCCGATTTATTGGGCCGATTCGACGCCGAATTAAAGAAAAAACGACCCCATCTGGCGAAGAAAAAAGTTCTGTTTCACCACGACAACGCACCGGTTCACACGTCTGCCGTTGCCATGGCCAAATTGGTCGAATTACGCTACAAATTGCTGCCCCATCCACCGTATTCTCCAGATTTGGCCCCTTGTGACTTCTTTCTGTTTCCTAATCTGAAAAAATCACTCGCCGGGAATAGATATGGATCGAATGAGGAGGTTATCGCCGCCACGGAGGCCTATTTTGCAGAGTTTGACAAAAACTATTTTTCGGACGGGTTAAAAAAGTTGGAGCATCGCTGGGCTAAGTGTATCGAACTAAAAGGAGACTATGTTGAAAAATAAATTGCCACTTTTCCAAAATTTTCGTTTACTTTTTGTAGGCTAAGTATTTATTGAATGACCCTCGTATGTTCAACTTCGCTATTTTTGGGGCTATCAATTCGGGCATAACTTTACTATTAATTTAGTTTTAGAATGGGGTACAACAACTAAAAAGTGAAAAATAAAAAACTTTTTACAAAAAAAAATACAACCGACTTCAATAAATAATACAAAAAAATGCAAAATAACTTTAATTTCGGAAGTCGGTGTCAAATAACGAAGAAACCAAACTAGAAACACCGACTTCCGAAATTAAAGTTATTTTGCATTTTTTAGTACCTATTATTTATTGAAGTCGGTTGTATTTTTTTTTGTAAAAAGTTTTTTTTTTTAATATAGATAGGCACGCGTTTGATCACTATCTCACCTGATGGTAAGCGATGATGTGGTCGAAGATGGAGCACGCTTGCCTAGAAGTAACCTATTCACTCTTGACTGGTGAAAAAATTGAAGGAAAACGTTGTGAGGCCACCGCCATGTCCTAAAACCAAAAATTCGAAGACATGTGGCATCCACAAACCCGCACTGGGCCCGCGTGGTGGATTACGGCCAATTCCCTCTCCTAGAGAGGTGACCTGAGTGGCATATAAATACTGATTATGCTTACGTAATTTTTACTGTCTCTGTTCGAAGGCATACTATTCCATCAACGACTACTTAGAAGATAATAATAGTTGATCGCTGTGTTGAACGCAAGACAATGTTACACTTGATGTTCTTTCTCCATATTTAGCTTATGGTTATGACAGATTATATGAGTTCATATTATAATAATTGTCTACCAATTTTAGTGTGATGGCCCTAGTTCATCACTTGTGGCTTCGAATCACAGCCCTTTGATAGTTTCTATCTTTGTTCATGTAAGCAGGCACACCAGTTATGTATGGAGGCTTCTTTAATTTGGTTTAGTGTTTATGCTTGAGTTTGTTTTTAATGGCATGATTGAGTGTGCTAGCTGGCAAGTGGCGGATTATTTAATTTTATGATTATATTTTAGACGACATACATTTATTTTTCTGTGTTACATAATGTTAAGATTGTTGCATATAATTACATAGATTCAAGTTCTTAAAACTTAACAGACAGATGTGTTGCTGGGGAGTATGTTGGCCACTTCTTCTTCACAGCTAAAACACTAGGAAGTGGTGACGGGCGGGCGTTTTTTGGGGGACTGTCTTTATGTAGAACTTTGACGTTCAAAAAGTGCTGGTTCTCAGCCTAGTTTGAATAAATGACTTTTGATTTTGATTTTGATTTTACCTGCCAAATTAAATTCAAAATTGCGAGCTATTTGGTAAATTTTAAAATGTTTTGGAAAGTGTTAAAAAAAACCCATCTGTAACCATTTTGAACTCAATATAAGTGATTTTCTTTATGAGTTAAATAAATTCTTAAAACTGAATTCTGTTTGTTATTTTCTTTAACAAAAACAGTTCATAGAAATTATAGGAAAACATTACCGATTACGTCTTGGCCACAGATGAACGACGACTTAAAATTATTGGAATTGAAACAGGAAAACATTTCGGTGGTATTTGTATATCGCAACGCGCCAAATTTGTGGACGCTTCACTATTCGAACAATATTTACTTAGGTTAGACGAGTTATCGTCGTCGAGCTATATAAAGCATTACTCGAAAAAAAATGCCATAACTCGTGTGATCTTATACTTCTCTCATCATCTGTGATATTTCGTACTGTTAAACAAAATGAGGGGATTTTTGGTGAGTCAACTATGGTTAAATTTATTATTTATTTAAACTTCATGTACAATAGTGGTACATAGACGGACTCAATGCAATAAAGCGTTCTCTATCTACAAAGTCTCTGCAAAGTATCTATACCTAAATAAAAATAGCTTCCCGCGCCTGTCTGTTTATACGCTAACTCCTCCTAAATCACGCAACGGAAATAATGCGTATTTTTACATTTATAGAAAGAGCAATAAACGAGTAAAGTTTGTGTGTATAATTTTTATCCGTGCAGAGCCGGGGCGGGTTCCTAGTTACTTATAAAACTGGAACTTATTTCTCATTTTGGACACTTAGTAATTAAATTACTGTACCATAACAGAAAAAGCGTTGAAACATTTACATTTTGTTTTCATTATTTACTTAAACTTCATGTAGGCACATTCATGGTTAGAGAGATATAAACGGTTTATTGGTCCGTTTTGCTAATAGTTACAGCAACTTTACAGGCAGAGTTTTAAATTTCGTAAAGCTATAGATGCGGAACTATGCAGCATGGTAGTTTGATAATACATTTATTTCCAGAACCCATTTATACAAATATAAAATCACACCGGACCGATAATAGATCCCTGAGAAACACCATTAAAAGGGACCTCAAAATTAGCACTAGAATGGAGTGAGACGGTTCAGTTTCGTTTACTATTCAGAAAGAGCGCAAAGTTCAAAATGAGTCTAAAGAATTTTCACTTCAAAAACAAAGTCTTCAAACCAGTTTTTGTACCTAAAAAAGCATCTGCGGTGAACCCAAATATTTATAAACAAAACAGTTTCAATACCTAAGTAAAGTATGATAACCCACGATAAGGTAGATTATTCTAAAAACAAATAATCTTGCGCAAACGCAAACCATAATAAAAGAGTAAGGGCCGTCACGCACGGTGAAGATAATAAAATATTTCATATAAGATAAAAACAAATAGTATTTAACTGAATCCACCACACACAACAATTGAGATACGATAATAAATCAAATGTTCTCATTCTTTCCACAATCAGGTTTAAAGATGGCCATATATACCTTTTAGATAGTAATATTATATTTCGCTGTCTTGCGCTAAAACTCAAAAATTGCTGGTTCTCTAAAATCTTTTATTTCCAAATCTATTTAGTTTGAAGCTGCAGAAAGATATTATGTTACTCGTAGTTTTGACCACTTTTTGGAGTGCTTGGCTTTTTCCGAAACACGTTTAAAAATAAAATCCTCGATAGAAATCATTGCCAACTTACTTCTAACTTTGACCTTTGGCATATTTACGCATTGCATCTTTGTTTGCTCGTTGCGGGCACACAAAATACTCATACATATATCATATTCGTCGTGTATTTCACTTCATTCAAATGTGGATATGGTTGATATTGTGAAAAATGTTCTAAGACACTATACATACCTATTATAGTATGCATTATGTATTTATGTATAAAAATTGCATTGTAGAATATTGTATTCTGTTTGTAGTAGTAACATAACATATGTTTTCTGTGTCTATGTTGTTACTTGTATATTCATCGTGTGTGCCTTTAGTTGTCAAAAAACACGGATTAATGTAGACTGATAAAGAAATAATTTCATCTATTATTTTTGATTGAGATTTTCTGTACCTACCTAACTATCAATCTAGAAAAAATGGCTAAATAAATTGATCATTTTGTGCTCAAACAATGAGCGCCAAATCAAATAGTTATAATAGATAAACAAACGGCCCGGTATAAAAAACGAAGGCTATGTGTGTTAAGTAGATATTTACATATGATTCAAATCTCGGAAACAGGTCTTATTCCGAAGTCCTTGACATCTCAAATTCGTTGGATATTTTTTATACGTGTTTTTCTATAGGTACCTACTTACTTACATCACATTTTTATTAATTTGCCTTTTCTGTCTTCTATAATTAACTTTATTTGAACTATCAGTAAGCATACCAAGAATTAAGTAGATTCTTGTTTGTTTTTATCATCATTTTGACGTTTGCTCTTCCTAAAAGGATAGGCAGAATATAACATCACATTTCGTTTTTATAAGGCCAAGCTACATTATAGCAAAGTTACGTTAAGAACAAGCAAAACGATGCATATTACTTTAAAAAACAAAGATATAGAAAATCGGAGGGATTGAGACATCAGCAACCAAATATATCCTAGATCCGTTCTGCTTGATAAGGAGAGAAGTGGAAATTATGATATTTTTCTTAACGTTGTGGGATTCAAGACAGTTGAATCATTTCTCCGCGACTCGTCGCGCTTCGAATCGACGTTTTTCTGGTGGTCGCCACTGTTGATTGTAGCTCTCAGTGGTGGGCTTTGTCACAATAAAAAAAAAAACAAATATAAATTATGGGGTTAATAATAATATATTACCCAACGCGCCGCTCTGGGTGGAGCGGGAGGGCGTGTCAGACTTTTTTACTGACTAAAACCCACCCCTGTTCCTTCAGTTGCCTGAGTGCCCAGGGGCGCGGTAATTCTGTTTCGAACTTATCCGCTAACCCTATTTTTTTTGGGGGGGGGTGGGACTCATTTTCAGAATTTATCCGATACCCCAAGGCATATCCGCTACTCCTGGGCAGAGGTCGCTACTGCTGAGTCTAGCTTTCAGTAGTTGCAGTGGTTAGAAAGTATGGAAGGCTTTGTCACAGAAAAAATAAACAATTATAGATCTTAATAATATTATGCTATAAAAACCCTGGTGATCAGGTTAATCCTGATGATTAATATTAGTTTTCTACCTACATACATATTTACTTATCTTATCGACAAGATAAATCGAGTCCATATCACTAAACTGTCAATACATATTCGAAAATTCATATTTTGTTGCATCAGTCTATGAGTGAATCAGTGATACAATGAAGGTGTTTATCGTGTTCCAGGTATTCTTCGCATTTGCGCTGTTCGCTATGGCTGCTGCTTTCCCGCAAGGAGGTTTGCTATACAAAATTATTTATTATTATTTATAGACCATATCAATTAAGTATGTGTGTAATCTTGCCAAGAAGCGATGCGGCGAGAGGATATATGTAGCGGCGCTGTGGGGATGTGTGACTGTTTCCACCAAAGCTGTGTGAAGTAGAGAGGCCGCGCGAGGTTGCGCAGCAAAGCTGTGAAACAGTGTGCAGTTAAACGGTGCGAGGATGCGAAATGCGCCTCGCTACCTCGAATTTTTTTGGAAAAGCACCTACCAAAGGGTTTATTGTTACACAGATACCGGGTTGTGAAGGTTTTTTTTTTTATTTTTTATTTTTTTGTGAAGGTCAGGATAGGCAATCACTCCTTGTACAAAACTGGTATAATTATCAACTGCATCTGTTTAGACTGGAAGCAGGCTCCGAACATAGCTCCAAAAAGGCTGGGCAGATTTATTTAGCACTAGATTCTGCCAGTGTCTTCACCCACGCATAAATAGTACCTGCTTCTCCCACTTTAAATTATGCATATATTAGCCTATGTGCTATTCCAGACTATAATCTATCTCATTGCCTAATTTCATCCAGATCCGTTCCGCCGTTCTGGTGTAATTGAGTAACAAACATCCATTCATCCAAACTTTCCCGTCTATAATATTAGTTTTAGGAATAATAATGTATTATAAGAAGTTTCAACCTGATGAAAGAGTATAATAATGTATTATAAGAAATTTCGACCTGATGAAAGAGTATGATTGAATGTGAATGTACAGTCAGGCAAATTTATTGTACCCGGGCCTGCGGACGGCGAGCAGTGGGTAGCTCGCCGTCCGATCAGCACTAGGCCCGTGAGTCACGGCGCGTAGTGTTCCACGCGCACCTCAAAGAGATGTAGTCAGCCACCACTGACGGGGCCCATCGTGGCCTGTGCCTGCGTGCCTAGGGGTAGCGGCTAAATTCTGAAAATGAGTTACCGCACCCCTGGGCACTCAGGCAGGGAAGGAACAGGGGTGGGTTTTAGTCAGTAAGATTCTGACACGCCCTCCCGCTCCACCCAGAGCGGGTGAAGTCATTGGATGATTTCCCACCCCACAAAAAAAAAAGGCAAATTTACTGTTGAGCAGATTGATACAAGTAAATTTTCCGTGTCGAGTCTTGAGTCATATAAGTATACCAAAAATGTGATTCATATACAAAAAAGGTTTTGTATATTAATCACATATTATTACTCGAAATTTTCTCACTTTTGTGCTATTATACACAGCTCCTTAAAAATTTAACCCTCATTGCAAGAACCTAATATTATTTTCATCCACAAGACGATGAAAACGCTTTGCTTATGTCTGCTTATGTATTGTTTTCAGTGAATGTTGTCGACAACAGCAACCCTGGAGGAGGTGAGTCATGTAGATAGTATTTAAATTAATTATTAAAAAAAACTATATCTATGTCTATTATGGCGAACTTCTACCGACACTTAAACCTCACTTATGTTTCCACACTACGTAGGCACCTGAACCTGTTAATTTTGAATTCCGTTTTCATTTGCAAAAAAGTAAAAAAAAACTGCTTAGATAATATTACGTTAATTTATGAGAGCAGTGGCAGCCCAGTAGTGACGGCCACGAATTACAATTTGTAGGTCGTGAGTTCGAACCCAGGCAGGCGCTTTGCTTTGTGTAAATTATTTCATCACCACTGCTCTCAAAATGGTGAAGGAAAACATCGTGAGGAAACCGGCATGTCTTAGAACCAAAAATTCGAAGACTCGTGACCTCCACCAATCCGCATTGTGCCCTCGTAGTGGATTAGGGCACACGGCCTCTCTCAGAGAGGAGGCCTGTGCCCCAACAGTGGGGACATTAAAAGGCTGATGATGATGATGTTGATTTAAAGTGTAATTTGCGTAAACCTAATAATTACAAAACATATAAATAAATAATTCAAAATACGTTGCGGTTGCCAGGATCCATTTTTTGCTAATAAGAAGTTAAAATTGGTTACAGTTAACTTCGTAGACAACACCAATCCTAGCCAAGGTAAACTGCTTGGTGTGACTAAAAAGTGATGGCAAACTAATATGAATTATAGAGTAAAAACTATCTACTAAAATTAACTTGGGTAACAAAAGACTTTCGAATAAGTCGCCACTATTGCATGATTAATTATTTATTTTAAAATTAAGCATTTACTAACCAATAATAATGTAATCTTGTTAGGTATTTGAAAATGCACGAGTTGGTGGCAATGCACACTGCACTTGAGGCATAGCAGTAACTGAGCGCACCGTTACTTTAGCTTTAGGTCTCAGATATACAACCTACTCCGTAGTTCTTGAATTAGGGTTCTTTATTAGAAATAAGTAAAACAAAATCGGTCGTTATACAACCACCAGACCTTTTGAGCTCATCAGGGCCAGGGTCGCGGTATCATTCAAATAAGTGCCCGCGACCCTGGATCGCAAAGGGCAAATGAAAGACAACTAGAAAAGAAAAAAAAAAGGGAAAAAAAGGAGAGGGAAAGTCAGCAAGAGTCTGATACTCCTTCTTGCTCCAACCAGAGCGGGAGAAGTAATCCAATGATTTCTAACCCGAAATAAAAAGGTAGGAATTTTATGATCGAGCCAGTACCAAGAACAACTAAGTTAAGAAACTAAGAGACTGAATCCATAAACGTAATTTCACACATTGAATGCTCACTTTAAAATGTTCCCGATCATATTTACAAGCTAGAATGCTTGCTTATATACATTAAATTCTTTTCAGGGTATTATGGGGTTAACAGACCTACACCTGGTGAGCACACTAATTCTATTCAAATAAATATTTTATATATAGTAGAGTAGTAGAACACAGGCGAACTTAATGCAATAAGGCTTTCTCTACAAGATAAACCTTTGGGTTAAAAAGCAAGCATTCGAATCCTGAATGCAACTACAATAAGTAATTTCTTAAAATGCTTTTGAGACCCATGCTCATTTTTTAAATTACCGGTTGTCGCAAACAATCAGCCTCTTGTGTACTACGTGATAAGTGATAACAGACTAAAATCTACTCTTTTCGATATCCATACAATGGATAAATATGTCCCTGAGAATGTTGACGGGAATTCTCGTTAAGATACTCGTATTGACGTTGCGAATGCTCGCTTTTCAAACATTTCACTTGGGACATACCGATAGTGCTTTGCTTATATGGGATATAATTATTTTCGGACAGTGGTGAGCACATAACATTATTAAATATGTGTTTAGTAATTTAGCACGGTAGGAACTGCATTCTTAACCTAGTGTAAATAAGCATGATTAGATAAGTACTGATCATGAAAAAAATCAGTATGTTTCAACTCTATAGGTCTTTTCATTATAAATATAATAAATTTATTTTCACTCCTGTACTTGGGCGTAAATCGCATTGCTTTGGTTATAATGGGTCATATTATTTCTAGTGCACGTTGTCGACAACAATCCGTACTACCCCAACAACCCCGGACAAGGTGAGCATAAGCATACTATGATGTATATTCGTAGAATGAAAAATATAAGCACCTTATTAGAAGCTACTGTGCTTCTGGGCGGAGATAGGCTGGCTATGTTAGCCAGGAGCCCCACGCATAACGGACCAAATAAGTGTCTAAGTGCGGACAAAGGAGTCCCTTTTCTATTTCTGTTTCTATTTGTAAGCACCTTCGAACATAATATGCGCAACGCGAGCATTTACCTTACGTTCTCGTATAACATTGTTATTTTCATTAGTTTAGAAGTGTGCAAAAAAAAATAGCAATAGGTGCTAAACATTTTCATTCCTTGATTGTACCATAAGTAAATTCAACGTTGAAATTCTACAGTAAAGAAAGTTATTTTCAACGAAAATATATCAGTCTATGTTTTAAACCTATTAATTTTTCATAAATTTTCATTTGAGCACTTTTCAAATTTTGCATTCACGCTCTCGAATGCTTCTGTTACTGGCCGCAATCGCAATGCTTTGCTTATAATGGATCATATTATTTCTAGTGCACGTTGTCGACAACAATCCTTACTACCCCAACAACCCCGGACAAGGTGAGCATGAGCATACTACATAAATTTATAATAAGTATATACGTATATGAACAGACGCATGAAATGAAAAGGGATAAGCAGTTTCGAATACAACAATAATACGCCCACAACAGAAACAGAGGTCCTTATCTTTCGTGCTATTAATTTCTTTGCCTGGGCCAGGACAGGGATGACTCTTTCAAAAACTCCCACGACTTTGGCTGATCATTTTCATTCTTTGACGGCAGCACGTAAATTACCACAAAAACATAAATCTGTGTTACCTTTTAATCTTCAATCAATATTTCGTAAATTATTAGCATTTGAGCAATTTTCACGTCGTATAGTCACGCTCTCAAACGCTTCTGTACCTGGGTGTACTTTTTACCTGATTTGTCTGTGTTTTGTTTTTTTTTGTCTTTATCAGCCTATGTATGTATGTTTGTTCATTTGTGGTGCTTTAGAGACCAAACGCGTGGGCATATTTTGATAATTCTTACGTCAATTGATTTGTCTTAATCTTGCGAGTGCTACTAAAACATCAAACAGTACATGACCGTAATCAAAATACAATATGGCGACCACCAGACGCCATATTGTGAAAAAGAAAAAAAATAAAGTCGACGAACTATATTAAGTTGGATATCAAAATAAAGGGTTCGAGGAGGCGATTCTAAAAATATAACTCACTAAAATGTGGAAAATTAAAAAATGGAATATTTTCAAAAAACCTTTATGAAACCTAACCTAAATGAAAACTACTAAAAAGTTCCAAACGAGTCATTTCCAAAGCAGTCTAATGCAGATTGGTGGCATGAAATCAATCATTGAACTAAAATAACTGCCACCAACTGTATCAGACTGTTTGAAAAGTGATTTGTTTGAATTATTTACGTTGTTTTTTACGGTCGGGTTTTTTTGAAAATATTCTTTTTTTTTTGCAATGCTTTGCTTATAATGGGTAATATTATTTCTAGTGCATTTTGTTGACAACAATCCCTACAACCCCGGACAAGGTGAGCATTAGCATACTGCATGAATAAATAATATTTATGTACCTACACTCGTGGAATGAAATAGATGAGCACTTTTGAATACAATATCTCCACAACGCGAGCTTGTATTTATACTGTTATTACCGTTCGTCAAGAATTGATTAATATGGGAGGTCTATTTTTAGGGTTCCGTACCCAAAGGGTAACCAACGGGACCCTGTTACTAAGACTCCGCTGTACGTCTGTCTGTCAGCGGGCTGTATCTCACGATCCGTAATAGCTGCACAATTGAAATTTTCACAGAATGTGTATTACTGTTGCCCCTATAACAACAAATAAGAGGGCTCAATTTATTTTTATTATAGAGCAGAAAAATGATAACAAAAAAAAACACAAAACAAAGAAACGTTTTTTTTTTTGTTTATGGTACGGAAACCTTCGTGTGCAAGTGCGACTCGCACTTAGCTGGTTTTTTTTCGGAACAGACTATCAAAATCAAATCAAAAGTCATTTATTTCAATCCATTTAAGATCTGACCTATGACTGGATTAGGTCTGATATAACTTCCTTGAAAATATTTGTTCGTTCCTATGGCCAGAAGTAATTTTTGTCTGTATTTTTCAAATATCCACATGACGAATGTTCGCTCTCAAATGCAGTGTTTGTACCATGCTTTGCTTATACTGCTCATTGTATTGTTTCTATTGTATTTTGTCAACAACAACCCCAATGACGGGACTTCCGGTGAGAAAACTTTCCTAACTATAAAATAAATAAAAAATCTGTTTGTTTCGAACGAGTTTCTGAAGTGATTCGAACTAGCTTAGCTTTATTTTTTTTTTCTAAATAAAAAAGTAGCATTGCAACAATCGCAGTTCTCTACAGCCAAGGGTTTTCATCCGATCTACCCTAAACCCTAAAAAAGCAAATGCTTGCTCTCAGTTCAAAATCGAATGCTCGAATGTTTTTTTTTTGTGGGTATACCATGCTTTGCTTATATTGTTCATTTTATTGTTTTTAGTGAATTTTGTCAACAACAACCCCAATGACGGGACTGGAGGTGAGCAAACTTTATAACTACGAGATTTTTTAAAAATATACTACAAAAAAGCAATTCTGTTTTGCAACAGTTTATTTGGCATTTTCTACATATTTTAATTAAATATAATACACCTGTACAGTTCAAATTCTAAGTCATCCAAAAACTTTATCAGAAATTCAACAACTATGAGAATTGGAATAACCTACATATTATACCTTCTTAAACCCTTGTAAACAAAAACCCTAGAAAACCCAAGAAGTTGTATAAGAACCTTGTTCATACTCGTACAGCGAATGGTCGCTCTCATGAATGCTCTTTGTGGCTCGTGATAGGCTAGCTTAAAGCTCTACTACCCGCCAAGTGGCGCCCTCATTGATTAAAAAATCGTAGCGTAGCATAGAAAATAAAGATTAAAGAACACTCAACATTACACAACAAATTAAAGAACACACAGGACTCAAAATGTTTCGTATCCAAAGTAGTAAGCAAAAGTGTCATAAACTGCCGTTTTTGGTACTTTTGTTTCCGACGTTTTACTCGTAACAACGTAAAAATACTTTATCCTCTTTGTAACAAACGCAACGTAGGATTCTTTAATCTTTATTTTCTATGCTATGCAACGATTTTTTATTCAATGAGGGCGCCTCTTGGCGTGTAGTAGAGCCTTAATAGTAGTGCGGCGTAGCGGGTAGTGTTACCATTAGGTGAGGTCAACTGTACCATGCTTTGCTTATAACCGTTCATGTTGATGTTTCTAGTGAGCAAACTTTTTAAATTAAATATGATCTATATTTAATTTAAAAAGTTTGCTCACCTCCAGTCCCGTCACTCTGGGGTTATTGTTGACAAAGTTCACTAGAAACAACAAAATGAACGGTTATTAGTTTAATATACGGGTATTTAAAAGTTTCCAGCCCATATATCGGTAAAAAAATATCTTAATTGAAATTAGTATTAAGAACAGCACTCGCTTACTGAGTTGACATTTTGAAGTTGAGAACTTGTCAAACTTTAGCATTTAAATAGAGTTAGTGCCTCCATAGACGGACCGTTTGGAGCAGGCAGTGCCGACAGTTGTTACTATATACGACCGGTGTTAGTTATCATTGCAATTTTTTTTATATATTTTGTTACTTAAACATTTTTAAACGGAAAGTGCAAATTGTGTCTTGTTGCTAATTAACACTATTTTAGTCTACTAAACATATACAGAGTGTAACAGAAAGGTGTGGTCATATTTTAAGAACTGCATCTGCCCATCGATATGAACAACTTTCTTCAAGAAAATCCGCAGAAATTCTAAAAAAAAATTTTTACTTCCCACACAAATATTGATCAGCTGATGATAACTTTGTATGGAAAGTCCAATTTTTTTTTTGAAAATTTTCAATTTTTTGTTAGAGAAAGTTGTTCATTTTCATGGGCAGAACTGGCTCCTAAAATATGACCACACCTTTCCGTTACACCCTGTATATATCTACCATAGCCAAGAACTGCTATATTAGGCTTTGCTTTCAATCATCATGCTTCATATTTCCTGGAAACCAGTGCTAACATCTGGAATCCTTATTAAACAATCGTTTGCCTGGCCTTCTCCCAAATATGTTGGGGTCGACTTTTAGTTTTATACCAGAAGCATATTAGTATTTTACATGGAGCTACTGCGTATCTGATCTCCACGACCCAGTAATTGGGTACTTTAGCCAAATAGCTTTAAAAACAGTAGTGTGTGTGAATGAATGACACAATATATAATGAATATGAATGAATATTGGTATTGTCACACCAATGACAGCCCCATATCTTGTCCAGGCAATTACTCTCCATTCTAGGTTGCCTGGAAGAGATCGCGGAAAGCGATAAAGCATTGAAGCATTGTATTTGCTTTAGTTTTTAAGTTTCTTTAGTTATATATCATGCATGGTGTACAATAAAGAATACAATAAATAAATAAATAAATATAAATATTATTTTCAGTGCACGTGGTAGACAATTACCCCGGACAAGGTTGGTATTATTCGTTGGAAAGCCTCTAAAGATTATTTTGCTTTGAAAATTATTTCTAGTAGTGCACAATACTGACTGAAAACCTGATAATTTATTGTATTAGTAATTACCCAATCAGTGTCTAACTTTTTTTATTTTTTGTTTCAGTTATCCTGAACAACCGTAAGTACTCACAAAGTGTTCTCGAAATCGAAAAAAAGTATCTGGTGAAGCTGAAATTAAGACTATGAAAAATAAAAGATTTTCTCTGCCCAGTCACGATAAAGTAGGATTCACACTATTGTGTTCTACCACAGATAGCACTAAACCATGTCAGTATTTCCCGATGGGATTAGGAGACTAACAGTCCACCAGTTCTACGAGTTATAATATAATATAATAATATAATATAATATTCCACAACTATCACACAACGCCATCTAGTCCCAAGCTAAGCAGAGCTTGTGTTATGGGTACTAGACAACTGATAAACATACTTATATATTTCTAAATACATACATATTATAGATAAATTACACCCAGACACAGAACAAATGATCGTGCTCACTACACAAACATTTGTCCTGGGTGGGAATCGAACCCACGACCTTCGGCATAGCAGTCAGGGTCACTAACCACTAGACCAACAGGCCAGTCAATATCAGTTAATACTCTAAATCATATGTAATAAGTGTAGATAATAGCAAGCCTATTGATTGCCATAATACAGGGTGTAAAAAGATACATCACAAAGCCGTCAGCTACGCATACTGTACATCTAACAAGGTACCAAAATTATTGCTGGGAAACTACTTTTATTTTTAGGTATGAAAAAAGAGCAATTTTATATTGCGTGCAATGTAACGCTAACAGGCAAGCGGAGTTAAGCCCCGCCCCTTCGCTCTAAACCGCATAGGTACTTGTCGGATACGTTTGATATTTATTGCGTTTTTGTAACTTCAAATGCGTAATTTGTTAAGAAATATCGAAAGTTCAGGTAATGATTGTTTGGAAAAAGTATACTAATAACACTTGGACTCATTGTTGTAAAACAGTAAAAAAAAAATATTGCGACTTTGACCTTCAATATCTCCAGAACCAGTGGATTCCCAGGTATAGTCTAATGGAAAAAAATGATCCAAATAATGGGTACAATTTGTGGCTTTCGGCTTCGGAAACTGTCTTTTTACACCCGATATACTCGTACACCGCCCGATATCCCATAAAAAGTACTCGTACAGTCAGTGGCCTAAAGTCCAGTCACAACACTCATAATTTTAGTTTTACCAAAACTGAAGTTATAATTTATTTGTAGAAGAAGGTCAATAGATCCCGATCGATTTAAAGTGTAGGGATAGTTGAAACAAGTCGCCATACACCTTCTCTGCAAACAAATTTAAGACATTTTGATTTTGGTAGACTGCGACAGCACTTTTGACGCCTATTTTGAAATCATCCTATGACTTCTCCCGCTCTGCGTGGATCGGGAGGGCTTGTCAGACTCTTACTGACTTAAACCCACCCCTGTTCCTTCCTTGCCTGAGTGCGGTAACTCTGTTACGAATTTATACGCTACCCATGCAAACACCGGCCATGATGGGCCCCGTCAGTGGTGACTGACATCTCTTTGAGGCGCGCGTGGAACACAACGCGCCGTCGACTCTCAGGCCTGGTGCTGATTGGATGGCGAGTCATCCATTACTCGCCGTCCGCAGGCCCTCGTCTACGGTGGAGCACTTTTGACCCCTCAGTGTACAACGGGACTGTGCCACTAATAATTTCCTGTCATCTTAAAGGCAAACTAAGACGCACAAACTAGGGCGAAGAAGTCGCGACGAGCTCTGTGCTATGTGGCAGCTAGTGGAACCAGAGAACTTTTTTATAGCCATGAAGCGAGTACCGCCAGTTACGCAAACATAATGGGGAAATCTGAGCTTAAAATCAATATTATGTATGTATGTCTGGAATCGCCAACCTGCATCGAAGAGGCGTGGCAGTTTATGCTCGTGACTTCCCTGTTTGTGAAGAGGCCTATGCCCTGCAGGCCTGCAGTGAATTAATAACAGGCTTATATGCTCATGAAAAGTTTGAGCTGTAAAAAGCTATGCATAACCCGAAATCATTGTATAAGTAACTGGTCTACCATGTTCTCATTGCTTATCATGAATTCCATGGAATTAAAATAATGAGAGTTATTTATGGCTTTACAGCTGACCCAGCTTTCGGCAGACCCACCTACGAGCAACCCGGTAAGAACTTTTATTTTTAGTCAAATTATCCTTTTTGCATTATGTGCGTTTTTGTAGCACTTCGATAACTTATTTTACCGACACTGACCACCGATTTCTGAATTGTGAATTTGAAATGGAGGACTTTGTAAAACTCTATTTTAACTTTTAGAGTTTATCATCTCAAATAATCAATTCAGAAACCAGAGGTGAATATGTTTAAGGCCTGTTTAATCTCGCAAAGTGTTAAATTACACTTTACGATTCGAAGTTACTCAACCAAAAAAATCATGCATTTTGTAGATATTCATATAGTTTAGGTATTGGCCTACGACTTGCACTAAATGCAGAATGAGTTTTGAAATGTATGATTTCTACTACTCATTTGAAAGAAGACAAAATCACACTGGTTTCACCGCAGGACCGTAATAAGCCAGTCCTCTATCTCAAAGTCTTACCGAGATAAACACTGACAGATATACCTGTCAGACTATGAGCCAGCTTTAACCATAGGCGTGTTAGATATGAAAAAAAAATCGAGTTACTCATTATTTTTCTCCTTCGCCAGATATCTCGCCAGCCTGGGCTCCGAACCGCCCCGGCAAAGTATGTAAGTATTTGCATACTTGCTTAATGGAATAATCTGGAAAAACCGACGCCCACACGTCATTACAACAACACATAGTACATGAAGGTTATCAGGAAAAACGCCACCAGTTGGTGTCGCTATGGAGACAAATCTTCCTCTTTGAAAACGCTTTCTTTGGAACGTTTGTAACGATTACATTACATTGACGTTTAAGTCTCCGTCAAGCCCCTCATTAGCAGATACAATTAAAAACCTATTGTCGCGTCTCGGAGACGCGAGGGGTCTGACGGATTAACACGCTTATTTATTATCTTCACCTCATCATCTGCCTAGCGTTTTCCCAACTATCTTGGGGTCGGCTTCCAGTCTTACCGGATGCAGCTTATTACCAGTGTTTTACATGGAGTGACTGCCTATCTGATCTCTACAACCCAGTTACTGGCTAATACGATATCCCTTGGTAAGACTGGATTTTTATCTTCACCTGTAAGTATGGAAAAAAAACTTAGAAGTTAAAGACCTACTTGCCGGTTTCCGATCGAGCATAAAGCAGTAGGCAAAAGTACCAACTGACACTTTAGCCTACTGGTATTCAGCTGCATCCAGTTTGACTGGAAGCCGACCCCAAGATAGTTGGGAACAGGCTGGGCTGTTTGATTATTTTTAAAAAAATTGGCAGCCGAAAGCGCTTTGTCGCCTGGACCAAACGTCTCAGTGCTGGCACCTAATGTTCGTCATTTCAGAAAACACTTACGTGAAAGTAATGTCAGGCCATTATAAAATTCTATTCAATTTTGTCTCAATTAGGTACCACATAACGATATCTGCTATGGAGAAAGGTTTATTTTTTAAATTCTGTTGTTTGTTTTTCAGACCCCAACCCCTACTTGCGCGATGGCAAATAAAGGAGTTCAACGAATCTTCAATAAAATACCCATAACTTTTATTAACATAAATAAATAAATATCAGTACCTACTTACATAGTTGAAAACATTTATGTTCAAGCTTTTATGTAATTAGCACAATGTTTTATTTTTAATCTGCAAAATTATATCCGTTAAATAAACGTATTGTTCATTTTAAATGTATTTTTATTTGTATTTTTCAGCTGAACTAATTAGAACGAATGATATTTTGATTAACCCTAGAAAACTAACCTTCGTCGATACCCCTTTAAAGCTAACCATCATGCCCGGGGGTTGAGGATAAATTCGAAAGAGTTACCTCGCCCCTGGGCATGTGGTCCAGCACTGAACCTTTTGTACCGCAAGCTTTTCTTATTTTTTTGTGATTTTCCACGAGTTGTTCCGTTACTTTCTCCGCTTTTCAAAGTCCTGATGCCTCGTTTGATTATAAGTACTATATGTATTCTCTGATAATTCTGTAGGTTTATGTAAGTCTATGTCATGTTAAGATAGTCTTAATACTTTGATGACAAAGATTAAACTTGGTTTTACTTCAAATCTTGTTAAATTTGGTTGTTGTATTGACATTAAAACGCTCACAATAATGTCAAATCCCAATAATCATTAGTTTGTTAAACATACATATACTTGACTAGCTGCGCCCCGCGGTGTCACCCGCGTGGACCAGGATAAAAAGTACCCTATGTGTTAATCCGGGGTATAAGCTATCTACATACCAAAAATCATCCAAATCAATCCAGCCATTTGAGCGTAAAGAAGTAACAAACATACACACTCACAAACTTTCGCCTTTATAATATTAGTGTGATTAGTGTGATCTAATTAAAGAATGTGCTCATATTTGTGGAGGTCCTTGAATGTAATCTATACATACAGGGTGTAAAAAGACACATCACAGAGCCGTTAACTACGCATACTGTACGTACTCCTGGAAGCCTCGATCGTGCAGGCCTGGGTGACATCACCGGACAGGCCTGCCGACATAAACGACGAGGCAGAGTGGTTCCAGGAGGCCATGTCCGAGATTTGTGACGTGGCAATGCCCCGGGTCCAGCCTTGTGCTCGGCGCCAAGTGTACTGGTGGTCGGCGGCGCTTACGGCTTTACGCCAAGGGTGTATTGCCGCGCGACGCCGGTACACCAGGTATCGCAGGCGGCTCCGTAACCGCACGCCGGAAACGGAAGCCGTCGAGGCGGAGCTATACGAGGGGTACAGAGCGGCGAGGACCGCCCTCCGAGCGGAGATCTTGCGGGCCAAGAAATCGGCCCGCGAGGAGTCGCTGGAGGCTCTCAACAGAGACCCGTGGGGGCGCCCGTACAAAGCAGTGCGGGAGAAACTCCGCCCATGGGCCCCCCCGCTGACGCAGAGTCTCCGGCCGCAGCTCGTGGAGGGCGTGGTGAGCGCTCTGTTCCCCTCGCGAGGGGAACACACCCCTCCGCCTATGGCTCCGCCTCCTGCGGTACCTGACGCGGACCAACCCGACGACGACGACATTCCCGAAGTGACCGAGGTAGAGCTGAGAGCGGCGGTGCGTAGGCTGAACGCCAAAAGCACCGCCCCAGGACCCGATGGCTTTCATGGGAAAGCCTGGTCCTGGCCTTGCAAGAGGTTCTCGGGCCTCGACTCAGAGGGCTTTTAAGCGCATGCTTGGAGAGGGGCCAGTTTCCACGTCGGTGGAAGACGGGGAAGCTGGTCCTGATCAAGAAGGTGGGGCGCCCTGCGGACTCTCCGTCCGCTTACCGGCCCATTGTGCTGCTCGACGAGGTGGGCAAGCTCTTTGAAAGAGTAATTGCAGACCGCCTCGTCGGGCAGATGGTGCGGGTGGGGCCGGATCTGGCGGAGAGCCAGTACGGCTTCCGCAGGGGGCGCTCCACGGTGGACGCCATCATGCGCGTACGAGCCCTCACGACGGGGGAGGCAGTTGCCCGGGGCAGGGTCGTCTTGGCGGTGTCTTTGGACATCTCCAATGCCTTCAACACCCTGCCCTGGAGTTGCATAGTGGAGGCACTCCGGTATCACCGGGTGCCGCCCTACCTCCGTCGCGTAGTCGAGGCGTATTTGACGGACAGAGCCGTCATCTACCCCGGTCATCAGGGAGAATGGAACCGGCGAGAGATGTCGTGCGGTGTTCCACAGGGATCGGTCCTGGGGCCGCCTTTGTGGAACATCGGATACGACTGGGTGCTGCGCTGCGACCTCCCCATTGGCGTCAGCGTAGTGTGCTACGCTGACGACACGCTAGTCTTAGCGCAGGGGTGGTCGCACGAGGCGGCGGCCGACCGTATGACACGCGGGGTTGCGACAGTCATAGGGAGGATCCGGCAACTGGGACTCAAGGTGGCATTGCACAAGTCCGAGGCCATGTGCTTTCATGGCTATCGGAACGAGCCACCGGCGGGTTCCCAGATCACGGTAGGAGGGGTTCGCATCGGCGTCGAGGGTACGATGAAGTACCTGGGACTCGTCCTCGACAGCCGGTGGAACTTCGTCGAGCATTTTCGACGTTTGGCTCCCAGATTGGACAGGGCCGGGGCCGCCTTGAAGCGGCTCCTACCCAATCTGAAGGGGCCAAACGCCTCCTGCCGGAGGCTCTACGCGGGGATCGTGCGGTCCATGGCCCTCTACGGGGCACCGGTGTGGGCGCGTTCGTTGACGCAGCGGTCAACGCGCCAGATGAACGCGGCCCAGAGGGTCATGGCGATCCGCATCATCCGCGGATACTGCACGATCTCCCGTGAGGCAGCGAGCCTCCTTGCCGGACTGTCACCGTGGGATCTGGAGGCAAAAATCCTCGCGCACCTGTACGAGTGGCGCGAGGAGGCTAAACGCCGGGGCGAAACTCCGCTGCCGCGACAACTCGCGGCTCGGCGGACAGAGCTCCGGCAGGATCTCATGGTGACATGGAGAGAGCGACTGTCGCAACCCAGCGCTGGGCACGCCACCATCGAGGCGGTAGTGCCCCTCTTTGAGGAGTGGCTGGAGAGGCGCCATGGCGCCCTCACCTTCCGCCTGACGCAGGTGCTCACCGGACATGGCTGTTTCGGGAGGTACCTGTGTCGGATCAAGGCGGAGGTGACCCCTGCGTGTTTCCACTGCGAGGATCGCCCAGTGGACACGGTGGAGCATACGGTGGAGGTTTGCCCCGCCTGGGCAGAACACCGCCGTGTCCTCGTGGATGCGATAGGCGGCAGCGACCTCTCGCGCCGTGCCCTGGTTCAGGCCATGGTACGGAGCGAGAGGGAATGGGGGGCCTCCTTCTGCGAAGCAGTAATGCTCGCGAAGAGGGAGGCGGCACACGTTAGGGAGGCTCAACGGAGTCAGAGTCGCCCTAGCGCCTTCAGCAGCAGCCGTCGCAGGAGACGCCAGGGGCTGCGAGACGATCTCCGGCCACCGTAGACCCGGGCCTGCGGGCGGCGAGTAGCGGGTAACTCGCCGTCCGATCAGCATCAGGCCCGAGAGTCGACGGCGCGTAGTGTTCCAAGCGCGCCTCAAAGTGTTGTCAGCAAAGGACGGGGCCTGCCACGGCCAGTGCCTGCCCGGGGGTGGAGGATAAATTCGAAAGAGTTACCTCGCCCCCGGGCGCGTAGGGCAGGGAGGAACAGGGGTAGGTTTTAGTCAGGAAGAGTCTGACACGCCCTTCCGCTCCACCCCAGAGCGGAAAGAGTCATAAGATGATTTCCCACCCCCCAAAAAAAAAAAAAAGCATACTGTACGTATAAGAAAGTAGTTTTGCGCCAAAATTATTGCTGGGAAACGACTTTTATTTTTAAGTACGAAAACAAATACTTACTACTTTTTATTGCGCGCAATGTAACGCAAACCCAGGCAAGTGGAGTTAAACGCGGCCCCTTCGCTCTAAGCCACGTAGGTACTTGTCGGATATGTTTGATATTCATTGCGTTTTTGTAACAGAAAATGCGTAGTTTTGAAAAAAAAATGACTATTCAGATAATGTTTGTTAGGAAAAAAGTTTACTAATAACACTTATTGGAATTCATTTCCGTAAAAAAGTAAAAAAAAAATTGCAATTTTGACCTTCAATATCTCCAGAACCAGTGGTTTCCCAGGTATGGTCTAGTGGAAAAAAAATATCCAAATAATGGGTAGAATATGTGGCTGACGGCTTCGGAAACTGTCTTTTTAGACCCGTTTTAATAAATCTGGTAGAAAAGTTGTTTTTGTACATCGAAAATATTTCCAAACAAATGCCAGGGTGTTATAGGATAACCAACAGAAACCATTTTCAGTATTTTTGGATATTTTTTCTGTTTAGTTGTTTACGCATCACGTAAAATGTATGAAACCAATGTAGATAACTTTTAGACATCAAAATTGTGCGTAATTTTTGTTTTATCGCAATCGGTTCAGTCTATCAAAAGATATATGAATTTATAAAGTGTTCAAGAAGTAAAATATCACAACACAATGTTGACACTGAAACTATATATTCGATAGTTGGCGTTGTGCTTTTGACGTCATTTGATTATTTTTATTTATTTACTAAAAAAAGACAGTACAAGCTTACAGTTTACAAACCACAACACTTATATGCTAACAGTTAATACACTCAAATTTCGAACATAAACATCAACATCATTACATTAATTTAGAAAATTTTAATAAATTTGAAAAATTAAATAAAAAAAATTTAAAAATTATTTATGTCAAATACAAAAATGTCAAAGGAATTTAAATAACAACATTAAGGCACTCAAATTCAAATGTCAAACATAAAAATTAAAAACATGTTAAAAAGATAAAATAAAATATATAATAAACACTATATAGTCTTGATTAAAAAGAGAATATTTAAAATGACGTTTAAAAAGAACAATACCTAATTCCTTAATGTGAAAATACTATCAACACATATTCACCAGCTTGTAGGCAGTGGATATTGATAAATATGTTTATTCAGTAAATAGGTTACAAGGAACACTTTTACACGTCAATGTTTTTGTCAGTTTAAGCTAGATGAGGCCGGTGTTTCCTAGCTGACTACCCTGAGAAGAAACACCGAAACAAACTCAGAGGTCAAAGTCTCTTTTAGTGTTCAAATCCATACAATGTGTACTGGTTAAATCATATGAGAACCATGTACGTTTATGTCTGGGATGAGCTTTATGAAGAAAGCAACACACGAATTCGAGTGGACCTGTCCAGACAGTGCAAGCATTTGTCAGTTATCGCGAAGCTCAACTCAGAACTTTGAGGAGCTCAACGAACCGACGAACAATACCAAAGTAATTACATTTGAGTAGGCCGCAAAAATACTCAAACTGCCAGACAATCATAAAATCTACATGAATATAACGACATACATAGTTCTCGCATTCACATTATTCTATATGAGGACCATGCAGCTTAGTGTCTGTAGTGGTCTTTTGAAGAAAGAACCAAACATATTTGAGTGGACCTGTCCAGTCAGTGCAAGCATTTGTCAATAGTCGAATAGCTCAACTTAAAAACCACTAAGGAGCTCAATGACATGACGAACAATACCAAAGAAAAGACATTTTGGTAGGCCGCAAAAGTACTCAAACTGTCAGACATCGTTGAAAATTACTGTAAAAAGGAGGAGAAAATAATAATAATAACCCACATAATCCTCACATTTACAATAATTAAGTAATAAAAAAAAAATATATAATACTTTACTAAGTAAATATTTGTGTCAAACAAAATAGTAATCATAATATGTCAATCAAAAAAATAAAAAAAAATAATATAATACTATACAAGTATTCATGTCAAAACGAATATTAAAAAAAAATATATATTTTTAGGAATTGAATGAAAGAATACGTAGAAGTTAACTACACCAAGCCTTTTTAATACAAATAATTAGGAACGCTAACAAAATTGAGAAATTATTAATGAGGTGAACAGAAAGGGGAACAAGTAAAGTGCGCGACGCCGGATGTCGGAATGTGTCCCTGGCCACGCCGCGCGACGTCTTATATGGGCTGCTCCGGGCTGGCCAGTGGGGTGTAGGTTGGAGATGCAGCTAACACGGCCTCTCCTGACGTGCCGGCGTCCTCGCAGGCCTCAGCAACCACCGGAGCCTCCTCAACAGGAGCTGCCTCCGTCTCGTCATTTCTGAGTGTATCCTCATCATGAGAACCTGCACAATAAAACCGAGAGTGAGCAACTAAATCAGAAATGACACCAGAGAGATGGTGCTTTTTTTTTTTGTTATTGTTTTATGAATGAGTCTACTCGATCAAATGCTAATCAGACATGAATTGCTTTTAATAACAGATTAGGCGAGGTTACAAATATTAAGATACACCTTGATAACGACGAGCTGTACGCCAGCACACCAACGCCAAACAAACTCAAAACCTCTAAAAGGCCATCAATGAGCACACTTGCCATAATACCAACCAAAACCTTATGCTGCAGCAATGGGCTTACATGGTAAAAATAGCAAAGCTTGTCCTCGGGCTTTACACAGCTTTACGTGATTTGCCAGTCACGCCCCGTTCCACAAGAACACGGGTACTTTCTGGGTCACGACTGTTACCAACTGGGTAGGAGCAAAGCTAAAGGCGTAGGTTATAGCAGTCCTCGGGCTTTACACAGCTTTACGTGTTACCACGACTGTTACCAACTGGGTAGGAACAGCTAAAGGCGTAGGTTATAGCAGTCCTCGGGCTTTACACAGCTTTACGTGTTACAACGACTGTTACCAACTGGGTAGGAACAGCTAAAGGCGTAGGTTATAGCAGTCCTCGGGCTTTACACAGCTTTACGTGTTACAACGACTGTTACCAACTGGGTAGGAACAGCTAAAGGCGTAGATTATAGCAGTCCTCGGGCTTTACACAGCTTTACGTGTTACCACGACTGTTACCAACTGGGTAGGAACAGCTAAAGGCGTAGATTATAGCAGTCCTCGGGCTTTACACAGCTTTACGTGTTACCACGACTGTTACCAACTGGGTAGGAACAGCTAAAGGCGTAGATTAAAACACAGCTTACAATAAAAACTCATTATTACGGTGTTCTCTTTTTTCAAGTCTCAAAAGCGTAACTCAAACATCATACTTAAGCAAAGTACTTAATAACGTAATCTTGGGTCAAAAATGCTTATCAATAGCTCGGTTCTCATAAGCTCTTAACAAAAATTCAACAAGTCACACTTGTGAGGTTTTTTTAGTTAAATGTGAAATATAAACAGCATACTTCAGACTCAACTTCACTTTGACGCTTATCGCATAGCGATAAGTGCCGCGCGCCATCGTATCACGTTATAAGCTGTGTCACTCATAACACTCATAACAATTGTAAGTCTGGTCAACTTAACTTAGTCAACAAAAAGGCAAAAACGTACTTATGACAAAAGTGGATGGGAAAATCAACACATGAATAGTTTTTTATTTTAAACTAAAAATTAAATTCAAAGAATGCAGCACAGCACTCGGGCGTCCATTCACCATGCCATGGCAGCATATATTCGGCGGCAGCATGCGTGGTTTTGCCATATGAGACAGCCACTGTCTAGTTTGCCAATTAATTGTCTTTAACTCGTAGGAATGATAACTTGATTTAGTACCTACAGTTACTTTGCTGAAGTACGCAACCGCACGTTTACATCCGTCGCAATATGTTGTAAAAGGACTGTCATAGCCTCGTGAACTTGCATCGGTACGGACTTCGGTTTCTAACTCGTGATTTAATATAGCCAGTATGGGTTCGCTCGTTAGGTGTTTGATAACGTCCTGCCTTGTTGTATCCTGCTCGATACCCCAAACAAACTTAACGTCTTTACGCGTTACGGCTGCGATAGGTACTGTAAAAGTAGCATACTGCGGAATGTATCGTCTAAAATACCCGGCAATTAATTGACGCACTTGTTTAAGTAATTGTCTTTGGCGTCGGCAATTTAGTTAAGGCTTATTTATTTATTTATTTATTTAACAATTTATGTACACACAAGATAACTATAGATAAACAACATAATAAAAATTAGCACAAAGGTACTGCTTATTTCTAAAGAAATTTCTGCCAGCAGACCCGCGAAAAGAGAAGTGAAAAAGAAATGTAGACAATAGTGTGTAAAAAAAAAAAAAAAAAAGAGTACGAGAAGTCTTAAACTAAGGAATTAAATAAACCTACACATATAATGTTAATATTAATATATATTCACATAAATATATACCAAATAATATATATATACACAACATACACCTACATATATAAATATTTACTACAGTAGAGAGGAATGGTAGTGCTCTTTTAGACGCTTTTTAAAGACAGCAATAGATTTTAAATCACGGATGCTAGGCGGAAGTGAGTTCCACAACCTTACCGCATGGACAGAGAAAGAGTAGGAATAGTAGCTGGATTTATGAGGATGGGTTTTAAGGAGGGATTTAAGGTGAGATCTGCACGGCGCGTCACTTGGGCGATCGTAAGTGAATCGCTCACGCAGGTAGGAGGGATAAGACGGATTGTGTAGAATGTTAAATAGGAGACATAAAATCCTAGTGTTCCTGCGAAGACGGATAGGGAGCCACTTGAGTTCCTTGCGAAGGTGAGAGACATGGTCATACTTTCGCAGACCAAAAATAAACCGGATACATAAGTTTTGCAAGCGCTCAAGCTTGTTTAGTAGCTCCTCAGTAGCATCCTATTTTCTATTCTATAGGCTTCTATTTTATGAGAGCTCGGCCCAACCTGACCATAGCTAGGTTCTCCCGAGTAACTCCACCTATGTTTTTCGCAGATCAATTAAAATACCGGATTTTGTTAACGTTTTTAATACCGAATCGAGCAAAGTTAATCCCTCTTCAACAGTATAACTTAACAATAAAACGTCACAAGCGCTTTTTCTGACTCAATGAACGATTTGAAGGTTTCAGAAATAATACGTTGATACACTACGGGTACCTTCGCAAGTCCAAAGGGCATCTTGAGATATTCAAAGTGACCGTAAAGTGACGTACCTATCTGATCTTAACTAAAATGAGCACCTGTTCCGCGCAACATCTGAGCATTAGGGTTTAGGTGGCAAGAAAAATGTCTGAGAAGTTCATTAGATATGAGGGATACAGATGAGCCGCTGTCAATTAAGATGTCTTTAGGTACACCATACAATACTGCGGGTGTCACGTCATTGCTTGTTGTATCGCCCTTAATTTCACGACAAAAATTGACATTGAATTACACAACTCCGATCGCTGTTTAGCAAAACACTTTTCTTCCGTATGCCCATTTTTATATACAAAAGTTACACTTATTATTTTTCTAGTTCGGAGAATTTGAATTGGCATTAGTACTCTGACTAGTGCTTACGACTTTAGAACTCGAACTACTATTTCTATTTTTAGAACGTTTGGGACACGCGTTGCTCTTATGACCGTGAGAGCCGCACGAAAAACACTTAACAGATTTTTTATCAAGCACTGTAGCACTACGGCTCCTAGCATTACCGTTATCGCGACAGCTAGTAAATCGATTAGAATGGGCGTCAACATTGTTTTTGTTCATATTTGCATTGATTTTACTTGGCATAACATAAATTGATTTAAAAAAATCCACAATGGTTTCAGAAGTTAATTTTGCATTCATAGCTGCAGCACGAATCTGCGGATCCTTAATACCGCGTACAATAATTGCACAAAAGAAGTCATTACTTAGCAGCATTTTAATGATACGCAATCGCAACAAGGATTTGCGCGCGTATTCCGCGTATGTGGAATATTGATTTTATTGATTTTAGTTGTAATTTAAAGGTAGACCAAGTATGATCCGTTTCGGTTCAATCGCGTAACCAAGAGTGAGATTCACCACAATTCAGGATTCAGGATTCAGGTACAAACCGATACGGGCCAGACATTCTTTGTCGTTCCATCTATTTTGCAATTTAGCGCAGTCAACTTCTTCTCACCATGCAATGACGTCATGAACATTAGGGTCGAAATCAGAGACGTAATAATGGTTTGATCTCACCGGGTTTAAGCTCCTTAGCGCATCGATAAGACGCTCCGTGGCGTCCCCTGCAGCCGACATTGAAGACGAAGGCGACAGCGACAAAGCCGGCGGCGCCAGTGGCGTCGGGACAGGTCGCGTCACAGCGGGAGGGCTGGCCGTGCCGGTGATGGCAGGCTGCTGCTCTATGCTCGATCGTGGTTCTGAAATTGAACATCGCTCCAAGGCGGAGACCCTATTAAGTATTGCGTCTAAGATATTACTAAGATGAGTTAGGTCGGGCGGCGATGGCGTGCACTCACGTTTACGCTTTTTTTCTAGGGGCGGTATTATTTGACATTTTTATTTTTTATTTTATTTGTTAAGTGGGAAAACGAGAGCCGTAACACACTTCTGATTTTAGGAATTGAATGAAAGAATACGTAGAAGTTAACTACACCAAGCCTTTTTAATACAAATAATTAGGAACGCTAACAAAATTGAGAAATTATTAATGAGGTGAACAGAAAGGGGAACAAGTAAAGTGCGCGACGCCGGATGTGGGAATGTGTCCCTGGCCACGCCGCGCGACGTCTTATATGGGCTGCTCCGGGCTGGCCGGTGGGGTGTAGGTTGGAGATGCAGCTAACAATATATATAAAAAATTTCATCAGTAAGTAGTACATATGAAAACAATTGCTCATGTATATCATTGAAGCAGCTCAATCCCACGCGTTTTTGTCCTCAAGAAAGTCATTAATTGTGTAAAAAGCTTTCTGGCATAGCTTACGTTTAATAAATGATTTAAATTTATTTATGCTTATTTCTTGAATTTGGCTAGGAAGTTTATTATAGAAACGTATACATTGCCATCTAAACGAACCACCTATTTTTTTCTTGAGCCTGGTTTTAGGTACAAATTGGCGTACGAGACCTAGAGAATGTGATGACTTTACACTTAGAAATGTTAAGTGGCAGCTTATTTCTCACACTCCAATCCAAAACGGCATCAATGTCCCGCTGAAACGCCAAACAGTCTTCCACTTCAGTGACCGACATAAACAACTTTAAATCATCAGCAAACATAAGGCATTTTGAGGCGAACCAAATTCTTGGCAAATCATTAACCATGATTAAGAATTGGGAGGACCTAGGGTACTGCCCTGGCTGACGCCTGATCGGATAAAATACTTTGGTGGCTGATAGCCATTGAGTTTTACAAACTGTCGCCGATCTCTGAGATAGTCTGCTAGAAATCGGGGTAGTTGGGGACCGAATCTGAGAGATGCAAACTTCATCAGAAGTATATCATTGTCGACTAAGTCGAACGCCTCTCTAAAATCAAAATATGTTGTATCAACCTGACTGCCAGTGATCATTTTGGTATTCAAGTAGTCAGCAAAACATTTACGATTAGTTAAGGTGGAACGCACCGGTCGAAACCCAAGCAAGGAATTATCTAATAAACCACTGACTTGCTTGGAGATAGAGTTGTTTAAAACAAACTCGAAAATATTCCCGAAGACTGGCAGCACAGCAATAGTTCTGAAATTCGTGACGTCTGTTGACGATCCACTCTTTGGAACGGGTGTGACCCTGGAAACCTTCCAGAGAGTGGGATATACACTATTCTGCAGTGATAGATCATATACAAACAAGAGAGGCTTCTCCAATACTGACAGACAGTCCTTCAAAATGAAAGCTGGGCAAGCGTCTGGCCCATAAGCAGACGAAAGTTTAAGCCTGAGGACTGCTCGACGCAATTCTGATGCATTAATGTGATCTAAACTAATCGGAGGTAAACAGCCTCTATCAGTTGCATCGCGCTCTGCTGCCTCAGGATCTAACTTAGGGGAGTCACTATGGAAAATGGAACTAAAATAATCCGCAAACGCATTAACGTCTCCTTGTCCTTTCACAACCTTGTCCTCATATACGAACTCGTTATTCTGCTGTATATTTTTCTTTTTATGTTTTTCATATTTCCAAAACTTTGATGGAGCACTACATAGAGTTTTCTCCATCGTTTTAATATAATTTTTAAAAGTAATTCCAGTGAGATCCTTGACTTTAGTTCTAATATGAAGGACACGTAACGTTTTATTTTTGAACTTTTCGTCAGAACGCGTCGTCTCAGAATGAAATGTGCATAGAATTATTATTACCAATAGGGATGTTTCCTCGGTATGAAAATAGTAATTATATCCACTGACACGGGGACACGAAAACTTGCTGTCACTTTGTACGTCGACCCCCCGCTCGGCAATTCCTTCCGCGCCAGCACCCCGTGCCGCTTCCAACTTAAAGCTTAATATCTATTAAACTGCTGCAGCTACACACAAATAAAAATACGTGTGTATAGCTGAAACTATAGAGAATTGACTTATGTGAATACTAAATCACAACACTTAGTCCTAAGTACTTCAAAAAAAAGTTAAACTTGAGATTACGGGTTGAAAAACAGCAAAATATATGTTCTTACTAAGTTTTTACTAATATCTTTGTAGTTTTTATCTCTTAAACCTATTTATAATGAAACTAGATTATATAAGCTTTCTTTTGATATCCCTATGTCTTTACTTTGACTGTTTTATGTAGCACAATAAATGAAAACAAACCACCCTTTCCCTCGTCAATTTCATGCCACCTGCGCTAGCGAAAATGAGGTATAATACGGCAAGATGGCCGCCCGTAGGGCTCATCCGCAAGGCTGTACATGATTAAATATAGATAGTTTGTTAGGAATTATTTATTTTGTGATTCTTATTGAAATGAGACAATGATACATGTACATAGTTATTTAAAAATAATATAAATGTATTTTACATTAAAAATAAACTTTTTTTACCATATTTTTTATTTTTATTTACATAATTACCTAAAATGATAACAATAGACACACATTACAAGGCAAATAGATAACAAGGTTTAAACGAGGAAGATGAACATTTTTTTTCATTACTTATAATAATCACACTAATATTATAAAGGCGAAAGTTTGTGAGTGTGTTTGTTACTTCTTCACGCTCAAACGGCTGGACCGATTTTGATGAAATTTGGTATGTAGATAGCTTATACCCTGAATTAACATAGGCTATTTTTATACCGTTTTACGAGGGTGAAACCGCGGGGCGCAGCTAGTTGAAAATAAATCAGCCAGCGAAACTCCGCAGACGTGGAGATTATCGATCATAGAGATTTTCTGCCTGTGTGTGCAAAAAAAATAATTGAACCAAAATTTACCTTGTTTGCCGTTTGCGCGGTGGCGCATCCGGCAGGAGCACGCGCTCAAGCTGAGCCTCCCGCTTCCGTGAGAGCAACTCCTGCCGGACAGGCGCTGGCAGCGTGTTGACGCGCCGCTGTGTAATTTGCCTCTGTGCCCTGATGTGGGACAGAGGATCTACAACCGGAACGGCACTGCCAAAAATATACAACCGTAAAACATTGAAGATACAAGTATATCTTCAAAAATATACTGAATAAGATACATAGTTAAAAAAGATACGTACGCCTGCACACCTTGCCCACGCCCACGCCCACGCCCCCGCCCCCGGCCACGCCCACGCCCACGGCCACGCCCACGCCCACGCCCTCGTGCTGGTTGTGCCGCCTCTTCATCACTTGAAGATCTAAAATATAAATTACATTAAAATTATATACTACTTACCACAAGCTCATAACCAATCTCAAGTAAAAATACTCACGGTTCGTATAATGACGACCCCTGATCATCAACAACAGCCAACTCATCGCTCTCCGCATTTCCTTCTCGATCAGCCAAATTAAAATTTTGAGACCTAAAATCGAAACTTGATTTAGATTCCATAGTTTATTTTTAATATAAGAAAGCAATTAGGCATTAAAAAAAAACACTGTTCTCATGCCCAAAACCATTGAAAGACAAGACAAAAAAAAACTGCAATAAAATAAATCATAACTCTTTAGTAGTACCCCGTAGTTGATTAAACCGTTGAAAAAATCAAAAAGGAATGAGCGTTCAATTATATCCATAAAATTAGTAAGCATTATTAAAGACATTGTGCTCGAGCTCAAATCTTAACACTCCGTTTTCATAGTCGGTTAAACCGTTGAAAAAATCAAAAAGGAATGAGCGTTCAATTATATCCATAAAATTAGTAAGCATTATTAAAGACATTGTGCTCGAGCTCAAATCCTTTTTCATAGTCGGTTAAAACCGTTGAAAAAATCAAAAAGGAATGAGCGTTCAATTATATCCATAAAATTATTAAGCATTATTAAAGACATTGTGCTCGAGCTCAAATCTTAACACTCCGTTTTCATAGTTGGTTAAACCGTTGAAAAAATCAAAAAGGAATGAGCGTTCAATTATATCCATAAAATTAGTAAGCATTATTAAAGACATTGTGCTCGAGCTCAAATCTTAACACTCCGTTTTCATAGTCGGTTAAACCGTTGAAAAAATCAAAAAGGAATGAGCGTTCAATTATATCCATAAAATTAGTAAGCATTATTGAAGACATTGTGCTCGAGCTCAAATCCTTTTTCATAGTCGGTTAAAACCGTTGAAAAAATCAAAAAGAAATGAGCGTTCAATTATATCCACTGAAACGTCCCAGCGGCCTAGCTGACTTGGCACCAATGTTTTGTTTTTAGGGTTCCGAACATCCGAATGTAAAAACGGAACCCTTATAGGATCACTCGTGCGTCTGTCTGTCTGTCCGTCCGTCTGTCACAGACAATTTACTCCGAATCTACTCGACCACATGAGTTGAAATTTGGTACACACATAAATATCTGTGACCGAAAAACTAAAGTGTAACGTAAATAAATTAATTTGGAATATGTGGGTCATTTTGGGGGTGCAAATCAGAAATTAAAAAAAATTAAACCGTGATGTATGATATGATATACATATCAAAAGAAATCATATATTTGAAATCCTTACAATAATCCCTATTGTAAGGATTTCAAATATATGTTTTTCATAATTTCAAAATGTATAGTTTTTAAGTTATTTGAGAAAATAGATTAAAAATGACCATTCCCCCTCCCTTATCTTCGAAACCACTAGGCCCAATATTTTGAATAAATACTTCTGTATTTTTTGTTCTTTGCTAATAGATTACAGGAAAACCTATAAGAAGTACCTATATTAGTTTAAACCTGACAAAATATGATTTGTTCAGAACCTTTTGTGCGCGAGTCACACTCGCTCTTGGCCGGTTTTTTCAGCTATGTACACTTTTTTAAGACAAAGCTCAACTATTTGCACATATGTAGGTAAATGATAAATTGACACAAACACAGGTAGCCGAGACAAATTCACTCGAATTCAAACTACTTACGTCTTTGCTGTGTCAACAATTTTTGGAAAAACAAAATATTGTTGGTGTTTTTTTATTTTATTTTGGAACTTGGTCTTTTAAGTATCTATATTTTTTTAAGTCACAGTTGCCAGGTCTGTATTTTATGACGAGCGGAGAAGCATTATGTTTACCTAAGTAGATACCTAATCTATTACCTAGGTTGGTTTTTTCTGTCCAACCCATCTGTACTGTTGAAACTAACTTTAAAGACATATGGGTGTTGTTACCCAAGTAGATATATATTCTTCAGAAAAAAATTAAATTAGCTGGGAAAACTCCGTATAGGTATCTATGTGATTAGCAATTTAGCGAGCTGTAACTGTAACCAAACAGATACAGTAACGAGGCTCTAGTGTGCGCGTGTTACAGTTTAGGCTCACAATGTCGCCCGAACGCTTTCACCGAGCGTACTCATTTAGCGAGCTGTAACTATAACCAAACAGATACAGTAACAAGGCTCTAGTGTGTGCGTGTTACAGTTTAGGCTCACGATGTCGCCCGAAGGTTTTCACCGAACATACTCATTTAGCGAGCTGTAACTGTAACCAAACAGATACAATAACAAGGCTCTAGTGTGCGCGTGTTACAGTTTAGGCTCACGATGTCGCCCGAACGCTTTCACCGTGCATACTCATTTAGCGAGCTGTAACTATAACCAAACAGATACAGTAACAAGGCTCTAGTGTGCGCGTGTTACAGTTTAGGCTCACGATGTCGCCCGAACGCTTTCACCGAGCGTACTCATTTAGCGAGCTATAGCTGTAACCAAACAGATACAATAACGAGGCTCTAGTGTGCGCGTGTTACAGTTTAGGCTCACGAGGTCGCCCGAACGCTTTCACCAAGCGTACTCATTTAGCGAGCTGTAACTGTAACCAAACAGATACAGTAACGAGGCTCTAGTGTACGCGTGTTACAGTTTAGGCTCACGATGTCGCCCGAACGCTTTCACCGAGCGTACTCATTTAGCGAGCTGTAACATTAACCAAACAAATACAGTAACGAGGCTCTAGTGTGCGCGGGTTACAGTTTAGGCTCACGATGTCGCCCGAACGCTTTCACCGAGCGTACTCATTTAGCGAGCTGTAACTGTAACCAAACAGATACAGTTACGAGGCTTCTAGTGTGTACGGGCAATCGACATCACTGTGCCCATAACGACAATCTGGATCTACCCGCAGCTTTGGTTTGTAACTCCACGATGTCGTACGAAGTGTCTCTCGCTTGTGCAGCATACATACTTATAGATGCTTTACTCGATGATGATAAACAGCCACGAAGATGGTGGAATTATGGAATATATCGGGAAAGAAGTGATCTAGTTTTTATTTTAAAAAATCAAAAAAATAGTGGTCTTTGCAAAAATTTCACGAGAGTAACTGCAACTGATTTTGAATATCTAAATTAATTTAATGGGTGAGGAGGTCGTGGCTAAAGTAGTAACAGCCGCACGGATCGATCCACCAGGTTAAGCTACGCTTGCCGGGGTCGGTCCATGGATGGGTGACCATCTTTACATTTCGAGACTCCTTGCCTCGGAAAGCACGTTAAGCCGTTGGTCCCGGCTGTCAATCCTTTAATTAATTTTGAGTTTGAGAATTGATTTTAATTAAATTTATTGTAACTTTTTTTTATTTTAATTTTATTTTAATTAATATTATTGTACCTTTTCATAATTTAAATTTGTTGTTAATTGGTGTTATTGTAACTTTTTTAAATTTAATTTAATTAATGATAATAATTGTATCTTCACTGTACCATTATTTATTTTTGTTATCCGTGGAAACGTAAGGATTGTACTGTAACCAACTTAATTTGATGTTATATTTATCACTGTACAATTGTTTGTATTCCCAAATAAATAAAATAAAAAATAAATCCTGGATATTTGACCGTCGTTACGGGTCGTCAGAAGCCCGAAAGTCTGACAACCAGTCTTACCGAGGGGTATCGTATTAACCAGTTACTGGGTTGTGGAGGTCACATAGGCAGTCGCTCCATGTAAAATACTGGTATTGAGCAGCATCCGATTAGACTGGAAGCCGACCCCAAGACAGATGGGAAAAGGCTAGGCAGAACAAATGAGAAATGGGGCCAGGTATTGGTAGCGTATTTAGCGCGGCATCTTTAATTCTTTACCCAACTGTCCCCACAATACAGATGGTTTTCGATTGACTACTAAGTATTTGTACTTCGGTATATCGCAACATGCTGAATACATATTTGGACGTTCACTATTTGAACAGTATTCACTTAAGTCAGACAGTTTATCATGGTCGCGGTATAAAAGACACTACTCTAAAAAATTCGGCATTTAAGCTCATTTGTTTTAGTTCTCTCGTCATCTGCGATATTTCGTACTATTGAACAAAATGAGGGCATTTTTGGTGAGTCAACTATGATTAAGTCTTTAGTTCTCTTAGTGTAGCTATTAGCTTCAAAATAATTGTTTTATTATCATGTTTTCTGATTTAGACATTTTGTAATTAAATTACTAACTTTAACACGAAAAACTTGGAAAATGCGCATTTTTGTTGTTTTAGTGGTAGATTTGGTTTTATTATTTTTTGGCGTTTCTTTTGTTTAGGATTTACTTATTCTATAATTTTGGCAATAGACGCGAAAATGCGCGGTACACTGTACCAATATTTTCTTTTGTTTAATACTACTGTGTTATTTTAATTCTAGGCAACTCATTATTTATGTAAGTTTAATATTGACCTACAAACCTATTTTTATAACATATAATCACACGTAATAAAGATTCCTGAAGAACAACACTACAAGATACTCCAAGTCAATGCAACACGTCCACAGCACGCTTATTGTTGTCGGTCATATTAAATCTTAAATATGTCAATACCGGAAATTTCAATTGTCGTAAAGGACAAAACACGAGTTTTCAGTAGAACCAAAAAATAAAAACAAAATGTTTTAGTCTAATATCTTTTTCAAACAAAGTACCTACTATATTTGTCGCAGCCATCTGGTTGAATTCGCCATTCAATTGGACGCCTAGGCCGTTCATTAAACGCCGGCATTCAATTAAATGGCTATAATTAAAGGCCGATAGTTAATTCAACTACAATCACTTAACGATTAACAACTTGGCGTGTTGAAAGTCAGCCCTTTGAAGATGACTGACCAAGACTCAGCCAAGTGATTCAAAACTTTAGGTTAAATGAAAAATGATGAAAGATGGGAGATAGTGATTCAATTTAATTAAAAGGCGTAGTCAGAGCTGCGCGTTTGCGGGGCTCAACGGTTTTAGAAAAAATAACCACGACGGGGATGGTGGGGTCTAAGTTCGCTGGCTTCGCGCTAGACCCCGCCATCCCCTTCGAACCTAACCGATCCGAGTCAGAGTGCCCCATGTCCCGAGCTCGCTACGCTCGCTCTTGCATCCTAACATTGCCTTTTGTACACACATAATCATGATCAGTGGTATCACAAACTCATCAATATCCAATTTAACTAAATGACTAGACGAAATCCTGCCATCTGGTTAAACGTTGCGTTCAACGACTTCACTTGTTGTCCTTCAGCTATTTAATTGAATGCCAGCGTTTAATGAACGGCCCAGGCTTTCAATTTACCACACCAAACTTAATTATTAACGAAAACGTGAGTTCTTTACAGCCCACAAAAATTGAGCTGAAGTATTTTACAGCCACCAAAAATTGGTTGTGTTAAAGTCAAATGTGTAGCAAAGGACTAATGATCATCAATGGGTTGTACAAGTCAATTAAATCAGAGAGGGGTAAAAGGAACAAAAAACTATAGATCTATAAATAGTTATGAAATACCTACCTAACCTAAAAAGTTTTTATTATTTTTTATTTATTATTCAAATTATTTATTTAAAGAAATACAAAAATGTTATTCTAATAAGAACTCAAAATTTAAACAAAATGTGATACTATTTTTATTTAAATCGCAAGTAATCGTTGCGATGCTGAAAAGCAACTAAATTTTTAGAATAATCAGCCAATAAACTATAATAATCTACTATCTAGTTTTTTTTAAAATATATTATTAATTTTTTTAATAAAACTCTTACAATATTTATCAAAACACTGTTAAACTAAATAAAAAAATTAAAATAACCAAAAGAAAAACTAATTTATTAAATGGCAAGTAACTTCAGTCTTATAAAATATTAGTAATGAAACTTAAACATTAAAATTTTTTTTCAATACATAGTTGTCTTTTATATGAAAACCGGCCAAGTGCGAGACGGACTCGCGCGCAAAGGTTTCCGAACGAATCACATACTTTCTAAAAGGCTTATAAATTAATAAATTAAAATTATTTTCAAGACAAACTTTTACATGAACTTAAAAATACCTGTGAAGCCCCGCGACTCACCGGTGAGTCGGACAAAAAAAAAAAAAATTAAAGAGAAAAAAAAAAAATCGGCTGTCAACCCGGGTTGTCGTCGGGGTTCAATTTGACAACCCGGATTTGGCCGCGGGGCTTCACAGGTTAATTAAAACTAAGATAAGTAAGTACATAAGCGTACAACTATAATATTTTAGGCTTCTCCTTAAAATAATGTAAATAGTGTAAGAGACGTTCAGCCTCAAGCTTTAACTGTCTAGCCACCACTTAGTTTAATGACACTTTTCAGAAAGTACATAGATTGTTTAAGATCCTAAACAGCATGTAACAAAAACCCTGTCCGATCCTGAAGGGTATTACTTGGTATCGTATTGCGTACAAATATACGTAATCATTTAATGGATACGAGATAATTATTTTTCCCAATGATAATAATTAATTTTAAATAAAATTAAAAACTTATTAAAAGCAACACTGAGCGCTCGACAAAGTTCACCTACTGTTTCGTTTGAAAGATGCGGCCTGAGCGAGACAGAGTGCCTACAGTGCATCAAGTGCAAGGCGGTATCGTTTGAAATAAAAATAGGTAAAAATGAAAAGGTTTTGCCGGCCGGTGGAGTGTTGTTAACTTATGAAAATTTGCCATATTTAGTGTTAAATTTCGCATCATCATTCTCCTGCCCTTATCCCAATTTATTTGAGGTCGGCGCAACATGTCTTTTTCTTCCATACTCCTCTATTAGTCGTCATCTCTGTAGTCACCCCCTTTTTACCCATATCCTCTTTCACACAGTCCAATCATCGTTTCTTTGGCCTTCCCCTACTCTTATAGCCATCCACACCCATACACAAGACTTTCCTCACGACATTTTCTTCATTCCTTTCTTTTTCTCTTTGTTAAATTTCGCATAGTTTATAAAAATAAAAAATCTATAACTTTTGATTTTTATAAGTTACATTTTTTTTACAACTTTTTCTAGTACGTATGTTAAACCAGGAAAACGCCTTTTTGGATCGGACAGGGTTTTTGTTACATGCTGTATATTCACCACCACCACTAAATTGCTTGTCAGTATATGCCCAATAAGCTGAAACACGATAGTGCTATCTTTTAGTTGCGGAGATCCTATGGAGACATTTCGGCTTCTTCATCAGACCTTAGGCATCACCTAGTCTAACGTAACCTGTCAAAACATAGGTATGCAATGAGACCAAACACGATGGTTCCATCTTGTTTGGTTGAGGAGATCCTGTGGCCACTTGTCAATTCCATAATCAGACCAGCTTCATAGTACAATATTATTGCATTGGACACTTAATTTTATAAGTGATGTAAGTTTCAGCTTAATCAAAGACCAGGAAGGGTTTGAAAAATTGGTTACTAATTTGTAACTGGTTTTTTTTTTTTTTGGGGGGTGGGAAATCATCTTATGACTTCTTCCGCTCTAGGGTGGAGCGGACGGGTGTGTCAGACTCTTACTGACTAAAACTCACCCCTGTTCCTCCCTGCCCTACATGCCCAGGGGCGAGGTAACTCTTTCGAATTTATCCTCAATCCCCGGGCAGGCATTGGCCGTGGCAGGCCCCGTCCTTTGCTGACAACTCTTTGAGGCGCGCGTGGAACACTACGCGCCGTCGACTCTCGGGCCTGGTGCTGATCGGACGGCGAGTTACCCACTACTCGCCGTCCGCAGGCCCGGGTCTACGGTGGCAATTTGTAACCGGTTACACATAAAACCAAAGCAAGTCAATACAAAGTTTGCAACAATATAGACTTCTCATAGGTTTTTCTGTAATCTATAAATAAGTAAAAAACTATTACCTGTATTTTTTTCAAAATTTTAGATTGAGTAGTTTTGGAGATAAGGGAATGGAAAATTTTCGATTATTTTCTTAAATAACTTTGAAACGATTCATTTTTAAATTATGTTCAAATATGTTTGAGACTCCCACAATACACAGTACAGTCAATTTGATACGTCGCATTGTACCTACAGTTTGAAAAACATTATTTTAAAATTTTCCCCCCAAAAGTGACCCCCATATTCCAAATTAATTTACTTACGTTACTCGCACGTGTTTGGGTCATAGAAATACTAGAAATTTGCTACACAGGTGTGTAGCAAATTTCAACTTAATCGGGCCAGTAGATTTGGAGTAAATTGGCTGTGACAGACGGACAGACAGACAGACTCACGAGCGATCCTATAAGGGTTCCGTTTTTACATTCGGATGTTCGGAACCCTAAAAACTAACGACCTTTACGCTAATTACGTAAGATAAAGCAAAGGTAGATTAGGTCGTAAGGGTTTCGATTATCAAATAACAGGTTTACGACCTTTTGAATTGTAATAAAATTATTGTTTATAATGTTGTCGTTTTTAAAGTTTAATGTAAAAATGAGATTACGACCTCATAAATAATTAAAACATGACTTTACGCTCCCTATTGAAAATTTACTTTACGCTACATCACAAATAGTAAAAAAAACGAGGCAGAGCAGTTTGCTTTTCGCTTTTTAGGGTTCCGTACCCGAAGGGTAACCAACGGGACCCTACTACTATGCGTCCGCTGTCCATCCATCCGTCAGCGAGCTGTATCGCACGATCCGTAATAATTACACAGTTGAAATTTTCACAGAATGTGTAAACGCTTATAGAAATACACGTTGCTTGAAAATTTCAACTGTCTACCTATTACGGATCATGAACATAATCCAAAAAAAAAACTCAAAAAAGCACGTTTCTAGAAACGTGTTTTTTTCTGTTTTTTACGGAACCCTTCGTGTGCAAGTCCGACTCGCACTTGGCCGGTTTTTTTAAAAGATGTCATGTCGATTCCAAATATATTTATCTAATTTTCGGCAAAATGTCCTTTAAGACAATTGACATTTCCGGTGTCTATATTTGGAAATTCATATATTTTGTTTCACATATTTTTCTCTCAACTACGTAGTAACGTTATCATTAATCACTACAAAATCGATCACAAAGGAGGTATTTTTGCTTAGAACCAAAACAAAGCAGAAATGTTATAAGAAATCTCATGGTTGCACAGTTTTTCTATAATGCACTGATTTTTATTTTTTACTAGCTGCGCCCCGCGGTTTTACCCGCCTAGACCGGAATAAAAGGTAGCCTATATGTTAATCCAGGCTATAAGCTATCTACATACTAAATTTCATCCAAATCGGTCCAGCCGTTTGAGCGTGAAGAAGTAACAAACATTCACACTCACAAACTTTCATGTTTATAATATTAGTAGGACTAGCTGTCCCGGTGAACTTCGTACTGCCTCAGAATCAATGAACATAATATCCGTTTCATACAAAATCTATGAGAAAATAAATTTTCTTCATACATTTTTTTTCGTGATTTAAAAATGTATAACAGTGGAAGACGTTCATGAATGGAGAATGAGAATATACGCCAAATCGCCTCATTGCAGCTCACATATCAACCAACTTGATAGTGCGTGATTTCATCGTTGGTATTAGAAATCTGAACGCCAAAAACCGCCAAATCGCGCCATATTTAATATTTGTATAACCAGCAAATAGTTGTTCCGGGTCTGGGTGTCTTGTGTATGTGAGTATACATGTTTGTGAATGCACCCACGATACAGGAGTAATTCCTAGTGTGGGGCAACGTAAATATATATATATATATTTGAAAATTGCAAATGCATTTGATAGATTTCACTGAATTGCAATATTCCACTTTGCGATATGCTTTTATTGAATGATTTGGAAAGTAATAGCGAATACGGAACAATCCAAGCGTTGTAGACCACGAAACCGTTTCCTTTCACCCTCTTTGAAATAACTTTTCGTTCCATACAAAATGTATGAGAAAATGATTTTTCAATTCATATTTTTTTTTCGTAATTTTTTTCGAATTTTTAATAATTATTCTGCTATTCGAAGCGTTGACAAATCCAACAAAATAAAGACCATTAAAATCAGTCCAGCCCTTCTTGAGTTACAAATGGTGTAAGTAACCCGACTTTGTTTTATATAGAGGGTGTAACGGAAAGGTGTGGTCATATTTTAAGGAAATCTGTGGAGTTCCTAAAAAAAATGTTTTACCTCCTATACAAATATTGATCAGCTGATTATAACTTTGTATGGAAAGTTCAATTTTTTTTTTGGGAATTTTCTATTTTTTCCTCGAGAAAGTTATTCATTGCCATGTGCAGAACCGGCTCTTAAAATATGACCACACCTTTCCGTTACACCCTGTATATAAGATAAAGATATAGATATAGATGTTGTAGTTTTACTAACTGTAGCTGTCCCGGCGAACTTCGTACCGTATCAGAATCAATAAAAAAGCCATTCCATACAAAATGAATGAATACTTATTCAAATTTTTTTTTTTCGATAATTGTTTCCGATTTTTTGATATTTATTCTGCTATTCGGGGCGGAGACGAATCCAACAAATCAAAGATCATTAAAAGCGGTCCAGCCGTTCTTGCGTTATCTTTGTTTTATTTATAAAGATTTAGATTACCACAGAGGTTTAATGTCTCCCATTAAGTTTAATATAAAATGTATGCATTAGATCAAAAAAACACTGGCTGAACATAAAAATCGGCTGAATAAAACCAACTTGGTGAGGTTTTTGGCGGGATTTTCTCGAGTGCAGTTCAGTGGCTGTTTTAATTATTCGTTTATTGGTTCCTAGTGGATATTGTGATGTAAAATTGGTGTAGTTTTGTGTCTCAGGTGTCTACGCAACTCGACAATATGTGGAATCATTGAAACAGGCGCGATCTCGGGAAAATGGAGCTGAGAATTTTATTGTAGTAGGTAGGTATTGTCTCTCGAAGTTTGCCGAGAAGGCTGACTCGACACATTTGTTCCCAAATACTGCAAACAACATTAGAATGTGTTACATCTGCATTCTAACGGGGAAAAAGTGACAGTATTTTGTATCTAACTAAATAAAAAAAATACTTTCATAACTTGACACTGGCTAAATACACAAACCGTGCGAAGCCAAAACTAAAAAAAAAAGAACTTGGTGAAAAAAAAAACAAATGGCGCGCATTTTGTACCATTGTAAAACTTTGATACGAATTTAGGAAGAAAAGTTAAAAAAATGGAAATAGACAGTGATAGCGATATGAATTCAACTCCAGAAAGTATAAAAACAGCTGCAAATGAAATTGTTAATAACCTTTTGCCGCAAAAGTCGCGGGGTAAATATTTTTCATTAACTTGAGTTTTTATTTTGAGTAGGTAATTAAATTATCACGGTAGGTATTTTATCACGGTAGTTAAATTGGTGGTTGAAAGAAAAGTAGATTACGCACCTTGCTAAAGTGAGTAATTAATGCACTCGTGTTAATTTAGCGCCCTCGCTTGCGCTCGGGCACCAACATAACACTCATGCTTTAATAACTCACTTTGCGCTCGATGCAACAATCTCCTATTGTTGCATCAGTCTGAGAGGGAATCAGTGATACAAATGAAGGTGTTTATCGTGTTCCAGGTATTCTTCGCATGTGCGTTGTTCGCCATGGCCACTGCTTTCCCACAAGGAGGTTTGCTATACAATATTATTAATTAATATTTAGGTATAGACCATATCAATTAAGAATATGTGTAATCTTACCAAGTAGTAGTGTTTGGATGCTTTTCCACAAAAGATGCGAAGAAGCGTTGCGCTGCGGGGATAAGAAGCGGCACTATGGGAATGTGTGGTTGTTCCCACCAAAGGTGTGCGAAGTAGAGAGGCCGCGCGAGGTTGCGTAGCAAAGCTGTGCCTTATATTATGTTAATCACAATATATATATGCTTGTAAGATTCAAGACTCAGCTCGGATTTACTTTCAATCTGCTCAACAATAAATTTGCCTGACTGTACATTAACGTTCAATTATAGGTACTCTTTCACCAGGTCCAAATTTGCCCACTTTTGTTCTATTATACATAGCTCCTTCTAAATTTAACCCTCATTACAAGAACCTAATATTATTTTCATCCACAAGACGATGAAAACGCTTTGCTTATGTCCGCTTATGTATTGTTTTCAGTTAATGTTGTCGACAACAGCAACCCTGGAGGAGGTGAGTCATGTAGATAGTATTTATATTAATTACTAGCTTTCGCCCGCGGCTTCGCCAGCGTGAAAAGTTTAAATATAAATTTGAGTGGTATTTTATGAGTGTAGTTCAGAGTGGTACGTTAAAAAAAACACTGTAGGAATCAAAATCCAAAGTATTAATATTAAGCTGAGAGCAGTAGTAGTAAGATAAGACTGAGAGGCAGAACTTTTTGAACGTCAGAGTTCTACATAAAGACAGTTCTACATAAAGAAACTCCTGCCATTTTTATTCTAAATAATTTTGATGGATATTAGGACTACTTTTATTACATTGGGTTTACCTGTAAAAATAATTGTATGTGTGTGTGTGTTTGTTTGAAAAATTTGTTTGCTCAAAAACTTCAATAATGCAATTAATGATGATGAACTCTCTAAAATTAAAACCATTGCTTCTGAGAGTGTATTAAGTAATTACCCCGCCAGTCCTCATCAGACTTTCCGAATATATCAAATAGTAGCACCCGTGCTCAATTAGATAAATGTTGAAAGCCAGGTCATCTTATCTTTTTCCGTTATTGAGAACAGATAAACACTTACCTGGCCATCATCAGATCTTCAGAATGTATCATGTAGTAGCACCCGTGCTCTATTAAACAAATGTTGAAAGCTAGGTCACCCTAACTATTGCCATGATTGAAAACCGATAAGCGCTTACCTGGTCATCATCAGACCTTCAAATTATATCATGTGGTAGCTCCCGTGCTCAATTAGATAAATGATTCAATTCTGATCTGTACTTTGTGAGTCTTTACCGCTCATGATTCCAGCCCTGGAAATACTTCTCGTGTTTCTGATCTCCTGGTACTTTGTGAGCGTGTACCGCTTGTTCAGCCCGTCTCTGGATTTCTACTTCCACCTCAGCCTTTGCTAAGTTTATATAAAGTAGCCTACGTGTCAATCCAGTCTATGACCTACCTACCTGTGTGCAAAATTTAATTCAAATGCCTTCAGCCGTTTTTGCGTGATTGACAGCCAAACATACAAACATATAAACTTTCGCATTTATAAAATTAATAGAAAGTAGGATTACCGTTCGTCAAAATTGTGCAAAATAATATGTTGGCACCTGCCAACATATTGTTTTGTAACACCTGTTAATCCTTTTAATTCCATGATTGTACCTTTTTAACCAACTTCAAAAAGGAGGAGGTTCTCAATTCGTCGGAATCTTTTTTTATTTTATGTATGTTCCCCGATTACTCGAAGATGGCTGGACCGATTTGGTTTTTTTTTTGATACAAAGGGTCTTCCCAAGTTGCTTCAGCGCTTTTTGAAAAACTGAACAAAAACGAGAAATACGAGTATGTACACATAGATGACGTTTTGGTTTCCTCCAATTACGAGTATGTTTAAATTTCACGTTGCATGTTATTGGGTTTTTTAGTTCTGGGGTATAATAACTAAAAAGAGAAAAATACTTTAATTTTGGAAGTCGGTGTCAAATAACGAAGAAATAAAATACAAAAACCAACTTCCGAAATTAAAGTTATTTTTTAATGTTTAGTGTAATTTCTTTTTTGGAAGTGGGTTATTTTTTTTGTAAGAAAGTTTTAACTGTGTATGGATGAAGCAGCTCTAAAAGCGCGACAGCCAACAATCGTTCGTCTGTCTGTCGAACGTCTGTCACAGCCAATTTACTCCGAATCTACTCGACCGATTGAGTTGAAATTTGGTAAACACATGAATATCTTTGACCCAAACACGAACGTGTAATTTAAATAAATGAATTTGGAATAAGGGGTCTCTTTGGGGGTGCAAATCAGAAAATTAAAAAAGACGTTTTTTAAACTGTATAATGTGCTACATTTCAAATGAAAGGTCATTATTAGGATTTCAAATATATTTTTTACATCATTCCAAAATAAATTGCTCTTGGCCGGTTTTTTTTATCTATAAAACCATTAACAGTGCATAATTAGCTACATATACATAAATCATAATTATTATTATTGTTCGTCTCTTTTTTTTAAATATATTTAACATACATAATGAATGCTCGCTCTTGAATGCAGTGGTTGCACAATGTTTTGCTTATATTGATCATTGTATTGTTTTTAGTGAACTTTGTCAACAACAACCTCAATGACGGGACTTCCGGTGAGCAAACCTCCTAACTATAAAATCAAGTTAAAAAAAAAACAGTTTTGTATCAGGAGAGTTTCTGAAGTCATTCGATTTGAGTTTTTTATTTTGTAAATAAAAAAATTATAAGCATATATCTAAAAATAAAAACAATTACCAGTTCGACTTTTAATTGTATTCAGTAACTTGACAGTTGAAGGGACCAGATTTTGACAAAAAATGACAGATAGTGAGTTAGTGTAACAATCAAAGAAATTGAATGAACTTCAATAATGTATTAATAAGCAAACTTCATAATTTAACTTGTCTTAAAAACACGAAAACACGTAACATTATTTTTCTTTGAAATGTCAAGTCGCTGAATACAATTAGAAGTCGAACTTATAGTGCAACAATGGCAATTGATTTTCTATCACCCTTTTCAAGAGTTTAATTTTTATCGCCAAGGGCTTTCATCAGATCCTTAAACAAAAAACCTATAACCATAAAAATACAGATGAACTAAGTTCACGTATCAAATGCTCGCTCTCAGTTCAAAATCGAATTCTTGAATGTTGTTTTAAATGTGGTTATCCATGCTTTACTTATATTGTACATTTTATTGTTTTTGGTGAACTTTGTCAACAACAACCCCAATGAGACCTCCGGTGAGCAAAACTAACAACATATGTTTTGGAACATTTTCTATTGTTATAAAATATACTTAGTACACTCATACATTTCAAGTTCTATGTCCGAACTCTTAAGGTCTTAATCAGATCTTCAACAATAAGTATTGGAATTACTTACACTCTTTTTAGCAAAAACCCAAGAAGTTATTTGCTCTTTGTGGCTCGTGTTAAGGCGTATATAGCCGCCAAGTGGCGCCCTCATTGATAAAAAAATCGTAGCAAAGCGTAGAAAAAATAGATTAAAAAATCCTATGTTGCGTTTGCTACAAAGAGCTTAAGGTATTTTTATGTTGTTGAAACAGGACTCAAAGTATTTCGTATTCAAAGTAGTAAGCAAAAGCACCAAAACGGTTGTTTTTGACACTTTTGCTTACTACTTTGGATACGAAACACTTTGAGTCAACATAGGATTCTTTAATCTTTATTTTCTATGCTAAGATACGAATTTTTATTCAATGAGGGCGCCACTTACGCGGAGGTAGGCCCTTAAGTTGGTTGTGTTACCATTGACATGAGGTTGACTGTATCATGCTTTGCTTATAACCTGTCATGTTATTGTTTCTAGTGAACTTTGTCAACAATAACCCCAGTGACGGGAGTGCTAGTGAGCAAACTTTTTAAATTAAATATATGATGTCACAATAGTTAAAATTACGAGTATTGAGAAGTTTCTGGTCACTATAAAAGATATCTTAATTTAAATTAGTGTAGAAACTACACTCGCTTACTGAATTGACAGTTTGAAGTTGAGAACTGGTCAAAGCCTCGCTCGAAAATTTGTCAACTGAATGCTCGCTTTCAGTTCAAAATCTAATTCTTGAATGTTGTTTTAAATGTGGTTATACCATGCTTTCTTTATTTTTTTTTAATAGGACAGTACTAGACTCAGCTATCTTACCATGTCTTACTTATAGCTGCCAGACCTGGATTTTCGAAACCAAAGTAAGAAATAAGATCCAAACAACTCAAAGAGCTATGGAGAGGAGCTGCCTAAATATCAAACTGCGTGACCGAGTAAGAAACACAGATATTCGTAACAAAACCAAAGTCACTGACGCTCTTACGTTTTCGCAAAGTCTTAAATGGAGGTGGGCCGGGCACGTTGCGAGGTATCCCGATGAGCGATGGGCATTCTGGATAACCAAATGGAAAGGTCCAAAAGGGTCCAGAAGTAGAGGTCGGCCATGCGCCCGGTGGCAAGATGAGATTGTGGCAAATGCTGGTTGTGACTGGATTGCCATCGCTTTAGATAGAGAAAAGTGGAATTCTTTGGAGGAGGCTTTTACCCGAAGGGGGTCATTAAGAATGATCTCTGATGTTTAATGTTATAACTACTACGATTAAATTTATGTTAACTCCTCAAGCGCCGAGCCTCTTATCGCAGTTTGACATATTTACGACCGGGCTCATAAAAAACAACTTGCTGAGGTTTCTATTGGAGCGAGGCACTTAAAGTAAACTTTTTTGGGTTGTTGAATAAACAGACCTTAGAATAACATGTAAACAATACTTGTAATTCACGAGTTGAATTTTATTCAAATTCTGTTATCAACGATTTGTCGGGAAGAGTGTGTGTGTGTGTGTGTGTGTGGGTAGTTGTTAAAACCACTGTATCAATTTACATGAAATTTTGCATGTTGCACTATGAATAGACAAGTAATCTAAGAACAGTGTTTTTATTGTAGAGTCCGTTATCATATTTTCCTATTATTCGCGCTCATACTTCAAATTACGAAATCAAAACAACATAACGGCTTTTTAAAATTGCGTTTCTGCGTTTGCGTTGCGTTTTGTGTTGCGTTTTTTTTCTAACACTATGTAATAACTATCTAAGAATGCATGTGAACCATGCCACAGGATATAAGATCTTTAGTTATTTAATAAACCCCTGAACGCCCGTCGGCATGCGGGCATGCCGTCAGACGTTGACGACGTTGTTGTCGTGTGTTGTGGACGTGGATTTTTATTAATTTTAATTAATTTATCTGCGATGTTATTAATTTTTAATGTTAATCATCTTTATTTTTTATTATTCAAACAATTTTTTCATTTCTATTTTTAATCAATTATCTGAATTATTAAATCAATGTAAACAATGTAATTTATTTTTATTCTAATTAATGTAAATAGTGTAAACAAAGATTATTATTGTAATTGTTTAAATAATTTTACTACAAATTTCTATTGTTATTATTATGTGTGGAATAAATAAAGCTATTATTATTATTATTATACCATGCTTTGCTTATATTGTTCATTTTATTGTTTTTAGTGAACCTTGTCAACAACAACCCCAATGACGGGACTGGAGGTGAGCAAACTTCATAACTATTACATATTAAACCAAAAGAAAGTAAAAAATATGTTTCGTAGCATTTTCTATTCTTATAAAAGATACTTCGTACACTCATACAGTTCAAATTCTATGTCTGAACTCATAAGGTCGTAATCAGATCTTCAACAACTATAAGTGTCGGAATAACTTACACTCTTTCTTTTGACGAGAGGTTGACTGTATCATGCTTTGCTTATAAACCTTTCATGTTATTGTTTTCAGTGAACTTTGTCAACAACAACCCCAATGACGGGACTGGAGGTGAGCAAACTTCATAGCTATGATATTGTATCAAATAAACTAAAAAGTTATTTAATAGAAACAATTTTCTTTCGCAATAAACAATTTGCAACAAATAAAATAAAGCATTTCATCATTCTCCTGCCCTTATCCCAATTTATTTGGGGTCGGCGCAACATGTCTTTTTCTTCCATACTCCTCTATTAGTCGTCATCTCTGTAGTCACCTCCTTTTTACCAATATCCTCTTTCACACAGTCTAACCATAGTTTCTTTGGCATGCCCTTACTCTTATAGCTATCCACATCAAATAAAATAAAGCATTTGTAGAGTTAAATTTATGTGTCCGAAATTCAAAGGTCATCAAATCTTTAACAAAAGGTAATCAAAAATACAAAAAAAAAATCTGCAAAATTTCTAGTATAAGCCTACGCCGTTCCTGTCCTCGGTCCACAGCACTGAAAAGTTAACCAAAAGAATTTTGACTTCATCACTGGTTAACTGTGAAGTGCCGTGCTTGATCGACGAAATGAATGCTTGGAAAATGGCTTGCCCGGACACGGCGTTGCCCGAGAACCCGTTCTCCCAGAGGCAGTGGGACGAGCCCCTCTGTAGTTTGGTACGGAATAATCTCTTAAATATGTCAACCAATACTGCTGAGCGTGCCCGTCTGCTGGCTGTGGGTGAATGGGAGTCGGGCCTCTGGCTACAGGCACTACCGTCACCCAACATAGGTACTATGCTGAGTGACACCACCTTCCGGATCGCTACATGTCTGCGTCTGGGTGCTCCTTGCGGAGCTCCACATCGCTGCCAATGTGGTGAAGCAGTCGACCATCTCGGACACCATGGCCTATCCTGCAGTAGGAGCGCGGGTCGTATGGCACGGCACGCCAGCATTAACGACATCATCCGTCGGGCTCTTGTCACCGCCGGTGTGTCAGCCGTTTTAGAACCTCATGGCCTGGCACGTGACGATGGAAAGAGGCCCGACGGGATGACTATAATGCCTTGGAAGATGGGTAGGCCTCTGGTGTGGGATGCAACATGTGTCGACACCCTTGCGCCATCTCATCTTCTTAGCACGGCTGGCTGTGCTGGGGCGGCTGCTACAGGTGCAGAAAACCTCAAAACGGCGCAAATATAACAACCTTATTGGGAGTTATATGTTTGAGCCGTTTGGGGTTGAAACACTAGGGCCATGGGGTCCGAGTGCTCATCGAGTTTTCCGTGACATCAGCAAACATTTAGTCGACTCTTCACGTGACCAGAGAGCTGGCCTTTTTTTCGCCCAACGAATCAGCATTGCCATTCAACGTGGCAATGCTGCCAGCGTTCTGGGCACTTTTCCCATTGACAGCGATGTGGACGAATTGTTTTGATGCCCAATGAGCTTTACTCCTACCGGATCTTTTATGCCTCTTGTACATATTTTATTTATTAAGTTATTTATTAGTTTAGAATAATATGTATTGTAGTTATAGTCTGTTGAAAATAAATTCATAATAAACTAGTTTTATCAAAAATTAACATTCTTTAAAAAAAAACCGTTAAAGCATAAACAGCGTACGCTTGCTCTTAAGAGTCTATGTTACCTCAAATGGCTTAGCATGATCCTCCGTTATGTCGATAATACTGCAGCATTAATTTTGAAATAAATATATGGCAAGGTTGAGGATCAATGTTAAGTATTATAAACCTCAAAAACACGATTCCATAAAATTTTCTCGATAGAAAAAAAATCCAAAGTTACCTCTAAACCGAAAACAATAAACCGCTAGCATTCAAAAAATGCTTAAAATTAGATCATGAAACTTTGCATACTAACTGAACTTACTATAAAGCAGGTCCTACAAGTTTTTTTATTTTTAAATTACCATTATTTTCACAGTAAAAATAAAATACCTAAACTATCACCTAAACTATGCCGTCTTGAAGCTTGTTCCCTGGCGCCCGACGCCCCCGTTCAGTCTCGCTTCGGCTTTCGAACGGGAGGGCTGTGTCGCTTGCGCTCAGAGCACACATTACGCAACAAGACTACGTAAAATACAAATCTTGTAGTACTTATACTTATAGTGTTGGTGCAATGGGAAATAACCATAATAAAAATAAGAAACGAAAGGGTTGGCGCAAAGAAACTGGAAAACATGATAAACGTAATGAAGTAAGTATATACATAGCTACCTATCTACTTACAGTATTAGTGATTACAAACATGTCACGTTTGGTGCAGTGGCAGGTGATTGGCTGCTGCGTTAGGAGTTGCAGGTGTTTCTGCATGTGAAGATTTGTGTTTGTAAACGCACCTTTCACGATTCAGGCGAAATCCAGGTGTACACTTTTTTTTTTGATAAAAAATGTGAAAAATGGGTGTCCAATTTTGTAAAAAGTTAAAAAGTTCCCTAAATAGGTTTGTTGTTGTTTTGACAATATACAACAAGTAGGTATCTATATAGTACCTAATTGTTTTTTTTTATAATGTTGCCGACTCCAGGATTTCAACTGAATCGGAGACGGTGCGATTACAAACACAAATCTTCACATTCACAAACGCGCAGAACCGACACAACTGTCTGTAGGCCATAAAACACTGATCTGTTATTATTATTACTACACATGGCTATATAATTTTGACGGCACGGTTGGCGCAGTGGTTGAGCGTTCGGCTGCTACGCTGCGTGTCACGGGTTCGATCCCCGCACGGAACAAATATTTGTATGACCTGCAGATAGTAGTTCCGGGTCTGGGTGTCTTGTGTATGTGAATTTACATGCTTGTGAACGCACCCACGATACAAGAATATTCCTAGTGCGGGGCAACATTTTTTTAAAAGACAAACAAAAATCAAAAAAAAAATTATCAAGCTATAAATTTCCAGTATAAGCTAATCTCACATTGTATAGGAATTCCGTACAATGAGAGGTCAGCTTGTACTGGAAAATTATCCCTCCACCATCAAATACCAATTCACCAAATTTGTATTTCAATAAAAAATGTAGGGTGGGTAATTGTTATTTGTTATTCATAGGGCAAGTCTGCTTCTATGGATGATTTAGTCTTCTTTTGTATATTTTTAGGGTTCCATAGCCAAATCATAAATAAAAATATGTGAGGTCTAGGTAGGTATTTATTTGTCCCGTGTGATTGTTACAGGACCGGACGGACGGAGGTATGACCTCCGAAAACTGTAGAAATAAATTCGGACGAAACAAATCTTCATGTGTTACAAAATATATAATTGTAAGTACCTATCTATCATACGTGTGTGATAATCACGAAATTTGCTGTTCCCCCATGGCACTACCGCTTGGTACTAACGCGTAACGGTACTATCACGAAATTGGCGAATTCATAATAAAATTTTCAAAATGTTGGACTTTTTAGGGTTCCGTATTATTTATTCATGTTGACAAAATTATGCTGCCGGGGTCGCGAGTATATTTGAAAGAGAGTTACCGCGGCTCTTGGCACAGGCAACTGAAGGAACAGGGGTGGGTTTTAGTTAGTAAAAGTCTGAGATGCCCTCCCGCTCCGCCCAGAGCGGGAGGTCATTTTTTATATTTTTTTTTATTATAATCGTTTATTAGGAACAGAACAACAAATACAGGCAGATAAAAAAACAATGTACAACGATGGTAGCTACAAAAGTTTAAAACTTTGGCGCAGCCACCAACGCCCATCACGCTAGTCATTGAATGATAACATAACATACCCCAAAAAAAGTGTTTTATAATGAATGTTGTGTTTTCTTGCAGATCACCCGAGAACATGAGCTGTTCACTGAATATATACAATCATTGAAATCAAGCGTCCCATTGCAGCATTCTAAACATCTTTGGACGAAGCTAAGATATAGATAAGATAGAAGTAAATTTTTGGAGAAAAACTCAAAACGGACTTGTCGTAAATAAAAAACATCCTTGGTATATACAAGTGCAAGGACAATTACATATCATCGGTACAAAAAAAAATGTATTTTCGGAATAAGGTCTGGATGCGACAAAAACATCAAAGTCGAAATTATAGAAAGATGACCAATATTTCTGAAATGGAACTAAAATTAGAACATTTTTATAAAACATGCATGTTACCTGAGCTATGCAATTCCAGACATGTTCTAACTATGTAAATTAGAAATTTAAGCGATTAAAAATAAATGTTATTTAATTTTGACTATTTTTAATTACTTTGAAAAAAACTTATGGTATTTATCATACCTACCTACATACCTACCTGCATACTTACCTACTTATCCTACCTATACCTACCTATCTTATATTTATACAAACCTTGTCCTGAGAATCACGAACACAACAAAAAAAGAATTATGTAATTTGGTGAAGTCCTTCGAAAGATATACGCATACCTACATTTCGGCGATTCATTCTTATATAGATGCATAATAACTAAGAAAGTGGTAATACAAGGAGAAAGCTACCTATTATAAGATTTTAAAATGGCACAGCGTAAACTTACTACCAAGCCAATGTACCTACAGAACCCTCAGTGCAATGGTGACTCGCATTTGACTAGTTTTTTAGCTCTACTGCTACTAAACCGACTCTAAACCACTGCATAAATTCTACAATTTATGTAGTGGTTTAGAATCGATTTTTCTAACCTATGTATACCATACGTATGTATACCTAGGTACTTGCATATACCTACAACCTACATAATTACCTACATGCGCAAACGGCTGTCACATAACATACATACACTAAAACTATAAAACGCAAACTTACTACAAAACTAATTGGCGGAACCCACAGCGCAAAGTTGGCTCGCATTTGACTAGTATTTTATAGAAGTAGGTAGGTAAAATAAAATAGTGTGCACGGCTAGACATCACCTATACCGTCCAGTATAAGCTGATCTCGCATTTTATAGGCTTTCCGCACACTGAGAGGTCAGCTTATACTGGAAACTGATCGTTTATAGATACATTGAAATTGTATTTGCGATATAATATATAATTTTATATTCATAAAATGACAAGTTAAAATTAAATTAGATTGATAATTTTATTTCTTAGTACTCGTCCGATAATAGTGTAGTTTACTCTAACGAAATCGCTTCGACCTCAAGGCCGCGCGTGTCGCGTCTCTGCGAGCAAAAGTGTGCGAGCGAGATAAAGAGTGCAGTGGCACGCGGGGAAGTGGGGGCGAAATTAGAATTTGAGCTGAGATGGTATAGGCTCTTAAATGCTGTTTGTTGTCGTACAGTAGGCCCCACCTCGGAAAAGGTAACTGGTACATCAGTTGTAAAGAGATTACCACTGGCGTGCGGTCGACTGTACTATGCTTTGCATATAACCGTTCATGTTGTTGTTTCTAGTGAACTTTGTCAACAATAACCCAAGTGACGGTAGTGCTGGTGAGCAAACTTTTTAAATTAAATATATGATCTCACAATAGTTAAAATCAGTCACTATAAAAAATATCTTAATTCAAATTAGTATAGAAACTACACTCACTTAATGAATTGACAGTTTGAAGTTGAGAACTGGTCAAAGTCTCGCTCGAAAACTTGTCAAATGAATGCTCGCTCTCAGTTCTAAATCTAATTCTTGAAAGTTGTTTTAAATGTTATTATACCATGCTTTGCTTATATTGTTCATTTTATTGTTTTTAGTGAACGTTGTCAACAACAACCCCAATGACGGGACTGGAGGTGAGCAAACTTCATAACTATTACATATTAAACAACAAGAAAGTAAAAAATATGTTTCTTAGCATTTTCTATTCTTATAAAATATACTTCGTACACTCATACACTTCAAATTCTATGTCTGAACTCATAAGGTTTTATCAGATCCTCAACAACAATAAGTATTGGATTAACTTACACTCTTTCTAACAAAAACCCAAAAAAACCCATGAAGTTATTTCTACTTTGTGGCTCGTGTTAGGTTGGCTGTGTTACCATTTACAAGAGGTTGACTGTATCATGCTTTACTTATAACCTTTCATGTTATTGTTTTCAGTGAACTTTGTCAACAACAACAACCCCAATGACGGGACTGCAGGTGAGCAAACTTCATAACTATGATATTGTATCAAATAAACTAAAAAGTTATTTAATAGAAACAATTTTCTTTCGCAATAAATAAATTACAACAAATAAAATAAAGCATTTGTAGAGTTAAATTTAAGTGTCCAAAATTCAAAGGTCATCAAATCTTCAACAAAAGGTAATAAAAAATAACATTCTTTCAAACAAAACCGTTAAAGCATAAACAGCGTGCTCTTGCTCTTAAATGCTGTTTGTCGTCGTACAGTAGGCCCCATCTTAGAGTAGGTAACTAGTATAGCAGTTGTAAAGAGATTACCACTGGCGTGCGGTCGACTGTACTATGCTTTGCATATAACCGTACATGTTGTTGTTTCTAGTGAACTTTATCAACAATAACCCAAGTGACGGTAGTGCTGATGAGCAAACTTTTTAAATTAAATATATGATCTCACAATAGTTAAAATCAGTCACAGTCACTATCAAAAATATCTTAATTCAAATTAGTATAGAAACTACACTCGCTTACTGAATTGACAGTTTGAAGTTGAGAACTGGTTACAGTCTCGCTCGAAAACTTGTCAACTGAATGCTCGCTCTCAATTCAAAATCTAATTCTTGAATGATGTTTTAAATGTGGTTATACCATGCTTTGCTTATATTGTTCATTTTATTGTTTTTAGTGAACGTTGTCAAGAACAACCCCAATGACGGGACTGGAGGTGAGCAAACTTCATAACTATTACATATTAAACAACAAGAAAGTAAAAAATATGTTTCTTAGCATTTTCTATTCTTATAAAATATACTTCGTACACTCATACACTTCAAATTCTATGTCTGAACTCATAAGGTTTTATCAGATCCTCAACAACAATAAGTATTGGATTAACTTACACTCTTTCTAACAAAAACCCAAAAAAACCCATGAAGTTATTTCTACTTTGTGGCTCGTGTTAGGTTGGCTGTGTTACCATTTACAAGAGGTTGACTGTATCATGCTTTACTTATAACCTTTCATGTTATTGTTTTCAGTGAACTTTGTCAACAACAACAACCCCAATGACGGGACTGGAGGTGAGCAAACTTCATAACTATGATATTGTATCAAATAAACTAAAAAGTTATTTAATAGAAACAATTTTCTTTCGCAATAAATAAATTACAACAAATAAAATAAAGCATTTGTAGAGTTAAATTTAAGTGTCCAAAATTCAAAGGTCATCAAATCTTCAACAAAAGGTAATAAAAAATAACATTCTTTCAAACAAAACCGTTAAAGCATAAACAGCGTGCTCTTGCTCTTAAATGCTGTTTGTCGTCGTACAGTAGGCCCCATCTTAGAGTAGGTAACTAGTATAGCAGTGGTAAAGAGATTACCACTGGCGTGCGGTCGACTGTACTATGCTTTGCATATAACCGTACATGTTGTTGTTTCTAGTGAACTTTATCAACAATAACCCAAGTGACGGTAGTGCTGATGAGCAAACTTTTTAAATTAAATATATGATCTCACAATAGTTAAAATCAGTCACAGTCACTATCAAAAATATCTTAATTCAAATTAGTATAGAAACTACACTCGCTTACTGAATTGACAGTTTGAAGTTGAGAACTGGTAACAGTCTCGCTCGAAAACTTGTCAACTGAATGCTCGCTCTCAATTCAAAATCTAATTCTTGAATGTTGTTTTAAATGTGGTTATACCATGCTTTGCTTATATTGTTCATTTTATTGTTTTTAGTGAACGTTGTCAAGAACAACCCCAATGACGGGACTGGAGGTGAGCAAACTTCATAACTATTACATATTAAACAACAAGAAAGTAAAAAATATGTTTCTTAGCATTTTCTATTCTTATAAAATATACTTCGTACACTCATACACTTCAAATTCTATGTCTGAACTCATAAGGTTTTATCAGATCCTCAACAACAATAAGTATTGGATTAACTTACACTCTTTCTAACAAAAACCCAAAAAAACCCATGAAGTTATTTCTACTTTGTGGCTCGTGTTAGGTTGGCTGTGTTACCATTTACAAGAGGTTGACTGTATCATGCTTTACTTATAACCTTTCATGTTATTGTTTTCAGTGAACTTTGTCAACAACAACAACCCCAATGACGGGACTGGAGGTGAGCAAACTTCATAACTATGATATTGTATCAAATAAACTAAAAAGTTATTTAATAGAAACAATTTTCTTTCGCAATAAATAAATTACAACAAATAAAATAAAGCATTTGTAGAGTTAAATTTAAGTGTCCAAAATTCAAAGGTCATCAAATCTTCAACAAAAGGTAATAAAAAATAACATTCTTTCAAACAAAACCGTTAAAGCATAAACAGCGTGCTCTTGCTCTTAAATGCTGTTTGTCGTCGTACAGTAGGCCCCATCTTAGAGTAGGTAACTAGTATAGCAGTGGTAAAGAGATTACCACTGGCGTGCGGTCGACTGTACTATGCTTTGCATATAACCGTACATGTTGTTGTTTCTAGTGAACTTTATCAACAATAACCCAAGTGACGGTAGTGCTGATGAGCAAACTTTTTAAATTAAATATATGATCTCACAATAGTTAAAATCAGTCACAGTCACTATCAAAAATATCTTAATTCAAATTAGTATAGAAACTACACTCGCTTACTGAATTGACAGTTTGAAGTTGAGAACTGGTTACAGTCTCGCTCGAAAACTTGTCAACTGAATGCTCGCTCTCAATTCAAAATCTAATTCTTGAATGTTGTTTTAAATGTGGTTATACCATGCTTTGCTTATATTGTTCATTTTATTGTTTTTAGTGAACGTTGTCAAGAACAACCCCAATGACGGGACTGGAGGTGAGCAAACTTCATAACTATTACATATTAAACAACAAGAAAGTAAAAAATATGTTTCTTAGCATTTTCTATTCTTATAAAATATACTTCGTACACTCATACACTTCAAATTCTATGTCTGAACTCATAAGGTTTTATCAGATCCTCAACAACAATAAGTATTGGATTAACTTACACTCTTTCTAACAAAAACCCAAAAAAACCCATGAAGTTATTTCTACTTTGTGGCTCGTGTTAGGTTGGCTGTGTTACCATTTACAAGAGTTTGACTGAATCATGCTTTACTTATAACCTTTCATGTTATTGTTTTCAGTGAACTTTGTCAACAACAACAACGCCAATGACGAGACTGGAGGTGAGCAAACTTCATAACTATGATTTTAAATCAAATAAACTAAAAATTTATTTAATGGAAACAATTTTCTTTCGCAATAAACAAATTACAACAAATAAAATTAAGAATTTGTAGAGTTAAATTTAAGTGTCCAAAATTCAAAGGTCATCAAATCTTCAACAAAAGGTAATAAAAAATAACATTCTTTCAAACAAAACCGTTAAAGCATAAACAGCGTGCTCTTGCTCTTAAATGCTGTTTGTCGTCGTACAGTAGGCCCCATCTCAGAGTAGGTAACTAGTATAGCAGTGGTAAAGAGATTACCACTGGCGTGCGGTCGACTGTACTATGCTTTGCATATAACCGTTCATGTTGTTGTTTCTAGTGAACTTTGTCTACAATAACCCAAGTGACGGTAGTGCTGGTGAGCAAACTTTTTAAATTAAATATATGACCTCACAATATTTAAAAATTACGAGTATTGAGAAGTTTCTGGTTACTATAAAAATATCTTAATTCAAATTAGTGTAGAAACTACACTCGCTTACTGAATTGACAGTTTGATGTTGAGAACTGGTCAAAGTGTCGCTCGAAAACTTGTCAACTGAATGCTCTCTCTCAGTTCTAAATCTAATTCTTGAAAGTTGTTTTGAATGTAGTTATACCATGCTTTACTTATATTGTTCATTTTATTGTTTTTAGTGATCGTTGTCAACAACAACCCCAATGACGGGACTGGAGGTGAGCAAACTTCATAACTATTACATATTAAACAAAAAGAAAGTAAAAAATATGTTTCTTAGCATTTTCTATTCTTATAAAATATACTTCGTACACTCATACAGTTCAAATTCTATGTCTGAACTCATAAGGTTTTATCAGATCCTCAACAACAATAAGTATTGGATTAACTTACACTCTTTCTAACAAAAACCCAAAAAAAAACCAAGAATTGTTATTTGCTCTTTGTGGCTCGTGTTAGGTTGGCTGTGTTACCATTTACGAGAGGTTGACTGAATCATGCCTTACTTATAACCTTTCATGTTATTGTTTTCAGTGAACTTTGTCAACAACAACCCCAATGACGGGACTGGAGGTGAGCAAACTTCATAACTATGATTTTATATCAAATAAACTAAAAAGTTATTTAATGGAAACAATTTTCTTTCGCAATAAACAAATTACAACAAATAAAATAAAGCATTTGTAGAGTTAAATTTATGTGTCCGAAATTCAAAGGTCATAAAATCTTCAACAAATATGATAAACAAAAATTAACGTAGTTTCAAACAAAACTGTTAAAGCATAAACAGCGTATGCTAGCTCTTAAATGCTGATTATTGTCGTACAGTAGGCCCCACCTCAGTAGTAGGTCACTAGTATATCAGTAGTAATGAGATTACCACTGGCGTGCGGTCCACTGTACTATGCTTTGCATGTATCAAATCATATTGTTTTGTATGTCGTTAATTTGTGGCAAATAAATTCTTTTTCTTTCTTTCTTTTTAACCGACGAAAAAAAGGAGGAGGTTCTCAATTCGACCGTATATATATTTTTTCTTTCTATATAAAACAGTTCATGTTGTTGTTTCTAGTGAACTTTGTCAACAATAACCCCAGTGACGGGAGTGCTGGTGACTCTGGTGAGCACACTTTTTAAATTAAATATATCGATGGTTGGAAGGCCTATTTGGTCTAAGCGACATTTTTGCGATATTAAGTTATATTATTTGGAATCAGTTATGTTTTTCTGCGTCTTTTGATCTAGATAATTAAAAAAAATTATAAGCATTTTTTTTGGCGCTTGAACCATACACGTAAATTGCTTTCATTTTGAAGACCTTTGTGCCAACCGACATCAAATTTAACCATTTTAGTTAATAGGTAAGCTATTTGAACTTTTCCAAATTTTTTTTTTGTCTGTTGAATCGTTTTTCCTAATATTATTTTGCGCGTTAAGACATTTGGCTTTACATTTATGTACTTGGTTGTGTCGGTTGAATCATTTTGCATTCTATCAGTATAGAAGGCTATTTTGATTAAAACATTTTGCATTAAATCAGAATAATAGGCAGAGTCGCTTATACCATTTTAACGTTTTCAATTTTTTATATGTATTGAAGGTTGAATCTTTGAGTTAAGGCTATTTCTATTCTGAAGAGCGTTACGCGAACCCGAGTCCAGGTATTCTTTTCAAAAGTTTTTCTTAAACAACTAAAATTTTTGGATCCTGCAGAGTTCACTAGAGCTCGCGCTGACACGTCTTTAGACACCTTGCACGCGAGCTTAGCTGACATAGAAGGTCAAAATACTTAAGCAATTCTTTCAGGCGAGCCTTACAAGAACCCGAATCCAGGTTTTCTTTTCAAAATTCTAATTGTTCGCATAAAAAACACGTTTTTCCTTGAAAATCCAAGATTTTTGTTGGACGTAAATTCTTCATAGTTTGGTAGAGCTTACAGAATCGCGTCTTTAGACACCTCGCATGCGGGCCTAGCTAACATAGAAGGTAGAAACATTGCCTGCCCACACACCCGTTTGTTACTGGCCAAGTAACAAACAACATTCATTGTGCGTAAAGCTAGGGAGTGGAATGCCCTACCGGAGTCTGTGTTTCCTGATAGCTACAAACTGGGAGTCTTTAAGTCAAGAGTGAATAGGTTACTTCTAGGCAAGCGTGCTCCATCTTCGACCACATCATCGCTTACCATCAGGTGAGATGGTAGTCAAACGCGTGCCTATCAATAATAATAAAAAAAAGATTGAGATTTCAAAATTTTCAAAATTCGTTTTTCAGCACCATAGTCTTACCTGGTCTTTGACAAATTTTCTAATGTAGTAATAACGCATTAGGAAGCCAAATAATCGACAAAGTTGTCCTCTGACATTTTGCATTAATTCCTAGACTCCATCATGATCCGCACGCCAACCAGGAAGGGGCTCGCAGGGCTCCGCGAGCCCCTTCCTGGTTCGCTGCCATCGGCAGAAAAAGCCGGAACTTTGCTGCTGAGCGTGAGACGTAGCATTGGGGAATGGGAGGCCGGGAGAGCTGAGCCCAAGGCTAAGTCCCCAGCTAACCCAAAGCCTGATGCCATACCACCATTAGCGCAGAAAATCCCCGGCTCTCTGGTAACGCGCGTTTCTGCAGACGCTACGGGACCGTCAACAGCCCGAAAATAAATACACCAACCTCACGGCGAAAGCGAGAGCTTGCCTAAATAAAGCCAAGCTTCATTTGGGAAACTCTCGCAATTTGAAGACCGAAATAAAAACGAAAGTTTTGGGGGCGACAAACCGCCTCTTTGAGATTGTCAAAGAGTCGGAGAAAACTAGTCTTCTTGCCACTTCGGCGAACAATCCAACAACCGAGGAGACCAGCCTGCCCTCCCCCTGCGTTACAACCGACATAGGTAAAGAACTCGTACAACAACTCCAGTGAAATAGTGCCCTAATATAAGAAAACCTAAACAAAATGGAAATCCTGAAAGATGCTCTGGCGACAAGGGACATTGATGAGAAGAGAACTTATAGCCAAACTGAGGCTCAGGCTATGGGGCGAGCGACGACGCTGCACTCCGTAAATGTCTCCAACAAAGGAAACTGAAACAGGTGAAGAGCTCTTGGAAAGGGTAAGAAAGGCAGTCCAAGCGAAGGAGGTTTGGGTACAAGTGGAGAAGGTCAGGAAAGCAAAGGATAGGAAGGTGATCATTCGGAGTCGCTCAAAAAAGGTGAGGACAAAAATAAAGGAAAGATTATAGAAGCAGTTGGTGAGGGCCTCGTCGTCGAGGAAGTGAAAAATCGTGACCTGCTTCTGATTCTGAGGGACTTATTGCTGGTACACAGTGAGGAGGAGGAGGCTCTAAAGACCCTGAATCAGAATCGGGAACTCTTTAACGGCTTTAAAGGCGAGGACTAAATGACGGTGATTAAGTTCCGAAGAAGGACGCGTAACCCTCATTTAAATAACATTGGTGATCAGTGTATCCCCATTAATCTGGAGGAGGGCTATTGAACTAGGCAAGCTCCGAATCGTCGCGTACGTTCTGGAACGTACGCGACGAGGGTCAGACGCCATCGGTGCCGTGTACCCGCTGCATAGGGTATGGACACAGGAAACGCTTCTGCAAGGAGCCAGCTGACTTATGCAGCCATTGTGGAGGTCCGCACTTCAGAACGGTACGGAAAGCCACATCGGCGAAGTAGCGGCGTGCGTAAACTGCACCAGAGCAAAAGTGGGGAACACTGAGCACAATTACCTCAGCATTGAATGCTCGGTACGAAAGAAATGGGATGCACTCACTCGAGCCTCAATGGCGTATTGCTAAAGTTGCCCCTGATACCCACCAAGTATTGATCCAGGCCAGCTGGCCACTAATGAGTTGTTGCTGGAGGTTAACAAACGAAAAATTACCGTAGCGTTGCTCGAGGAGCTCTATGTCGGCAGGGAGTGAAGGATGAAGGGCTACCGTGAGGGCCTTCCAGAGCTCTGAGGGAGGAGAAGGGACTATAAAAAGGCAGCAATAACTGTCTTTGATCAAGATTTGGATATTTAACAGTAACCGCAACTCACCACAAATAATATCGTTGTGATGGGAGTCTGAACCAAAGCCTGGACGATCACGCTGGTATCCTTCTACTTCGAGCCCGATAAGTCCATGGAGTCATACCTTTTAGAGCATCTCAAACGAATAGAGCAAGACGTGGGCCCTAGAGGTTGGTCATTGGAAGAGACACAAATGCGAAGAGTACATGGTGGGGTAGCGGCAACGAGGACTCGAGAGGAGAGCAAATGAATGGCACTGGGCACGCATTTTCAAGTGTGCTCCATCTTCGACCTCATCATCACTTACCATCAGGTGAGATAGTGGTCAAACGCGTATCTATAAAGACACACATTAGACAAAAAAATAGTGGGATCCTCAACACGGGCGACATCTCAACTTTCGACACTATAAGGGGAGGCATAGGGGAGGCTGTTCGACGGACATGCTGGACCTGGTGGACGACTGGCGAATCGGCAGTCAAAAGAATGGTCGGAACTCATGAGTCCTTCCGGGGCTAATTTAACAAAATCTAAAGGTATAAACATTGAGCGCAAAACCCGAAAATTTAACTCACGAAAAGCTAAACACGAAACTGTCTCCAATTTTAAAGAATAGTACATTTTGTTACAAAAACTTTAATCTCAACAATGCTCTTATAACAATTTAAAAATATTAATTCTTGGTTTTATTTTTCAACTAAAATTAGTTGATGTTGTAAAAGAACATTGGAACCTCATTCTAATCCTACGATTATAAAAGTTCATTTTATTTGATTCGGTTTGAAAGTCGATCGATGTATGTATCAATAACTCTAGACTAATTCAATGTTACATGGTGCTTCAACTCATTTGACATTAACAATTCACTGTAAGACTTGGCGAATAAATCGTTTTCCCTCGTTCATCTTCATAGTACGAGAGCCCATGATCAAAATTTTTGCTTCATCGTCTTACGACTAAAACCGTACAACATCGATAGATCATTTGAATATTCCGATTCCAAAAAAAATAATTTCAGAAATTTTCCGCGTCACACCTGACCTGACCGCATTTTCAAATCCAGATAAAATTGAGAGAAAACCTCGAAAATTGTGGGCACGTTTATCATTTCTGTACGTATGTTCGGCCCTCACTCCGTTGTTTATGAACCGATTTTGATGATTCTTCTTTTCTTAGATAGGTTATACCTTAAGGGTGGTCCCATGTCTAAAACATCAGGATCTGATCATGGAATCCTGATAAAATTGAGAGAAAACCTCGAAAGTTGGGCACGCAAATTGTTTCTGTTTACTTTTCATAACTTAATCAGGTATTTGTATATAGGAATCATCACATCATGAAACTGAGCTGATGATGGAAACCATACCTTTACTAAACAATAGAAGTTAAATATAAAAAACTGGTTTTAGTGACAGATACCACTTAATATGCTTTGAAGAAAGGACGTCTTTAGAATATTGGAGGTAACCTCAACTGCTCAATATCCTGGGAACCTCATGGAAGGACGGTTACATCGTCAGCTCAGTGCCAAGAGGAATGATGAAGGATAAGAAATTAGTCTCAGAGTATTAAAAGATGATGCGAGTCACAAAAAATCATAAAATAAAAAACTTTTTTGCAAAAAATTCAACCGACGAAAAAGAACTAAAAACAAAAAATAAATAAACCTTTTAAGTCTTGAGTATTGGGCTTATTTACCTACATAAAATATCAAATATTATATAAACTAATTTTGAGATGACGTTTTGGTTTTCTCCAAATGTTCAAATTCCATGTTATTGGGGTTATCTATTCGGGCCTAACTTTAATATTTAGTTTTACTTCTGGGGTACAACAACTAAAAAGTAAAAAATAAAAAACTTTTTTACAAAAAATACAACCGAATTATAAAAATTACAAAATAACTTTATTTTCAGAAGTCGGTGTCAAATAACGAAGAAAAAACAAAATATAAACACCGACTTCTGAAAATAAAGTTATTTTATATTTTTTATAAGTCGGTTGTATTTTTAGTAAAAAAAAATTTTTACGTTGTTAAAACAGGTCTCAAAATGTTTCGTATCCAAAGTAGTAAGCAAAAGTTTCAAAAACACCCGTTTTTGGTACTATGAGTGATGAGGGCGCCACTTGGCCGGTAGTAGACCCTTAAGATTAATTTAACGTAAATTGTGTATGTATTTTGTTTAATTAATTATTTAATTAAGAAATTAATTTGTCAGGCCTGTTGGTCTAGTGGTTAGTGACCCTGACTGCTATGCCGGAGGTTGTGGGTTCGATTCCCACCCAGGAGAAATGTTTGTGTAATGAGCACGATCATTTGTTCTGTGTCTGGGTGTAATTTATCTATAATATTTATGTATTTAGAAATATATAAGTATGTTTATCAGTTGTCTAGTACCCATAACACAAGCTCTGCTTAGCTTGGGACTGGATGGCGTTGTGTGATAGTTGTGGAATATTATTATTATTGTAGAAAGTAGTGCTCGGTACTATGGTGACCTAACACTCCTTTCTCGTATTGATAGGGTAATTATGGTATGTGGTAAAGGTTAAAGTAAAGTCTCGTATTTTAAGGGAAATAGCTGTATTGAATTACTATAACACTTAGTTACAAGAAATGGTAGAAATGGTTAACTATATCACTAACTTATTGGTAAAATGGTAATGGTGAAATGGTGTTGAGAACGTGGTGTCTCTGATGAGATCTAAACGCGAACTGCCCCACATTTTGGTCAACGAGCGAATGTGCATACTTGCGTTCGATGCAATTATGCATTTTCGCTGAGTGTTCGATTGAAACTCGAACATATTCCCGAGAGCGAGAAGAAATGTGGGATGATAGCTAAAACTACATGATATGGTGTGTACAAAAACATTAAACTACTTAAACATCTGCGCTGGTAAGTATAAAACATTGATAAAGCATAGTAAAAGCAAATAATAAATTCATAATGGTTTACATAAATAATTATTAAAGACAAAAACAGCGATCTTAAGTTACACTATCGAGTCTTCCACAGTAAAAGCAATATTTTGATTGCCTGTGTCCGTACTTTTGTCCCTTTTAATTGCACTGTAGTTGGCGCTAGGCCAGCGTTTGGCATAATTGTGTAAACTAAAACCAATTTCACTTTTATCCTTTAGATTTCTAGCACTGAGCACTTCACTGTAATATGATTCGCGTCTTCTGTTTGGTTTCGGTGTCAGCGGAGTCACTGCTGACTTCTGTTGACAGCGACTCGCGCTGCGGCGTCGAGGGCTCGGAGGCGACGGGGTTACCATGGTCTGATGTCGGCGGGATCCCTCGCCACGGTGCCCAGCGGCAGGCTTCCGGCACAGGTGACATCGTCCAGTCCGCCACATCCAGACTGCTGCTACGCATAGTGCGATCGACATCAACACGTAACAGATTACGTATTGATGTATGTCATGGGGTGATAAATCCTCTATTTCCGAATCGCTTTTCTTCAGTTTTTCTATTGCCTCTCCCAGGCTGGTCATGGAAATAGTTAGGTTTCCGTCGTTAGTATGCGTTTCGTCAGGTATTTTTATGTTAATCAAGTGATTAATCTGATCAAATTCAGGCATGAAAATGGTTGGAGAAATGTTCATTTGGTTGGACTGATGACGTATCGAATATAATGAGAAGTCCTTTCCTTTGATGACGCACTCTTGACCTATTCCAATGACCCCGGCTTGGCTCAGCTGACGAACTGTTACATGATCGCCGCATATTACCTTTATTGTGTAGGTGTCACAACAAAAATAAAAGTGCTGAGAAGTCAAATGTAATTCTAGCCATACGTTGGTGCAGTTGGTTTTTTCTACTTTACATTTATTGGTTTCCAAATTCTTGTCGCAAAAGCTGTCATCATTTTGCAGGTCTGTAATTGGTTTTAGCAGCTGACACATGTAAGTTGGTCCATGGTGCAGACATGCCGTTAGTTCCTGTGTGGACATGCTAAAGAAGGAATCTTTCTTTAGGTTGACTGCCACATATTCGGAGACTGGTATTATTGAGGTCTTAATGGTGTTTGTTTGATGCGGTACAGGTATTATTTTGTACAGTTTGAAACTTTCTCTGGATACTAATGGAAAAGTTACCTCAATTATAACAAATTTTTGCGTCGCTCTGGCTTTGACTTTCAGTAGTTTGTAAAGATACTGAAGGTCAGTGTCTAAATTAGTGATTGGTAGTGTGAGGTCGCTTGGCATTTGGCCATATATGGTTTGGAGCTCACGTTTAAGTTGCGTTGGTGGCAGTAAATGTATGCTAATTTGACCGTGGTAGATGTCTGTTAATGCATCGAGTAACGTGTCTTGGAGTCGTCTTAATCCTTGTAGCAAGCTGTTTCCGGACATTGCTGACAAAGTGAAGTCATTGACATATGAAATATTTTGAATTTGACGTTGGAGAGTGCTCGCATTTTCTTGCAAGTCCATAAGCTTCTTGTTTATTAACTTGTGCTGTTTGTTTACAGTGATCTCCATCCTCTTCATGAGGTTGAACTCGGCTTCAATTATGGAAGTTTGGTTTTTCCATAAATTAGAAAGGTGTTTTTCATTGCGATGTATGGTTTCAATGTCCTTTTCATATTGGTCTGCGAAACGCGAGTCCAAAACTCCAAACAAGTCATTTGCTAGATACCCGATACCGTTGATAAGGCCTCGTCGGCGTCGACCCGTATTCCTTGTGGCGCGTCGCCGTCTAGCGTGGACATCAAAATGCTGTGTTAACAAAAGTTCATTGTAGTATTCGAGTTCCTGGTAATCGTGCCGGGCTTGCTGCACGATTGTATTACAATGGCTTTGTGTTTCAATGGTGGCGCATAATTGTTCTTGATAATTTGCTAATTTATTATAGGTTTTTATGCCTGTCCAATAGGGTCCCATGTCGTAGTACATGACTAATGTCCATTTATCTCTGATTAATTGTATTTTTGAAATAGGGTCAAAATACAGCGTTTGGTTGCTTGGAAATGGTTTGACGTTGTCTAAACCGTAAGAAGGGAAAATTAGCATGAAAAAACTCAGTAAAACATTAACTACAGTTGCGATTTTTGGTCTCGGTTTTCTTTTCCTTTCTGTTAATTTGGTAGTTGGTTTTGATGTCGTTGCGTTATTTTGGTTAACGGGCAAAACTGAGAGTTTCACAATAGGGCGTTTCATGACCCCGTTTTTTGTTTTTAGTGAAACCGCTCTGGTTAGACCATCTTTTCCTGGATGTGTGTCGACGACACGTCCTAGAGCCCATTTTCCTGGAGGTAGATTTTCATCATGAATCACCACTAGATCTCCAATTCCGATGTTTTTCTGTGGTTCCATCCATTTACATCTAGATGAGAGTTGTGTCAAGTATTCAGTCTTCCATCGTTTCCAAAGATCTTGGAATAATTTGTTGGTTAGATGCCATCTGGTTCTAGCATCTTGCTCTGTTTCTATGACGGTAGTTCCTGGTCTTCCTGATAAGAAATGCGCTGGTGTAAGGAAGTTTACATCATCAGGATCTTCGGATATCGCGCAAAGAGGTCGAGAGTTGAGGCACGCTTCTATTCTGGCTAACAATGTGGTGTACTCCTCGAAGGTTAGTCTCTGTTGACCGATGACCCTCTTGAGATGATGTTTTAGACTGCGTACTGCTCGCTCCCAAAGACCGCCGGCATTAGGCCAACTAGGTACGTTGAAGTGCCATTCTATACCCATCTCCGTTATCTCGGTTATGAAGCTGCCACTGAATACTTCGCGAAGCTGGTTGTATTCTTCCTGTATCATCCTGTTTGCTCCCACGAAGTTAGTGCCGTTGTCACTGTACATATGTCGTGGTGCCCCTTTTCTGGCTGCCATTCTGGTTAGCGCTGCCAAAAAGGCGGAGCTGCTCAGGTCTGACACGAGTTCTAGATGAACTGCTTTCGTTACCATACATACAAATACTGCTACGTATCCCTTTGTAGTTTTGATTCCTCGTCCTTTACTAGCTTTGACCTCTACGAAACCTGTGTAATCTATGCCGCAGTGATAAAACGCATGTTCTGGGTTCACTCTTGGTTCTGGTAAATCTCCCATGAGCTGGTGCTGCCGTACGGGATTCTGTTTACTGCATATGACACATTTCCTTATAAACTATTTAGTGGCCATATATCCTCCGATAATCCAATACTGCTGTCGAAGGTTTGCTAACGTTAGACGCGCTCCGCCATGGAAAGTTAATTTATGAGCTTGATCGATGAGTAGTGTGGTAAGCGGATGATCGTGTGGTAAGATGATGGGATGCTTCATCTCATCACTCATGTGGGCGTTTTCCAATCTTCCACCCACGCGCAAAATTCCGCGTTCATCTATGGTTGGATTCAAACTCAAAATCTTACTTTTCGAGGGCACTCTCCCATGTTTATTTATTGAAACTAGGTCGACTGCAAATTCCGCCTGCTGGACGTTTTTGATTATCAGCTGTTTAGCGCGACGAAGCTCGTGTAATTCGAGGTAGGGTCGGCGTACTTGCTTTTTCAAGGTTGGTAATCGCAGTATCCACGCAAAAATTCGTATGATTTTTGCAATGGAGCTATGTTTGGTTATTAACTGTTTAATAATTTTGGTAGTCAGCGATTCTTCTGGTTGTTCATTGACCAACGCGTTGGCTTGTTTTAACATAGACGGTTTTACTTCTAAATTCGTCTCATATACGGTTTTGTGGTTTTCTTGGTTTGTGTATGACGGCAGCCATGACGGCCCTTGCCACCATAACTTATGGTCTTTGAGTTGCTTGACGGTTAAACCACGACTTGCGCAGTCAGCTGGATTATCAGTCGTCTTCACATATTGCCAATGTGTTGATGGTATGGTTTTGGTGATTGCTGTTACCCGATTTGCTACGAATGGTTTCCACCTGGCTGGATCACCTTGTATCCACCCCAGTACTGCAGTTGAATCAGTCCAACAGTAGACATCCGTAGGGTAATCTGATAAGCAGCTTTGAACTTTTTGCATTAGCTGAGCTAAGAGATGAGCGCCCATTAACTCTAGTCTCGGTATAGATAAGACTTTGCTTATAGGTGCCAACCTGGCCTTTCCCGCAACTAATGTTATGGTTGTCCCTTCTTTCTTTACTACCTTGCAGTAGATCACACACGCGTATGCCTTGTTTGAGGCGTCGCAGAATCCGTACAGCTCTAAATTTTGTTTTTCTCCCATTCCTAGCCATCTGTTGATTTTCATGCTGCTTATGTCCCTAAATTCTTGTTTCAATTTAGTCCATTCTGAGTTCATTGCCTCTGGTAGGCGGTCATCCCATTTTAAGTTAGACAGCCAGACATTTTGAAATAGTAGTTTCATGGTAGTGCTCAGGGGGGTTAACCACCCTAACGGATCGAACAGCTTGGAAATGTCCGAAAGTAGAGCTCTTTTGGTAATAATTGCAGGTGATTCGGGTTCTATTTTCGAGTTGAAGGTAAAATTATCTCTTTGTGGGTTCCAACAGAGACCCAATGTTTTGGTAGAATCGTTCTGTTTGAATTCGTAAGTTGACTGGTCGCATTGCTCTCTCTCTAAATCAGTTAATAGCTCTGGTTTGTTGGAGGTCCATTTTCTAAGATTAAATCCTCCCAATCGGCATAATTTTATGAGATCGGATTTTAGTTTATTTGCGGATTCAATTGAATGGCGCCCTCCGCAAAAATCATCCATATAGAAACTGTCCTCCAATTCCTTTGCTGCGTCAGGAAATTTCTGCCTTTCATCAGACGCTAATTGTTTCAAGCACATCATCGCTAAGAATCCTGCTGGTTTGGTTCCATATGTAAGCGTGACGAGTTGAAATGTTTGTATAGGATTGCTAATTGATTCTCGCCATAGTACCTTTTGGTAGGCTTGATCTTCTTGGTGTACTCGGATCATTCTGTACATCTTCTCGATGTCGGAAGTATATGCAAATTGAAATTGTCTCCATTTCAGGATAAGTTCTTGAAGATCCTTCTGTATGTTCGGACCCCTGTACATGATGTCATTTAGACTGTACCCTAATGATGACTTTGCTGAGGCGTTAAAAACTACCCTCAGCTTGGTGGTGGTAGATTCAGCCCGAATGACTGCATGGTGTGGTAAGTAGTATTCGGGCGCCTGGTTAATGTTACATGGTATCATGTGGTTTAATGCAAAATATTCGTCCATGAATTTTTTGTAATCTTTTTTCAATTCGCAGTTCCTCTCAAATTTCTTCTCTAAGTTTCTAAATTGAGCTAATGCTTGTGGTTTGGTCGCACCCAACTTTTCTTTGTGTTCCGGCTTAATTGGTAGTCGGACTTCGTACCTTCCGTCCTCAAGCCTCTTAGTGGTTTTAATAATAAACTGTAAGCACTCATGGTCATCGTTGGACATCTCTATCTTTTGGTTTATGTCTTCATTCTCCCAATATTTGAGTAGATCTTCTGTACTGTTGAGAACTACGTTACATTGGTAGTGTGGTTCCATGGATCCACAGAGCAGCCATCCTAGTTGAGTTTGTTGAGCGATTGGTTGCTGGTCCTTATCGCCTCTCAAGATTCCTCCTAACATTATTTTGCTGTAAACATCTGCACCTAGAAGCATATCTACAGGTCTACTTATGTGGAACTCCGGATCGGCCAATTGTATCCCATGGATATGGTTCCACGTTGTTGGTTTGGTAAACGTTTTATTTGGGAGTCGTTTGATCAAATTGTTCATAACAATGACGTTCGTATCACAAGTAAATTCACTATTTGTAGACTGTAGTGTTACATGCAACATTCCCTTCGTGTTGCTTTCTTTTTCACCGACTCCGAAAATTTGACCTTTGAAATGAGCCCTCTTCAATCCTAAGATCTGGGCTGCGTTTTCATTGATTAATGACAGTTGAGATCCCTGGTCAACTAAAGCTCTCATTTTGTGCTGAGTTCCATCAGCTCCCTTTACTTTTACAATAGCGGTGGCTAAAAGTATTTCAGACATGTCATCCCAAGACACGTGAGATGACCTAGATGTGCTCTGTTTGGTTGCAATAGCGTTGGTGGTTTCTTCTGCTGACGCAGTTGGACTTTGACTTGACAATGCTTCGTGAAGCAAAGTGTTATGTGTGGCTTTGCATTTACGACATCGTTTGTTCGATTGACATGGTTTATTATTATGACTGCATAGACAGTTTTGGCAGTAATTTAATTGCTCAAAATCTTGTTGACTTTGTTTTTCTTTTGCTCGTGCGTTAATCCGGCTCGAAGGACCATGTAGAAAGTAGTGCTCGGTACTATGGTGACCTAACACTCCTTTCTCGTATTGATAGGGTAATTATGGTATGTGGTAAAGGTTAAAGTAAAGTCTCGTATTTTAAGGGAAATAGCTGTATTGAATTACTATAACACTTAGTTACAAGAAATGGTAGAAATGGTTAACTATATCACTAACTTATTGGTAAAATGGTAATGGTGAAATGGTGTTGAGAACGTGGTGTCTCTGATGAGATCTAAACGCGAACTGCCCCACATTTTGGTCAACGAGCGAATGTGCATACTTGCGTTCGATGCAATTATGCATTTTCGCTGAGTGTTCGATTGAAACTCGAACAATTATTATTTATTTATTACTTTTCTGCATGTATTATTTATTATCACTAAATAAAACAGTTGATCGTGAACATGTGGTTTTTAATTCCCTGTAAGAAGCATGCAAACAAGCATACACCATGCATGCAGCAAGCATGCAGCACGCAAACAAGCATGCACCACGCATGTAGTAATCATGAAATATGCAAACAAGCATATACCGTGCATGCAGCAAGCATGTAGAAATCATGCATCAACCATGCAGCAAGCACGCAGTAAGCATGCAGCATGTATGCAGCAAGCATGCAGTAAGCAAGCAGCATACATGCAGCAATCATGCATCAAGCAAGCAACATGCAGCAGGCATGGTTTCTGTTACGGCTCCGGCGCTGCGGGGCTCTGGCGGTCTAAAGCGAGCTTATCGTTGCAGACGGTTTTAACGTTCACCACCGCAGCTTGGGCTTGCTGGCCGGCTCTGCCGCGGTGGCGAGCGTACCAAAACCACCTGCTCCTCAGCTCGCAGGCCGCCTGGGCCCTCCGCGCCTAAGCGGGCTTAAATTACACTTTAGGGGTAGGGCAGACAAGACTACGTGGAGCTGGTTTTGCAGCGATTCGTTTACGTAACTAACTTTTGAATCACAACATATTGACTTTTTAAGACAATATTTTAATTTTAATTTAAGGTTAAAAATGCTATTTTATAGAAATGACATTATGTCTAATTAAATTATTCTAAATTAAATTCTGCCATCTTCATAGTATGCCAAGTGAAATTGTGCAAATAATTGTCGCTCTAAATAAACGTTATGCTTAACGAAATTATGCGGAACTTTAACTTTGCCAAAGGTAACTATGCCGAATAAAATTCTGCCATCTTACAAGTATTTCATTGTAAATTCGGACATATACACATTCGGCCAGACAATAATTATATTTAATCATTTTTATGCCTCAAAAATATTCGTTTAAAGAAGATTATGCCAAGTGTGTTATGCCAAACAAATTTCGGAGCAACAAGATTCTGCCCTGGCATATAAACTGCCCTGATTCTGGTTCCGTATGGTGTCGGACGTAAAAGAATAGCACCATCCCATCACCTTCCGTGGGTGTCGGAAGAGGCGACTAAGGGACTCACCGGAGAATGGGCAGCAGCATTCTCCGTGCATTATAAGAACTACACTGCGATCGCAAACCCGCCTGCCAAGCGTGGCGATTACGGCAAACCCCCCAATGAAACGTACACCAAAAAGATGGCCCCTAGTGCCCGGCAGCCTGCCTACCCTTGACTCCGGTAGCGGTCAAGGCCATGGCGAGGCAAGGGGTGCGAAGAATCTCCGGAGTGAATCCAGCTACCCCAACAAACACCGACGACTGGACCTGGCAACATTTAACTCAATACACACTTCAGACTAACGAGATCACCAAACTTGAGGAAGAATTGAGCAGGTTGCGATGGAGTATTGTAGGATTATCTGAAGTCTGAAGAGAGGGGGAGGACTCGATAATCCTTGAATCCGGTAACCTGCTCTATTTCCGGGAGGGCGACCAGCAGTCCCAGGGTGGTGTCGGGTTTATCGTCCACAGGTCCCTCGTGAACAATGTGGTGAAGATCGAGAGTGTGTCAACCAGGGTGGCATACCTTATACTCAGAATATCTTCTTGTTTTTGGTCTGAGGAAATACGACCATGTTTCTCAGTTTCGCATGGATCTCAAGTGGCTCCCTATCCGTCTTCGCAGGAACACTCGGATATTATGTCTCCTGTACAACCTTTGTAATCCTAAATATCCTGGCTACCTGCTTGATCGTTTTTCTTTCACTCGCCCTGCCGACGCCCCCTGTAGATCCTGCCTTAAGCATCATCTCAATTTTCCATCCCATAAAATCCATTCCCACTCCTTCTCTGTTCATGCGGTACGATTGTGGAACTCACTTCCACCTAATATCCGCGATTCTAAAACTGTCTACCAATTCAAGAAGCAAGTCAAAGAGCCCTACCTCTCCACAATTCCGTGATTATATTTATTATTAATATTTATTTTATATTTAATTATGTACTTTGGTTTATTGTAAAGTTAGGTATATTTTATGTATGAATTATTTATGTATTCTAGTCTATTTTATGTTTCTATATATATTTATACACACTGTGTCTACATTTCTCAACCTACTTTCCAGTCGCAGGTCTGCTGGAAGAAATTTCTTTTTAAATAAGCAGCGCCTTTGTACTCTTCTATCTGTATTTGTTCGTTTTTCTCTGTAAGTATTTTTGTGTGTGCATACATAAAAAAAAAAAAAAAATATCGTCAAGATATTCGTTGAAGGTTGTACAGGTTTACGCCTCGACCTCGACACACCGCGACGACGAAGTTGAGGCCATGTATGAGGATATATCCAGAGCCATGCATGGTTACAAAACTCACTTCACCGTGGTCATGGGGGACTTCAACGCGAAACTGGGCAAACGAGACGGTGACGAGCTGCGAGTGGGGCAATTTGGATTTGGACGTCGGAACCACCGGGGACAGATACTGGCCAGTCTTATGGAGAAGGAAGGCCTCTATATGATGAACTCCTTCTTCAGAAAGCGTGAACACAGGAAGTGGACCTGGCAAAGCCCCGACGGTGTAACTAAAAATGAGATTGATTTCATCATGTCGACGAAGAAGCAGATATTCAATGATGTCTCTGTAATCAACGCGGTGAAAACTGGTAGTGATCACCTCATGGTAAGAGGCACATAATCTAAATATCAGGCTGGAAAGATCTCGACTGGTGAAGTCTACGCTCCGTCCAGCACAGATCCAGGTCCAAAACCTCGAAAGCTTTCAGCTCGAACTTCAAAATCGTTTCGAGTGCCTAGTGAGCTCCGTGGACAAACACAATGATGGGTTCGTGGAAACTGTCCATACGGTCGGGTCTAAGTTCTTCAAGACTCGCCGTACCGACAAGAACAGGAAGCTCTCTGATCCTACTCTCAAGCTCATGAAGGAGAGGCGGGAGATGATTCTGCAGTCTTCAGACGATGCGTGTAAATACCGGCAGCTCAATAGACGGATCTCCTAGTCCTTAAAAAGCGACCTCCACCGCTTTAATACCGAAAGGATTAAAGACGCGATAAAGCGGAATAAGGGCTCCAAGGTCTTTGCAAGAGATCTGTCTATTGGGCAAAGCCAACTCACGAAACTGAAGACCGACGATGGCAGAACCATATCCGCCAAATTGGAGCATCTGAGAGAGATCGAGACATTCTACGGACAGTTATACACGTCAACGACTAAACCTGCTGCGAATCTAGCTAACGACCAAAGAGCTAGATTGACCCGACACTATACCGAAGACATCCCGGACGTCAGCCTGTTTGAGACTAGGATAGCTCCTGAAGCAGCTTAAGAACAACAAGGCGTCGGGTGATGACGGAATCACGGCCGAACTTCTGAAGGCGGGTGAAAAACCGGTCCTTGAGGCCCTTCAGAAACTGTTTGATTCCGTCATACTCGAGGGTAAAACGTCACAGGTTTGGGGCAGAAGTGTGGTGGTACTTTTCTTTAGGAAGGGCGATAACGCCCTGCTTAAGAATTACAGGCCCATCTCACTTCTGAGCCATTTCTACAAGCTGTTCTCCAGAGTCATCACGAACCGTCTCGCGTGCAGGTTTGACGACTTCCAGCCTCCCGAGCAAGCCGGATTCCGAAAAGGCTTCAGCACCGTAGACCACATACATACGCTGCGGCAGGTTATACAGAAGACCGAAGAGTATAATCTGCCCCTCTGCTTAGCGTTTGTGGACTACGAGAAAGCCTTCGATTCGATTGAGACTTGGGCTGTGCTGCAGTCTCTCCAAAGGTGCCACATTGACTATCGGTACATCAAGGTGTTGAAGTGTTTGTACGAAAATGCGACCACGTCAATCCGACTTCAGGAGCAGACCTCGAAACCTTTCCTCCTACAGCGGGGTGTGAGGCAGGGAGACGTCATTTCTCCGAAACTGTTCACGGCCGCAATGGAGGATGTCTTCAAGGTTCTGGACTGGAGAGGGCTAGGCATTAATGTCAATGGCGAGTACATCACTAATCTTCGATTTGCCGACGATATAGTCATCATGGCTGAGACTATGGAGGACCTGAGTACAATGCTCGATGACCTCAGTAGAGCTTCCGAAAGAGTGGGTCTTAAAATGAACATGGACAAAATCAAGGTCATGGTAAATACCCATATAGCACCCACTCCTATCAAGATCGGAAACCCTACACTCGAAGTTGTAGACGAGTACGTCTACCTGGGACAAACGGTCTAGTTAGGCAGCGCTAACTTCGAGAAAGAGGTCAACCGTCGAATCCGACTCAGCTGGGCGGCGTTCGCGAAGTTGTGTGGTATCTTCTGGTCTCACATACCAGAGTGTCTCAAGACGAAAGTCTTAACCAGTGTGAGTTGCCAGTGATGACTTATGGAACCGAAACGTGGTCGCTCACAATGGGCCTCATCAGAAGACTTACAGTCACCCAAAGGACAATGGAGAGGGCAATGCTCGGAGTTTCCTTGCGTGATAGAATCAGAAATGATAATATCCGCAAGAGAACTAAGGTTACCGACATAGCTCGAAGAATCGCCAAACTGAAGTGGCAGTGGGCAGGGCACATTGCTCGCAGAACAGATGGTCGATGGGGCCGAAAAGTTCTGGAATGGCGACCGCGTACTGGAAGACGCAGCGTTGGAAGGTCTCCCACAAGGTGGACCGATGAACTGGTGAGGGTCGCGGGTAGCCGATGGATGCGAGACGCACAGGACCGATCATTGTGGCGACACTTGGGGGAGGCCTATTTCCAGCAGTGGACGTCTTTCGGCTGAAATGATTTCGGCAGTAACTAAAGGTAGCAGATGGCAACACTGCAGGTGTAATCGCTAACTCAGTTGACATTGATTTGCAGTATATTGCTGCTTTGACGTATAGGAAAACAAAAATGTACTACGTAAAATATTATAATCAATGTTCACCGAGCAATGCAGCAATGTACTGCATAGTGCCTATCAATGTCAACTGAGTTAGCGAATACATCTGCTAGTCAGAACAACCTGCCGATGCTTGCGCAGTAGTAAAGCGAGGGATACAAGCGTAACAAGCACCGCGCGTTTGCCGGGCGATCCCGAAACGTTCTTTTCGTTTTTGGAGGTCTAGGTGACATTTAAAATGTCTGAAAACAATTTGTTGGTAATCTAGGTAGCAATACAAAAGATTTAAAAAAAAAATTGAACCAGGCTGCTATAAGACAGGTCAGTTAAATTTTTTGATATTTTTGAAAATGCTCTCAGGCCACATGTGACGCGCAAGATTTCTGAAAACAATCTTTTTCCTAATAAATTAACGAAACTTATGTACATTTTTAATATCAGACATATTGTGATAGAACCGTCTGCTTATTTTTTATTTTACATAGCAGAGATGGCCCCCCATAAAAGTGAGACATTTTTGGCCGGTACTGCCTACCTAGTCGGTTCAGATTCATCTAGTGTAACGATTTTATACGGTTTTGGCCGTAAAACGATGGAACATGGTTTTGATCGAGGGCTCTCGTACTATCATATCCATTTCAACATCGGGTAGTACATCAGACCCTACTAATTATAGACCTATATCAGTGCTACCTACTTTTAGTAAAATTTTTGAGAATATTATTTTAGATCAAATTCAAAGATATTTTTAACCGACTTCGAAAAATGAGGAGGTTCTCAATTCGGATGTTTGTATTTTTTTTTTTTATGTATGTTCGGGCATAACTCCGTCATATATTGACGGATTTGCAAAATTATTTTTTGTTCGAAAGGGGTTTATTCCGAAATGGTCCCATTTAAATTTCAAAAAGATCTGATGATGAGTTTCGGAGACAGACAACGGAACTCTTTAAAAATTGACAGCAAATCAACCGCGATTGCTGCTATCGTATGTCTATGAATTGTTCACACAGTTTAATGGGGAACCACAACTAAAAAGTGAAAAATAAAAACTTTTTTACAAAAAAAATAGACCAGAATTCCAAAAAAAGTGCAAAATAACTTTAATATCGGAAGTCGGTGTCAAAAAACAAAGACACAAAACAGGAACACCGATTTCCGAAATTAAAGTTATTTTGCACTTTTTTTGGAAGTCGGTGCTATTTTTTTTAATAAACACAAATTAATACATAACAAACAGTTTGGTTTCACAAAGGGTCGTTCAACAACTGATGCTGGTGTTGAACTTTTGGGACACATTAATAATGTATGGGAAGATAAATGCGATGCGTTGGGCATTTTTTGTGATTTGTCTAAGGCTTTCGATTGCGTTCTCCATGATACATTGATCAGGAAGCTGCACTACTACGGAGTCCGGAGCGCCGCTTTGGATCTTCTTACTTCATACTTAAGTAATAGGATTCAGAGAGTTGATGTGAATGGTAAAAGGTCTCCCGGATTTGTAGTCAGAATGGGCAAGGCTCAATTCTGGGTCCTTTTTTGTTTCTAATCTATATCAACGACCTGCCGTACCTCATAAAGGATAAATATGATAGAGTGCTGTTTGCAGACGACACTTCACTTTAAACTCAAAGTCAGCAGGTGGTTGTTGATGATGTAAATAATGCTCTTTTAACTGTAAAATGCATAAAGTTCACATTACCTAATGTAACACAAGTGAACACTAGTGTGTCAATAAAGGGTGAAGAGTTCAAACCCGAGGATTCCACAGTGTTCTTAGGTTTAACTTTGGATGTGCAGCTTCAGTGGAGCCCCCATATAGATCAACTGTCCAAAAAACTACGCTTTGCAGCATACGCTGTTAGGAAAACAGAGACAGCTCATTTAGTATACTTTAGTTATTTTCATAGTGTGATGTCGTACGGCATTCTGTTGTGGGGAAATGCCGCCGATATTCCGGCAATTTTTGTTGTACAGACTTTACACCACGCACGAATAGCCCTTATAATTATAACCTTGAGGACAAAAAGGCGTGGGATTGAGCTGCTTCAATGACATTCAGGAGCCATTGTTTTCATATGTCCTTTATAGTTTATAAACTCTGATGACATTTATTTTTTTATATTTATTTTTTATATTCGTTTTTGACAAGAATACTTTTATAGCATTTTATTATATTTTTTTTTTAATTGAGGTTTTATTATTATTATTTTTTTTTGACATGAATTCTTTGTAAAGTATTATATTTTTTTTTTATTGATATTTTATTATTACTATTTTGTTTGACATGAATATTTACTTTGTAAAGTGTTTTATATTTTTTTATTACTTAATTATTGTAAATGTGAGGACTATATGGGTTATTATTATTATTTTTCTTCTCCTTTTTACAGTAATTTTTAACGTTGTCTGACATTTTGAGTACTTTTGCCTCATCTAGCAAAAAACGGACAAAACCAAAATTATGACGTGTAAAAGTGTTGTTAAAACTTACTTACAAAAATAAAATCATTTATCATGACACTTGACTAATTTACTTTCAGCTAAAATATATATCTCGGGCAATTAAGCCACTTTGCTTTACTCCACATTCGAAGCACTTTGTACTATTATAAACGACATTTATTTCAGGAAAAAAGGGCCTATATTTAAAAAATTGTCTCAGAAACTGCGTTATGCACTTATGAAAAAACTGTGTTATTTGTACCAAAATCTACTCAGTAGTTTTTTTACAATGATTTTTTTTTTTGAAAAATCAAACTTAAATCACTTCAAATTTAATAGCCTTTCAAACGTCGATATGATCTCACAATATTTAAAATTACGAGTATTGAGAAGTTTCTGGGTCACTATAAAAAATATCTTAATTCAAATTAGTGTAAAAACTACATTCGCTTACTGAATTGACAGTTTGAAGTTGAGAACTGGTCAAAGTCTCGCTCTAAAACTTGTCAACATTTAGGAAGAGTTAGAAGTCTTCAAATTCAAACTCCCAATTTATAAAGTGGCCGGTGATAGTAAATATAGAAGTGGTGTGTAACCGGTAAAATTAGAAACCTGTTTCACCTGTTCCAGTTCCAGGGAAAAAACAGTTCCAAAAACCTGTTCCAAAATAACAGCCTGTTACGTTGCAACCGAAGACTCTTTGATTGCAACAGATTTATAATATAGTACCTAGTTTCATTCAGTGAGGCAGGAACAGATGTTATCTCTTTCTATTAAAATAAGTCAGAAGAGAAGAGAGCTTGTTCCAGAGAACAGAAGCTATCTCAGTCTATTACAATAAGTCAGAAGAGAAAAGAGCTGGTTCCAAACTGTTCCAGGTCAGTTTCGTTTGTATCTCTCTCTTTCTAATAACGTAAGCATCCGTAAGCTAGATAGAGAAGAGCATACACACACCAGTTACGGCAATATTTTAATTTGGTTGGTCTGTTGTAGGTTGTGGAACAGGCAGGAACTGGAACTGTATTTTTGGTTTTGCGATACCTGTTCCATGTTGTTACTTTTAAAACCTGTTTTTTTTAAACTGTTCCGATAAGCCTTACTCCTAAGTGAATATCGCAATATTTTTTTGAAATATTTTATTACTTGACCGGTTTTACACGGAAAGTTCAAATCGCATCTTGTAGCTATTTAACACTATTTTAGTTAGGTCTTATATTTTATTCAGCTAATCATATTTACATACCATAGCCAACGACTGATATATAAGTCTACCATGTTCTCATTGCTTATCGTGAATTCCTTGGAATCAAACAAATGAGAGTTATTTATGGCTTTACAGCTGACCCAGCTCCCTGCAGGCCCTACGAGACACCCGGTAAGAACATTTATTTATATTCAAATAATCCTTTTAGCATTATGTGCGTTTTTGTAGCACTTCGATTACTTATTTTACCTACACTGACCCCCGGTTTCTGAATTGTGAATTCGAAGGACTTAGTAAAACTCTACTTTTGCTTTTAGGGTTTTACAAGTTCACAATCTCAAATTATCAATTCAGAAACCAGAGGTGAACATGTTTAAGCTAGCAAAGTGTTAAATTACACTGCACGATTCGAAGTTAATCAACCAAAACAATCATGCATTTTGTAGATATTCATATAGTTTAGGTATTGGCCTACGACTTGCACTAGATGCAGAATGAATTTTGAAATAGATGATTTGTACTACTCATTTGGAGGAAGATAAAATCACACTCGTTTCACCGCAGGACCGTAATAACCCAGTCCTCCATCTAAAAGTCTTACCGAGAAAAACACTGACAGATATACCTGTCACAACATGAGCCAGATTTAACCATACGCGTGTTGGATATGAAAAAGAAATCGAGTTACTCATTATTTTTCTCCTTCGCCAGATATCTCGCCAGCCTGGGCTCCGAACCGCCCCGGAAAAATATGTAAGTATTTGCAAACTTACGTAATAGAATAATCTGGAAAAACCGACGCCCACACGTCATTACACATACCACATGAAGGTTATCAGGAAAAACGCCACCAGTTGGTGTCGCTATGGAGAGAAATCTTCCTCTTTAAAAATGTTTTTTTTGGAACGATTGTATAACGTTTACATGACATTGACGTTTATTAACACGTTTATAGCTTTACTAGTCTAAAAGTAATCTGTAACTATGTAAAAAAAAACTTAGAAGTTTTGTGATGTTTAATTTAGATAACAATGTTTATAAGCCAAGTAACGTCATTCTAAATCACTATGGCAGAATCCCAAAGATGGCGGACAATTTTTACGTTTTATGCATGCCCATAACACATAATACTTGGATATCAACTGAAAAGGTTTGCGAAAATGTCTTTTAGTTTTTTTAACTATAATATATTTAAAAAAAATCGTTTATTTCGGACCAAACACTTTTGCACATTTAGTTATACCCATCAAACTGCATAACAGTTTGTCGGTCGGATTAGCTCTTGTATATTGACTTTTAGTACTTATTTAGTTAACTCACGTTTATAGCAGCAAAACTTAGTACATACTGTAAAAAAACAAAAGGAAATTAGTGTCCTGCGAGCATGAAGCTCGACAACAGTAATTCTAGATAACAAGTTTTATCAATTTTAAGCATCATTTATCAGTTAGCGGCTATTTCCTTGATTAATACATTTTTCAATTTATTCTTTAATAAAAAAAAATTGAAGCTGAAAGCGCTTTGTCAGTTGCCTGGAACAGACGTCTCAGTGCTACCACCTAGTGTTCGTCATTTAAGAAAACACTCATATGAAAGTAATGTCCAAGTTCAAGCCCGATTTTCTAGTTTAAACACAATTAGGTACCACATCACAATACCTTAGTACTATGGAGAAAGGATTAATTCTAAAATTTTGTTGTTTGTTTTTCAGACCCCAACCCCTACTTGCGCGGTGGCAAATAAAGGAGTTCAATGAATCTTCAATTAAATACCCCTAACTTTTATTAACATAATTATATAATTACATAGTTGAAAACATTAATATTCAAGTTTTTTATGTAATTAGCACATTTTTTTATTTTTAATCTGCAAAATTATGTGGGTTAAACAAAGGATGATTAACGTTACACCGTGCGGCCACCGAACCTCGGCTTTGCCCCGACCGGGGCACGGCCAGGGCACGTCCACCGGGCTAGTCATTCATGCTACACCGGGCTGTCACCGTGCCGCCACCGGGCCCCGGCCGGGGCACGGCCGAGGCACGGCCGGGGCACGTCCGGGGCACGGCCAAGCATGGAACAGTTCATACAAAAAGTATACTATAGATATTTGACCGCGCAATTGTTTGACCGGCAATTGTTTCCCGGCCGGGGCACGGCCGGGGCACGTCCGAGCCCGGTGCACACGTTCATGTTACACCGTGTCGCCACCGGGCCGAGCCCTGGCCGTGCCCCGTCCGTGCCTCGGCCGTGCCTCGTCCGTGCCCCGGCCGGGGCACGGCCGCGGCCCGGTCTAGCATGAATCACTTCATACAAAATGTATGCAACAATCTTTGACCGTGCTCCGGCCGTGCCACGGCCGGGGCACGGCCGGGGCACGTCCACCGGGTTAGTCATTCATGCTACACCGGGCTGTCACCGTGCCGCCACCGGGCCCCGGCCGGGGCACGGCCGAGGCACGGCCGGGGCACGTCCGGGGCACGGCCAAGCATGGAACAGTTCATACAAAAAGTATACTATAGATATTTGACCGCGCAATTGTTTGACCGGCAATTGTTTCCCGGCCGGGGCACGGCCGGGGCACGTCCGAGCCCGGTGCACACGTTCATGTTACACCGTGTCGCCACCGGGCCGAGCCCTGGCCGTGCCCCGTCCGTGCCTCGTCCGTGCCTCGGCCGGGGCACGGCCGCGGCCCGGTCTAGCATGAATCACTTCATATAAAATGTATGCAACAATCTTTGACCGGCCGTGGCACGGCCCCGGTGGCGACACGGTGTAACGTGAATCATCCTTTAAACGTATTGAGGATGATTCACGTTACACCGTGCGGCCACCGAGCCTCGGCCGTGCCCCGGACGGGGCACGGCCGGGGCACGTCCACCGGGCTAGTCATTCATGCTACACCGGGCTGTCACCGTGCCGCCACCGAGCTCCGGCCGGGGCACGTCCGGGGCACAGCCGAGGCACGGCCGGGGCACGTACGGGGCACGGCCAAGTATGGATCAGTTCATACAAAAAGTATACTATAGATATTTGACCGTGCAATTGTTTGACCGTCAATTGTTTCCCGGCCGGGGCACGGCCGTGGCACGTCCGAGCCCGGTGCACACGTTCATGTTACACCGTGTCGCCACCGGGCCGAGCCCTGGCCGTGCCCCGTCCGTGCCTCGGCCGTGCCCCGGCCGGGGCACGGCCGCGGCCCGGTCTAGCATGAATCGCTTCATACAAAATGTATGCAACAATCTTTCACCGTGCCCCGGCCGTGCCACGGACGGGGCACGGCCCGGTGGCGGCACGGTGTAACGTGAATCATCCTTTGTTCGTTCTAAATGTATTTTTAATTGTTTAATTAAAGGATATTTTTCAGCTGAACAAATTAAAACGATTGATATTCTGATTAACCCTAGAAAGCTTACCTTCATCGATACATGTATAGGGGTAACTTAACCTTTTTTTTTGCTGGGGTGGAAATTCCACATGGATGTTCTTCGCCTGTGGCAGGCGAAGGGGTCTGTCAGACTCTTACTGACTAAAAACCACCCCGGTGTTCCTTCCCACACTTGGACCGGGGATCGTGAGAGCTAGCACGACTCCCATGATCCCCGGCTAGTGGCGGCCCGCCTATGCGGGCCACCTCTGGCCCGCGGGGAGAGTGAGGTGTCCTCCCTCCGCGACGTCTAATAGGGTCGCGCGTGGAACACTACGCACCGCCACCTCGGGTCCTGCTGGAAGAAGGCGTTGTCCGCCCTCCGCCGACGCCCGGTACGCCTGCTGTGGATCGGGAGAGTGGCCACGGCCTCCCTCTCCCTCTCCGCAGCCTCCTTCTGCGAAATTACGGCTTCACAGAAGAAGATCACCGCATCCCAAGACTCGGCGCTCCCGACCATCGAACGTGCGACGGCCGGCAGCGACAGGTCGGGGCCCACTTCGGATATGAGTGCACGGCGCTGCTCCTCTCATGCGGCACACTCTGCCTGTGTGTGCTGCGCCGTGTCCTCCGGACAGTCGGTGCAGTGATGGCACCGAGCGTCCGGCTCCCTGTTTTTGCGACACAGGTACTTCCCGAAGCAGCCATGCCTCGAGAGCACCTGCGTCGCCCGAAACGACAGGGAGCCGTGCTTCCTCCCGAGCCATTCGACCACGATGTGCGATCCCGGCGGTGGCGACCGTCGGGGGCCTTGAAAGACCATGGCCTCCGACTTGTTAAGGTCCACCTCAAGGCCGAGGCGCCGATATGCGGCCCACAACTTGTGAGACCGCAGCCGTCGTCAACAACGCTGCCTCCTTGTACGAGCTCCCCCGGGCCGTGACCAGTGTGTCATCCGCGTAACACGTCAGGTCCAATCCCGGTGGGAGCTCGTCCCTCAGCACCCAGTCGTAACCGATGTTCCACAGGGGTGGGCCTAAGACCGAGCCCTGTGGAACACCGCACGACATATCACGACGGCCCTCACCGTCGCGTCCCCTGTAGGTGACACACCTTTCCGTCAAATAATCCCAACGATGCGGCGGAGGTAGCGGGGCACCCTGTGGTACCTTAGTGCCTCCCGAATACAACTCTAGGGCAGGGTGTTGAAGGCGTTGGATATGTCCAAGGGCACCGCCAGCATCACCCCGCCCCGGGAAACCGCTTCCTCCGCCAGAGGGGTAACTTAACCTAACCTTTTTTTTTTGCCGGGGTGGAAAATCCTCATGGATGTCCTTCGCCTGGGGCAGGCGAAGGGATCTGTCAGACTCTTACTGACTAAAAACCACCCCGGTGTTCCTTCCCACAGTGTTTCCTTCTTGGACCGGGGATCGTGAGGGCTAGTACGACTTCCATGATCCCCGGCTAGTGCCGGCCCGCCTATGCGGCCCACCTGTGGCCCGCAGGGAGAGTGAGGTGTCCTCCCCCCGCGACGTCTAATAGGGACGCACGTGGAACACTACGCACCGCCGCCTCGGGTCCTGCTAGATGGGGGCGGCGGACGATCCCGAGTCCGCCGTCCCTCTGGACCTGTTTATGGGGGCTGGAAGAGGGCATTGTGACTTAACCTAGTCTAACCTAACCATCATCATGTCCAAAAGTCAACCTTATTCTATCCTAAGTTTATAGGACATTGTCGGAAATGGCCCCAGGACCAACAAACCTCTGACATACATAGTAATTATAAGCATATTTTATCATACTTATTGCGAATATCAGTATGAAACGGACACTCTGCGTTCTGTATTGAACATTTAAAAGAGTTAAAACGATGTACGACATCACAAATCAAAAATGTTCCCATCTTTGACAATTAGATTTGAGATTTGACATGACAATTAGTGATGCCCAATCTTTAATTTCACACATATCGATAAGATAAGATAACATGCATCCTATATAATTACTTATATGTTTCTATACAATTACTACACATAAGGACGTGTGTGCACTACTTCGTATTCGATTCAATTCGTGTTTTTTACGAACAGCATAAAAACGGATCAGAATTCACAAATGGGCGCTGTGCACTTAGTCATAGTCGATTCGTATTCGTGATTCATTTTGGGGAATTTTTCATGGTCCGTTTTTAAAAACACGAATACAAATCGAATATGAAAGTCCACGTACACCAATCCGAGATTCGAGTATTCACTAAAAACAATCACTCTAATCGACTCGAACATGAGTGCACAAAACGCCCTATATTAAGCATGACAGCTACTTCGATCCGTAAGAACTGACTCGATGTGAGAGATTCACGAAAATAGAAACACAAAAACGAAGCAGTGCATAAACAACCACACTTTTATTATGAAGGCTATTTCGAATCGTATTTTCACGAATACAAACCGAATACGAGGTACGGCACACACGCCTTAGGTGAGATGCATTGTAATATTTCAAATAGAATAGCACGCTGGGTACAGAACGGTATCGATTTTGTTTAAAATATATCGATACGGATTTTATAGGGCATCCCTAACCCTTGTCATGTCAAATGTCAATCATCTCAACTGTCACCTGTCTGACTGCATTGTGTAGTGATTTCATTTTGTTATTTTTGGAATACATTCGACGACTTTGCTATTTTTACGGACTCTGATTGCTTTTATTAACGTGTTACCTGGCTGTGAAAATAAATAACTTTAGTGACAGGCAATTATTAGCATATTTCTTGTATTGAAGGGATTAATTCTTACTAAAAATAACCTCAAAATGTTTGTTTTCTTTTTAAATAAATGCTTTCTACAAGGTGTCCGTCATTAAACTTTGTCTTCATGGAAATATAATCGTAATTTAAAACACGCAAAGCAAATTTCCTTCGTTGTTGGATCTGAGGCGAAAGATGTATGAATGCAGAACAAAGAGTATAATAACTGATGCAGAACAATCTCCTTTAAAAAGTGGTCCAGCACTCAACCTATTGTAGCGCAAGATTTTCTTAATTTTTTGTGATTTTCCTCGAGTTATTCCGATACTTTCTCCGCTTGTCAAAGTCGTGATGGCTCGTTTATACTAAGCTTCAGACAGAATTTTGAAAAAATTCGCGCGCGATCTATCGCGTGCGGCTAACGCGCGCAGCTGTTGCGACAAAAGTCTTTTTGTATTGCGCCCACAGCCTACGTCAGTCGTCGGCCGCGCGAGTCTGTCGCAGACCTCGGAAACGGCGCCATACATTCTCATACTCTGACTATTGTCGCATAAACCGCGATCGCGCGCGGCTGCGATCGGCCGCGATACACGGAATTGTAACTTTATTTACATCAATAACGCTCACAATTATGTCAAAACACAATAATCATTAGTTAGTTACACATTATGTACTTGATAAACTTAAAGTGAGTCGCAAAATGTGCTCATATTTATGGAGGTTCTTGAATGTGACAATACTTAAAATTATAATTTATAATAAAGAATTTTGGAGGTCTACGGGTCGGGGGTTGACTCAAGGGAATCCACTTTCTGCTCTTTTGCTATCAGTACTTACAATATATGTGAAGCTAATAAGAACGTTAATATAAATATATTATTATCTATCTACCTTTTAGTGAGGAGCTTGTGGCTAAAGTAATAACAGCCGCACGGGTCGATCCATCAGGTTAAGGGCGTACCTCCCCATAAGTGGCGCCCTCATTGAGGGTTTGTGATTATCAATATTGTGTTCACGGTTTTACGGACAATATAGTTTAAAATAAACGATAAAAAGAGTTTTATTTTTTAAATGTTAAATAAGTAATAACTTCACCTAAGTTTTTTTTTCTAAGGATTTTGTGTTTTGTACAAAATTTTCCAAGTAGGCACATTTTATAAGTTGGGCGACTATTATTTTTAAACTAACATAGCCAGGCTAACATAGTCGTGACAGCTTTCCTTCAAAGTTCGTTATAATATATATTAGCACAACATTTTTTTTCAGATTTTTCAAGCCAACAGTATAGCTTTTAGAGGAGGAGGGGACGCTCCTCACGAACGAAAATTATCACTTAGTCGTAGGCGGTTGTACTTGGGGATCGTGCGATCCATGGCCCTGTACGGGGCCCCGGTGTGGGCTTCTGACCTGACGGCCGGCAGCATTGCGGGGTCCACTCTGGCCTCGAGGCCATCGATGCGCATGCTGCATGTAATCATAGCGGTTTTGAGCTCTATAATCTCCACCTCCATTTCCTTGCGAAAGACTTGGATCTCCGCACGCACCGCCCTCAGTTCCTCCATGATTCATTTCATGTCGGAGGCGGCGATCGGCGATATTTCCCGGGCTCCTCTATAGTCGATGTAACGACATCGACTATAGAGGCACTGTAATGCAGCGGAGTAGCAACGTGAGATAGGCACGCAGACCACATAGGTGCAGGTTTGGAACAGTTGTCAGACATATTAGGTGTAACAACCGTTTCCATGCAGGCTTGTTCTACGGGGGTGTTTCCAGCTTGAGAACCCTCCGCATGGCCTCTGACTGGGGTCTCAGCCCTGTTGTCCCTAACGAGGTCCTTTTTACTTTCGAGGCAACGCCAGCTTGCAGTACGAATTGCTTTGGTAGCAACGCCTACACATACTCGGTGATATTGGGCCTGACATTTACCACACCTAGCGCCCTCCACCGTCGAGATGAAGCGACCGCAACCTCCACACTTAACACCCGGCATGATGGCAACAGACGATATGTAAGTGGTTCTAGGTTGACAGGCTAGATGGCCCAAAAGATGACTCGATACGGATCGTTAGTCAGATAACCACGAGAAAGACAGATGGCACTGTTAGCACGTCAAGAGCTTGCAACCACTTGTTGTAAATACACTGGGCAGCAAATAAACCGAGCCACCCGCTACCTAGGAACTCTGATTCGATTTTCTCAAAAAGTATAAAACTTACAACTATCAAAGTTATACCTACAAAAAGTGCGTTTCATGGTGATTAAAATGACTACAAATTAATTCGAAAGTACCGTCAACTCACATTGTAATCAAGCAACAAACACAATGCTAACGATCTGCTCTGTTTTCACCAGAGTTTGAAATTAGCGTTCATTTTCTCTACAATGAGGGTAGTCGGATATTTCTTAACATTTCTTTAGTTTTTGTCCATCATTTGCTCAGACGCGTATGTTTTTGCTACTTTTTTCGATTAATAATGGATACAACACCTCAGGAAGCGGCTCAAGCTGTAGCATTACTTCAAGCAGGCATTGCGCAACGTGAAGTCGCTGGAAGGCTTCGAATCAGCAGATCTTCGGTGCAACGAGTTTACAGACGATACCTAGAGACTGGAGCATTCGATCGCCGTCCAGGTACGGGCAGACCTAGGGCTACATCAGCAGCAGATGATCGTTATATCCACCTTACTGTTCTGCGAAATCGCCACCTCAACGCAGTTCAAGTCCAACAAAGTCTGCGTGACGAACGCCAAGTGGTCATAAGTTCAGATACCGTCAGAAGGAGACTTGCTGAACGGAACCTGACCCCAAAAAGAGCTGCAACAGGCCCAGCATTAACGGTAGCACACCGTCGAGCACGACTTGAATTTGCTCGAGAGCATAGGGATTGGACATTAGAGCAGTGGAGTAATGTACTCTTCACTGATGAGACCAGGGTGAGTCTACATGGAAGTGATCGACGTCAGAGAGTATAATATCGTCGCCCTGGAGAACGTTATTCTCAGTGTTGCATCGAGGAAACTGTTGCTTATGGAGGAGGATCTGTAATGGTCTGGGGCGGCATCTCGTTAACAGCACATACAGCGTTAGTTTTCATCGAACCGACGGGCCGTACACGTGGACTGACTTCTCATCGCTACATTACTGAAATCCTCGCAGACCATGTGGTGCCTTACGCAGTATATCGGACAGGATATGCAATTGATGCATGATAATGCACGGCCTCATGTTGCTCATGTGGTGACCCAGTATCTACGCGACGTCAGCATTCGTACGATGGACTGGCCAGCTCGAAGCCCGGACTTGAATCCGATAGAACACTTATGGGATGAGCTGAAACGTCGGGTTCGAGCCCGGGTACCTGCTCCAACAAGGCTTCCAGAGCTGCGAATCGCAATTGAAGAGGAGTGGAATACAATTCCTCAAGATTTTATCGTCAGGCTCGTAAGGTCGATGAATACAAGGATGCTGGCAGTTATCCGAGCAAGGGGAGGGAATACGGAATAAAAACTTTTTTTTGATTTTTTCTTTGTTTTTGGCTTTAATTTTTTTTTTTCACTTTATCATTACTAACGATTGTCACGACTGGAAAACGACTCTTCTTTGTAAAATCCCTAATAAACACTGAAATATTGATTAAACCCAATGAGTTTCCTTTCATTTTAATCACCATGAAACGCACTTTCTGTAGGTACAACTGTGATAATTGTAGATTTTTTAGTTTTTGAGAAAATCGAATTAGAGTGCCTAGGTAGCGGGTGGCTCGGTTTATTTGCTGTCCAGTGTAGTTAGGAGGGTAAGCAGATAATTACGCCAAGTCACTGTGTTATTGTTTTGTTGATTTGTGTCCCTTATGCACTCTATTTATTGTTCACTTCAATATGACGGCGTTTACGTCAAACGTCAGGTTGACAGGACTGTCAATGTCAACCTAGCGAAGCGTCATTGTCGATGGTAGTGCGGGCGGCCATCTTATAAGACACTCGTTGGCTGAGACGGCGCCCGCGCACCACGCTTGTGACGAATCGCTCTGAATCTTCGCCATCACGTTATTTCAAGACTCTTTATATTTTGTTACGTGTAGTAGTCATTGCTAATTACCTAATTATATTGTGATTCCTGTGAGAAGTGATTAAAATACGTGAATTGTGATCTGAAGCTGTATTTCGTTTCAACTACCGCGCCCACTTACCCACATAATTAGAAGATGAGTTCTGATGAAGGGCCTACAGGCCATCCTGCCCCTTCATCAGAAGTGGGATGCGATGGGGTCCAAGTTGAGGGCCAGAGGATCAAAACGGATGCCGAGAAATTACTCAATAGCATGGAGACGCTTTTCTCTCGAGTTCTCGCGGTTCAGCAAGTACCAACTTTGAACGCTTGTCATCCTACGCAACTGCTACCTTTCAATCCAGACGACCCTGATGCCGACATTGATGGCTGGTGCAATATAACAGAAGCCATCGTTCAGAAGAGGGGTCTAGATGGAATAGACTTACTTATGGCTCTTACAAGTGCTTTGAAAGGACAAGCTGCATCTTGCATTACCAAATTGAACCTACAAGATATGACCTGGAGCGTAGTCAAACAGTCTCTTATAGCGAAGTTTTCTAAACCTAAATTACCTCAGGACTTCTTTGATGACATTTTACGATTCCAAATTGGAGCCAAAGAAACGGCTTCCGAATCTGCACTTCGGCTGTGGAACTTGATCGAACGGATTCCAAAGACGGTGATGCCCGAAGAAGTGGTGACTGGATTTGTGATTTCAGTACTTTCTCAAAAGGACAGCCTGATACGTCGCGAGTTAAACGCTCACCATATAAACACTCGCACTCAATTATTCAGAATACTGGGAGGTGTGTCACTCAAGCGTCGGTCGGATGGTGGAGAAATCAACGAACCTGAGATCAAGCGCCATCGTCCCACCGAAAGGTTCACAGGCAGATGTAGCTTCTGTGGAATAGCGGGCCACCGGTTCGCAGAATTTAGAAAACGTCGTGATCATTCCGGAACTATATCTCAAGACACACCGAGCTCATCACGCGCTTCGGAGAACATTACTTCTGTGACCTGCTACACGTATGGACAAAAGGGGCATGTGACAATTAACTGTCCCGATAAGAAGAACGGAAGCAAGGCTGCGGTCAAGGAGGTTCATCACTGCGAGCACCGCCCCTCTAGAGGTACTTTGGAAACATCATCCGGTGAGCCTGTCCCTTTTTTATTCGATAGCGGATCGTCTTGTTCACTTTTAAAGGAAAGTTTTTGCGATAATCTCTCGGGTACTGTGCGTAAGGATATTGTTTATCTTAGTGGTATAGGGGGTAATGACATTCAATGCACTACACAAATTCAGAGCGAAGTTAAGATCGGGGAACGTTTAATAAGCTTGCTGTTCCATGTGGTCCCCGATTGTAATATATCAGATCCTATAATAATTGGAAGGGATATTTTTGGTTTAGGACTATGCGTGAAAATTGATAATGATAACCTAGTAATATACAGCAAGGAGCAATCTCATTTTTGTAATAGGACTTTAGATTCATCAGATTTAAATCATATCGACACAGATTTACAGGGGTACGAAAAAGAAATGTTGATTTCAATCTTAAGAAAGTATGCAAATAATTTAATAGAAGGAATACCTACCAAACGGGTTAAGACAGGGGTATGTGAACTTAGATTAATGGATCCGCAAAAGGTCGTATATAGGTGTCCCAATAAACGCGCTTCCATAGAAAAACAAATAATCAGGGAACAGATCCAAAAATTATTAGATGCAGGAGTGATTCAGGAGAGCTCTTCTCCCTTTGCAAGCCCCATTGTCCTCGTAAAAAAGAAGGACAATACAGACAGATTATGTGTGGATTACAGGGAGCTAAATTCCAACACTTTGCCCGAACGTTACCCTTTGCCCCGTATAGAGGAACAAATCGATCAGCTTGTTGGGGCCAATTTATTCTCCTCGTTAGATATGGCAGCTGGGTTCCACCAAATTCCTGTTCATCCCGATTCAGTTCCGAAGACGGCTTTTGTCACCAATGAGGGCCAATATGAATATCTTGCCATGCCCTTTGGCTTGCAAAATGCGCCTGCAGTCTTTCAGAGATGTATAACAAAAGCCATTAGTCATTTAAAAGATAAACCATTAATCTACATGGATGATGTATTGTGCCATTCGGTGGACGTCTCTGAGGGTCTGCAGCGTCTTGATGATGTATTGGCTGCATTGTCAGAAGCTGGTTTTTCATTTAACCTTAAAAAATGTAAATTCATGAAGCGGAAAATTGATTATTTAGGATATTCTGTGCAGTCTGGTGAGATCAGACCCAATTCGCGGCAAATTCAAGCATTGGTAGATGCCCCTGAACCGAAGTCAGCTACGAATGTCCGTCAATTTCTGGGATTAGCGTCTTATTTCCGGAAATTCATCCCCGATTTCACCCGGGTTGTAGGTCCCCTATATCTTCTTACAAAATTAAAAGGACGAATTACTTGGACTACTGAACATGAAAGAATACGCAAAAAGTTAATAGACATTCTTACATCTGAACCCGTACTTACCATATTTGACCCGGAACTCTCTGTAGAATTACATACAGACGCTAGTTCGGACGGTTACGGAGCGCTCCTCTTACAAAAGAAAGACAACCTCCCCCACGTTGTAGAATACTTTAGCCGTCGAACGTCAGATGCTGAATCTCGCTACCACTCTTATGAGCTAGAGACGTTAGCAGTCGTTAGAGCGGTAGAACATTTTAGACACTACCTGTATGGTAGGAGCTTTGTAGTTGTTACGGACTGCAATTCATTTAAGGCGTCAAAGTCTAAAAAGGATTTAACCCCTCGTGTATATCGTTGGTGGGCATATTTGCAGGCCTACGACTTCGATATCGTTTACCGCGAAGGTAATAGAATAGAACATGCTGACTTTTTGTCTCGAAATCCTATTCCAAATTCTGATACGGTTACTCCCTTAAAACCTGAAAAGGTGCAAACTAAATCTGTTCAATTTGTTGAGCTCCATCAAGGTTGGTTATCAGTGGAACAAAAAAGGGATGCTGAAATTCAAGACCTTATCACAAAATACCACAGTAATAGTTTTCCTGAAGGAATAACCCAAACATATGATGTCAGAGAAGGCATCCTTTACAGGAAAATTGTTCGTAGTAAAGTGATCTCCTGGCTACCAGTAGTTTCGCGATCTCTTATTTGGACCCTTATAAATCATGTTCACAATGAATTACAACATTTAGGTAGAGACAAAACGTTAGACAAGCTCTATGAGAAGTATTGGTTTCCGGATATGTCTAAATGTGTTCGGAAATTCATAGATTCGTGCATAGTTTGTAAGGCGTCTAAAGGCCCGTCCGGAGCTCAGCCCGTTCAGCTTCACCCGATCCCGAAAGTGTCTGTGCCTTGGCACACGGTTCATATTGACTTTTCGGGAAAGCTTAGCGGGAAGAGTGACCGGAAGGAGTATTGCTCAGTAATTATTGACGGTTTTACGAAGTACGTTTTACTCGAACATACCACGTCTGTTGATGCAAAGAGTGCAAAAAGCAGTTTACCTTTTTGGAGCGCCAAAAAGGATCATCGCAGACCAAGGTCGTTGCTACGTCAGTTCTGATTTTAAAAGTTTTTGTGGTGAGCATAAAATAGAACTTCCCTTTATCGCAACGGGTGCAAGTAGAGCCAATGGCCAGGTCGAACGAGTGATGCGTACTTTAAAGAGCCTTTTAACTATCGTTGAAAACGATCCTAATAAGACGTGGCGCGACGAATTAGGTAACATTCAGCTTGCCCTAAATAGTACAAAATCTACCGTGACCAAATATTCCCCATCAGAGCTTATGTTCGGGATTCGTTCCGATTCGCTGGGTATGTCCAAAATAAACTGCATTAATAAAGACAACGAGGTTCGCTTGGATATTGAGTCAGTTAGGAAGGATGCATCAGCAAACATCCAGAAAACAGCTGTATCCGAAACTGTTAGATTCAATCGTGGCCGCGCAAAAATTAAACCATTTTCTAAAGGTGATTACGTGTTCATCAAAAACTGTGAACGTAATCAAACAAAATTGGATAGGAAATTTAGGGGTCCATTCGTGATAACAGAAGTTCTAAATAATGATCGCTATGAACTTAAAAGTATAGTGGATGCTTCGAATCGAATTCTTAAATATTCCCATGAGAATTTGCGTGCAGTACCCCAGGGACATGATGGATACTTGAAATCGCGTCTAGTCTTTTAAATGAAGTTGAGGCCGAGACGGCGTCTGATGATGTAGAAAATACTTTGTGCTCAAATAATGATAATGAGTCATTGGACCGTCTTGACACCTTGACCGTATGCTCGGACACTGCTTCGGCTGACTCACGTACCGTCACCGCAGGCTCAGACACCCTGAGCGTACACTCGGACCCTGAAACGTGGGAGGTCCTACATGAAGTTGAAGTGCACACGGAACGGGACAATTCGCTATCATAGGTAATATTCCTATAATTATGATACATTGTACAAATGGTTGATCCTGGGCGAAGAAGCGTCGCTCCTACAGGATGAGTAGTTAGAGGGCACAGATCCCTCGTCATAGAAGGTAGACGAAATGTGTCGTCCAAGTCATTATCCGATTGACTTGTCACTGTGGATCATTTAGCGTCATCTGACGAAATTTGTCGTCCGAGTCAGGTGCTGACTTGTCCTGGATGATCGCTTGCTATTTGTGAGACGAATTGTGTCGTCCGGGTCACATCCTCGTTAGGATTGACTTGTTTAGTTGTTTACAAGCACGTAAACGTGTTGTCTTGGCAAATCTAGTCTGAATTGGTACCTTACGCGTTGTTGACTGGTCTTACTGAAGTGTAGTCCGAGTCACACCTGACGGTTGGCTAAGCGATACACTTGCCTGGTTAGTCCAAGTCATTACATGATTTTAGTGTTTATGTGCTGATGAAAATGATAAAGTCAGGATGAGCGAACGGACTATGCAGTTAACTTAATCTGTTTCAGATAAATCGCCCGAGGACGGTCGCAAGTCAGTCCGGCCGTGACGGCGTTTACGTCAAACGTCAGGTTGACAGGACTGTCAATGTCAACCTAGCGAAGCGTCATTGTCGATGGTAGTGCGGGCCATCTTATAAAACACTCGTTGGCTGAGACCACAGAGTACATTATAATATATAGAAAGCTGAGACGGCGCCCGCGCACCACGCTTGTGACGAATCGCTCTGAATCTTCGCCATCACGTTATTTCAAGACTCTTTATATTTTGTTACGTGTAGTAGTCATTGCTAATTACCTAATTATATTGTGATTCCTGTGAGAAGTGATTAAAATACGTTAATTGTGATCTGAAGCTGTATTTCATTTCAACTACCGCGCCCACCTACCCACATAATTAGAAGATGAGTTCTGATGAAGGGCCTCCAGGCCATCCTGCCCCTTCAAATATATGTCACGCTATGTTGCACTAAGTTTACAATAATGATAATAAATGTTTTTATTGATATTTGTGTTTAGTATTATTTCCGATAGTAAAAATAACAGACAGGTCTACACCGACACAGACGTTGACGTTGAAAAAAGAAAACTTGATCGACGTTTGAACGTCAATCAAGTTTTCTTTTTTCGAAGTCGGAAGTCTTGATTTTTTTTTTTTCTAAAAAAGTTTTTTTACTACCTACCTATTAGGCTCGCGTTTAATAAAATAAAAACCATTTCACCTGATGATAGGTATTCGATGATTATGGTCGACGATGGAGCATCTTTTCTTTATTATTCGAAAAAGTAAGTAACTCCTATTTCTGTATGAATTCTGAATAAGTACCTATCTAGTCAACTGTCCTAAACTTGTAAAAATGTTGATCTCGCCTTGCTTATTCTTTACAAACAGTCCCTTCATTCTAAAACTTTCTGCATAATTGACTAAAAGATCCTAGTTCTTTATATGATTGGACAAAAAAAAGCTAATGACAAGTGATGAAATAAATAAAAAAAGAGTGGCAGTCCGGGAGTGCCAACAGAAGTGAAAACTTAAACGAAAATGCCCAACTTGCCTAGATAAGTTTTCACTTCACCGTCAGTGTCGATATCGGTGTCGGCGTCGGTGTCGGTGTCGGTGGCGAGTTCAATTATTTATTCCCATCTCAAAAATGCCCGACGCGCCTAAAGAAATTTTCACTTCAATCCGCTACGCGATGCGCTACGAGTGCTACGGCGCCACGCGTCGTAGCACTCGTATTTTACATAGAGCGACTGCCTATCTAGATACCCCTTGGAAAGACTGGTTGTCAGACTCTCGGGCTTCTGACGACCCGTAACGACTGTCAAAAATCCACGATTGACAGCCGGGACCAACGGCTTAACGTGCTTTCCGAGGCACGGAGGAGTCTCGGTAAGAAAAGATGGTCACACATCCATGGACCAACCCCGGCAAGCGCAGCTTAACCTGATGGATCGACCCGTGCGGCTGTTATTACTTTAGTCACGAGCTCTTCATAGATAGAGAGATATCTCTCTCTTTATTGTACACCATAACAAATCGATGGCAGCAAAGTAGAAACGGACATCTACATTTATGCGAAAATGCTTTTTTTTTACAAAAATGAGCTTATTTCAACCCTATCTACAAGTCTGTATTAAAATTATTTCAAATTTCAAAATAATTAAGAAAATCTGGCACCTAAATAAGGACATCTACACTCGATTTTAAAAAAGACCGCAGTAGAAACGGACCTTTGAATTTGTCCGCCTTTACTTCGTAGCTTTGACAATTGAAACGTAAAAAGTCATATGTCACCTGTCAATCGTGAATTTTTATTTTCTCGTAATAATAGTCCTTTTATTTATTTTTTAATTATATGTTTTGCGTGGTTTGAGAACTAAATAAATTATATAACTGACATAAATTATTTAACTGACATAAATAGCTGAAATTTGGTGGTAGATAACTCATTTAGTGAAATGTGTAAATTGATAAATTAAAAGTAAATAAAGACATCTACAAAATTTGGTTAAAAATTTGGTTAAAAAAAGCGAAATATTGATTGCATGTTGCTTAGATTTTCTTCAAATATCCAGATATGGTATAACTGTAGATTATTATTATATTTATTCGATATTTATATATAGGTTATCTAACGTAGAAACGGATATTAGGCCATAACAGGAACATGTCTTCTACGTGGAAGACTTTTCAGAGTAAAAAAGTATATCTACATTATTTCAGTAAAACCACGAAATAGCGGTTAATTCTGTTACACAATAAAGAAGGTTATTTTAATGCATCATAGAAAATTTCATGTTAATCGGTCCCTAACTCTCAAAATGGTCCCAATTTTTTACTAAATATGCTCTCCTGTAAAATTACGATTTTGTAGATGTCTTCTTCTACTTTGCTGCCATCGAAATTACAGTAGAAGCTTATTAAACAGCAATATATTGCAAGTTAAATAAAGGCTTTTAAAATAGCGTAGGCTAGCTGTCAAACTCCGGCACCGAATATGTTTGAGAAGTCCTAGTCGATTCCAGATGGCTTTATATACCTATACATATGTCTTTGTTGCCGGCACCTACTTAATGCCATGACCACTACCTTCAAGGTCATCAGCCCCTTTATCATCATCAAAATTAAAAGACAGTTAAAATTAAGAATTCATATATTTAACAGATATAATTTTGCAGAATGAAAAAAAAAGATATGAATCAAAGTGCTTGGACATCAAAGTTTTGAACTATTTAGGTAGACATGAATCGTTATGTGTTACTAAGATACATTTTGGGTATTTAATTGAAGTTATTCCTAACTATGTTCTTGCTATGCCCGTGAAAAGTTTACTTGCCACCGCGCGCCAGGGGGTTGTCCTCTGAAAAATAAACAAAGATAAAGTTAAAAATAAGCCCTGCTGGTCCTGCTACACCGACTAACCGTGAAAAAAAAACAACTTGGGGAATTTCTCTTGTTTTTTGACGTTGGGAGACAAACAACCTCATGGGTGGGTGGCTCGCACTGCCATGAGTAATCTCCTTCTTATATTTTTGAAAACGCCATGTATTGTATCTCTAGGTTTTTTGCGTTATCTGGATACGGTCTTAAAGCCATCATGGTGTTGTAGCGTGGCTATACAGGACGCATACCACTATCCCTTTTTCAAAACAGAATCATGAAAGGCAATAAGACGTCATAGAAAGGCCCAGGGGCCCAACCATGTCGTCTTAAAGTCATCATAATTCCGGTGTGAGAGAGAGACGGAGATATACTGACATATAGGCCGTATAGCACTATCCCTTCCTCACACTGGATACAAGATCAAAAACAATATAATGTTCAAGATGTTTTCTAAACGTCATGGTAGAAGGCTGTTCTGTATTTGAATACTGCAGACATCTGCACGTCTGCACAATTTGACGTTGACAGCGCCTTTACCAACTTTGAAATCGAAATCCGATTTCCACTGGTATGTCTACTAGTGACTGTCACGACCATTTGTTATACCATTCTGCTTGCATACTTACGTGGCTTGCTGGGGTATGGGACATAGCCGGTGTCTGGTGAAAAAGAAAAATATTATGAGCATCTCGATTATTTTCATAATTATGTATCTAACACGCTTAAGGCGGTACGGCCACAGCAGGCTCATGGTCTAACATACTTGTCAGGGTTTCTCTTGATAAGACTTTAAATTAGATGGTGGACTAAATACACTTCCAGACAAACATGAGTCTTCAATTAATTGTATTTTAAAGCGAACTCATTCTGCATTTAGTGCAGGTATACCCACATTTCCGACTCATTGTATGAATACAAAATTCATGACTGTTATTTTGTTAACTAAATTTGAATCATGAAGTGAACGGCTACCGTGGTAGTTTGATCGTTTCAGTTATTAATTTACGCTTGGCGAGCCACACTTAGAACAGATAAACATACTTACCTCAGGTTCTTGAATTGAGAATTTGAAGACGAAAACTTGAGCAACTCTACTTGAATGGTCTAGTTTGACAAGTGCTCGTGCTATAGGCGAGTTTGACAAGTCCTCCACTTGTAATTCTCAATTCAGAAACCAAGGGTAGATAATTTATCAATAAACGCACGTAACGTGAGAAGGGTTATTTGAATGTAAATAAATGGTCTTACCGGGCCTGCCGAAACCTGGGTCAACTGTAAAACGAATAATACATAGCATTAGTATTATACCAAAGAATTTACGATACTAGCTTTGTTAAAGTGTGTTGATGCCACAAACATTTTGTAAGAAAAGAGATAATTGTAGTGGATATTTTTTTAAACAGCCCTTCTCTCCCACTGCTAGGTAAAGGCCTCCTCTAAATCTTCCTAACTCTGTTTGTGTCCACTTATCACCGGCCAAACGGTCGGTACAACGAGTCCAGATCATAAATTCAGATATATAAAGGGAAAAGGGTAGTTTTCTAAAAAAATATAATTATTCCGTCATTAAATAAAATATTGGACGATTACCAAAAAATATTAGACACGTATTTTTACTTTTGTCACAAAAACAAAAAATTAGGAAGATACAGTGCGGTAAAATTTCGCGTGACGTCACGGTGTGCGAAACTTTTTACCACAAAGTGACTTAACGAGTCCCCACTCCTGAACTTTGATGCGTTTTATCTTTATCTTTTTTATATAGCAAAAAATACGAGTCCGGTATTTTTTGATAATCTACGAGTAACTACGGACTAAATTAATAGAATTATTAATTTCATATCCAGGAAACTTGTTATTTTTATTTTATTGACTACACGATATCTGTGGGGCTCTAGTAACTTATCCCGTGATAATTACATGCCTATCATGTATCCTACGTAATCTATTCAATATGGAGACAACAATGTCAGGACAGGACATGGTTGTATAATTTTTTTTTAACAGAAATCTGGATATGTCAGAAATTGCATAGAGCGAAGCCGGGACGGGCAACTAGTTTTTAAAAATATACGTTTAACGCTAAATTAATAAAAGTATTGACAGCATAATACGAGTGTCCAGGTATAATAGGTTGGTTTAATGCCGTGTCTGGCAGAATTCAATATAGCCCTATGATATCCTTTTGACTTATGCACGTCCGGCAGGAGAAAATTTTGGCATTTTCTTAAATTAAACTTAACTAGGAAAATAATTTGGTAAATACTTACCATTGTCCAGGTTAGCTGAAAATAAAAAGAGGAAAAATAAGTTAAAGACTTGTGAGATAATAAGAAACAATATATTTATAAATTATCTTGTTTTCTATCTCTATGTATCTCAAATATTAAATTTTAAGGCACAAATATTTGAAAATGTAGTGGAAGACATGGAAATTCGCTATATATGTATAATCAGTTTTACATTTTGTTTATTATTATTTTTTGTTCAGGTTTTTATGTTTCTTCCCATATTCATAAGAGAGACTAATAATCCTTACATATGGGACTAAAATCAGGTTTTTAAGGCAAAATTTAAATAGAAAAGGTGGATGACAGTGCTGAAGAAGTCAGGAACTTTCGAGTGATGCGATTTGATAGGTCGCGTTTCCCAACTTCTCTTTTGAGGGTGGGAAATCATCAAGGGACTTCTCCCACTCTGGGTAAAGCGGGAAAGTGAGTCAGACTCTTACTGATCAAAACCCACCCGTGCTCCTTCAGTTGCCTTTTGCGTAAATTCAGAGTTACCGCGCCCCTGGGCACTCAGGCAAGGAAGGAACAGGGGTGGATTTTAGTCAATTAAAGTCAGACACGCCCTCCCGCGCACAAACATGTAAACTCACATACACAAGACACCCAGACCCGGAACAACTATCTGTAGGCCATACAAATATTTGTTCCGTGCGGGGATCGAACCCGCGACGCGCAGCGCAGCAGCCGAACGCTCAACCACTGCGTCAACCGTGCCGACAAACACTCCCGCGACCCTGGTAATTACGATACCGATACTGTAAATCTTAAGAATTAATCTTTAGAGGCTTTCTTACGAATAGTTCCTTCTTCAGTGTTGTTCTCTACCACATGCACTGAAAATAACATGAAACAGGATGATTATAGCAAAGCCGTACATAGCTGTCATTGTTATGTATGTTTAGCAGACTAAATTACAAGATCTAATTCATATAGTGCTAAATAACTTTTTTTTTTATTGTCAGTCATTGTCACTTATTTTCTTGCCTATATATTTAGTATGTATGTATTTATGTATCTATAATTGTATTGTATTGTGTTGTAATTTTTATATTTGCACCAAGTGCAGCCCCATTTTATGTCCAGGCAATCTCTGTTCATTTCAGGTTGCCTGGAAGAGATCGCGGAATGCGATAAGGCCGCCAATTGTAAGTTTTTTTAGTATAAGTTTTCCTTAATGTGTGTGTATTTTTTGGTGTACAATAAAGTACATAATAAATAAATAAATAACTTTGAGAGTGGTTTGGACTTTCCTTATTGAAAATATACCAGTATTTTTTTACTAAGATGTGTATGTGTGTGTGTGTGTGTGTGTGTGTGTGTTTGTGTGTGATGTGATGTGTGTGTGTGTTCTTTTTACCCGACTACCCCAGAAGGACGGTAATGTTTTACTGGATTTGAGAACTTGTCAAAATTTATATGTGCTCCACCGGTGGTACAAGCCGGTTTGAACGAGTTATGCTAAAGTTTGACAAGTTTTCATGCTACAGGAGAGTTTGAAAAGCTCTGAACTTCAGTTTCTTAATTCAGAAATTCAATCAATTCAATTCCAATTCAGATCAATATAATTTTTATATTGGTTAATTAATTAACTCCTGTATTTATCACTTTATGATTAGATCTTATATTTTAGTTAGGAAGTCTCACCCGCAGTCCCGTCAGTGGGGTTGCTGTTGTCGACAAAGTTCACTAGAAACAGTATATGCACGATTATAAGCAAAGTATGGTATGACCACAAACCAAATTCGAGCATTCGATTTTGAACAGAGTTTAAGCTATGTAAACTTGGTTCTTTTAAAATATCGATGGTTACTAAGTTTTTATTCGAACATCTAATTCAAACCTATGAAGATAAAAGTTGAACTCACTCAACTCACTCCCTTGCAACAAACTGTCTTTTTGTTATTTAAATACCAATTAATATGCAAATAAGTAGTTTAAATAACACATCAAAGGCATTAACTTCCATAACTATTGTACCTACTTTTCAAACGATTTTTCACTTTCTCTAAGGTTTTTTTTAAAGTAAGTAATTATATAATAGCTCACCGGAAGTCCCGTCACTTGGGGTGTTGTTGACAAAGTTCACTAGAAACAATACAATGAACAATACATAAGAGCGAGAGCGAGCATTCAATATTATATCCATGTAGCTGATTATGTAGATACAGTTAAAGGGTTTAAAATTATATTTATGACTGGAAACTTTCAGTGTTGGCTTCGTATATTGTACCTACAGATAAAGGATTAGCACCTATCAGCATATGATTATCTTCACACGTCTTAACTTACGAAAATGTAGAAGTTAAGGAAAATGCTCCCGTTGCGGGAATATCACAAGTGCTTATCCTTTTCGTTCCACGGTTGTACAATAGGGCTAGTTTTAAAAATAATCTTAGTAAGAAAAACTAATTATTAATCCGTCAGATTATCAAAAAATATTGGATAAGTAATTTTTCTTTTGTCACGTAAATACAAAATGAGGACGATACAGTGCGTTGAAATTTCGCGTGACTTCACTCCTCGATGCACTTTGTACCGTTTAGTGACGTAACAAGCCCCCCACTCCTGAACTTCGATGCGTTTTATCTTTGTCATTTTGTATTGGGCTGTTAAAGCAAAATATAGAATAGAATAGAATAATACTTTATTGTACACCAAAACAGTTCATAAACTTGTATAAATGAACAAGACAAACAACGACACGACAACAAAGACAAGACAAGACACGTCTCCAATATCCAATATTTTTTGATAAAATAACTTGTGGACTAAATAAAATTATTATTTTTATACCAAAGGAAACATCCCTTTTGTACATACATAATATCAATGTAGTACTCATGCTCACCTTGTCCAGGGTTGTTGGGGTAGTTAGGATTGTTCCCAACAACCTGCACTAGAAATAATATGACCCATTATAAGCAAAGAATTGCGACTACGCCCAAGTACAGAAGTTAGAGAACGTGACTGCATAGTGTGAAAAGTGCTCTTATGATAATTTATGAAATAATGTTTGACTTGTGAAGATGAGAAAACCTCTAAAGTTAAATCATACTGATTTTTATCGATTTACACCAGATTAAAAACGTAGTTCATACAGTGCTAAATTACTAGTTATATCTACTTATTACAATACTTATTTAATAATGTTATGTTCTCACCACTTCCCGGCCTGTTGTTGTTCACAAAGTGCACTGAAAATAATATGTCCCATTTAAGCAAAGCGTGTCGTTGTGCATCATTCAAAAGCGAGCATTCGCGACGTGAATAGGTATGAGATCGAGCATTCCCGAGTAACATTATCAGGGTAAACAATTAAAGATTTCCATTGAGCATTTTAAAATAGGAGACTGAGATCATTAGCGCACGAGATTTTATTATATCTTAGAGAGTCTCCTTAAACTGGAATAATTATTTTGGCAACGCTCATTGCTTATAAGCTCATAACTGTGTTGTCTATGATTCGATGGCAGCAAAGTAGAAGAAGATCTACAATAACTTAATTTTACAGGAGAGCACATTTAGTAAAAAAATGCGACCATTTTGACAGTTAAGGACGATGAAATTTTCGATGATGCATTAAAATAATGTTAGGAATTAAGCGCTTTATCGTTGTTTTACTGAAATAATGTAGATGTAGCTACTTTTTTTTCTGAAAAGTCTTCGACGTAGAAGAAGACAAAATGTGCCTGATATCCGTTTCTACGTTATCTAAAATATCGAATAACTAAGATAATAATCTCCAGTTATATAATTATGGATATTTAAAGAAAATTTATATTTTGTGGATCTCTTTTTTATTTACTTTGCAGCTATCAATTTACACATTTCATTAAATGTTATCAGTTATCTACCACAAAAATTTATCTATTTATGTCAGTTAAATCATTTATTTAGTTCTCAAACCACGTGAAATATATTATAATTTAGAGAAAAATAAAAGTACGTAGTAGCCTTTGAAATTCACGATTTAGAATGAGACTGGTAACAGAGGACTTTTTTACATTTCAATCGACTGTCAATGTTCCGAAGTAAAGGCGACCAAATTCAAATGTCTGTTTCTACTGCGATATTCTTTCTGTAGATGTGCCCTAATTTAAGTGTCAGATTTTCGTAATTATTTCGAATTTTGAAATAATTTTAATACAGACTTGTAGAGAGGAATGATGTGTTAAATATAAAAAAAAACCATTTTGTCAAAACTTCCGTATTTACTTTGCTGCCATCGGTTTATTGGTTGATATTTATTGTGCATTTTGCTGGTAATTTAACAATATTAAATGCATTTATTTACGTAGCGCAGTAAATACTCGTAGTGTCAGCATTAAAAAACCAATGTTCGTTGAATAATCGTTTTATCTGTGGATATTGTTATTATTTTTTAGTTAAATGTTCTAGTAATTAAACATGCTCACCAGGTCTATTAGGTCTATTACCCCCAAAGTTTCCTGAAAATAATTTCACCAATTAAGCCATGCATTTGGTTCACTACGAAGTGCCCACAAGCTTTCCAAACTGAGTATTCTTATTTACACTAAGTAATTTCTAACTAGCTGATCTTTTAATTAATTAAATACTTAATGTAATTAAGGTTGTGTGCTTACCACTGCCTGGTCTGTTGTTGTTCACAACATGTACTGAAAAGAATACATCCAATGTGAGCAAAGCACTATTGGTGCGTCCCAAGTGAAATGTTTGAAAAGCGAGCATTCGAAACCTGAATATTTTCATCGAGCATTCCCGTTAACTTTTTCATTCAGTCAATTGGTGTATGGAGGTTTGAAAAAAGAAACAGTTTCGGCCAGTCATCACCAGAGGTCGGAATTAGGTAGAGTTCCTTATGTACTTACACTGATTTCATACAGCGAAAGAATAAAGTGGATATGCCTCAAATCCCGAGATTAATTTTGAAGAGCAGAAACATCCCGTGATTTATTAAATAAAAAAGCTATTTACTTTTACACAATTGAAACGACTGCACGCGCGAAGTTGCTTAATTTACATCAACGACATAGGATGTCCGAACTTGCAAAATTCCAATGCGCACACGCGCGATGTTGCCACATTTGTAGTTCACACAACATAACTTGTGAGAATAAAAGAAACAATAGAGGTTTTTATTATTATTTATTTGTAATATTGTTGGCCACACGGGATTGTCCATTAGAAATCCCGGGAAAATCCATATTAATATCAATATTTCGATGCAAGTACATGAATAACTCAACCTAATTCCGACCTCTGGTCATCATGCAGTGCTGTATGCATTCTGGTTCTGCTGCACTTATTTTATTAGTGTTGACTACACCTACCCTGGAATTCAGGGATCTTGTAAGACATAATTTAGTTAGTAATTTCATGTGACATGTACAAAGGCTAATGGGTAGGGATGTCCCTCCAGCCAAAAACATAACAACAATATGCTCGTTGTATTCACGTTTCGAATGCTTTAATTTAAATTAAATGTTATATAATTAAATGTGCTCACCAGGTGTAGGTCTGTTAACCCCATTATGTCCTGAAAAGAATTTAATCCATGTAAGCAAGCATTCCGGTTTGTGAACATGACCAAAAGCATTCCCAAGTGAGCATTCACTGTGTGGAAATTCGATTATGTCTTATATTTATTATAATATCTAATTAAAATAGCTAATTAAACTAATAAATAACTTAATAAATAAAATATGTACAAGAGGCATAAAAAATCCGGTAGTGGTAAAGCTCATTGGGCATCAAAAAATTCGTCCACCTCGCTGTCAATGGGAAAAGTGCCCAGAACGCTGGCAGCATTGCCACGTTGAATGGCAATGCTGATTCGTTGGCCGAAAAAAAGGCCAGCCCTCTGGTCACGTGAAGAGTCGACTAAAAGTTTGCTGATGTCATGGAAAACTCGATGAGCACTCGGACCCCATGGCCCTAGTGTTTCAACCCCAAACGGCTCAAACATATAACTCCCAATAAGGTTGTTATATTTGCGCCGTTTGAGGTTTTCTGCACCTGTAGCAGCCGCCCCAGCACAGCCCGCCGTGCTAAGAAGATGAGATGGCGCAAGGGTGTCGACACATGTTGCATCCCACACCAAAGGCCTACCCATCTTCCAAGGCATTATTGTCATCCCGTCGGGCCTCTTTCCATCGTCACGTGCCAGGCCATGAGGTTCTAAAACGGCTGACACACCGGCGGTGACAAGAGCCCGACGGATGATGTCGTTAATGCTGGCGTGCCGTGCCATACGACCCGCGCTCCTACTGCAGGATAGGCCATGGTGTCCGAGATGGTCGACTGCTTCACCACATTGGCAGCGATGTGGAGCTCCGCAAGGAGCACCCAGACGCAGACATGTAGCGATCCGGAAGGTGGTGTCACTCAGCATAGTACCTATGTTGGGTGACGGCAGTGCCTGTAGCCAGAGGCCCGACTCCCATTCACCCACAGCCAGCAGGCGGGCACGCTCAGCAGTATTGGTTGACGTATTTAAGAGATTATTCCGTACCAAACTACAGAGCGGCTCGTCCCACTGCCTCTGGGAGAACGGGTTCTCGGGCAACGCCGTGTCCGGGCAAGCCATTTTCCAAGTGTTCATTGCGTCGGTCAAGCACGGCACTTCACAGTTAACCAGTGAAGTTTTGTCTTATATTTACAGTTTTGTCTTGGTACTGGAACAATAATAGTATACCTTTTTTTTCGTGGGGTTGGGAAATCATCCAATGACTTCTCCCGCTCTAGGTGGAGCGGGAGGGCGTCAGACTTTTTTTGACTAAAACCCACCCCTGTTCCTTCAGTTGCCTGAGTGCCAAGGGCCGCGGGAACTCTTTTTCGAATTTATCCGCAACAGTAATAGTATACCTGAGATATGATGATGTAATGTAGACTAAAATATTCTAATACTCAGTTGGTATTGCGAATTTACGGAGTGTGATCCTATAACTAGAGTGCAGGTAATGTAGGATGTAATACTTAGGGCTAAACCAGTATTCGTTCAGTGATATGCTTATTCCGGGGCGTTGTGCAAAATACCCTTCCATACAACCTTATAATCCAAGGTGTATCCAACTCATGCTTCCAAAATGTTAAGTAAGTTATTACTTTATTCTTAATAGAACAAACTGTTATTAGTTAATAGATGCAGCTCAGTTTATAGAAAATAAATAATTAGGTAATCATGCAATAACAATTTTAGTAGTATTTTAGTACTTATCTAGTTTCTATTTAATGCTAGTGTACTTAGTCACATGCAGCAGTTTAGTAATTAATTAATTTAATTAATTAAATAATTTAAGTTAAATTCTTTTTTTAATAATTATTTAATTAATTAATTTAATCATGCACAAACAATTTTAGTATTTTTACTATTTATCTAGATTTTATTTCATGCTAGTGTACTTAGTCACATGGAGCAGTTTACCTCCGCCAGGATTGGTGTTGTCCACGAATTGAACTGTAAGCAATATTAACTTCTAATGAGCAAAGATCCTGACCGGAAATGCTTTGATTTTTTTAAGCTGGTTAATTTTCTTTTAAACCTTCCTCATGGATCACTCTGTGTATTGGTTAAAACCGCATGAGAATCCGTTCAATAGTTTTTGAGTTTATCAAGAACAGACAGACGCGGCGGTGAACTTTGTTTTATGTAGTGAAGTGACATGGTCCTAATTTTTTCATACTTTGTCACAGTGATTTATAATAAACAAAGTGTCAAATAAACAGATTTCAAGAAAACCTAGCACATTCTAGGTACTACCTAGGGGGTGCGGAACCCATGGGCTCAATTAGATAGAAGTCCGACATAATTATGTTATATTGTTGACAAAGGACATTTATCAGGATTTTGCCACAAAAATATATTTTGTTAAATATTTTTATCATAAATACTACATGACTCACCTCCTCCAGGGTTGTTGTTGTCGACAACATTCACTGAAAACAATACATAAGCGGACATAAGCAAAGCGTTTTCATCGTCTTGTGGATGAAAATAAACATTTTGTTCTTGAAACATAAAAACATTTAGAAGAGGCTTATAGCATAGAACATAAATAGGAAAATATAACCAAGAAACAAATAAAATGAATCATTACACGACTGTAAAGTCAGGGTACTGTTGAGCAGATATACGTATACGTCAACTTTTCATGTTTGGTCATGAATGACAAAGTTAATATTTACGGATTATTTAAGTTGTTAGTTAGCCAATTTGCTCAATAATTATAGCCACTGATATTTCAATGGGTGTTCTAATATATATATTCGAATGGCATGGTATATATAGGACTATGTACGTAAACAAAACAACGGTAGCTTTATAAATAATAACTTATCATCATTCTCCTGCCCTTATCCCAATTTATTTGGGGTCGGCGCAACATTTCTTCTTCCATACTTCTCATAAATATTAAATAAAAACCGGCCAAGTGCGAGTTGGACTTCGCACATTTAGGGTTCTCTACCAAAGAAAGGAATTTCAAAGAAAAAATCTGATTTATCAATTTGTTGGTATTTGTTAGTAAAATATACGTATTAGTAAACATCATCACCAAATTTGAAGTTCATATGTCAATGGGAAGTCAAAAAATTCTTCGGAACAAAATTTTGTGACAGACGACAGACGTCCGTCTGACCGTCTGAGACGGACACGTGAGTGACAGCAATAGGGCTCCGTTTGGACCAAAGAGAATTAAAACAGCAACTTTGTTTTGAAGTTGTTGCAGCACTACAGCTTTAGTACAGATAGAAACGGACAGACGTATTGACAATACTCAGTGAAAGAAAGGGACTTTTCAAAAAGACATCAACGCGGTATACATTTTTACGTAACCAACCAGATTAGATTGAGCCCTGCACTTACTCATAATATTATTTAATAAATATATTTTACTTAATGATGAAAAGTTATGCCATCTTTTTATAGCTGGATGTTCTAGACGATTGCCCACACCATTTTAATTGAACTCGTGATTTTTTTTTTAACGCACAAATGTTTTAAAAGTTATCAAAATATATGCGTGTGCAGAGATCTAACAACTTACTGGTCAATACTAAAATGGCCACTCATATTGCCGTCTAATATAAGTGCAATTTCATAGATAAATCGTGAGCCTGAGTCGCCCGTATGAGCAGTCAAGAGGCTTTATAGTCATTGGTTTGGACTGAAAATTAAAAAATAATGACTCTTCTTCTTCTAATAGATAAGTACCTACCTATCCTATAATCCACCGGCTTCATGTTGTCTCTACCTAATTACAATACCTACCACTGAAACTGCTTCATAAATAATTATCATTTTAACACAATAATAAACTGACAAACGAAAATGTTGGGGTCGACTTCCAGTCTAGCCGGATTCAGATAAATTATCAGTTTTTACATGGAGCGACTTCCTTTCTGACCTACACAACCCAGTAACTGTGTAAAACGATACCCTACTTGGCAAGTTACCTACTAAAATAATTCATCATCATCTTCCTGCCTTATCTCATGTTACTTGGGGTCGGCGCAACACGTGTTTTTCTTCCATTCTGTACTGTCAGCCGTCACGCTATCACTAACTCCCTTTTCTTTCGTATCACTCCTCACACAATCCATCCATCTTTTCTTTGGCCTCCCTCTTCCTCTCCTGATGGGTTGGATGGATATCCACCACATTTATATTCATAACTCTTTTAGTAACATGATTGTGTTTCATCCCTCCTCTTCACATGACTAAAATAATTATGGCATAATAGTTAATTATATTGTTTAGCAAACCTCCTTGCGGGAAAGCAGCAGCCATGGCGAACAGCGCCAATACGAGGAATACCTGGAACACAATAAACACCTTCATTGTAGCACTGATTCACTCTCAGACTGATGCTAGCATGAAACAAATATAAATTCTAAATATTGATAGTAAAGTGATACGGATTCGATTTATCTTATCGATAACGTTATTAGGTAAGTATGTAGGTAGCTAAGCTAAATTTCATTCATCAGGATTGAATGTTGATCAGTACGATTTTGTAACAGCGTCCAACAATCATTATTATAAGTAACTTCAACACCATAGTCAAAAAAATCAATCTGCCCTTCCAGTCTAACCGGATGCAGCTCAATACCAGTATCTTACATGGAGCGACTGCCTATCTGACCTCCACAACCCAGTTATTGGGTAATACGATACCCCTTGGTAAGACTGGTTGTCAGACTTTCGGGCTTCTGAAGACCCGTAACAACTGTCAATGATCCGCAATTGACAGCCGGGACCAACAGCTTAACGTGTTTTCCGAGGCACGGAGGAGTCTCGGTATGTAAAGATGGTCACCCATTTATAGACGAACCCCGGCAAGCAAAGCTTAACCCGATGGATCGACCCGTGCGGCTATTATTACTTTACGTAGTCAATAGGTAATAATAATAATAATAATAAAAAAGTGTGTATGTACTTTTATGTACGCACGTAAGAAGTTATACTTCTTTGGCGTAACAAGATAAAAAACCAAACTGTCACAAAGTTTACAAAAGGAAAACAATCATTCTTCATGAACCACAGACCATAGCTAACTTCAGGGTGTCGGTTCTAGTTAACTTCAGGCTGTTGGTTTTTTGTGACGGTGTGCGCGCGCATCGTAAAAATATATTCTCATCATTTTTCCCTAACGCGCCAAAAGAAGTAGCTATAACTTCAAAAATGTTTAATTATCTCCACAAAATTACATAATAATGTTACTATTTAAGTTGACAGATAGTTTGGCAAAAATATTGTAAATTGTGGGAGATCTGGAGTCTCTCACTAAGCCTAGGCCTGTATTTCAGAGCTCCAGGCATCACATCTTAATATTAAAGATTGCCAACGTGTAAACAGTGCGATGGTGTGTGTGTGTGTGTGTATGCGCGCGTGTGTATATGTCTATTATATTAACTGATTAAATATAAGTATTTATAATTACAAAAGAAGTGTAGGTAGACACTTTGTCAGCTGGTTAAAATCACTTGGTTCTAGGACATGCCGGTTTCCTCACGATGTTTTCCTTCACTGTTTTGAGAGCAGTCATGAGTCGTGATGAAATAATTGCCCTAGACAAAGTAAAGCGCTTGCCTTGGTTTGAAACCACGACCTACAACTTGTAAGTCGTACCAAAACTCACCAGCCCGTCCCCCCGTGTGGTGGATTACGGCCCACACTCGCTCATAGAGAGGAGGCCTGTGTGGTGCTAACAGGTGGGAACAATAAAATGCAGCTTATGCTTATAATTCTTGAGAGGTGTTAATTATTTTCTATTTTATCGATAATTTTTTTTTTTTGAAACAGTGAACAAAACCTTGATTTTTAATTTTTCGAAAAGTTACCCCCCATAATCTAAAATAATTTATTAAAGGTTACACGTTCGTGTTTGGGTCACAGATATTCATGTGTGTAGCACATTAAAACTCTATCGGTCCAGCAGATTCGGAGCAAATTGGTTATGACAGACGGACAGACAGACAGACACATGAGTAATTATAATAAGGGTTCCGTTTTTTCATTCGGACTTTCGGAACCCTAAAAATGACAGTGAAGATTTTTTTTTAAACCTGGCCTCGTCTTCATTTATGCCCCTTTACTAACAGTTAGGATAGTCCCTAATATTATCTACTAATATGGGGCTTACATACATACAAAGTCAAAAGACGTACCCTAGGTACTCTACCCATCCTTTCACGAAAAACAAGCGTGACTGTGATGTTAGGCACAAACAAAAAGTAGGTAGAAACAGATTTGATAATTTATTGAACCACCTAGACAAATTTATAAAACTATGATGTAAATAAACATGTACAAGAATTTGTGAAATCAAGGACTTCTGAATAAGACCTGTTTCCAAGATTTGAATCATATGTAAATACCTACTTATTATCACACAGATAGCCTTCGTTTTTTTTCTACCGGGCCGTTTTTTTATCTATTCAAGCAATTTGATTTGGCGCTCATTGTTTGAGCACAAAAGGATCAATTTGGTGTGGCCATTGAATTTTTTATACACAGGGAACAATAAAACTGAACATAGGTAAGTACTCTATATCTATTGTTGATGAATAAATCCAAGATCACAAGAAACTGCGAGTTATTTCGAGTGAAGCATGGGCAAGGGAAAAATAATTTTGATAAGCAAAAGCATACGACGGAATAATCATAAATATAATAAATCAGCATATTGTGACAACCTTATGTTGGCGACCTTATGGTGGAGACTGGCACGTTGGAAGTTTGGAACGTTCTAGAAACTCTTGGAACTGGATTATAGTTTTCAATATAGTTCCTCTAAGTGCGCTATTCCTCTTTCTTTTATAACACTACACACAATAAGCAGTCACTCTCATACACCACACTCTCGCGTTGCCAGCGAGTACGACAGCCCCTAGAGATTACGAAGAACCCCCAGGGACCCTGCAGTACTAGAAGGTGCTCCAGGTCCCTACATTATGACAGGCGGGCGTTTTTGGGGGACTGTCTTTATGTAGAACTTTCGCGTTCAAAAAGTGCTGGCTCGCAGGAGAGTTTGAATATTATATGACTTTTAATTTTGATTATGATTCATACTCAGCCATATAATGTTCCCACTGCTGGGACTAAGGCCTCCTCTCTAGGAGAGGGAATGAGCCACTCCACAATCCAACACGCGAGCCCAGTGGGGGTTGACAGGTACTAAATAATAATAATAATAACACAATTCAATTGGCTAATAAGAGTAGGTGTCATTCAAAAACTAATTTACGTATCGTGCAGTATGTATACAGGGTGTAACGGAATGGTGTGGTCATATTTTAGGATCTGCATCTGCCCATCGATATGAACAACTTTATTCAAGAAAAACTGAGGAAATTCAAAAAAAAATTTTTTACTTCCTATACAAATATTGATAAGCTGATGATAAATTTGTATGGAAAGTCCAATTTTTTTTTTTGGGAATTTTCTATTTTTTCTCAGAGAAAGTTGTTCATTTCCATGGGCAGAACCGGCTCCTAAAATATGACCACACCTTTCTGTTACACCCTGTATAGCGATATCGATAAACAAAAACTTTTTCCTGGTAAGAAAGCATGAGATCTAAGGCAAACGAGCAACAATAAGTACTAAGTACTTGACTATAAACACATTAAGTAAGTAAGTATATACAAAAAAACGCTCAGTACAAAAAATGGCACATTTACCTTTTAAACAAATTAATCACACAACAGCAATTAATAAGTCCTAATTGCGTGTTTACACAAGTAATAAAGACAATGCCGTGCAATGGAATGATAACTAGGCTCAGATAATCTCAATTAAAAACGATGTATAATTATATCCTTATCAGCTAGTCATCAATCCATAAGAGTTGACAAGTTACTCTTTTAGGTACCTATTATGATTTGCATTTGCGCAAGTTTTTTCTTGTTTTTATAATGAACAGATCATTTTCTTATCGTGGGTTATCGTACTTTACTCTGGAACTGAAATTGTTTTATTTTAAAAAGTAACCTTATCTACAAGCAGTGTTATAATTATCTTAATAATTGGGGAAGTTAGAACACATAGAAAATACGGACTTGCAAATAATATTCAAATATTTTTGTAAATATGGTCCATTTCGAGCTATAACTTTAGGAATTCGTCAAAACAAAATGTTTTCAGTAAGCCATTTATGTCGGTTCCATGTAACATAAACATGATTAGGTACATATCTATATTGATACTTATCTTATTTTGTGTCTAATACACAAATTTAAGATTTGCTATGACCGATAATATAAACGTGCTGTGAACGTATAGCACTGACTTGAAATTTCTTGTAGTGGCGTTCCTCAAGGTTCTTTATTAGGTCTGATATTAAGTAGTAATCAAAATAGGCTTGCAGGTCAATATTAAACTTTCATAACTAATGACTTGCCTACAATTTAGAATAACATAATATCTACTAGTATCACACAAAAGAAAATATTGGTATTGTGTACGTACCACGCAGTTTGGCGTCTACTTTTAACACTCTTAATTGACAAATAAATACATATTATAAAATACCACCACTACTACTGTACCTACATGAAAAATAATTAAATCCTTAATAAGTAGATAATGCGCTTAAAAATAATAATAAAAATAAAATCTACCACAACTTAGAGCAACAATAATCCGCATTTTTCAATGTTTTTCCTTTTAAAGTTAGTAATTTAATTACGAAATGTCTAAATTAAAAAACAAATTAATAAATAAAATTTTCTGTTTGTAATTCTTTACCGGGAAGGCGAAAGCTACAGAAAGAGAACTTAATCATAGTTGACTCACCAAAAATGCCCTCATTTTGTTTAATAGTACGAAATATCACAGATGATGAGAGAACTTTAAAAACAAACGAGTATATGCCGAATTTTTTTAGAGTAGCCTCTTTTATACCGAGACGACGATAACCTGTCTGACCTAAGTGAATATTGTTCAAATAGTGAAGCGTCCAAATGTGTACTCGGCGTGTTGCGATATACCGAAGTACAAATACTTAGTAACAAATGTTTTCCTTTACCAGTTCCAAAAGAGAAGTTGAGCGTTCGGCTGCTGCACAATATCGCGAGTTCGATTCCCACGCGAAACAAATATTCATATGACCTACAGATAGTTATGCCGGGTCTGGGTGTCTTGTGTATATGAGTTTACATGTTTGTACGCACCCACGATACAGGAGTAATTCCTAGTGTTGGGGCAAAGTTAAAAAAAAAAAACAGAACTCTGGGTATTACCTAGTTACATGACATTTTGAACTTCGATTCTTTCGTCGGGGTTCTGCCGATCGTTAGGTTAGGCCCGTAACCAGTTGCTTGAAATTATGCGCTAAGTACGATTTTCTTTTTATCGTTACTTTGTTTATAGCGAAGCTCCATATATATGTGATTGGTTGCTAATCACATAGATATCTATACGGAGTTTTCCCAGCTAATATATTTTTTTATCTGAATAATATTGGGTGTAAAAAGACAGTTTCCGAAGCCGAAAGCCACATATTCTACCCATTATTTGAAACATTTTTTCCCACTAGACCATACCTGGGAATCTGGTTCTGGAGATATTGAAGGTCAAATTCGCACTTTTTTTTTTAGTTTTTTGCGAATATGAATTCCAAGTGTTATTACTAAACTTTTTTCCAAACAAACATTACCTGAATTTTGTTTTTTTTTTTTTTTGATATTTCGAAATTACGCAAATACAGTTACAAAAATGCATTGAATATCAAACGTATCCTACAAGTACCTACGTGGCTTAGAACCCACTTGCCTGGGTTCGCGTTACATTGCGCGCAATAAAAAACAGTTTTATTTTTCATACCTAAAAATAAAAGTCGTTTCCCAGCAATATTTTTGCGCAAAGCTACTTTGTTAGACGTACAGTGTGATGTGTCTTTTTACACCCCGTATCTTCTTGGGTACCAACACCCATATGTCAATTGTGAACCACCCATATGTCAATATTACTTAGTTTCAACAGTACAGATGGGTTGAATAGAAAAAAACCAACCTAGATAATAGATTAGGTACGAATCTACTTAGGTAAACATAATGCTTCTCCTCTCACCACAAAAATACAGACCTGCTAACTGTGACTGAAAAAAATATAAATATTTAAAAGACCTAGTTTCAAAGCACCAACAAAATATTGTTTTTCCAAAAATTGTTGACACTAGCGAATTAGTGGAATTCGAGCGAATTTGTCTCGGTTACCTGTGTTTGTGTCACCTTATCATTTAGCTACATACGTGCAAGTAGTTGGCCTTTGTCTTAAAAAAGTGTACCTACATAGCTAAAATTAATTACCTAAAGGTAAAAAAAAATATTTACCTTTAATAAATTTCACAGAATTATAGTAAGCACCTAACCTGTATCCTGTCTGCCCGGGGGTGGAGGATAAATTCGAAAGAGTTACCTCGCCCCGCGTAGGGCAGGGAGGAACAGGGGTGGGTTTTAGTCAGTAAGAGTCTGACACGCCCTTCCGCTCCACCCTAGAGCGGAAGAAGTCATAGGATGACTTCCCACCCCCCCAAAAAAAAAAAAACCTGTATCCTGTAACGAGTAGTGCCTCAAGCTTTTAAGAATATAGGTAAGTACTTACACGCCAAATACTTACTAGAATTTATTTTCAACTTGTTGTTTGTTTTTTTTTTATTCATTGTCCCAGCTAGAAGTTTATTTTTAATTTTTTTTTTACGTTTAATTTATTTTTAACTTTTTAGTGGTATATTAGATTAGGCGTGATGTTTTAAAATATTCTACGGATATTATGATGTGATGTGTGTGATCCTCAAGACGAATCAATCGAGCCCAAACTCGATGGGGTCATGTTGTTTTATCACAGAGATGCTGGTGCACCTTCCAGCTTCATCATCAGACCCTGGATATCGTATAGGTGTAAAGTGCTCCTCAAGACGAATCAATCGACTCCAAACTCGGTGCGGTTATGTTTTTTTTATCACAGAGATGCCGTGGTCGCCTTCCAGCTTCATTATCAGACCCTAGATATCGTCTAGGCGTAAAATGCTCCTCAAAACGAATCAATCGAGCCCAGACTCTATGGGTTTATCTTGTTTAGTTCAGAAGTTTCTATGGCCATCTTTCGTCTCCATCATCAGACCAGCTCCATGGTACTGTGACAATTGTAGTCACAGCCTAATTTTAGCGGGTCTGCATCAGCCTTTAACTGGCAGGTAAGATTGTTGGAGAGTCGATGGATTATTTTAGAAGAGTAGGTGTTTATTTTGTTTTATGTCAGATAGAAGTTTAGCCCTTGCAAGTGGGCACCGATGTTATGCTTTTGCCTAATTAATAAATCATTTAAAACGCCCTCAACTCGTTTTCTTGTACGCCCGTAGCGAGTATCCCTTCATAGTTCATACAGTACTCTCGCAGTCGCCAAGCTACGTGACATCCCCCGGAGCAGAGAGTGGAATTCTCTACCGGAGTCTGTGTTTCCTGTAAGATACAACCTGGGAGTCTTTAAGTCAAGAGTGAATAGGTTACTTCTAGGCAAGCGTGCTCCATCTTCGACCACATCATCGCTTACCATCAGGTGAGATAGTGGTCAAACGCGAGCCTATCAAACATAAAAAAAAAAAAAAGCTTCGAAGAACGTCCCAGGATCCCTACAGGTGCTTGGGGTCCTACAATACCATATTATTGTATTGTCACCGAAGATACATAGGTACACCAAATTTGAGTCCACAAGATTCCACCCGAACAAACAGTTACATACCTACATACATTGGAAGTTAAATAAAAGCTTGTAAACAAACAAAATATTGGTGCCAAGTTCGCAAAAATAATATATGCAGTATTATTGAATACTTAAGGGCCTTCTCGCGGTCCAGTGGCGCCCTCATTGAATAAAAAATCGTAGCATAGCACAGAAAATAAATATTAAAAAATCCAACTTCACGTTTGTTACAAAGAGGATAAAGAATTTTTACGTTGTTAAAACAGGTCTCAAAATGTTTCGTATCCAAAGTAGTAGGCAAAAGTGCCAAAAACGGCCATTTCTGACACTTTTGCCTACTACTTTGGATACGAAACATTTTGAGACATGTTTTAACAACGTAAAAATTCTTTATCCTCTTTGTAACAAACGTGAAGTTGGATTTTTTAATATTTATTTTCTGTGATAAGCTACGATTTTTTATTCAGTGAGGGCGCCACTGGACCGCGAGAGGGGCCTTAAGAGAATAGGTGAAGGAAAACATCGTGAGGAAACCGGCATGTTCTGGAACCGAAACTTCAAATACATCTATGTAGGTATATCCACCAACCTGAATTGGGGTCGCGTGGTGGATTACGGCCTACTCCCTTTCCTAGAGAGGAGGCCTGTGTCCCAGCAACATTAAGGCGCAGTTATACGACTTTTAATGGGTTTTTAATTGAACATCACGTCTAAACGACTTGTCTTATTTCTTTGAAAAAAATATATGTTTTTCTAGACGATTTCCGTCGTAATTTGATCTCAGAATATTTGAAATTATATTTTCATAACATAGTGTAATTAATTTGTAAAGTTATGTCTAACGCGGATAAAAAATTGAGAATCACGCAAAAACTATAAAGCGTATTTTTACGAACCCTTCACCATTTTAAAGATCATTTAATTATTTATAGTTTAGTCTCAATGTTTTAGTTAAATACTTGTTGTTTTATGTGTAATAAATTAATAATGGGTCTAATTTCAGACAGCGCTCCTTGATGGGCGAGTCCTATTACTGGGTGGACATACGACGCGTTACATGAGCTCAGCGCAGAACACGCAAGCTAACCACTCAAGGTCTTTGACAGCTAATAGCGCCTTAAGCTGTTTATTATTCTTATGCTTCTAAGAGAATACTAAGTACCTATTTACCTACCACCTATTAGGTACCTACTTATAAGTGCCACTTTATCGTGTACACGCGATGTGAATTATGCCATGTTCTATTTACTTAGAATCTCCCCATTGTTTGTATGTTATTTATTAACATGTGATGATGAGGTATGGTCAGCAACGAAAGTTTGGCATAACTAACAGTTCAGTTTTTTTTTTATTACTTAGTTACTACCCCAGTAACTACCTAATAAAAAAAAAAAAACAATTTTTGTCTGTTTGATTGTAAAGCGAAACAAATAGCTCGTGGTTAAAGTAATAACAGCCGCACGATTCGATCCATCAGGTTAAGCTACGCTTGCTGGGGTTGGTCCGTGGATGGGTGACCATCTTCACATACCGAGACTCCTCCGTGCCTCGGAAAGCACGTTAAGCCGTTGTTCCCGGCTGTCAATCGTGAATCTTTGACAGTCGTTGCGGGTCGTCAGAAGCCCGAAAGTCTGACATCCAGTCTTACCAAGGGGTATCGTATTACCCAGTAACTAGCTTGTGGAGGTCAGATAGGCAGTCGCTCCATATAAAATATTGGTATTCAGCTGCATGCGGTTAGACTGGAAACAACCCCAAGATAGTTGGGAAAAGGCTAGGCAGATTGAGTTACTATCCCAGTACCTATAATTTATAGCCTACTAACAACCCAACAGAGCGACCCGCCCTGGCTCCGCACGGATACCAATTATACACAAAAACCTTCCTCGATTATCGCTCTTTCTATTAGTGAAAACCGCATTAAAATCTCTCAGAGCTCAAGACTTAAAAGGTTTATTTATTTTTGTTTTTTTGTTCTTTTTTGTCGGTTAATATTTTGGTTAAAAAGTTTTTTATTTTCTTATTTTTTGTGACTCACATCATCTTTAAAAACTTTGAGGCTAATTTCTAATCCTTCATCATTCCTCTTGCCACTGAGCTGATGATGTAACCATCCTTATATGAAGTTCCCAGGATATTGACTAGTTGAGGTTACCTCCAATATTGTAAAGACGTCTTTTCTTCAAAGCATATTAAGTGGTATTTGTCACTAAAACCAGTTTTTATATCTAACTTCTATTGTTTAGGAAAGGTATGTTTTCCATCATCAGCTCAGTTTCATGATGTGATGATTCCTAAATGCAAATAACTGATTAAGTTATGAAAAGTAAACAGAAACAATATCCGTGCCCAATTTTCGACGTTTTCTCTCAATTTTATCAGGATTCCATGATCAGATCCTGATGTCCTTAACATGGAAGACACAGAATACCCTTGAGGTATGCCCTATCTAATAAAAAAAGAATCATCAAAATCGGTTCATAAATAGCGGAGTGAGGGCCGAACATACATACAGAAACGCTAAACGTGCCCACAATTTTCGAGGTTTTCTCTCAATTTTATTAGGATTCCATTATCAGATCCTGATTTCCTTGACATGGGACCAACCTGTTCCACCCCTGACCCACCCGAGTTATACCCTATCTAAAAAAAAAAGAATTATCAAGATCGGTTCTTAAATGACGGACTAAGGGCTGAACATACAAAAAAAATACAAAAAAAATATGTATACGGTCGAATTGAGAACCTCCTCCTTATTTTCGTCGGTTAAAAAAAAAAACAAAAAAATATATATATACAGTCGAATTGAGAACCTCCTCCTTTTTTTCGTCGGTCAAAAAGTTAATAATTAAGATGTCAATCAGAGGTTATTTATACCAACAGTTTTAATGGAAATTCGTTGCTGACGGTACGGTGGTTCTGCAAAAACTAAAATATAAAATATTATTGTACATAACTAAGGATTTATTTAAATACCTACTGTCCTGTCGGTGTTTTTTTTTTAGAATTTTAAAGCTTTTGGTACGTAGATATGTTCTGTATAATTTATTAATGTTTAAAGAATTACGTAATATTTGGATAGAAGCTGGCAATAACTACCTCCTTTACCAATACATCACCTGCTAAACTGAAATAAAAAAAAAATCTTACACAAGCCTAAAAAAAAAACCTATGGGGGCTATGGGTGTTATTACACCAATCGATCGATTGTTTTTCGACCGGTATCTGTGTAATAGCTTTGGTCGACAAACAATCACTCGATGATCGATCGACGATCGATCAATTGGTGTAATAACACCCTAACGCTAAGCACTAACTAAGCCTTTTAAAAGAAAACACAAAAATAGTGAGCTATCGGAAATAAAAATAAGGAATACTTAAGAGGAGGCTATAATTACAGGTTTCCTGCATTAAATTATGTAAATAGATAGGTAAAGGTATAACAACAGGTAGTAATCTAAACTAAAAAAAGTAGTCTAAGGAACTTCCCTATTCGCAAGCGCTGTGCTGGTGCCAGACATAATTATTATGTTTCCAGTTATTTGTTGATATACATAGTACCTACATAATTGATTCGAGCTCTAGTAGGTACTTAGGCGTTGCTTGGATTTTGCTGCTTATTAGACAATAACAAAATGATTACCTACATTTTTTTTTTTTGCTACTTACTCACCTTCCGATTTCAAGGGATACAATTTAGGATCAATCGAACTAGGAAGTAGGAAGCTAGCGATTACACTATCCTAAATTGAACTCTTAAATCGGAATCTTAAATCGGCAGTGTTGCCAACTCTGACTTACTTGAAAAGTTAATACTGAAGCAATTGCTAACATATTTTAATGTAAATAGCCTCCTTCATAATGATCAATATGGCTTTACAAAAGGTCGATCGACTACAGATGCGGGTGTTGCTCTTCTATAACACATATTCAACGCATGGCAGAACTCGCAAAATGCAATCGGAGTTTTCTGTGACCTCTCCAAAGCTTTTGATTGCGTACACCATGACACGCTTTTGCGTAAGCTGCGTCATTCATTATGGTCTCCAAAACGAAGCTCTAAATGTAATTGATTCATATTTATGTAATAGGTTCCAATGTGTAGATATCAATGGTGCTAAGTCTTCATGGCTACCAGTTCATTTAAGTGTGCCTCAAGGCTCGATATTGGGACCATTCTTGTTTATGGTGTATATTAATGATTTACCACATTTTTTAGGTATCTGTGACGTAGAACTGTTTGCAGATGATACCTCTCTTATCTTTAAAGTAGATAGGAATAGACAAGATTTTGATGATAGCGCTCTCTCAATGGTTACGGATTGGTTTACGACAAATAACTTAGTTTTTAATGCTAAGAAAACTAAATGTACAAAGTTTGCCTTACCTAATGTTATAAATCTAGGACCTAATGTCATCCTCAATAAAGAAGTGCTTTAAACTGTGGACTCGACAGTTTTTTTGGGTATAACTGTTGATTCTAAACTTCAATGGGGCGCACATATATCAAGCCTATCGGGAAGGCTCAGCTCTGCCGCCTACGCCGTCTGAAAAGTTAGACAATATACTGAAGTTGACACAGCACGGTTAGTCTATTTTAGTTATTTCCTTATTGTTATGTCTTATGGTATTCTTTTGTGGGGTAAATCTGCGGACATACAAAATATATTTGTTTTACAAAAACGTGCTGTACGAGCAATATACAGGTTAGGGTCAAGAGTTTTTTAAGAGAAATTTTCAAAGAGATTGGAATTCTCACGGTGGCATCTCAATTCATTTTTGCAAACATATTATACATTAGACAAAATATACATTTATACAAAAAGACCAGTGATATCCACAATTTTAACACCAGAAATAAGTATAAACTTCATGTTCCTTCCCACCGTGTTCGTAGGGTTCATGGTTCGTTTGAGGGTCTCGGTATCAAATTTTACAATAAGCTACCCCGTTCTTTTCTTGACCTGCCTTTCAATGCTTTTAAAACTAAAGTTAAATCTAGACTCTGTTCGAAGGTATACTATTCCATCAACGACTATTCAGAAGATAATAATAATAAATAAATAATAAAAATATTTATTTATATCTCCACAAAATTACTTAATGCTAGGTATGTTGACAGATATTATGGCAAACAATTGTAATTTGTGGGAGATCTGGAGTCTGAACTAAGCCTAGGCCTGTATTTCAGAGCTCCAGGCCCCCATCACATACTAATATTAAAGATTGCCAACATGTAAACAGTGCGATAGAGTGTGTGTGGTGTGTGTATGTGTGTATATAATATTTATAAATAAATAGAGAAAGAAAGAAAGAAAAATTGTAATGTTTGATCATGTAAACATACAACGAGGCTAAAAAAAAAATAGTTGGTCGCTGTGTTGAACGCAAGACAATGTTACACTTGATGTTCTTTCTCCATTTATGTAACTTATGATTATGACAGATTATATGAGTTCATATAATAATTGTCTACTAATTCTAGTGTGATGGCCCTAGTTCATCACTTGTGGCTTCGAATCACAGCCCTTTGATAGATTATAACTTTGTTCGTGTAAGCAGGCGCACCAGTTATGTATGGAGGCTTATTTAATTTGGTTTAGTTTTTATGCTTGAGTTCGTTTTTAATGGCATAATTGACTAGGCTAGCTAACAAGTTGCGGATTATTTAATTTTATGATTATATTCTAAACGACATATATTTATTTTTCTGTTTTACATAATATATGTTAAGATTATTATTATTATTTCGTTTATTTATTTTTCACATATAATTTACATTTTTAAATATTTTTAAAAGAAAACATAAAAAAAAAACATTTAAAATATAAAAAAACTTGAGAGGTGTCAAGGGACACCCGGATGGAACGAAGTTCCTTTCGATTAATTAGTGAAGGAATTGTAATATAATTTTATTTTTTTAAATTTATATTTTTTTTTTTATTATTAACTACGCACACACGCACGCACGTAAGAAGTTATACTTCATCATCTCATCTCATCTCATCTCATCTCATCTCATCGCAGCTCAGCTCAGCTCAGCTCAGCTAAGCTCAGCTCAGCTCAGCTCAGCTCAGCTCAGCTCAGCTCAGCTCAGCTCAGCTCAGCGCAGCTCAGCTCAGCTCAGCTCAGCTCAGCTCAGCTCAGCTCAGCTCAGCTCAGCTCAGCTCAGCTCAGCTCAGCTCAGCTCAGCTCAGCTCAGCTCAGCTCAGCTCAGCTCAGCTCAGCTCAGCTCAGCTCAGCTCAGCTCAGCTCAGCTCAGCTCAGCTCAGCTCAGCTCAGCTCAGCTCATCTCAGCTCAGCTCATCTCAGCTCAGCTCAGCTCAGCTCAGCTCAGCTCAGCTCAGCTTAGCTCAGCTCAACTCAACTCTTTAGCAATAACAACAACTATAACAAATAATGTTTGATAATGCTTGATCTGCTTGCAAACTTTGTACCTACCCACCAAAAATACAAGAAGTTTTTAGTAGATTGTTTTTCCAACACAATCTTTTTGGATGGACAGCCTCATTAGTGTCGTGACAACTTTTCGTAAGAATTTTTTCCGTCTAGCCCCCTTTCACAACGCGCGATAAGGAACTTCGTTCCAAAAATAGTAGTCCGCCGGTATTGGGAGCAGGGTCCAAGCTACCGGTGGTTAGGGCTCCAGAGACAGAAACCTCCTTACAATGCGAGCTGTATCGAGTACTGCCTTCTGTATCAGGCCCTTGATCCAACCGCGCAACGACAGCTTCGACAGGTGGTCGTCGAGGCTTTTGGCCATCAGGCCGTTGGCGGTAACTACTATCGGCACAATGACAGCCGAGTCCACATTCCACATATCGACAACCTCGTGTGCTAAGTCAAGATATTTGATTTGTTTGTCTTTCTCAGCTTTCACGAGGTTCTCGTCATGTGGAATGGTGACATCGATTATCATTGTGCGGCGCGCTAATCGGTACATCACCACTATATCAGGCTTATTGGCAACAATAGTCCTGACAGTGATGATAGACCGATCCCAGTACAACGTGACATGGTAATTTTCGAGAACTGGGTCGGGCGCATACTTGTAATACGGTACCTCAGAATCCACAAGTTTGTATTTTAAAGCAAGTTGCTGGTGAATAATCCTGGCTACTTGGTTATGCCTGTGCTAATACTCGCTGTTAGCAAGACGAGAACAACCAGAGATAATATGTCTGATGGACTCACCCGGACGGTGGCTTGCCCGACACACGTCAACCGTCCCGTCCTTCATGATATGCCTCCGGTAGTTAATCGTCAAGACAACTTCGTCCATAATCGCACAGACAAATCCTTCAGTTTCCCCGAAGAGGTCACTGAAACGTAGCCAGGCCACGGACGCCAAGAAATCTACATCAGGCCCATGAAGAGCCTGATAAAAGCGCCCGTGAAGCTCCTTGCCTTTCCATACCTCCTTGCGGTCATCAGTAGTGAGTATTACAGGTTTGCGCCAGTTCTCTTTAGCCATGGACAACGGGGTGAGTCCCTTGTCCACTGCGACTACATCGCGGTGCATACCCACATCGGTTTCAAGAAAATATTCTCTGAGGCTGCTCACCTCGCGGTTGTGGAGTTTTAGCGTTTAAAAAACCTCGACCTCCACACTTCCGCGGGATGTACAGTCTCATCGATCGTGGGTGATGCATCCGGTTTGCGGTCAGCAGCGTACGGACCCTCCTATCCAGGGCGTCGAGTTCGGTCTGAGTCCATTTGAGTATGCCGAAAGAGTACATCAAAACCGACATGACCCAACCGTTGAACGCGCGCACCTTATTCCCTCCCGCCCGACAAAAGGCTGTTCAATACTTTTTTCAGGCGGCCAAAGAAGCGCTCCTTCAGCGATTGTTTCTTGACAGTAACGTTAATGCCTAACGCTTCCGACATACCCAAATTATTATTATTCTTTATTGTACACATATAATATATAAATAAAACACAAATTAACAGTTAGTTACAAAGGCGAGCTTAGCATTTGGGTTTTGAGATTGTTGCATATAATTATTTAGATTGAAGTTCTTCAAACTTAACAGACAGATGTGTTGTTGGGGAGTTTGTTGGCCACTTCTTCTTCACAGCTAAAACACTAGGAAGTGGTGACGGGCGGGCGTTTTTGGGGGACTGTCTTTATGTAGAACTTTGACGTTCAAAAAGTGCTGGCTCTCAGCCTAGTTTTAATTAATGACTTTTGACTTTGGTTTTACAAATTCAAGCCCCTAGACAGATTATCAAAAATCGCTAGTAAGTCTCTAAAACTGATTCTACCAGGAGCGGACCAAAAACGAAAAAGGAGCGGACTAAGATTTTTTTTCTGGGAAAGGGACCATGGGAAATTTAATTTAATATTTCGCCCATTTGTAGCGACAAAGTCGCTAAATTGGCAACACTTAGCTCTAAATCGTAGTGATGCGATTACACTATCCTAAATCGTACACAATTTAGTAAGTCAAATCGGGACCTCCCATTGTCACTTAATCGGACATTACTGCTCTAACTGCTATTACACCTTCCCTAAATTGAGTCCCTTGAAATCGGAAGGTGTAATTGAACCTTTACTGTCCAGCACCCAATCTATCTGCCGGTTGATTCTGGTAACATCTTACCGTGAAATCTTAGGTGAAGTGAGCGTGAACTGAACTGTCATTCGACCTTGATTGTATGGATTGACAGCTCACTTCATGTTCACTTCACCTAAGTTTTCACGGTGAGTTGTTTACAGAATCGCACTACTGTGCACAATGATTTGATGTTGCCATTATTTTTACGTAAATGGAAGGATGACTTCGTTTTTTCTGCACAGCCGCAAACTACTGATGAAGTTCATTTATTCCAAGTAAATAATTTCAAGCAGATTTTTGCATTTTATAGCACGGTGAAAAATCTATATAAATATTTAAAAAAAACCTAATAAAAAATATAATAGCAACACTGCTGTCAAAATGTCAGGTTTGTTGACAAACGTTCACGAAAGTGCTGGGATTCTAAAGGATTCAGGAAAAACATACTTAGTTTCTGGAAAATATGAGTATTACCATTACCTTTGCGATGGTTTCGACGACAGAGTAATATACATTTCATATTATTAGTCATAACTCTTGTAATCTTTACATTGTGAGGTTATGCTGTTTACGTGTTTGTTTTTAAGTTTTTAAACATTTTTCTCTCAGGGCTGGGGCTGTGGGTATAGAACTTTGCAAACAGTATGTTCCTGGATGACTGATAACCAAAACTGTGACGTCAAAGTTCCTTCAATACGAGAGATTCAAGATATATTGGTACAACTGGAAGACAAACCCCAAGAATTTCTGGGTTCAAGGCAATGGATTGGTAGTTTTGAGGTAAAAAATGTTTCAATATTCCTTGTCAGCCCAGTTTATATGCCTATGTTAGGTGCTAGGTTTGAAACAAGAATAACTATTAACCATTATTTTACTGATATTTCTTTATCTCTTTATAGGTATGTCTAGTAATAGACAAATTGTACGACATTCCCTGCAAGATACTCCACGTAAACCGAGGCGATGAACTAAAGACATTGGTGGGTACTTTGGTATCACATTTTGACAAGTTCGGCAGTCCTGTAATGATGGGTGGAGATGTGGATGCCTCTTCTAAAGGAATTGTTGGCATTCATGTTGGACAAAGAGATGCCAGTCTGTTAGTGGTGGTAATTATTTTTTTTGTATGTTTTTCTGATAAAATTATATGTCTATCGGAAGGTTGGTAATACATCCGTAATCAGCAATTCTATTATAGTTGACATCTATGAATAGCGGTGATTGCTCACCATCAAGATTGCATTTCACTCTTGCCAGCCATATTGCTGTCCACTCTAAGAGATAACCATTACAGTTCGTTAGGCAATTTGATGCTGCTTTTTAATGAAATATTGAAAAATAAATTCTTTCACAAAAATGAATTATCATTTCTGTTGGAAGTGTACATAGTAAGCCTGCTGTGTCTTGATATATAACAGCCACACTTATGTTATCTTTATAGCATGCTTGTATTTAATTAACAAACTATGTAAAAAATCTTAGAAATTAAATTTAACACACTTCCTGGTTTCCGATTGAGCTCTACCAACGCACAATGGCGTCACTTAGCATGGTTTGCTAAGTGACGTCATTCTAAATCCAATATGGCGGACTAGTTATTTTTTATGCATTCAGACATCAAATGAAAGGGGGTAATGAAAAATAAAATGACGTCACTCTAAAAGTGTTTTTTATTATTATTACAGGATCCACATTATGTTGGGAAGGAGCAAACCAAAGAGTTCCTCTACAACAAAGGCTGGGTGAAGTGGCAGCGGCTGTCAGATTTTATAAGTAGCTCATTTTATAATCTATGTTTACCTCAAGTGAAAGCTAAAAACAAATTGAGTTAGACAGTAAGACTATGTTTGCGAACATCGGAAAGCAAAGGATTTCTTAATGATATACATAGAATAAAAATATTTATTTTGAATGTTATAAAGTACAAGGTTGTTTAAATAATGCAGACGATTCTTGAGGAGCCATTTGAACATTATTTATTTATTCACATACTTATTGTTCACCTTACAATAAGCACAGGACAGGCATTTATGAAAAAAAGTGTACAATGGGTGGTTTTATCCCACAGGGCAATCTCTTACAGACAACCTTTGGATAGACTGAATGTAAACAGATAGATTTAGGGCTGTCTGTGTACAAACATCAAAAATAAAATTTCTTCTTTTGCACCCAAAGACACTGAAAATAAAGCTTATTCAATGTCATTAGAAAATCCGTTACTCTGTGCACCACCCTAAACACTAATTACTGACGCGCATCACAACAATTTAATTTATTTAATTCAAAAGACAACATTGGTCCAATGGTTGGTAAAAAACTTATCTTATGTGTTAGTCAATTTAAATTTTAGAATATAATTTTCATAAATCAATAAATTAAATTTCCTAACCCTATTCCGTCAGCACCCTAATTTGATGTTTTAGAATAGGACAGTCAACAACAGATAAAATGAATTGGCGTTGAACTTATAATAAAAAATACATAAAAGCGTTTTGGCCTTAGCAAGTACATACGTAAGTGGGTCAAGGCCATTCCGTTTTTGTCACGACTACCTTGATTGTCGAATTACTTCTTCCTTTGACATGTGAAATAAATTGAATGTAAATATATTCTGTACTAGATTCCAATAAAATCAATATATTTATCAATAAAAAACAGTAATTTAAATTGTAATCAGTCTTTATTATAAATTAACATTTAAAGAACCTTATACAATTATAATGAAACATAATTATTATAATAAAACATATTCTAAAAGTACTACAATGACTAGACAATTGATTTATGAGGCGGCGACGCATTTAAACAGAGTATTCATACACCATACAGTTTGTGGTGTGTGTGTAACTCAACAGTTCATCAGGTGGACAAATTCTAATGTTTGGGTGATCACGCGTTCTGGCAATAAATCCAGAATCTAAAATAGTTGATAGGGTTTCCAAAAATCCAGCCTCATTATTTTGACCCCTTTATTGTGTGGTAAAAATGCTGTTGAAGAATTACATGATTTTTAAAACTTACTCGCGATGATTCTCTACCGAAAGACGGCCACTGCTGAAGATGGACCTCCCCAAAAATCGCCACAACGACGACCAATCACTGTATGGAGCTCATTCGTACTTCTATTCTTTAACAATAGATATTTGATGAGTCATCTTGACAGTAAGATGACTTCGCCGCCTTAGACAAAATATTCTCTTATAGCTCAGTCGGTGTTCATAATAAGGCAGACGCCTTGTAGGACCCAATGACTAGGGTGTTCTGCAGTCCATAGGTCCGAATTGAAAACCAGACCCACTCCCATTGCGTCGCGTCGCTGCGACGTGGTGTACACCGGTGTGCGTAGCGTGTTCTGGTGAAAGAAAAAGTTTGGTTTAAAGAGGAATTCTTTAATTTATTAGTTGGTTTTGATTGTACTCGTGTTTTGAACTCTTTTTTTATTACTGATAGGCTCGCGTTTGACCACTATCTCACCTGATGGTAAGCGATGATGTGGGCGACGTTGGAGCACGCTTGCCTAGAAGTAACCTATTCACTCGTGACTTAAAGACCCCTAGATTGTAGTTAACAGGAAACACGACTCGGGACTTCCGTTCCTTAGCTGTACACACAATGAATGTGTTCCCAAAACGTTTTGTGGGATGTACACCATGTACCGGTGGCGCATCGCCCTACGTCTAGTGGTTCGATGATGGAACGGGCTTGGCGGAATCAAACTACACAATTCTGTCACAGAGATGAGAGCAGTAGTACTCCATACACGATCGAACTTGTGCTTGATAAAAGTTGAGCAGCTGTTCCGACGTTTAAGTACCGTCTCACCTTTGCTGTGGTCCCCAACTCTTTGGCAGCATTCGCCTCGATCGAGCTTTTTCTCGAGGCAAAGGCTCGATCGAAGCGAATGAACCCAAATTGAGGGTGGATGTTAACATAACACCAAGAAGCTCAAGTTGGTCGGTTATCGGTTCGTTAACACCTCGAAACGATGGAGCGGGGTGAAATTGGCTCCTTTTAGCAGAAAAAGTCACGTCTGGGTTTTAGCAGCGTTAAACCTGACCAAATTGACGCTCTATCCAAAGACAGCCTTCACGGACAAGTTTAAGCGCTCAACCGTAGCCGAGAGACTGGATCTATGACCCACTAGCTCGTGCGTTGGACACATATCTGTCAGCAACAGTGCTGTTGTCCTTATCAGCATTTTTTGGGTTTTCTAAAAACAGCTTGTCTTTAGTTTATAAATAGTTTATAAACTTTTAAAATAATGATGATGACTCTGGGTTCGATTCCCGGTGTGCCCGGACTTAATCATTATAGCGACTTAATTATCATTATTAATGTAGGTGTACCCTTACCTTACCCTTTACCCTTCTGCCTAACACTGGGGAATACAGGTGTATATTATGTAGATATTTTAGACACACTTCAAAGAAATCGTCACCCGTTGAAATGATCATGAATAACAAACATGATTAACATAAAGGAATGTTTGATGAAAAGATTTCGATGACAATATTGGAATTCTCCTCCCGTTACATTTCTAACGTGACTTACACGCAGCCTGTAGGTATATTTAGTAAAATCATTGCGATGATAAAATCGGAAATGCCTGTCACAGTAGCTTGATGTATTACTGTAATCACAGATAGATAAGGGTAACGTATCTCTAAAGGACAGTCCATCTGTCTCATCGTCAGATCTGATTAGGTATTTTCTTTAGGCGTACCTACCCGGATATTTTGCAAGAAGGCTGGAAGTGGTTTAGAAAATGCATTAAAGCAATAGGTACTGCAATTATGAGAGGGAGATTACGTGTGGGGTTCCGCAGGGGCCGGATTTAGGTCCTCTCTTGTGGGATCTCGCATACGATGTGGTCCTGTGTGTTGACTTCCCCGCTAGCTGGCTGGTTTGCTACGCAGACGACACCCTGGTTTCCGAGTTCGAGATGGCTTAACAGTAGTGGCGTCAACCCACGAGCTGGGTTTAGAGAGCCTATGCGCATTATGGTTCCATAAACTGCCAATGAGCAAAGAGCCGCCCAGCAGGTGTATTCGCTAACTCAGTTGACATCAATTTGATAGGCACTACGCAGTACACTGCTGCTTTGACGTATAAGAAAACAAAAATGTACTACAAAAAGCATAGCAGCAATGTACTGCAAAGTGCCTGTCAAATTGATGAGCGAATACACCTGCAGGTCGTCTGTGCCCGTTGGACATGCACAAGTCCAGGTGAGTCGATACATTAAGTATCGGCCTAACTCTCGACGGTCGGTGGGGCTTCAAAGAGCATTTCGAGCACCTGGTCCCCTGCGTTGGTAGGGCAGTGGGTGCTTTGCACAGATTGCTGCATTACGAGCGCCTGGTCCCCTGCGTTGGTAGGGCAGTGGGTGCTTTGCACAGATTGCTCCATTTCGAGCACCTGGTCCCCTGTGTGGGTAGGGCAGTGGGTGCTTTGCTCAGATTGCTGCATTTCGAGCGTCTGGTCCCCTGCGTTGGTAGGGCAGTGGGTGCTTTGCACAGATTGCTGCATTTCGAGCGTCTGGTCCCCTGCGTTGGTAGGGCAGTGGGTGCTTTGCACAGATTGCTGCATTACGAGCGCCTGGTCCCCTGCGTTGGTAGGGCAGTGGGTGCTTTGCACAGATTGCTGCATTACGAGCGCCTGGTCCCCTGCGTTGGTAGGGCAGTGGGTGCTTTGCACAGATTGCTGCATTTCGAGCACCTGGTCCCCTGTGTGGGTAGGGCAGTGGGTGCTTTGCTCAGATTGCTGCATTTCGAGCGTCTGGTCCCCTGCGTTGGTAGGGCAGTGGGTGCTTTGCACAGATTGCTGCATTTCGAGCACCTGGTCCCTTGTGTGGGTAGGACAGTGGGTGCTTTGCTCAGATTGCTGCATTTCGAGCGCCTGGTCCCCTGTGTTGGTAGGGCAGTGGGTGCTTTGCACAGATTGCTGCATTTCGTTGGACCAAGGAAGGAAGTTCTCCGTCCCTACGCAGCCGTCGTGCGATAGATGGTCGCAGAGGAGGAAGAGGTGAGCGCATCTCCTACAGGCTCACTCAGGTGCTGACCGAGCACGGTTGCTTCGGTGAGTACCTGAACAGGATGTGTGAGGCCACGGTTAATTTGCCACCATTGCGGAGGTGACCTATATTCTGCACAGCATACGCTCGAAGAGTGCCCTGCGTTGGCTTCTGTGTGGTAGGTCTCCATGATCGGACGAGAGGTGCCTCTGCCAGCAGTAGTGAGAACCTCGTGTGAGACCGATATGGTCCAGAAAGAAATCGCCAAGCGGGATCGTAAGAGGGCCGATCCCGCTTATGGAAGGCGTCGTCGTGGGGGCACCGCTTCGTCGTATAAAACATTGAAACTACACCTGTATAGTTTGAAGCAGGCGGGACCCGGATTCACGCCTGCCTTAAACTACGCAGGTCGGGGCGCTCAGAGTGGGGACTCTGTTCGGCCACCGAGTGATTGCAGGGAAGACAGTGAATCACACAGTGATCACTTCCTGCCATGCACAGTGAGCCTTAGGAGAGACCCCTTTACAGTCTCTCGAGGGATGCGCCCGAATAGGCGTTGCACAGATGGGGTTACACTACGTTGGGGTATTTAAGAGGTCATGAACTCCTTTCATGTGCGGATGGTGATCACTGGGGTGGTTTTAATGAGGTAAAAATCCCACACGCTCTGGGCTTTTCCCCGAAAGTCCAGGCAACTTTTGAATGTTTCCACCAGAAAAAAAGATAAAGATTTTTTTTGTTGTCAACTCAATTAACGCGTCAGGCCCCTGCGTCGCCACTAACAATATTTTTAATTGTGTCTGCTAATGGGGAACTTGACGCGTTAACAGGCAAGTAGGTGCTACGGATACCTAGTGCTACGAATGTTAGTCGGGAAAGACCTATGCTTATAAGTCTGGGATTGTGTCGACATAAGAAGAAGCACCACAATCTTTATTTAAACGCAATCCTGATTACACTTATACGTAGACAAAATAATGATGTATTAGTAAATATCTTATCACACACAGTGAATTTCAAAAAGTAATGAAGATAACAGGATGTAAAGAAGTGTAGTTTATGGTCAAACAAAATGTCTACCTATAAACAAAACTTAGTAGATAAACTCTTGGCCTTGAATGTATTTAATATGTAGGCTATCGACATCTACTGAGGTCACAGCAGATGCGTGGGTAAAGTTGCGTTTTCACTGGGTTACAAAAAAATGTGCAGAATTTTTTATCTTGACCTATGAACTTGAAATTTGGTGATAATGTTTGTTATTACGTATATTTTTTCATTGGTAATTTCCCTCATTTAGGACGGAACCCTAAATGTGCGAAGTCCGACACGCACTCGCCCGGTTTATTTTCTATTCTATTCAATTGAGAACCAAATCCTCGATTGAGTGATGTACCTACATAATGTGTCACTTTTTCATCACGATGTAGATTTAAGAAAAGGCCAAAAGGTGTCCTAAATAACACAAAACTGCTCTGAGAAATAGAATCTGCCACGAAGGATATCGTGGCGAGAAATAGATGGATTCGATGAGCTTTAAAGTGAAGTAAGTAGCACACCACAATACCTACAGGAGTAATAATGCTGATTTATTTGTGTACATAAAACAAAAATATATCTATCTAAAAGATAGGTTTATAGGAGTAATTCATAGTGTAAAGCAAAAAATCATAAAAAAAATAGAAGTAGGTGCAGTGAATACGAGGTTTTATAATCATTTCATAAGACAAAAAATTTCGTCAAGTAGACATAAATGTGTTGTATTTTATCACAAACATTATTATTTATCACGATGCTGGGGTTCTTAAAAGATTTTGGTCAGTCTTTGCATCTTAAAATAAAATGATATTCATTAAAACTCGAAAATCGACCGATTTAATAACATAACTGGTGAAATGAGTATGTACTAAGGTAGGTACACATCTGCCCATCCCTTCGACACAGGCGTGATATTATGTGTATAAATTCGATTCAAACGAACACGAATGTCTGTTCGTTATATTTATGTACTAAAAAAACAACCGACTTCCAAAAAAAAAAATACACTAAAAACTTAAAAATAACTTTAATTTCGGAAGTCGGTGTTTGTATTTTATTTCTTCGATATTTGACACCGACTTCCGAAATTAAAGTTATTTTTAAATTTTTAGCGTATTTTTTTTTTTTGGAAGTCGGTTGTTTTTTTTGTAAAAAAGTTTTTTATTTTTCGCTTTTTAGTTGTTATACCCCAGCACTAAAATCCCCAATAACATGGAACGTGGAATTTAAACATTTGGAGAACACAAAAACGTCATCAAGATATGCCAATTTTTCGTTTTTGTTCAGTTTCTCAAAAAGCGCTAAAGCAATTTCGATAAAATTTATGGGACCACCTCGGGAGTATATTCTTTCGGATAAAAAAAGAATTTTGAAAATCGGTCCACAACTGACGGAGAAATGCGCGGACATACATAAAAAAAAAAATTCATACAGTCGAACATAGAACCTCCTCCTTTTTCGAAAGTCGGTTAAAAAATAAAAAAGTAAAAGTCATCACTGATTTTAGACGCCGCCACTCACAACAATACTCGGAAGTCTTAATGCGTCATAGTTCTTTATCTATGAGCAAAAAAAAAAACACTTACACGAACATTGTGAGGAAAATCCGTGCTATTGTGTACTTACTTTTTTTTCTATTGTTTACATGCAAAAGTGGTTGCTTGGTAAACAATCTTTTAAGTCATCATTGGGAATGTCCCTGTCTGAATAGGTCAAATAATCAAGGCTATTTTTATCTGTGGTCAAGGTTCAAAGTTATCTAGGGGTCATCAAGCACCCCTTTAGTCTCCCCAGGGATGTGCTCTAACAAGCGTTGCACAGAGGGGATTCCGGAGTGGGCTTTTAAGAGGGAATGGGACCCCTTTCATGTGCTGGTGACCACCGAGGTGGCTTTAGTGAGTTAAAATCCCACATTCTCTGGTCTTTTTCCCCAAAAGTCCAGGATGACCAAAACCTTTTTTACAAAAAAAACAACCGACTCCCGAACCGAGTCGGTGTTTGTATTTTATTTCTTCGTTATTTGACACCGACTTCCGAAATTAAAGTTATTTTTTTAATTGTTAGTGTATTTTTGTTTGGAAGTCGGTTGTTTTTTTTGTAAAAAAGTATTATATTTTTCAAAGTCTAGGTATACGTATTTTTCGTTTTTCTTCAGTTTTTCAAAAAGCGCTGAAGCAATTTCGATAAAATTTATTTGGGACCACCTCGGGAGTATATTCTTTCGGATAAAAAAAGAATTTTGAAACTCGGTCCTCAATTGACAGAGAAATCGGTGGACATAGAAAAAAAAAAAAAACAGTCGAACATAGAACCTCCCACTTTTTCGAAGTCGGTTAAAAAGGGATCATCGAGCAAATCGGGCGGTACCTTTAACTGATAAATGCTTGAAGCCCATTCCTGTTTAACTTTATTACAACTAGTACAGAGTTGGTATTTGTTTGACAGAATGACGCCTGGTCTACGCCTTATGTGGACTGTCTAACTATTCACCTACTTAGCCATAATATTGTAGACTCTTTCATTAGGACTTCTTTACAGGGCTTACAATTCATGGCACATTATGAATATAAGAAATAAACACTTTTCAGTTTAAAATAAGTAAGATTTTCAGATAGAATAGATTAGAACAGATTTAGTCTATTATTACGAATAGATTTTGTCTATTAGAGTTAGTATATATTTTATTTACCTATTATTATTTATTGTATTTACGTATATATTCATGGATGGTCCAGTTGACTTACATGACAGTTTTTTCTCTTGTACTTCTTCAAATTGTAGTTTTATTAGTGCGGAAAGTGAGACTCCGCTTCGTACTTTGCATGACAACATTTCCACTCTTTTTACTAAGTATCCTAACAACTTGCACATAGCTCATATTAATGCTCAGAGTGTTCCTGGACACTACTCCGATCTTCTGGCATCCTTTAGTAGTGCTCATCTTGATGCACTCCTAATATCAGAGACTTTTCTTAAGCCTTCTCTCCTTTCTACGCACTACGCTCTGCCTGGTTTTGATCTTGTCAGAAATGACAGGACTGGCAAGGGGGGCGGTGGTGTCGCCATTTACGTACGTGCTGATATACCGTACAAAATTATTAGCGCATCTCCTTCTCAGTACTCTGGGTCGGCTGAATCCTTGTTCCTGGAGATTACCGTACATCACTCCAAAATTTTACTTGCGGTGTTCTACTCCCCTAATCTACACATCGACTACTTTGACTCGTTAGAATCATCTCTAAACAATCTTTGCCCATCGTACGAGCATGTTATTTTAATGGGTGATTTTAATACATGTTTGCTTAGAAATGACTCACGTTCACTCAAACTCCGTTCTCTCTTATCTTCTTTTAATCTTGATATTTTACCTCTTTCTGCGACCCATAACTTTCCAAACTGTACACCTTCTCTTCTGGACTTAATGATCGTATCTTCGCCTCACAATGTTGCTGAGTTTGGGCAGCTCACTGCGACTTTCTCTTATCATGACCTTATCTATCTTTCATATCGTATCCGACCTCCCAAACGTAAACCCCGCTTCTGCTATCTTCGTAATTTTAATGGCTTAGATCTGGAGGGGTTGATGCGTGATGCAGGTGATATCGACTGGACCTCTGTTAGCGAAAGCGCCAGTGTCGACGATAAAGTGCACAACTTCAATTGCAAGCTGCTGAGTCTATATGATAAACATGCTCCGCGTCGGCGGATAAAAATTAAGCATAATCCTGCTCCGTGGATGACTTCTGAAATAAAAAGTGCTATTGCCTGTAAGGACAAGGCGAAGAGTAGGTACAGGCGTAGACCCACGGAACCAAATCTTATTCGGTTCAAAGCTCTGCGTAACAGCTGCAATCGTCTGTGTCGAGATGCTAAAAGACGCTATTTTCATGAATCTCTTGTAGATCGCAAGTCCTCCCATGTTTGGAAATTCCTGAAGTCAGTCGGTATCGGCAAATCTCCTACTAACACGTGTAAAGATATCGACCTGAGTGCTCTTAATAGGCACTTTTCTCTTCCTCCTGTCTCTCTGGACCAAAGTGTCAAAACTTCTACTTTGCTTGAGCTCTCCAAATTGCCGTTACCGAATTGTCCAATTTTTAATCTTAGTTCTGTCTCTGAAGATGATGTTAAAAAATCTCTTCTTGCTATCTCCTCTTCAGCTGTGGGCCATGACAATCTGTGTTCCAGAATGATATTACCTGTTCTCCCTCAACTGCTTCCCATTCTCACTCATATTTTCAATTATTCCTTATTCTCTGGCACATTTCCTTCAGCCTGGAAACAGGCACACATAATACCTCTTCCCAAAATAAACAATCCTTCGTCCTTCTCTCATTTCAGACCCATCTCCATTCTACCTTTCCTTTCTAAAGTTCTTGAACACATTGTTCATGGTCAAATTTCTAGATACCTAACGTCAAATGCTCTTATTTCCCCTTTACAATCTGGCTTTCGTGCTGGTCACAGCACTGTAACTGCACTTTTGAAAGTCACTGACGACACCCGCTGGGCTATGGACAATAAATCTCTTACTTTGTTAGTTCTACTTGATTTCAGTTGTGCGTTTAACTCAGTGGATTTCGACATACTGCTTGAAGTCCTTCGTTCTATTAACTTGTCTTCCTCTGCCTTATCCTGGTTTGACTCTTACCTTCGGGGTCGCTCTCAGTGTGTTCGCATTGACGAGATTTTCTCTAATTGGTGCGATCTCACTGCTGGTGTTCCTCAGGGTGGCGTTCTCTCTCCTCTTCTTTTCTCTATTTTCATTAATACTGTCACTAAGGTTATCACTTCTAATTTTCATCTTTACGCAGACGATTTGCAGCTTTATCGTCATTTCCTGCTTGCTGACGTTGACTCAGCGGTTAATGCCATGAATCATGACCTGGAGCGTATTCATCAATGGGCTAAGTCTTACGGCCTACAGATTAATCCTTCCAAGTCCCAGGCTATGATCATAGGCAGTCGGTATTACCGCACTGCGCTTGACGTTTCCACATTGACGCCATTATCCCTTAACAGCTCAACCATTGCATACACCGACTTAGCTAAAAAATCTCGGTGTCTTAATTGACAACAACCTTTCTTGGCGAGCTCAAGTGAACGAGGTTAGTCGTAAAGTGCACTTTACCTTCCACTCTTTAAAATCCCTGCAAAGTTTCTTGCCCTTTAAAACTAAAATTACTTTAGCCCAAACCTTAATTCAGCCGATCATTGATTACGCTGATGCCTGCTATCTGGATGCCACTGGGGAGCTCTTAAACAAGCTTGAGCGTTTGCAAAACCTGTGCATTCGTTTTGTTTTTGGTCTACGGAAATTCGACCATGTTTCTCAGTTTCGCAAGGATCTCAAGTGGCTCCCTATCCGTCTTCGCAGGAACACTCGGATATTATGTCTCCTGTATAACATCCTTTGTAATCCTAAATATCCTGGCTACCTGCATGATCGTTTTTCGTTCACTCGCCCTGCCGACGCCCCTTGTAGATCCCGCCTTAAGCATCATCTCAATTTCCCATCCCATAAAACCCATTTCTATTCCCACTCCTTTTCTGTTCATGCGGTACGATTGTGGAACTCACTTCCGCCTAATATCCGTGATTCTAAAACTGTCTACCAATTCAAGAAACTAGTCAAAGAGCATTACCTCTCCACCATTCCGTGATTATATTTATTATTGATATTTATTTTATATATAATTATGTACTTTGGTTTATTGTAAAGTTAGGTATATTTTATGTATGAATTATTTATGTACTCTTCTCTTTATTAGTGTATTTTATATTTCTATATCTATTTATACACACTGTGTCTACATTTCTCAACCAACTTTCCAGTCGCAGGTCTGCTGGAAGAAATTTCTTTTGAAATAAGCAGCACCTTTGTGCTCTTCTATCTGTATTTGTTCATTTTTCTCTTGTAATTGTTTTTGTGTGTGCATAAATAAATAAATAGATTGAGGGCGGCTGTCAGGCTGATAGGCGCGAGTGAATTTTATAGTTATGTATAACAGTAAAAGATATAAAATACTGCACCGTTTCTTTTCGAACAAACCAGAATCTAGAACTGCATACAAGAACTACACACAATTTTTTTTTTTTTTGTGGCTGGGAAATCATCCTATAACTTCTCCCGCTCTGGGTGGAGCGGGAGGGCGTGTCAGACTTTTACTGACTAAAACTTGCCCCTGTTCCTTCCTTGCCTGAGTGCCCAGGGGCGCGGTAACTCTGTTACGAATTTATCCGCGACCCCTTGGCATGCAGTCATCGGCCATGATGGGCCCCGTCAGTGGTGGATGACATCTATTTGGGGCGCGCGTGGAACACTACGCGCCGTCGATATCGGGCCTGGTGCTGATCGGACGGCGAGCTACCCATTACTCGCCATCCGTAGGCCCGCGTCTACGGTGGCCGGAGATCGTCCTGCAACCTCCGACGCCCAGGGCGTCTCCTGCGGCGGCTGCGGCGGGGGCGTGAGGGCCAGTCCGTTGAGTCTCATTCATCCGTTCCGCGTCCTCCTTCGCGAGCGTTACTGCTTCGCAGAAGGAGGACGAACTACACACCCTGAGCTCACGTCCCCAGACTCAACAACATTTACCTAATCTAAGGGTTGATTGATGCAGCTGCACCAAGCAATCTTAGAAACCAGTTTCTGACATTCCTGATCAATTTAGTAGGTAAAATACTTGCATAAAATCTTAAAATGAGTACATGACTATTAATTGGGTTAGGATAGGGCTGTCAGACGGAAAAAAGTAAATAGGCAACTGATTCATTAATACCTAGCTTCTGCCAACGGCTTCACGCGCGTGGAATGAGTACTTCTTCCATTATAAATTATATTCTACTAGCTTCCGCCCGCGGCTTCGCCCGCGTAAAAAGTGTAATTATAATAAGTCTGAGTGGTATTTCCAGAGAGTAGCACGCTAAATAAATCGTATAGAAATCAAAATCAAAAGTTATTTAAATCAGGCCTAAAGCCAGATTTTTTTGAACGTCAAAGTTCTACATAAAATCTGTAGGGGCCACACACTCGCTCAGTGTGTCGTGGTACCTATCTTGTTACTCTTACCGTGTTAAATAAAATAGTTTACCATATCGAAACTGTTTCATTTATTGGGTCCCGAACATATCCTAAATTGGTGCTTAGCTTCTTGCCCGTGGCTCCGTCCGCGTAGACATTTATATTAAATTAACTTTTTCACGATTTTGGCACCCTGGTAGATTACCTGTGGTTTCATCCGCGTGCAGGTCTGCACTTTCTCTTCTTCATGATTTTGTTTCCTGGTAGTCTATATGCCTGGGAATGTATACCGCTTAGGATTCCAGCCCCGAAAATACTTATTCAAGATGTTACCTCTTATGATCTCAGCCTCGGAATACTTTTCGTGAATCTGATCTCCTGGTAGTGCGTGAATCTATACCGCTCGGAAATTTTACTTCTTTACGTTTCTGCTCTCCTGGTAATTTGTGAATCTTTCTCTACCTCTTACGTTTCCTGCCCCGGAATACTTTTTGTGTTTCTGATCTCCGTGTAATTTGTAAGTCTCTACCTCTCCTAATACCAACCTCGGAACATATTTTGTGATTCTGATCTCCTGGTAGGTTGTGAATCTATACCGCTCAGGATTCAAGCCCCGGAAACACTTCTTCTTGATTCTGGGCTCCTGGTGGGGTGTGTGAAGCCTATACAGCTTAGGATTGTAGCCCCGAAAATATGTATTCATGATTCTGGTCTCCTGGTACTTTGTGAGTCTTTACCGGTCATGATTTCAGCCCTGGAAATACTTCTCATTATTCTGATCTCCTGGTAATTTGTAAATGTCTACCTCTCCTAATACCATGCTCGGAATATGTTTTGTGATTCTGATCTCCTGGTAGTTTGCGACTCTTGTGTTTCAGGTCTTCTGGTAATTTGTAAATCTCTAACCTCTCTTTATACCAGCCTCGAAATATGATTTGTAATTCTGATATCCTGGTAGGTTGTGAATCTACACCGCTCAGGATTGAAGCCCTGGAAACACTTCTTCTTTATTCTGGTATCCTGGTGGTTTGTGAAGGCGGATGCGGATGCGGATGCGGATGCGGATGCGGATGCGATGCGGATGCGGATGCGGGTGCGGATGCGGATGCGGATGCGGATGCGGATGCGATGCGGATGCGATGCGGATGCGGATGCGGATGCGGATGCGGATGCGGATGCGATGCGGATGCGATGCGGATGCGGATGCGGATGCGGATGCGATGCGGATGCGATGCGGATGCGGATGCGGATGCGGATGCGGATGTGGATGTGGATGCGATGCGGATGCGGATGCGGATGCCGATGCCGATGCCGATGCCGATGCCGATGACGATGCGGATGCCGATGCCGATGACGATGCGGATGCCGATGCCGATGACGATGCGGATGCCGATGCCGATGCGGATGCGGATGCAGATGCGGATGCGGATGCGGAAGCGGATGCGGAAGCGGAAGCGGATGCGATGCGGATGCGGATGCGATGCGGATGCGGATGCGGATGCGATGCGGATGCCAATGCCGATGCAGATGCGGATGCGGATGCAGATGCGGATGCCGATGCGGATGCGGATGCCGATGCGGATGCGGATGCGGATGCGATGCGGATGCGGATGCGGATGCGATGCGGATGCGGATGCGGATGCGATGCGGATGCCAATGCCGATGCGGATGCGATGCGGATGCCAATGCCGATGCAGATGCGGATGCGGATGCAGATGCAGATGCGGATGCCGATGCGGATGCGGATGCGGATGCCGATGCGGATGCGGATGCGGATGCGGATGCCAATGCGGATGCGGATGCGATGCGGATGCGGATGCGGATGCGGATGCGATGCGGATGCCAATGCCGATGCAGATGCGGATGCAGATGCAGATGCGGATGCCGATGCGATTGCGGATGCGGATGCGGATGCCGATGCGGATGCGGATGCGGATGCGGATGCGGAAGCGGATGCGGAAGCGGATGCGGAAGCGGAAGCGGATGCGATGCGGATGCGGATGCGGATGCGATGCGGATGCGGATTCGGATGCGATGCGGATGCGGATGCGGATGCGATGCGGATGCGGATGCGGATACGGATGCGGATGCGATGCGGATGCGGATGCGGATGCGATGCGGAAGCGGATGCGGAAGCGGAAGCGGATGCGATGCGGATGCGGATGCGGATGCGATGCGGATGCGGATTCGGATGCGATGCGGATGCGGATGCGGATGCGGATGCGATGCGGATGCGGATGCGGATGCGGATACGGATGCGGATGCGATGCGGATGCGGATGCGGATGCGATGCGGAAGCGGATGCGGAAGCGGATGCGATGCGGATGCGGATGCGGATGCGATGCGGATGCGGATTCGGATGCGATGCGGATGCGGATGCGGATGCGGATGCGGATGCGATGCGGATGCGGATGCGGATACGGATGCGGATGCGGATGCGATGCGGATGCGGATGCGGATGCGATGCGGATGCCAATGCCGATGCAGATGCGGATGCGGATGCAGATGCAGATGCGGATGCCGATGCGGATGCGGATGCGGATGCGGATGCGGATGACGGATCATAATCCCAGCCTTTTGGTAACATTTGTAATTCTTCTATGTCTTGTTCGTGAATCTGTACTGCTCGGAAAACTTATTCATGATTCTGTTCTCCTGGTAATTTGTGAATCTGTACCTCACATAATACCATCCACAGAATATATTTTGTGATTCTGATCTCCTAGTAGGTCCTCGGAATCTATACCGCTTAGGGTTTAAGCCCCAAAAATACTGGTTCATGACTATGGTCTCCTGGTAGTTTTGGAATCTACACCTATCATGATTCCAGTTCCGGAACTACTTTTTCGTGAATCCTGATCTTTTCGTAGTTTTGTGAGTCTTTATCGCTCATAATTTCAGTCCTTGAAATACTTTTCATGTTTCTGGTCTCCTGGTAATTTGTGAATCTCTACATCTCATAATACCTGCCTCGGATATACTTTGTGATTCTGATTTCCTGATAGCTTGTGAATCTATACCGCTCAGGATTCAAGCCCCGGCAATACTTCTTCTTGATTCTGGTCTCCTGGTGATTTGCGAAGCTGTACCGCTAGAGTTGTAGCCCCGAAAATACTCGTACCTCTTCATGATTCTGGTCCCCTGGTACTTTGCGAGACTTTACCGCTCATGATTCCAACCCCGGAAATACTTTTCATGTTTCTGGTCTCCTGGTACTTTGTGAGCGTAAACCGCTCGTTCAGCCTGACTTTGGATTTCTACTTCCACCTCAGCCTTCGCTAAGTCTTGTCATTTACCGGGACAAAAAGTAGCCTATGTGTTAATCCAGGCTATGACCTACCTGTGTGCGAAACTTCATTCAAATCCCTTCAGCCGTTTTTGCGATACCTTCAGCCAAACATACAAACATACAAACAAACAAACATACAAACAAACAAACATACAAACTTTCGCATTTATAATATTAGTAGGATGTGCTATTCCAGACTAAAATCTATCTCTGTGCTAAATGTTGAATATAATTTTGAACTTTGCGCCTTGCAACACTAGCTCACTTTTAAGTTTTTTTTTGTCTCTGCTCTCTCTGCTCTGTGACATCGTGGTGACTATACTTTTCTTCACATTTATTATTTAAAATAAAGTTAAATAGTAAATAATAGCAGTTGTGATTTGCCTAAACCCATCACTAAATTTCATCCAGACCCGTTCAGCAGTGATTGAGTAACGGACATCCATTCAAACTTTCGCATTTATAATAATATAATACCTACCTTATGTTGCCTACATATTATAAATCCTAAAGAAAAATATTTTTTGATTTATCAGTGGCAGCAAATATACCTGTAGTTTGAGCTTGTGTGCCTCGATGGGTATGACGTACATGATAGGCAGCTCTGTGACTAGCACTTTGGGATGCGAACGTCTCAGGCAGGACTCCTCCAGGTCCCATCGGCAGCCCTCCAGGTACAGACCCCGCACATAGCAACCCTGGACAGAAACAAGGATTAAAGAATATTATTGGGGTTTTCAGGCATTTTGTAGGATTAGATTAGAGAGAAGAGAAATTGTTGTTCTGAGAAGACTTTAGAAAACAACTAATACCTACAAAATAATGTAAGTTTTTTCTGAAATTCCAAACTCTTTTTTTTATGCCTCTTCGTTTTGTAATGATTCCGTTCGTAAGCGTAACATCTAAATATGATGTCCTCGGTTCGAGTCTTTGGTCGCGCAGTGTTATTAGGTTTTTTCCGTATGGGACATCTCACGAGTAGCCAGAGACAAATCCAGACTGGATTTGTATGCCTAGGGGTAGCGGATAAATTCTGAAAATGAATTACCGCACCCCTGGGCACTTAGGCAGGGAAGGAACAGGGGTGGGTTTTAGACAGTAAGAGTCTGACACAGTCATTGGATGATTTCCCACCGCACAAAAAAAAAGACTGGATTTGTGCCCAGTAAGCAATAAGCTTACGTCACACATAGATACAGATTTTCTTTTGAGCGACTTCGGGTTCTTTTTATTTAAGAAAAATGCTTGAAGGAGGATGAGCAGTGGTGGCCCAGTGGTATTGGCCGCGACTTACAAGTTGTAGGTCGTGAGTTCAAACCCAGGCAGGCGCTTTACTTTGTGTAAATTATTTCATCACCACTGCTCTCAAAACGGTGAAGGAAAACATCGTGAGGAAACCGGCATGTCCTAGAACCAAAAATTCGAAGACATGTGTTCAATCCGCATTGGGCCCGCGTGGTGGATTACGGCCCACACTCTCTCACAGAGAGGAGGCCTTTGTCCCAGCTGTGGGGGACATTAAAAGGCTGATGATGCTTGAAGGATAGCCTGCTTTTTCTCCTAGACTAATGGTCGGTTTCTGTGTTAAATACTTTGGGAACAAGCTAGTTAGTACTAGAGACTCACACAGACGGGCCTCTCCTCGATGTCGTCGACGTGCACCCACTTGGTGACGCGCGTGAACTGCGTGGAGCGGTCGAGCGGCCACGTGTAGAGGCGGCACGCGATCTGGATGTGCGCGATCAGGTACGACTCCGGGATGTGCAGCCCCGACAGCCAGATCACTACTGGCTCCTCCATTGTTGCCTGTGTGGTAAGACAATTGTGTTACATGGACAAATAGAATAGGCTTACTTAAGGTGAATGCTCCAGGGTGGCCCGCGAAATTCAAATTTTCTTACGCTTTTTGCAATTTGCAGCTGTGTCAGGTTGTACCTTGGTCAACATTTGATTCGCGGGCGTAGCAAGTATGTATCTAAAGAATTGTAATCATTCAAATCGTCAACTCATTTCTCATCTCTCTCAGTTAGAATTGATGCCAAATGTCATTTCAGAAATACTTACATTTGGAATCAATTCTAACTGAGTGAGTTTTATAGAATAGAATAGAATACTCTTTATTATGTACACCATATTCATACCACCATATTTGTTCACCATATTTATTTGTTTATTGATGATTATAATTCTATAAATACATACTTGCTACGCCCGCGAACCAAATTTTGGCTTAGATACAACCCGACAGAATGACCTGATGACCTGCAAATTCCAAAAATGTAAGAAAATTTGAATTTCGCGGCCTACCCTGGAGCTTTCACCTTAAGAAACGGTTTCAAGTAGGTACTGCAATACACACCTCTCACAGAGAGGTAGGCAAAGGTAGCCAGTTGAGTTGTTGATTGTGAGTTGACGAAAACCACAGATTCACGATATAAGGTTTATTCGTAAAAGTTACATGAAAGTTATGTTGGATGCTTATCCGCGGTTAATTCGCTAGGGCAGCTATATGTGTCAACTGAATATTGTAATTATAAATTAATGTAAATAAAATTAAGTCGCGAAAAGTAGGTCGCGGCGTAAGCAGATTTGCCTGTACGTGAATCGTACATGCCCCAGCAGTGGGGACATTAAAAGGCTGATGATGTTGATGATGATGACTGCAATACCCGCTCGTGCACTAGTCGACCACAACTGGCCAAAACCAGTGGCTGCGAGAACAGGGCTAGACTACAGAAACCTAATGCACATCGAGCATTCAGCCCGTATAGCCCACTTTGTTTCTATAGTTCATAACCTGAGTGTTTATGGGACAGGAGCAGGCAGAAAATTTTTCTTCTCATTCTGCTTCTATTCTACTTAAATTTTGTCCGACTGTGTCGGTCTCACTAAATGGATAGCTCTGTCATTGGCTTCGTTTTTTTTTAACCGACTTAAAAAAAGGAGGAGGTCTCAATTCGACTATTTTCTTTTATGTGTGTTACCTCATAACTTTTTACTAGGTGAACCGATTTTGATGATTTTTTTTTTATTTGAAAGCTGGTGCTTTTCGTGTGGTCCCATTTATAAGGGTTATATATTTGGTGAAGATCTGATGACGAACTTTGTAACACCTAAAAATAGAATAAATTTAGTTTCGTGGAATGAAGCGTTGTTTTGCGAATTGACAGATTGACGTATGACGTCTTTCTTTTTTTCAAGTTGATCTGCAACGAGTCTGTCTAAGAAATTTTATTTATTGGAAAAAAGCACCTATGATGTCTCGAAAGGTAGCTGGAACCAGAGTTAAGTTCAAATGCATTAAGCATTCGGATGTAGGACGCTGTAAGTAGTCTTTTTGGGTTTTTTCTGTGCTGATGCTAAGTCTTAAGCGCGTGGCATTCAGGAATCTCATCAAATCTTTCTATTTGTTGGCAGGGTTCCTACGTTAGATTTATTTAATAACTATGCAAAAACCTAATAAAATGGTCGGATCATAGGATGGTTCCGTACACAAGCACCCACGTGTCGAGAGATTCCCACGATTAGATGACCATGGCGTAGATGCCGTTTGAGGATCTCTGAACTGGACCTATAATCTTCAAAAGATGGGTAAAAGTGTTTCAACATGAATTGTAGGTTAAACATACAATTTTCTGTGAACGGAGTGCTCTCTTGTGTGATGCAGTGTTATAAATAAACGTGATATATGTGAAGACCAAATCTAAGGACTCTTATTTACTGCATACACACCTCATGCGAAAATACCCGAAGATAGGTAACAGGGTCTCATTCCATAAATATCTCTGACGCTAGCCGGTGGAAGAAATATTTTCTAATAAGTTTAGTATAATTAAATAATCAATACTCCTTAACACAGAGTATTGTTATTCCAAAGTATCTATAAATTTTAAATCTAAATAACTACTAGATACTAGAAGTATCAAGTATTCACAAGAAACTATAACAAAACTAATAAAAAAATAAATATCTAGTTTTGACAACATTAATCTCTTATTCAAGTAATTGAGATTCAATGAGTAAGTATTAAGTTTTATTTTATTACCCTCAATCTCCAATCCTAGTAAGTAACAGTAATACCATAACAACAAGTTCCTTAAGAAAGTAATATCACATCACAAATCTAAGTAATTGTGATTTATCAATGTATTGAGTTTAACTTTGTAGTTGAGTAATTTACAAAAGTCATATTCTATATATTTGAAATTCAAAAGTATTAAGGATAATTTAATTAAACAGGATTATCAGAAACTGTTTAATCAAATTTCATAAGTATTGGCTTGGGAGCAATTCAAGCATGAACCCCAAGCCAAAAACTAAAAGTGAATTGAGGACTATTTGCCCATCTAAACGAATTTGGGTATGCAATACCAGACACACTTACCGTGTATCTTTTAATGGACAGACTTACGAGCATCCTAGCCAATTGTTAATAAAATAAACGAATTGGGGTTCAACTATCCATCTAAATAAATTCGGATATTCAATATACCAGACACATTTATCATGTATCTTTTAGTGAACAAATCTTAAGATGTCCTATAATCAATTCCAAAAGTTAATTACAAATATAATAAATAAAAGTTAAATTTAGTTATCTAAGAGTGAATTGAGGACCATTTGCCCACCTGAACAAATTTGGGTATTCTATATACCAGACACACTTATCGTGTATCTTTTAATGGACAGACTTACGAGCATCCTAGCCAATTGTTAATAAAATAAACGAATTGGGGTTCAACTGTCCATCTAAACAAATTTGGATATTCAATATACCAGATACATTTATCATGTATCTTTCGGTGAACAAACCATAAGATGTCCTATAACCAATTCAATATGTGAATTAAACATAAAATTCCATAAGTGAATCCAATTAAAAGGATTAAATAAGTAAAAGTTAAATTGAGTTTTATTTAATTAAGTTGGGCGCCTGTGGGATCATCAATAAATAAATTTGAGTAAATATCCCACATTTATAAAAGTTGGTATCACTAGTTACTAAGAGAATTGAGAAGTTTATTTATACTAATAAAGTAATTAAGTAAAGTGAGTTTAAATTTTAAAGTTTTAATAACTCCGGTGAAGTATTATAGTCATCCGAGAAATTCTCATTAAATATTGAGACCAAGTTAAAATTCGTTTGACTATTTCACTATCAATCCACAGTCAACTATCCAAGTAAACGGTACAAGTCAGCAATTGGTCAGCCATTGGTTCCGAACACAAGCGTACCTCATCGGCCACCGTAGGTGCCAAATAGTCCTCTTACTTGAAACTGCCACACAGACCCAGATACCGCTTGCAGATCTCATCCCAGGATACATTTGGATTGACTAAAACATTAAAATAATTCAATTCATGTACAAATTCTTACCTAAGAAGGTAATCAATCCACAATTTATACACCCTGAACAAAAGAAATCTATCTTAAGTTTCTATTCTTAAGTTAAATTAACAAGTTAATATTATATAAGTCAATAAACAAGTTAATATTACATAATAGTAAGTGTAAAAAAAAATTACCATAAGTTGAAACAATAGTGATCAATACAAATTATAGTTTAAGTTTCACTAAGTGAACATAAGAAGCTAATATTAGACACTCATAGCTGCATCTAATATAAATGAGTTGTTACAATCATTAAATTCAAGAATACATATCAAAGGATGAGGCTCAACAGACCATGTGCTGATAACCTCAAATTAAGTACCTTCACAATAATATTAGGTATTGAACAACTCCAATAATTAAGTTAATCACCATTTAAGTTTAACCCTTAATTAATAAGGCATAAGACAGGCAACCTAAAATTTTGCCATGTGCTTATAAAGTCAGTGAAATAAATTGTCACAGCAATATAAATTAATATTTAACATGTTTACAAAGTAAGTTAAACACTATTTAAGTTTTAACTAATAAACAAAAAGGCTTAAAATTGGAAACTATAAATTTTCAACAATGTGCCTTTTAACCACAATAGTGTCAAAATACTTGACCTTAAAGAATTAACTAAAGATTATTAATCAATCTTAATCATATTACTACAAACAAACCTCGGGCCCCACGTTGGGCGCCATTGTAAAGAAAATATTTCTTCCACCGGCTAGCGTCAGAGATATTTATGGAATGAGACCCTGTTACCTATCTTCGGGTATTTTCGCATGAGGTGTGTATGCAGTAAATAAGAGTCCTTAGATTTGGTCTTCACATATATCACGTTTATTTATAACACTGCATCACACAAGAGAGCACTCCGTTCACAGAAAATTGTATGTTTAACCTACAATTCATGTTGAAACACTTTTACCCATCTTTTGAAGATTATAGGTCCAGTTCAGAGATCCTCAAACGGCATCTACGCCATGGTCATCTAATCGTGGGCATCTCTCGACACGTGGGTGCTTGTGTACGGAACCATCCTATGATCCGACCATTTTATTAGGTTTTTGCATAGTTATTAAATAAATCTAACGTAGGAACCCTGCCAACAAATAGAAAGATTTGATGAGATTCCTGAATGCCACGCGCTTAAGACTTAGCATCAGCACAGAAAAAACCCAAAAAGACTACTTACAGCGTCCTACATCCGAATGCTTAATGCATTTGAACTTAACTCTGGTTCCAGCTACCTTTCGAGACATCATAGGTGCTTTTTTCCAATAAATAAAATTTCTTAGACAGACTCGTTGCAGATCAACTTGAAAAAAAGAAAGACGTCATACGTCAATCTGTCATCTGTCAATTCGCAAAACAACGCTTCATTCCACGAAACTAAATTTATTCTATTTTTAGGTGTTACAACTTCGGAGATACACAATGAAACTCTTCAATAAATAATAGCAAACCTTCCAGAATTGCTGCAATCGCATGTCTGTATATCGTTTTCACCACTTCACAACATTACATCACACTGATACGCTCTAAAGGGGTCTAAAGATTTGTACAGTTCACCCTGATACACCTTAATTTCACCAACTATGTTCAAATTCCCTATTTTTTGGGGCTATCAATTTGGGCATAACTTTACTATTAATTTAGTTTTAGAATGAAGTACCTTCAACAACTAAAAAGTGAAAAATATAAAAACTTTTTACAAAAAATAAATACAACCGACTTCTATAAATATACTAAAAAATGCAAAATAACTTTAATTTCGGAAGTCGGTGTCAAATAACGAAGAAACCAAACTAGGAACACCGACTTCCGAAATTAAAGTTATTTTGCATTTTTTAGTATTATTTATGGAAGTCGGTTGTATTTTTTTTTTTTTGTAATCTGGCCAGATTGTATCTACAGCGGCCAGCCAGAACCTGCAATCGGTTCAGAGATTTTAAGATAACCACTGCTGTTCATTTCTAGGCGGCAAATATTCTGCCAGAAAGATGAAGTGTGTCCTTGAGTAATGCATACCCATTTTCTTCTTTCATCCCTAAAAAGAAGCTAAGCTGAACTATAAAAGCCATACCCAGTCAGTATACTGCTTAGTGCGCGCCATGAAGTGGTCCATCCAGCCGCCCAGCCCCTTGCGGGTGGCCGGCGCCAGGTCGCGCCACACCTCGGGCAGCTGTCCGTTGAACATGCAGTACGACACGTTGTCCAGCACGGCGTCCATGCCGATCTCACCCGCAAGCGCCTTGCGCAGAAGTGACAGAGTGGTCCGCATCTTTAGGATTAGGCGGTTGAACCTAAGGGTAATGTTTCAAAAGGATATTAGACAAAAGAAATTAAGTTCCTTTGGAGAAGGAATGCAGAAAAATATTATTTTTCGATGGGGCCGAAACTGGTTCTGGCGTGGCGACCGGTACCGAATGACGCAGCGCTGGAAGGCCTTCCACAAGGTGGACCGTTGACCTGGTGAAGTTCGCCGGAATCCGATGGATGCGAGACCCACGGGACCGGTCATAGCAACAGCGCGACTTTAAGCTGAAATGGTGATAAATAATAAGCGACCACTACATACTTAGTATGATTCAAATCACCGATACAGTTGATATGTCATGTTTTTCAAAAAAAATGCAAAATAGAAGCTGCTGTTACTCTTGTCAAACTTTGACCGGTCGCAAGACTTGCCGAGCTGCGGGCGAGCACGTAACCCTATCAGCCATTCAAACGATTGTATTTATTTTAACAGAGATTCAATTTAAAATGCTTTGGAACTGTACTTAACTTTTCGCTGCTGCCTTACCGTGCCGTGTCATTTCGGTGTGGTTTGAACCTTAAAGTTTTCATAACAATTCCACCGTGTATACCTTTCCAGCTCCTGCAGTAATACAACAAGCGTGGGCGTGATGTTCATCTCGAACTGCTTGCGCACGCGCCAGATCTCGAAGAGCACCGGCAGCTTTCCGAGCACGTCCACGGCCGTATTGTCGATGAACTCTTCGCGACTCATCGCGCCGCCACCCTCGCCTGATAACGAGAAAAGGCTATAAGTCAGACTATGTAGGTACGTTTTATTGAAGTTCCTATGAACATAATGAATGTAGTCTTCTTCAACGTGTCCGCGGACAGCGACGGTGATTAGAAAAAAACCTTATCGTTTTAGGGTGATACAGTTGTAGGTAGGTTGGTACGACCACAGATAATATACTCGCGTACAGATGCCTCATCCCATACAAAGAAACGGTACAGTTGTAACTACGGGTTTTCGACTTTCACAAGCAACTTTTGTTCTTCGTTCGGGCCCGTCCTCTACACCTCGCTAGATGGAGTTAGCAGCGACGGCTTGCAAGTTAAATGAATTTACATAAAGTCTTACCAATATTTCCTCACACATTGGGAATTACTTTATAGTATTTTTGGCACTTCATAACAGTTTTACTGTTTCAAAATATGTCACTATATTGAAGAGGCGAATGGAAAAACTTTAAAATTTCAAACAGCGCCATCTATTGGTACAAGAAATATAAATGCCTAAGGATTCTTCCAATAAACAACGAAACTTGAATTAGGAGCCAATTATTCCACAATTTTATGCTTGAGCCAGTTTATTAAATAAGAAAATACAGTTGTTACCGTATATTTTTTTAAAATATTAATGTTACTTTTACTTCAATAAAAAATCGACGCATATTACGCCATCCATTGCAATTTATTTGAACTAAATTTTCTATGTTCGAGGTGAAACCCCGTGGTACGACATTCCTTGTGATTAATAATTATTAGGGGTGCGGTAACTCTGCTACCCCTTTTCCTAGTGTGGGGCAACGTTTTCTTAACTTTAAACATAGGTACGAGTAATTTGGATAGGTCACACCAAACCGCCACATACCTACTACAAATATACAATACCTATTGATAAACAAATATAACCTAATTGGTATTGTGACCCTGTGCAATAAAGTCTCCATAGCTCTATTGTGTTCAAATTGTGTTATAATACCTACACCATTGTAAATTAATTATTAATTAATTTTTTTATCAAAATTAGTTTATCAATAGGTGTTGTATATTTTTAGTAAGTGTTGTGGCGGTTTGGTGTGACCTACCCAAATTACGGTTTGGTGTGACCTACCCAAATTACTCGTAGGTAGGGATGTTTAAAGTTAAGAAAACGTAGCCCCACACTAGGAAAAGGGGTAGCGGATGAATTCTTAACAGAGTTACTGCACCCCTGGGCACTCAGGCAGGGAAGGAACAGGGGTGGGTTTTAGTCAGTAAGTGTCTGACACGCCCCAGTGATGACATGGGATGATTTCCAACCCCGCAAAAAAAAAATCCTGTATCGTGGGTGCGTTCACTAACATTTAAACTCACATACACAAGACACCCAGACCCGGAACAACTATCTAGGCCATACAAATATTTGTTCCGTGCGGGGATTCAACCCGCGACACGCAGCGCAACAGCCGAACTCTCAATCACTGCGCCGTGCCGTCAAACTTTCAACGTCAGTTTGAAAAACTTGTAAGTAGGTAATATATAATTTTATTTAAGACACTTAAAAAAATATTCAAATACAACTTTCAGTAACTTCTTTATCACTACGTAAATACATTAAAACAACAAGCAAAAAGCCAACGTCACGCGGTGTTCCCAGGCGGTCACCCATCCAAGTACTGACCGCGCCCGATGTTGCTTAACTTCGGTGATCGGACGAGAACCGGTGTATTCAACGTAGTATGGACGTTGGCGAATATAAATCTCAAAATGACAATAAGTAGGTACCAGATAACCTTATCTTAGATCAAGATTGAACATTATTGTATTAAATTACCTATACACTGACATAAATGATATCCGAGTAAAAAAATAATAATTAAATGTTATTAAGTAGGTACTTACTTACTAATTTTTTGTTAAAAATCTTTGCAGCAAGCTTGCGTGCTAAATAACATTTATTAATCTCAGTTTATATCATAAACGTTGAAACAGCAAAATCTGCGTTCAAAGTTCGTTTACAGCTTTACCTACCAATAAGTTCAGTTGTTGCTTGCAAAAGTTTAAAAAAATATGCTGAGATATGCCTAAAACAATATAATTGTATCCTAGTTCAGTGCCTCAAATAAAACAAACAAAAAGCCAACGTCACGCGGTGTTCCCAGGCGGTCACCCATCCAAGTACTGACCGCGCCCGATGTTGCTTAACTTCGGTGATCGGACGAGAACCGGTGTATTCAACGTAGTATGGACGTTGGCGATTGTAGATCTCAAAATTACAGTAAGTAGCTACCAGATAACTTTATCTTAGATCAAGATTGATGAACTTTTGTATTAAATTACACACTAACATTTATGTAGGTACTTTACTTACTACTTTTTTGTTAAAATAAATGTTGTCTTTATCTTTGCAGCAAGCTTGCGTGCTAAATAACATTTAAAAATATCAGCCTAAAACATAAACGTTGAAACAGTAAAATCTGCGTTCAATGTACCAATAAGTTTAGTTGTTGCTTGCAAACGTTAAGTTCCAAATATGCTGAGATTTGCCTAAAACCACAATTGCATAGGTACTATTTCCATGCCTCAAATAAAATGAACAAAAAGCCAACGTCACGCGGTGTTCCCAGGCGGTCACCCATCCAAGTACTGACCGCGCCCGATGTTGCTTAACTTCGGTGATCGGACGAGAACCGGTGTATTCAACGTAGTATGGACGTTGGCGACTATTGTATTGAATATCAGCTTCACAATCTATTGAGTCTTAGCCCCGAAAGAACGAAATAAACTATCCACTCGGTTTTCCTTTATATTTTGTATTTGAGAATAATTGACTTAAATAGTTAACTAATTGACTGCCTATTATTTATTTATTTATTAAACTTAATGCACAAGTAAAAATTATTGTACAAAGGCGGACTTAATGCCTTAGGCATTTTCTACCAGTCGACTTTAGGCTGGTGCAGAGACGGAACGTGGCAGGTGCAACTTAAGGGAAATAATAAACGGAAAAAAATACAATAATAAATACATACATACAAAAAAAAAATGTAATTGAGAATAACGAAAACAACGAATCAGCATTGTGATGATTTTTCCATCTCCTCCTTGCGAATGTGTTCACGCGCCTTCAACTTAAAAGAGAACCGACTGGTTGCCGTCCTGATGTTCGGAGGGAGCGCATTCCATAGGGAGACCGCCTGAACATAGAAGGAAGAATGGACAAACCCAGAGCAGTGAGAGGGACAGCACAGAAGACGATTATTGGTTGAACGAAGATTTTTAGTGTGAGTACAGCAGAGAAACTGAAAATGTGAAGTCAGATAAGAAGGAGAAGTGGGATTATCGAGTAAATAAAACAGAATAGTCAAGGCCCTTAGCGCTCTGTGCTGACGAATGGGTTTTTTTTTCTCTTTATTTGTTTTGGGGTTTTTATCTATACAGATATGTCAACCCCATCGTACCTTTTACCATTGTTACCACAGAATACATATAAGTACTCCTAACGGAGATACACTTTATAAATAAGGTTACATTAACTCTTGTAGCTAACATAAATTATACTAAACAGGAACATTTTGTGATAGAAAAACCATCGAATTACCGATGGAGGACTGTTATTAAACGGCATAGCTTTTTGGCACCTTCTGAAGTTGATTGGGATAGAATTGACTGTATTTATCCCACGTTAAGTCTATTTAAGTCTAATTCTCTAAAAAGTGATTCCCTCTCGCGCATGTTGCGGACACAATCCATTAGCAAATGCTGGACGTCCTCAATCTGATCACCAACGACGAATGGGTTACCATTTTAAAATTAACCGATGCGCGGTTAAATGGTCATTACGTAGATTGAAAACAAATCAAATGCAGTGTGTATGCCTATTGTGATGTGGTGGTAAACTTACCTTTGACAATGCCTGGCAGCATTTAAAAATAATAAAAAATAAAATTAGACAACTTATACAAAGAACATGATTGTATGAACTTTAAAATACATTTCCCCATACTTACGGTCCCATACTCTTGCTAAAGCCGCGTGGAAATAGAAAAAGAATATAAGTTGGTTTGAAACAGGTAAAAGGATATTATCGGCATCACCAAGAGACCGATAGCAAAATTCGTGGTGTCAAACGTTTTTTTTCACTTAAATATTTATTGTCCCGTACCGCTCTTATCCCGTATCCGACACTTATTATTACCGCCGTCCCTCAAACTATGATGCCGTTATCTGACAAAATCATACTTGAGTTACGCACAAAAAAGCAGCGTTGAAAAGTCAAGGAAACTTAGCGGTGATTTTATTTATTTATCTCGGCATCTATTGATATTAGAAGAATACTGCTCAGACAGATAGATAGAGAATTTTTGGCTGATTACCGTGGCATCAAAAAACCGCATAATTTGAGACTACAGCACATTTGGTTATGGACGGCCGACGGTGCGCGATATATAATTTCACTAGCTGTCCCCCGCGGTTTTACCCGCGTGTTTGGTTACTGTTCTGCTCCCGTGGGTCGCAGCGTAATGCTAGATAGCCTATTTTTTCTTTCCTCTTAAATGTGTCTATCATATACAAAGACTAGTATCTGCCAGCGGCTTCGCCCGCGTGGAATTAGTACTTCCCCTGTTATAAACTTTCAACCCCTTTTTCACCCCTTTACTCGCCGTCCGATCAGCGCCGGGCCCGAGAGTCGACGGCGCGTAGTGTTCCACGCGCGCTTTAAGGCTAAACGCGCACTACGATAAAAAATCGTTGCGAAAAAATATCGCAAGTCTGTGAACAACAGAAATACACTACAATCCGCGCACTGCGAAATTAAATCGTTTGCAATTTTCAATAGATTTCATTTCGCATTTCAAAAATCGCAACGAATAAATTTCGTAGTGCGCGCTTAACCTTAGGGTCTACTACCGGCCAAGTGGCGCCCTCATTGAATAAAAAATCGTAGCATACCATAGACAGAAAATATTAAAGAATCCAACGTCACGTTTGTTACAAAGAGGATAAAGTATTTTTACATTGTTAAAACAGGACTCAAAATGTTTCGTATCCAAAGTAGTAAGCAAAAGTGTCAAAAACGGCCGTTTTTGATACTTTTGCCTACTACTTTTGAAAAAAAAAAACATGACGGAGCCCGTAATGGCCGATTGTGGTTGTGGATAAATGCGAAACAGAGTTACCGCGCCCCTGGGCACTCAGGGCAGAGAAGGCACAGGGGTGGGTTTTAGTCAGTAAGGGTCTGACACGCCCTCCCGCTCCACCCAGAGCGGGCGATGTCATTAGATGAATTCCCACCCCCCAAAAAAAAAGGTAATGAATTTCGAAAAAATCTTTCTTAGTGGCTACCTACTCTTCACAAAGCACACACCTTCCAAATTTCCTGTCCCTAGGTCCAGCGGTTTAGGCTGTGCGTTGATATATCAGTCAGCCAGTCAGGACTTAGAATTTTATATACAGCATGTAACAAAAACCCTGTCCGATCCAATAAAGGTGTATTCCTGGTTTAACATATGTAGTAGAAAAACTAGTAAAAAAAAATGTAACTTATAAAAACCAAAAGTTATAGATTTTTTATTTTTATAAACTAAGCGAAATTTAACACTAAATGTGGCAAATTTTCATAAGTTGACAACACTCCACCGGCCGGCCAAATCTTTTCATTTTTACCTATTTTTATTTCAAACGATACCGCCGCTGTAGGACACATAGACATAAAACTGTAGGTGAACTTTGTCGAGCGCTCAGTGTTGCCTTTGATAAGCTTTTCTTTTTTTTAAACTAATGATTTTCATTGGGGAAAAATAATTATCTCGTATCTATTAAATGATTCCGTAAATGTGTACGCAGTACGATACCAAATAATACCCTTCAGGATCGGACAGGGTTTTTGTTACATGCTGTACCTATATAGATAATTTTTCAAATCAGACTGGTAATTCCAGAGGTTAGCGCGTTCAAACAAACTCTTCAGCTTTATTATATTAGTATAGATATAAGCACCGAGGCCTGTTCTTCACTGTCGGTTTCGGACTGAAGAAGTGGTGGAAAAAAAACATTGAACAAACTTTTGTTTCTTACTTGTTTGCGGCTGTAAGTCGATGAGGTGTCCCCACATCTCTCTCACAGCCTGGCTGAAGTAGCCGATCTCCGCGTTCGGGTGCAGGCCAAACACTTCGGGCGTGTTCGCCAGGGGCAGTATGTCGATGAATTCTGTGCATGAAAGGAATAAAGTAATCATTTATTTCGCAATAAGATTAGCCTATTGGCACAGATAATATAATACTAGCTTAGAGATGCCTCATTCCATACAAAGAAACGGTACTGTCGTAACTACGGGTTTTCGACTGGCACAAGTAACTTTTGTTCTTCGTTCGGGCCCGTCCTTTACACCTCGCTAGATGGTGTTAGCAGCGATGGCTTGCAAGTTGAATGAATTCACTTAAAGTCTTACTAATATTTTCTCACACATTTAGGAATTATTTTATAATGTTTTTGGCATTTCATAACAGTTTTTAACCGACGAAAAAAAAGGAGGAGGTTCTCAATTCGACCGTATATATGTATATTTTTTTTTTTGTGTATGTTCAGCCCTCACTCTGTCATTTATGAACCGATCTTAATTATTATTTTTTGTTAGATAGGGTATACCTCAAGGGTGGTCCCATGTCAAGGAAATCAGGATCTGATAATGGAATCCTGATAAAATTGAGAGAAAACCTCGAAAATTGTGGGCACGTTTAGCGTTTCTGTACGTATGTTCGGCCATCACTCCGTTGTTTATGAACCGATTTTGATGATTCTTTTTTATTAGATAGGATATACCTCAAGGGTGGTCCCATGCCAAGGACATCAGGATCTGATCATGGAATCCTGATAAAATTGAGAGAAAACCTCGAAAATTGGGCACAAATATTGTTTCTGTTTACTTTTCAGGTATTTGCATTTAGGAGTCATCACATCATGAAACTGAGCTGATGATGGAAACCATACCTTTCCTAAACAATAGAAGTTAGATATAAAAAACTGGTTTTAGTGACAGATACTACTTAATATGCTTTGAGAAAAGACGTCTTTAGAATATTGGAGGTAACCTCAGCTGGTCAATATCCTGGGAACCTCAGTGCCAAGAGGAATGATGAAGGATTAGAAATTAGCCTCTGAGTATTAAAAGATGATGCGAGTCACAAAAAATCATAAAATAAAAAACTTTTTAACAAAAAATTTAAACAACGAAAAAGAACTAAAAAGCAAAAAATAAATAAACCTTTTAAGTCTTGAGTATTGAGCTTATTTACCTACTACTAATTTTGAGTCGGCGCCATAATAAAATGATTAATTACCTACATCTAGCCTTCTTCATTTCTACGTACATATACTCGTAAAATTTAGATATTTAATAATCAGATTGTTGTTTGGCGCCAACTCAAAATTAGTTTACATAAAATTTGATATTTTATGTAGGTAAATAAGCTCAATCCAGCCAGCGCTGGGGCTCTGTCTTGCATAGGGTCATAGCACTTAAGCTGAGCGATGGCCGTTTTGCGTGGATGTGACGCATTTTTTCCCCCAGTTTTTCTTTTTTTTGCGTTTCTCTGTTCTTTGCGTCATGTTTACCGTAAATAAACGTATTTTCTTTCTTTCTAAATCGATGCATATTACGCCATCTATTGAAATTTATTTGAACTAAATTTTCTTTGTTCGAGATGAGTCGACATTAGTTGAAATTACAATTTTTTTTTACCACTGTCCTTCAAACTAGGATATTATCCTGTATGTTGAAGAAGTGTGCTTTAAATGGGTTGATACAGGAACGTTCAAAATAAGGAGAGTTTCTTAATTAGAGATAGAGACTCGTATTTCTTTTTCTTTCTTTTTTTATTGTTTAAATTAGTTATTGCATGGAGCATCGTTACATTCTGTATCTGGAGAAGGGCGTTGTTAGCTGCGCTACAGTTTACAACTTTTGCAGCTATCATCGTTTTACTTGTTGTACTTAGTCTTGTGTTATTGTTCCGAATAAACTTTTTATTATTTATTATTATTATGTAACGTAGTGGCGTTACAATTCTAATAAAACATAAACATACGGAATAAATCCAGAGACCAAAAGCCATTGTGATGGCTTTGGTAGGCATAGACAATTTTAGTTGACTGACAACACTGTTGTCTTTGGATTCTATGACATCTGTCAATGACGGCGTAGATATAAAAACCCGATAAACGACATCGTGGGCCTTTTTCATCTGAATCCAGCTGTTGGCGGTGGACTCGACTTGTTCTGTAGAACATCCTTGAGCCGTGTACCGATCGCCAAATCCAAGCAGCTGTAGTTTGCATTGGCAAATATTTGCCAACTTTATTAAGTGATCTTCAACCCCTGTAATTGGGTGAGTGTTTGAACAGCATACAGGTAGCTTTGTGCATTCTGTGTTCCTAATCTTGTGTAATTCTTTCCAGAACATGTCTTTCCTAATTTCTTTTCTTAGCATTGTATAATCAAGGCTCATAACCTACAAAAGATCTGTCGCACATTGTAATCACGCCTTCCGCGTGATCAGCTTTACTATGCACATACATATAGCCTTAGCTATGTACATGCTGACTTGCGCGTGGCTGCTGCTGCTCTTGAATGTCATCATGCTTTTCCTCCTCACCTTTGTAAACTCCGTCTGATTTTGACAACCACACAAATTAGCGCACGTACGGCCGCTTTGCTCATGCTTAGGTGTCAAAATCAGCGGAGAAGCTTATCTTCCACCTTTGACACGCTGGACATTGTTCCCAGGGTCCCAGATCCGGATTACCAGCTCCGGATTCCCAGATAGTTTTCCAGACCCGGATTCATCAAAGCCGGAACATGGAGGGAGAGGACTTGGAGCCCTGCACTCTGGGCATGCACCTGCATCGTCCTCCATCGCGGCCATCCTGCCGCAGTGCCTCGTGGCGCGGCTACTAGGCCACTCACCACGGCGGCTCGCTCCACGCCGGGTGTATATTTACCCGCGTGGCCTCAGCAGGCCGTCTCCGAGCCGGCTAGACCACCTGCCGGCCGATCCATCCTGGCTCCTGTCGACCCTGCGAGCCGGCGCTGCCGCCTGCCGGCCAACACCTCCGGGGGCAAGCGCAACGTGGCTTCCCCGAGACACCAAGGCTGAGCCAGGGCAGTAGCGTGCTATCTCCCAGGGAATTCTGGATCATGTGACTGCAAACCTCCCCACACCCTTTCTCTAATTTTAAAATATATGTTTTTTAACGTTGACCGAGGTATGTGTTGTTATTTTTCATCCCACGTAGGCTCCTTACGTCACAATTATTATTTAGATAATGGTACCAATTCTCATATTCAATAACTAAACTAAAATTAGAGAATCGCTATCTTTTACTAAAAAGGCGGTGCGAGAAAAGGACGGATATAGCTATGAACTAAGTTAGAGATGTCAAACTAGTTTACGCCTTGCACAGTGCACTTTACTGTGTTTTTAGTCGACATGTTTTTACGTGTACCCTTAATATGTATGGAAATATTAGTTCAACTAAATTTGACAGCTCTAATTTACGTCCGACTCTTTCTTGTTTTATTAGAGAGAAAAAGATAGCAATAGCCTAAATTAAGTTTAGTTTGTGCACAACAGAATCAGCACCAATATCCATCACGGTTTAATCAAGGTTTAGCTACAGAAATTCAACGTTCTGTGGTTCATAGACTTATAGAGTTCAAATAAACTTGAACAGTTATCTAAAATCTATTCCATTAATTCTGTTTGGTATTATAAACTACATATTTCTACCCCCTGTTTTGCCGCGGAAAGTACCTACTACCGCGATAAAAATTAAAGTATATATGCTATATAAATTATTGAATGAAAAGGCGTATTATTCTGTTAATGAATATCTTAATGACAAATTAAAATAATATTTATATAATGTAATGCTTAAATTTTGCTCCCAGTTAAAGATATTCTTTTCTTAGCTTTATTGACATTTTTATTAAATTTATTATTTACGAAATTGTGAGTAGACAGTACCAATTTGTTTGTGTTCTGTCTTAATTTACTGACATAATTATTATTAAGTATTAGCGTGTGGCATGACCTATCGACTTTATTTTTTGTTTCATTTTGTGTATTTGACATTTGATTACATTTGATTAGATACCTTTAACTATTTTGTATGCCTTTTTTTATCTAATATCTGTATTACATTACCCTATGTTCACAAAATTAATAAATGAATTTGAATTTGAACGTTGGAAGGTCGCCCACAAGGTGGACCGATGACCTGGTGAGGGTCGCGGGGAGCCGATGGATGCGAGACGCACAGGACTGGTCATTGTGGCGACACGCGCGGGGAGGCCTATGTCACTGCTGGGGCCTCCTCTCTGTGAGAGGGTGTGGGCTGTCATGCACCACGCGGGCCAATGCGGGTTGGTTACAATAGACCGAAACCAAGCATCGGGTTGTTACCTGCCAGACAACTACCCGAAAACAAAAAACATTCATTGTGCGTACAGCTAGGGAGTGGAATTCCCTACCGGAGTCTGTGTTTCCTGATAGCTACAACCTGGGAGTATTTAAGTTAAGGGAGTGAATAGGTTACTTCTAGGCAAGCGTGCTCCATCTTCGACCACATCATCGCTTACCATCAGGTGAGATAGTGGTCAAACGCGTGCCTATCAACAATAAAAAAAAAGACACAACACCTTTTCAGTCTGAGGAATGCGGGACTTTTCACCTTATTTCGCATACCCTCTGAAGTATGCGCGTGGGAAGCGGGTACTTAAAAGTATACCAATATATTGCTCCTTCTCCCCGTCAGGGGGGATGACGTAGTCGAAGACACTGTCTTTGTAGAAGTGGAAGGGCTGAAACTTGTCGAACAGGAAGTCCCCGAGGTACTCCTCCATATACGTGCCCACCACGCGCCGGTCATAGTCGTCGATCACGCGGCCGCCGTACATCACCTGCGGATGGGAACAGTGGAATGAGAAGATGTCTGCTTTCTGTGTGTCAGTGGGAGACACGGAGCACAAAACCAGTGGAGAGAGTATCGGTACGTTTTTGTTAACCGACTTCGAAAAAGGAGGAGGTTATCAATTCGGATGTTTGTATTTTTTTTTTTTTTTTTTTATGTATGTTCGGGCATATCTCCGTCATATATTGACGGATTTGCAAAATTCTTTTTTTGTTCGAAAGGGGTTTATTCCGAAATGGTCCCATTTAAATTTCAAAAAGATCTGATGATGGGTTTCGGAGACAGACAACGGAACTGTTTAAAAATTGACAGCAAATCAACCGCGATCGCTGCTATCGTATATCTATGAATTGTTAACACAGTTTAATGGGGAACCACAACTAAAAAGGGAAAAATAAAAAACTTTTTTACAAAAAAATAGAACCGACTTCCAAAAAAAGTGCAAAATAACTTTAATTTCGGAAGTCGGTGTCAAAAAACGAAGGAACAAAACCAGAAACACCGACTTCCGAAATTAAAGTTATTTTGCACTTTTTTTGGAAGTCGGTTCTATTTTTTTGTAAAAAAGTTTTTTATTCTAAATCGAAATCACTAATCAACGTCGGGGGGAAAGGTAAGCTTCCCCCGCTGTGATTGGGTGACGAACTGACAACTGATTCTCTAGGGATTCTAAAAAACTAATTAAAAAATATATCGATATTGATAACTTGTTGTTTGACTTGTTAGTAGTAGTATAAGGATTTGTTTGTGATACAGAGATTATGGGTTCGATTTTGATATATCTGAATACCTCCAAGAATATGTGTACAAAGTTTCATGATGATTGGTTAAGTAGTTTTCGCGTGAAAGCGTAACAAATAAACTTACATTCACATATGAAATATTAGTATGATTTTTTATGCAACTGCCTTGTTATGTCTCCATCACCCTTGGATGCCTGGTAGGGAATGTTTTGTACTTTTGTTTTGCAAGAAGTTTTAATATTACTATAGAATGAAATTTTCAAGTGGGCGTGGATGGCCAAATTCGGATTTATGAGGAACAGCGAAAAATAGCCAAAGGAGCCTCGATTTTAATGAAAACTATAACTGCATCATTGGATTTATGAACAATCAATAGGTTTTCTAGTCAGGAATCAAAACAGTTGTTTTGAAGAATCAAAAAAACACTTGCGGTATTATTAGAGCAAATCAATCTACCCAGCCTTTTCCCTGCTATCTTGGGGTCGGCTTCGAGTCTAACCGGATGCAGCTGAATACCAGTATTTCACATGGGGCGACTGGCTATCTGACCTCCACAACCCAGTTACTGGGTAATAAGATACCCCTTGGTAAGACTGGTTGTCAGACTTTCGGGCTTCTGACGACCCGTAACGACTATCAAAGATACACGATTGACAGTCGGGACCAAAGGCTTTCCGAGGCACGGATTAGTCTCGGTGTGTAAAAATGGTCACCCATCCATGGACCAACCCCGGTAAGCGTAGCTTAACTTGATAGATCGGCCCGTGCGGCTATTATTACTTTAGCCACGAGCAGTACTTTAGCACGGTATTATTACAGCATGTCTAAATAAATAAATACCTCTCCGAACAGATACTTGAGCGTGGCCCAGGGCGTGGGCCCGTGCGCCGCGTAGCACCTGTCCAGGTAACACTGCAGTATCTGCATGCACACCGTGAAATCCGACTCCGCGAAGTCGTACGATATGTTCCAGCCGATCTTGTCGTACTTGCGACGCTCCTGAAAAATAGTCAATCTGGTTAATACTTACAGATGGTGCCCACGAGCAACTTAGATTCCCAGATTTTTTTTTTTTTATCGCTGTCTCTTTGCCGAGATTTGGATGATGCGCACACGGAAGCGACAGCAACGCGACTTTCGAAAAAGGAGGAGGTTCTATGTTCGGCTGTATGTATGTTTTTTTTTTATGTATGTCCGCCGATATCTCCGTCAATTGTGGAACGATTTTCAAAAATCTTTTTTATCCAAAAACATTACTTAGGTACTCCCGACGTGGTCTCATATAAATTTTATCGAAATTGCTTTAGCGCTTTTGGTGGAACTGAACAAAAACGAACAAATACGTAAGTATACCTAGATGACATTTTTGTTTTCTCCAATTACGAGTTTGTTAAATTCCACGTTCCATGTTATTGGAGTTTTTAGTTCTAGGGTTTAACAACTAAAAATTGAAAAATAAAAAACTTTTTTACAAAAATAAAACAACCGACTTCCAAAAAAGAAAATACACTAAAAATAACTTTAATTTCGGAAGTCAGTGTTAAATAACGAAGAAATAAGATACAAACACCGAATTCCGAAATTAAAGTTATTTTTAGTGTATTTTCTTTTTTGGAAGTCGGTTGTTTTTTTTGTAAAAAAGTTTTATTTTTGTAAAAAAAAAACCGGTTTTTTTTTATTTTATTTTTTTGAGCGGCAGCTGGCTGGTCAGAAACATTTTGAGACAAAGAAGTCTTCCGGCTGTCGCGTCGCTACATGCACTTTCATACAAGCCCATATACTTGATGTTAGAGACAAAATAAATAGTTGCGGAGACAAAGGTTGCTCGTGCGCGCTATCCCTAAGTTGATTTTTAAGGGACCATCTACCTTTACAGGGTGTAACAGAATGGTGTGGTCATATTTTAAGAACTGCATCTACCCATCAATATGAACATCTTTCTTCAAGAAAATCTAAGGAAATTCTCAAAAAAAAATTTAACGTCCCCTACAAATATTGATCAGTTGATGATAACTTTGTATGGAAAGTCCAATTTGTTTTTTTGGGAAGTTTCTATTTTTTCTTAGATAAGTTGTTAATTTCCATGGGCAGAACCGGTTCTTAAAATATGACCACACCTTTCCGTTACACCCTATATCTCATCATCATCATCATTCTCCTGCCCTTATCTCAATTTATTTGGAGTCGGCGCAACATGTATTTTTCTTCCATACTCCTCTATTAGTCGTCATCTGTGTAGTCTGTGTAACTATTTAAATAAAAATCAATTGACGAATGTAGTGTGTAAGCGCATCGCTTTAGAACAGCTGCACTTATATTTGGCTAATTCTTTTTGTAAGCTAAGCAGTTTGACTGGCAATTTGGTACATGTCAATATTTCAGCTTTTGAACGTGTTGTATACGTCGCAGGCTATGGATTATTTGGGGCCATCCATTAATCACGTGATGTTTTTCTTGGCATTTTTTGACCCCCCCCTCCCCCTTGGTGATACGTGGTGAGGTTTAAGACTACCACTCCCCCCTCCCCCCTATATCACGTGTATTTTTTCGTACCTGCAAAAAATCTATTTTTTTATTTATAAAAAAATACTGGTATAAGTATCACCTAATTTTATTATAGAAAATTAAAGACTACTATAATAAACGTTCAGAGGTAGACAGAAAGGTTGCAGTTTGTTTTTGACTGACATAAAAATAATGAAAGAAATGCGAAAAAGTTTTTTGTACTAGTACATGAACATTATTTAATGTACAATATTTTCGGACCACGGATTAACAAGACTTTCTTCAACACCAATAACTGGATAAGCATCTTGCAAGTCAGTTGTTGGCACAGTGCTTTGTTGTTGAAGATCAACATCGGTTTCATCAAGCCACTCGGCGTCATCGTTTTCGCGCACTACGCAGAGAATCTCTCTCGATCTACCGTTTGATCGTCGCGTGAGGATGCGGGAAGGACGAACACTGCATCTCTGGAGTATTATATTGCTGGTGACAAAAATTCACAAGTTCCTTAGCTTTTTTCTTTGTACAGAAGTACAATGCACACCGCTGGCATGTCCTTTCTAAAAGTATCTGCCGATCCTTCTGCAGGCTAGGACAATACAGGTCAAAAATCAATTTTCCGAAGCCTTCATACGTTGGAGTAATTTCAAGAGACCGACGCAGAAGAAATGGAGCAAACGTCTTGCCATCATGCTCTTGAGGCTTTGGAATATATAGGCCTCTGGATGACTGCAAAATCGGGTAAGGAGATATAAGGAAGCGACAGAATGGATCGTATAGAACTCCGCATATTGTCGCGTCTCGCGGGAACTTCACTTCGTTCGTTGCCTGGCAACGGCGAATCAAGGTCACACTACAAGCCGTTTTCGATTTTGTACGCGTTTGACTAAAAATAAATATCTACATGTAACGCCGCTTTTCGGTTGAGTATCGCGCGCTTGCCGAAAAAATAAGTACACGTGATATAATACTTTACCCCCCCTCCCCCCTTGTGATATTTCGTGATTTTTTATGGACCCCTCCCCCCCCCTTTCCACATGATTAATGGACAGCCCCTGTCAAGTAACGGCACGATTGGCACTGTGGTTGAGCGATTGACTGATGCAGTGCGTGTCGTGGGTTCGATTCCGGCACGGAACAAATATTTGTATGGCCTACATTTAAATAATATAGTTGTTCCCGGTCTTAGGTGTGTTGTGTATGTGAGTTTTAAATGTTTGTGAACGCCCACGATACAGTCTGGGGAAATGTTTTTAGGGTTCCGAATATCCGAATGTAAAAACGGAACCCTTATAGGATCACTCGTGTGTCTGTCTGTCTGTATGTCTGTCCGTCCGTCTGTCACAGCCAATTTACTGCGAATCTACGCGACCGATTGAGTTGAAATTTGGTACACGCATGAATATCTGTAACTAAAACACGAAAGTGTAACGTAAATAAATGAATGATGGGGATCACTTGGGGTATGCAAATCAGAAATTTAAAAAAACCTTACAGTTTTTTAAACTGTGATGTGCTGCATATCAAATGAAAGGGCTTATTGTAAGGATTGCAAATATTTTTTTTTTCATAATTCCAAATAATGTTTTTAAGTCATTTGAGAAAATAGATGAAAAATGACCGCTCTTTCCCCCCCTCCCTTATCTCCGTAAACACCAGGCCCAAAATTTTGAAAAAAATACAGAATGTAATTCTTTACTTATATTGTATATTACAGGAAAACCTATATGAAGTACCTGTATGTAGTTCACACCTGGAAAAATATGATTTTTTCGGAACCCTTTGCGCGGGAGTCCGACTCGCTCTTGGCTGTTTTTTTTTAAACAAAAGACAGAATCTGACAAAAACAACAAAACTAGAGAAAGAAATAAGAAAAAAGATTTAAAAGACATGAATGAGATCTATTTAAAAACGCAAAAAGCCAACGTCACGCGGTGTTCCCAGGCGGTCACCCATCCAAGTACTGACCGCGCCCGATGTTGCTTAACTTCGGTGATCGGACGAGAACCGGTGTATTCAACGTAGTATGGACGTTGGCGAATGTTGGTCTCAAAATTACAATAAGTAGGTACCAGATAACCCTAACTTAGATCAAGATTGATGGCGATACGCGGACGTGATTAAGAAACATAATAAAAAGACTGAACTGTCATGCAGGTTAATATGCGATAAGACACCGTTCAACAAAGCCGAACTTTTTCTTAGAACCGATTTGCAATATTTACGGCCGTGTGGCATACATTACGTGTGGTTACATTTATTTTAAGGGCCTACCTCCCCGTAAGTGGCGCCCTCATTGAATAAAAATTCGTATCTTAGCATAGAAAATAAAGATTAAAGAATCCTATGTTGCGTTTGCTACAAATAGGAGGTATTTTTACGTTGTTATAACAGGACTCAAAATGTTTCGTATCCAAAGTAGTAAGCAAAAGTACCTACCATAAACGCCCGTTTTTGACACTTTTGCTTACTAGGTACTTTGGACACGAAACACTGAGTCCTGTTTTAACAACGTAAAAATACCTTAAGCTTTTTGTAACAAAAGCAACATGGGATTTTTTAATCTTTATTTTCTACGCTTTGCTACTATTTTTTATTCAATGAGGGCGCCACTTGGCGGCTATATACGCTTTAAACGGTGGTATAAAATTGACTTCTGACAGTTTCTATAGGGAAAATCTATCAAAAATGTATTCCCTTGATTAACGGAATTGACCGTCTCAAAAAAAAAAAAACGAGTTCTAAATTTGATTCAAGCTTACAACTATCCAGCCAGTGTTAGTAACGTTTTGACACGACTCTGGTTTCAAACCAGCAGTTCGAGATACAAATTATTTCTAACTTTAAAGTCTTCGTGTTAGAGTACAAAATTCAAAAAGCTTTGAAGAAATTATGATGACAAATTGTTAATTTATGTTCTTTTTTATGTATTGAATATATATGAGTCTTTACCTGAAATAAATTTATTTTATTTATTTATTTTATTTAGACATCGGGGTGAGTTACCTGTACAACAGCATGGAAGAATGCCAGCACATAGGTCAACTTCTTGAAGTGCGGATGGATACATTCCTCGAGGGCGTGACTGCGCATCTTGAAGTATGTGTTGCGCAGGTTCAGCTTTAGCCCGTTAGGGGGCTCTGTTACCACTATAGAAGAATTTAATTATTAGTAATTTATATATTAAATAAACGAAGAATTTCAATAAAGAAGCATAAAATAAATTAATAAAAAAAAACAAAAATGTTTTTTTATGCAAAAAGCCAACGTCACGCGGTGTTCCCAGGCGGTCACCCATCCAAGTACTGACCGCGCCCGATGTTGCTTAACTTCGGTGATCGGACGAGAACCGGTGTATTCAACGTAGTATGGACGTTGACGAGTGACAAGTTCAAAACGACACTAACTATCTGCTTCTTTGCAAATTAACATTCTGTTACGCCTTCAGATTCTGTCTGGGATGATGTCGGTTTTTGAAAGGATGTTGTTGCTACAAATACGACGTATTATTTAACAATAATTCGAAACGTCGCGATAAAATTAGGATCTACCTACATCGTGACAGCTCCTATTATTATCATGGGTTGGAAAAGCACACAGGCGGCGAGGCGTAACGTATGTAGCTCGGTTTTTCGTGCCAAACAAATATTAAGCTTGCATTATTTCAAATAAAGTTGAAAATAAATAAAATTTTATTGGTGAACACGGACAGAGGTCAGGATAATTATTTTAAACTTTATTGCAAGCAACGCAATGTTGATATTGTGTCACGCTTTGCTTGATACTTATGAGCTCCAGCTCATAAGTATCAAGCAAAGCAAAGCGTAAAAATACTTTTGCTGCTAAAAGAAACCTATAGGTAAGAAAAATTTTTAACGTCCTCATTAACGAGAAGAAATACGGAAAAGTTAAAAACTTATTTTAATAAAATGCTGGGATCTACTACCACCGAGTGCCAGAGGCTTTTCTTGCTCTAGGATAGGCCACGAGACAGATGGTTGATGGGATTGTAGTGGCGACCGCGTTCCAGTACACGCAGCGGAGGAAGACCTCCTACAAGGTGGACCGAAGACCTGAAAGTTCCAAATTGTGGCTTCGTACAAAACATTCTTTCTTTTCTTTACTACTTACGTACCTTTAAGAGACCTCTGCAGTATCCCAATAGGGAAGGTAGGTGTGGGGTCCGTGGTCAACCAGAGCCGGTACTCAGGGTGCGGCTTGATCATCATCTCCAGCTGCTTCTCCAGCTCGCGGAGGAAAGACACCAGCAGGTGACAGTTCTGCAGGATCAGCCACTGTCCGTGGGAGATTGCACTTTCCAGCAGAGCGATGGCTGCCTGGAAATCACCAAATGTTGATTCAATCAATCACATCAACAAAGTCCACGGTGGTACAAAAGTTAGAACAAAAAAAACAACCGACTTCAAAAAAAAAATACTTACACTAAAAATTTTTTTTGAAGTCGGTTGTTTTTTTTTTGTAAAAAGTTTTTTATTTTTCACTTTTTAGTTGTTATACCCCAGAACAAAAACCCCAATAACATGGAACGTGGAATTTAAACATAGTCGTAATTGGAGAACACCAAAACGTCATCTAGGTACTTTTATGTTTTTGTACAGTTTTTCAAAAAGCGCTGAAGCAATTTCGATAAAATTTATATGGGACCACCTCGGGCGTATATTCTATCAGATAAAAAAAGAATTTTGGAAATCGTTCCACAACTGACAAAGAAATCGGTGGACATACATTAAAAAAAACATACATACAGTGGAACATAGATCCTCTGCTTTTTCGAAGTCGGTTAAAAATAATTGAAATACTCGCTGACTAGTCTAGTTATAAACTGGAAAGACGAAAACTACCATTATGCTCCTGTCCAAGAATAAATACACCTACTGCACTGACAACATCAGCATTGGCAACAGTTGCACTGGAAACATCGTTTTAGCCGTTAACTACTAACTATGAAACAGATCATTTCATTAAAAAAAAAACACACACAGACACACTTGTAAAATGTAATGAATATACTTGCCTTTTTAACCGACTTTCGAAAAAGGAGGAGGTTCTATGTTCCACTGTATGTATGTTTTTTTTTTAATTTTTTTTTTATGTATGTCCGCGCATTTCTCCGTCAGTTGTGGACCGATTTTCAAAATTCTTTTTTTATCCGAAAGAATATACTCCCGAGGTGGTCCCATATAAATTTTATCGAAATTGTTTTAGCACTTTTTGAGAAACTGAACAAAAACGAAAAATACGCGTATCTTGATGACGTTTTTGTGTTCTCCAAATGTTTAAATTCCACGTTCCATGTTATTGGGGTTTTTAGTTCTGGGGTATAACAACTAAAAAGCGAAAAATAAAAAACTTTTTTACAAAAAAAAACAACCGACTTCCAAAAAAAAATACACTAAAAATTTCAAAATAACTTTAATTTCGGAAGTCGGTGTCAAATATCGAAGAAATAAAATACAAACACCGACTGCCGAAATTAAAGTTATTTTGAAATTTTTAGTGTATTTTTTTTTGGAAGTCGGTTGTTTTTTTTGTAAAAAAGTTTTTATGAAGTAAGTAGTCCAGCATAATAATAATAATACCTTGATGAAAAAATCGGAGAGATTAGTATCTTCACACAATCTCTCTCTTCTACAGAATTATACAGAGTGGTGATGACAATACGACATTAAATTAAAGCTCGCATACCTCAAGACGTTCTCAGTCTACATACAAAAAATTATTTGAATATATCCAGTAGTTTAGTCACAGGAAATTATTTTTCATTTTTAACATTTGCTACATGATGTATCTGATAATAGGGAAACACTGTCAGGTGAACGACCCACATCGGTATAAACATCAAAACATTAAAGTCACGTTGCCAACTCGCTACGAGGACATAAACACTTTCGCCAAATTAGTATTTTCATCTAATTTAGTGAAAATTATACCTTAATTCTGAGTAATAAGAGTCATAAAGAGTGTCATCAGAGTTGGTAAGAAAGGAACGAATGCGGAAATTGCAATGCACTCATAATATTAATAGAAAATTTAGTGTGTGCGAAAGAGATAAATCTAGTTTCGTTTGTTACTTCGCTTTCTTGAAGAAATTTGCTACAACAAATTTAGGTTAGTGTGTCGCCGGCCGCGATCCTGTGATGAGTTACGCGTCCTCGCTTTGTAGTGCAGCCGCGTCTTTGATGTAGGTACTTCCCCGCCGCTCGTGTGTGTCGTGTTTTGTAAATTCATTTACGGCGGTATTAGTGCGAAATTGGACGCTTTATTTTGGTGACAGGACACGTAACGTTTTAATAGGTATTTAGTTAAACAGTGAGTGAATTGTGCGAAATTAGACGCTTAGTTTTTATTGTTTTCGTGTTTTTTTTTTAATAATCATGCCGCGCTACAATTACACAGCTTCGGAGTACACCGACATGATTTTAATTTATGGGGAGTGTCAAAGAAATGCCGCTTTGGCTATACGGACATACCGAGAGAGGTTTGGAAACACTCGAGTTTGTCCGACCAACGGGCGCACCATTGTCCAAGCTGTCCAGAGGATGCGAGAAAATCGATCCTTAATCCCGCATGTGGATAGTGCTCTTCCACGTGTAAAAGTGACCCTTGAGGAACGAATTTTAAATTTTAATTTAAATGCTGAAAAGTTTTTAGAACTCCTCAATGGACCTGTTTGCGAGTACATGGATGAGCTTTCGGTAACTGCGTACAGGCAGATGTGGTACCAATTAGACGGAGCACCAGCTCATTCAGTGGTGTCTGCTAGAGAGCGTTTGTCTCAAATGTTCGGACAGCAGTGGATTGGCCGTTATGGACCAACGCGTTGGCCAGCCAGGTCCCCCGACCTTACACCACTGGATTTTTTCTTGTGGGGTCATATCAAAAATGAAGTGTAGGTACTCAACAGCTGTTGATACTGTTGATGATTTAAAAGATAGAATAATCATATCTTTTAATAAATTAAAACACATGGCTGCGAATGGGGACCTTTTGTCAGACGTTAGAAATAACCTTTTACGACGGTGCAATTTGTGTATTCGAATTCATGGCGGCCATATTGAAAAACGAAAAATTTAGTGACTTTCATACCTACATCCTGATCGTGATTAATAATTTGATTAATAAATAACACGCGGTTGAGAGATGCCTGATTATTTGGTTAATAATCTGTGATTCAGTGTAATTTTATTGAGCATTAATCCATAATTAAAAGCCAAAAAATCAAGTCGCTACAGGACCGCGCGTTGTTGCCGCTCTTACGACAGGTTAGTGAACTCATATTTATAAATGGTGTTCTATTTCGTTTCTAGTTTTATGCCATTTAGTTTGTTTGAAATTTTTATTTTTTTATTTTCGATGTTAGGATTTTTTTGATAGCTTAAACTTATTCTTATGAACTAGTATTGTCCGTGTTTTCATTTATTGTCGTATTGTCTTCTCCACCCTGTATAGGTAAAGTACTCGTATATAGGTATCTTCTCTGGGAAATACAATAGAGGTACCAGGGATGGCGAACCTATGACGGGCGTTCCAGTTGTGGCACGTGACAAAATAATTCCGGCACGGTAATGTAAGGTTTTTAGCATCTAGGTAATTTGTAAAAGTATAAATCACATTAACCTTTTCTTTTTTTAACCGACTTTCGAAAAAGGAGGAGGTTCTATGTTCGACTGTTTGTATGTTTTCTTTTTTTTTTTCATGTATGCCCACCGATCTCTCCGTCAGTTGTGGACCGATTTTCAAAATTCTGTTTTGTCCAAAAGAATATACTCCCGAGGTGGTCCCATTTTGGATGTCGGTTGTTTTTTTTTTGTAAAAAGTTTTTTATAAATAACCTAACATTGTAAACATTTCGGGTTGTAAAGGGCTTAGTTAGCATATTTGGCGGCACGTCATGTCCACATAGTTATGTTTTATTTTTAAAGGCACATTCTCCAATGAAGGTTCGCCATTCCTGCACTTACCTATCTATGTAATCGCCCACTATATCCGTAGTAGACGCACCGGGCGCCGGAGGACACAGAACAATGACTATAATTATCTTTGGCACAGAACGACCTCCGACCGCCATAGGGTGTGGCCTGCAGGTAACAGACTTAGGGAGTCTGTTCCCTGAACAGTGAAATGCCCGAGAAGGCTCAGGCTCATAAATGGAATAGCGGCCGCAGAAGGTGGCGGGGTCCGCATGAATTCATGCGGACCCTGCCAATACCTAGCTGGGGGGAGCGTGACGAAATTCGCGCACACTCCAGCGCCCCGGCCAAAGCTGCAGAACACCATGTGGTTTTAGTCAGTAAGAGTCTGACGGACCCCTGCCCCCACCCCGGGGCGGAGGAACTGCATGAGGATTTCCAAAGGTTAAAAAAAAAACAAAAAAAAGCTTATAAAAACATGAATTGCAAGTAACCCACCCCTTCCTGTCCCTGCCCCAGCGACAAATACTTGAACTTGCCACCGCCGAAGCCGCACCGATCAGCAAGTTTCATCAGATCAGCCGTGGGATCCGAGCCGGGACTCAGGATGAACACGACTGGAGTGAATGGAGTCGTTTGCTCGAATATCATGTCCAAACTGGAAATAATATTATGATTATTGATGATTGAATAGAATTATTAAAACTACTAAAAACACGCATAATTTTAGTATTCTTCTCAGCAAACTACCGCTACTCAGTAAAAACGACCCGAAATGAAACGACACACACACCACGACACGAAACGTATTTTCTTTCTTCAGTTTTTAAACTAAGAGGGTGTTTTATTCAAAAATCAAATTCAAATCATTTAATTCAGACCAGTAATAAATTATGTCCATATTATGTTAGTAGCAATAAACTTAAATCTATGTTAGTCATAAAAATAATAATAATAAATCAATTCACAATCATGTCATCATTTAAAATCATTTATATTAAGCTGCAAATCTCTCATAAAATATGCAGCCTAACAAATCTGGTCTTTCTGCGAACGCCCTTAAGATTCCGTTGCCACTACCTCTAATTCGACGTATCAGTGAGGTATGGTTGTCTATCTATAGTGTTTGGCTTCCCTCGTGTGTGTTTACAGTCAATAACGCCCACCTACGTCCTTTTTCCACGGGGGCAGGCAGAAACTACAAAACGCCAACGAAACTACGAATACGAAAATAGGTTCTATTTTATGGTCAATTTTAATAGGGTGTAAACTGTAAAAGTATTAGACAAATAAAAAAATTAACAATAGGATGGGCCAAAATAAAAAGTAAAAAGCCAAAGTCACGCGGTGTTCCCAGGCGGTCACCCATCCAAGTACTGACCGCGCCCGATGTTGCTTAACTTCGGTGATCGGACGAGAACCGGTGTATTCAACGTAGTATGGACGTTGGCGAATGTAGATCTCAAAATTACAATAAGTAGCTACCAGATAACTTTATCTTAGATCAAGATTGATAAACTTTTGTATTAAATTACACACTAACATTAATTTATGTAGGTACTTTACTTACTACTTTTTTGTTAAAATAAATGTTGTCTTTATCTTTGCAGCAAGCTTGCGTGCTAAATAACATTTTTATTAATATCAGCCTAAAACATAAACGTTGAAACAGCAAAATCTGCGTTCAATGTTCGAACAGCTTATGCTGAGATATGCCTAAAAAAACAATTGTATCCTAGTTCTATGCCTCAAATAAAAACAAACAAAAAGCCAACGTCACGCGGTGTTCCCAGGCGGTCACCCATCCAAGTACTGACCGCGCCCGATGTTGCTTAACTTCGGTGATCGGACGAGAACCGGTGTATTCAACGTAGTGTGGACGTTGGCAATTGTCAAGTACAAAACAACAGTAACTATCTGTTTCTTTCTAGTAGTCTAGTAGGCATTATAAAATATGCGTGACTACACTTACACATATTTACTCATTTTATTACAAGTACATATTTATATCTGTTCATTGTATACTTTGATGAAACCATTTGCTCCGTCACTCGTCGCTCATGGTTCATTTGAAGACCAGCGTCAGTTTTTTTAACCGTAAGCAATCATGGAGGACGATTACATTAACTTAGTACTTAAGGCAAAAGTAAGATGGCGCTGTTGTAAATAACGGCATGTCTCACCATGTTCAGAAGTTTTTATCAAAATATCAGATGAGCCATAATACTGGAAAGCCTATCGAAATGTAGTTGTATCGTCTAACGGGATCGTCCTGTACTTACTAAGATATGATTAATTCTAAATACATAACAGCCCTAATAAAAAACTCGCTAACCTTTTGCATAGTCTAATACTGATTAGCAGATTCTACTTACCTTTACTTTTTTTAACTAAATAAGGTCTAAGTAAGTACTTACCTAAAATTCAACCAAATGCAGTATTTTTAGGGTCAACCAACTTAGTTTTGACATGGGGATGTCGTTAGACAAGACAACTCGAGATAAAAGATTCCTTTTCCCCAATTTCACAGGCTTACCGGAAACAGAACCCATCTGATATTTTGGTCCAAACTGTGTGGACATGGTGAGACATACCATAAGTGGCCATAACTTACAACTGTGCCATCTTGCTTTTGAATTAAGTACTATTAGGTACTACGATTGCTGAGATTGTAATCCTTTCGATGCGGGCACGCTCAGCGCAATGTTACTTTTATCATTCTCTACTATTATTTTATTTCCTTTGTGTTTGTTGCTGCTATGTTTTCTGTGACGAATATATTTTTTTTCTATTCTACCTTATTACAGATTCTTAATTGATTGCGTATGGCTATGTTCTTTTAAAAAGTTGACGGATGTGGCTTATCCTACGGCGACGAGACAACTTGCAGTAAAAGATATTTTTTCCTGTTTCATAAGTAAATCCGGTAACAAGGGTTAACTGATATTTTGGTCAGAACTGGTGAACATGGTGAGTCATGCCATAACTTACAACAGCGCCATCTTGCTTTTGCTTTATGCACTACGTTAAGTTCGTACAACAACTTCTTTTAGAGCATTAGAATCTTATGATATAAAAAGAAGTTTTATTAATATACTTAAATAATGATTAGTTGTATTAATAAAATTTGTGTTTATTTACATGTTATATTAAATTGGATTTTAGTTTGGCTAAATAAACCTTCAGTACCGTAGCAGGTGCATTATCGTAAAATTAAATGTTTACTTTAATTCAAATTTGACAATTTGAATTAAAGTATTGACTAGAGCTGTGTAAATATTGAAGATAAACAGAAAGCTATGGTTAATTTTAGACTAACAATCGCCAACGTCCATACTACGTTGAATACACCGGTTCTCGTCCGATCACCGAAGTTAAGCAACATCGGGCGCGGTCAGTACTTGGATGGGTGACCGCCTGGGAACACCGCGTGACGTTGGCTTTTTGCTTTTGGATTTTAGGCCAGAAATTTTTATAACTATAATAGATGGAAACTCCGTATACAATTATTTTTGCATATACTCTAAAAGGTTAAGTAGTTTGTTTGCAAGACCTTTTATAATGTTTTAAGTTTTGAGATGTTGTAATTGTACCTAGTTCATGAATCAACGAAAATTGCTGCACATTTGAAGTATCGACGTGTTTTCAGATATTTTAAAAGAAAAAGAAATTTTGTGTCGACGCATGTAATATGTCTAAAATCGAAATTAATCATTGTTCCATAGCACGCGCTTTGACTACCTACACATTCGTCTATTCCTGTCGCACAATTGCCCAAATATTTGAGAGCGACGGGATTGCCTAAATACGTGTTCAGTCTCAGGATAAGGTAAGCAGATACCTTTTGTTATTTTGAGGATAACAATCGCCAACGTCCATACTACGTTGAATACACCGGTTCTCGTCCGATCACCGAAGTTAAGCAACATCGGGCGCGGTCAGTACTTGGATGGGTGACCGCCTGGGAACACCGCGTGACGTTGGCTTTTTGTTCTTTTTTTTATTGAGACCCATGCCCTGTCACCGTCTATTAGATAGCCGCCACATATAAGTAGTCATGAATAAGATACAATTGATTTCTCTAGCCAACGTTTTGAAACTTAATTCCAACATTGAACGCTTTTATTTGGCCTAATATTTTTAACTTTACTCTTATTTTTTTCTCTAGTTTTGTTTTTAGTCTAATTTGTTGACGGTCATTCAAACGTTTAACGTTAAAAATCATTTTCTGTAGTTTAGGTAAAAAAATCGGCCAAGTGCAATTCGGACTCGCGAATGAAGGGTTCCGTACCATCGTACAAGATTATACGTGTGTGTTGCCAGTATTAAGATCGAGCAAAAAAAGCAAAAAAAAAACACGTTTCTAGTTAGGGTAATAAATTAAAAATTAAAGGGGGCTCCTCATTAATTTTTAATTTATTTTTATTATTTGTTGTTCTAACGGCAACAGAAATACACATTCTGTGAAAATTTCAACTGTCTGGCTGACAGACGGACGGACGGACAGCGGAGGCTTAGTGCCGGTGCCGTTGGTTACCATTTTGGTACGGAACCCTAAAAACGAAAAAAAAAAAACACAATTTTTTTATTTTTCGTATTCTTCTCCGCAAACCCTTTCATTTGATACAAAATAACTAGTCCGCCATTTTGGATTCAGAATGACGTCACTAACACAAGTGAAGCCGCCTAAAAAATACCCTAATTTTTTTTTTGTGAATTACCATAAACAAGTAGATTTTAAAAAAATATTAATTTTACTTAAAACTTAGTGGAGAGCAGAGGAACTCGTGGCTAAAGTAATAACAGCCGCACGGGTCAATCCATCAGGTTAAGCTACGCTTGCCAGGGTTGGTCCATGGTTGGGTGACCATCTTTCCATATCGAGACTCCTCCGTGCCTCGGCTAGCACGTTAAGCTGTTAGTCCCGGCTGTCAATCGTGGATTTTTGACAGTCGTTACGGGTCGTCAGAAGCCCGAAAGTCTGACATCCAGTCTTATAAAGGGGTATCGTATTACCCAGTAACTGGGTTGTAGAGTTCAGATAGGCAGTCGCTCCATGTAAAATACTGGTATAAAACTGCATCCGGTTAGACTGGAAACCGACCCCAAGATAGTTGGGAAAAGGCTGGGTAAGATTGATTTTTTGTGTGCATTTCAAGTGAATCACATCTTTTTTTCAAGCTTTACACGAACATTTCTAAACTAATGATGAAAATCGTAAACAAGTGATTTATGATTATGAACCATTATAGTTTTTTATTGTTTTTGACCGAATTTCACTGCACCAGTAGTAGGTATTATCTCCTCTAGCGTAGCTAACACACACCATCCTTTTAATCATTAACATTATTTGAGTACTTTTGCAGCCTACCAAAATGCCCTTACTTTGGTATTGTTTGTCGGTTCATTGAGCTCCTTAAAAGTTCTGAGTTGAGCTACACGTTAAGCAACATCGGGCGAGGTCAGTACTTGGATGGGGATTAATAGTGAAATTAGAACAGTTTTCGAAATTCAGCGTAATGTTCTTGTTTGGTTTTTAAAACGGTCGTATTAGAAAAAACTTGGGTGTTTGGCAAAGTCGCCATATTTTGTGGTTGCTGTTGCTGAGAAAGCTGTAATGTAGTCGTTCCACAAGGTTGTCCTTTCGATGTTGAAGGGCGCGCCGGAGATAGTGGCGCCCAAGGGTCAACAATGACGGTTTTAGATTTATACCTTCCATTTCATTCGATTCCATGCCGTTCGGCTGCATCTTTTGGCTTTGTTTTCGATTGAATCCTCGATATAGCTTTCTGCTACTGTGCTGGACCTCCATCCTCCGTGGCGTTTCAGTTCTGTAAGATCAGCACCGGCATTTGCTAAATGGGTGGCAGAGCTTCTACGGAAGCAATGTCCTGTGTACTGTTCGGGATTTGATTGATTCAAGAATGTGGGAATCTCTTTTCGCATCGCACCTATTTTATTGATTCCAATAGGTTGCCGAGTACATTTTCCGCCATGGTATTGTATGAAAAACCTGTCGGTTTTTGTATTAGTGGGCCGTAAAGCTTGACATTTTTCGACGATTTTTACGTACTCTTGCCGTATTACGAACGTTCTATCAATTTTTGTTTTCGTATCAGTTGAAACGATCAGTAATAAATTTTCTGAGTGTTTTTGAATGTCGTTGTTCATAGTTATCTTTAATAATTCATTACTGCGACAGACCCCATTCACGCCAAAAATTAGCACAAGCTGTGAACAATAATTAAAAAAATATGTATTTACAGGAAAACTTTTAAAGTACAGTAGGTTTGTAGATAAATAAGTAGGTACTAAAAGAACACCAAACCAAACTTACTTTTATGGCCAGAAAACTGTGGTCAGGCGCATCATTTAGAAAATGTTCAATGTTTTGGGAGGTTAGCACTCTAGATTTCTTTGGTTTACTACCCTCGGATAGTCGCTTTAAATATATCACTAACTTTGAGTAGTTTGAAATATCAATGTTATGCTTGATTCTCACTGTGGTTTTTAGCATAGAATATATGCTCCAAAGTGTCGACGGCTTCTTAGTCTTGGTTAATTCGTTGGAATAGTTAAGAAATACGGACTCTGAGAAGGAATTGGCGCCATTCGTGGTTTTCCAGTGGCAGAACAAATTGTGTGTTTTCAGGTACAACTCCCGCGATTTTGGCGGTAACAAATTATCAACTATAATTGCTGCTTTATTTCGAAATGATTCCGGAGTCAGTGTCTCATTTTCGTCACTGGAAGAGATCATTTTATTATAATTTATGTTAGTAGATTTTCCAATGACTAAAAACAACCACGATAACAGACAGAAAAGAACCTAAATTGGCGAGATATTTTTTTAAATTTAATTTTATAGCTCTATGGAATAGCTCCATTTAGCCTGCAGTCAGTACGTACTGTCAGCGTGTTTTATTTATTTTTGTACATAATTCGTATATTCATGCTTGTTCGAAACTCAAAATGTTTTTATTCACTCAGTGACTGAAAGAGAGTTTTATTCACTGTTAACGATGAATAAAATTACCTTTTTCGAGTGGCAATGGTAAAAACATCATTCATTATTAGCTTTCTTAACGTTAGCTGTGAAATATTGTCCCACTTCTCGACAAGAGCGATTTTGAGCTGCGCCCACCACTTTAGGTCATCAAATAGATGTTCTATTGCTGGGATGGCCAACTTATGGCACGCGTGCCAGAGGTGGCACGTGGCATAATAATTCAAGCACGCCAGTGTAAGATATTAAAAATCTAGATAATTTGCAATAGCAGAAATTACACTGATTTATCGCTGTAAGAATTTCGGGTTGCAAAGTAAGAGTTAGGATCTAATTTAATTTTTTGTTAAAATTAAATCACAAAGTCAACTGTCAAGATTCTAATGTGGCACGTCTTGGCCAAATTATTATTTTTAAAATATTTAATGTCACGCGTTACTCAATAAAGGTTCGCCATCCCTGTTCTATTAGGTTGAGATCCAGACTACGTGCTCCACGTCTCTACGCTCTACGTCCAGAAAAGATAACCCATCCTGTTTTAAGTAGTCTCTGACGCACATTGCGTTATGAGGACGAGTATTATCATGCATTAAAATGAAATAATCACCAATAAAATACTGTGTATGGCACTACATGATCACCCAGAATGTCCGTGATGTACGACAAAGCGGTAACAGAAACTTTCAGAATCACCAACTCGGTACGGGTCTCCAAACTTATTCCTCTTCAAAACTAAACTGACCCACCTCCAAAGCCTATCCTTTCAGATATAGTACATAATGCATACCATTCTCCACTGCTTTGGTACACGCTTTTACGAGCAACAGCTCCATAAAGACACATACTTGACTTATCAGAAAAGAGTTTCTGACCCAATTGTTCCAATGTCCAATCTCGGTGCTCATGAGCAAATAGTAATCTTGCTTTCTTGTGAGATAGGGTAAGTTTAGGGATGGTTATAGGACTCTAAGGTTTTAAAACTCGTTTTTTGAGCCTTCTTCTTACTGTTCACAAACATTAACATTTCGAATATCCCTGAGCATATGCTGCCCTTCAACAGTAGAGCGGTGACGATTTCTTAAACTTGTTGATACAAGTATTCGATCATCTCTCTCCATTGTCTTCCTTCTACGACCAGATCCCGTTCGCCTGATCTTGTCACCTGCCTCCAGATATCTTTTGTACACATACTGGACAGTGGAACGACTAACTTCACATGTACGAGTCACATTTCGTTGCCTCGTTTAGTTTCCAGTAGTGACGATGCGAAACACTTCTGCTTCTCGAATAACAATTTTGAGGGTCGAAAAATTAAAGAAAGACACTACTGATACTTACATCAATAACATTACAATGAAAGTTATCGTCTACCACGCTGCGTAAATTTAAACTTGATAGGTTAATAAATAATAAAGGATGAGAGCACTCGAAAAAATCGTAAGTAATAAAAAAATAAACAAAGCTTTTTTTTCAACTCTCTTAATCTGCCTCTTACCTGCTTTTCCCAACTATCTTTTTCTTTTTTTGTGGGGTGGGAAATTATCCAAAGACATATGCCGCTCTAGGGTAGAGCGAGAGGGCGTGTCAGACTCTTATTGACTAAAACCCACCCCTGTTCCTTCCCTGCTTCCCAACTATCTTGGGGTCGGCTTCCCGTCTAACCGGATGCAGCTGAATACCAGTATTTTACATGGAGCGACTGCCTGTCTGACCTCCACAACCCAATTGGGTAATACGATTCCCCTTGGTAAGACTGGTTGTCACTTTCAGGCTTTTGACGACCCGTAACGACTGTCAAAGATGCACGATTAACAGCAGAGACCAACAGCTTAAGGGTCTACTACGGGCCAAGTGGCGCCCTAGTAGGGCCTTAACGTGCTTTCCGAGGCAAGGAGGAGTCTCCGTATGTAAAGATGGTCACCCATCCATGGACCAACCTCGGCAAGCGTAGCTTAACCTGATGGATCGACCCGTGCGGCTGTTATTACTTTAGCCACGAGCTCTTTTTTTTTCTTTTCCTTTTTTCAACTCTCTACCGTAGAAAAATACTGCAATGCTGTGTTTTTTACTTTGTTACTGCTAGAAAATAAAAGACCTAATAAGTAATCCAAAGGCATAGGATCAGATTTTAAGGGTGGCCTAATTTTTATACACGCCTGTTTATAAGTGTGTGGTGTGCGTGTTTACCCTTAGGCCAAGAGGGCCATGGCCCGGGGCGGCAGACTGTCAGGGGCGACGAATGCTAACTGCTACCGTTTTTTCAAGTTGGATAACCACTACTATTTTTATTACTTCTCTTGCCACCCCGTAACTTCTTGTCTATCACAAGAAAATCTTACCTATCCGAATCGTGTAGCTCAAATTCTAAATAAGCAATAGCAAAAAAGAATATTCCCTTTTTTTGTTAACTATGGAGCAGCATAAATATTTGGCCCGGGGCGCCAAATATTTGAATACGCCACTGGTGTTAATGACCAATCAAACTCTGCCTAGCTTTTTTTATTATTATTGGTAGGCTCACGTTTGACCACTATCCCACCTGATGGTAAGCGATGATGTGCTCGACGATGGAGCTGACTTACCTAGAAGTAACTAACCTATTGGGATCTCGACATAACGATCCCCAAGTTGTAACCATCAGGAAACACAGAATCCTGCAGGGATTTAACTCCTTACCTGCAAGCAGAATGAATGTGGGTGGGATGTCCACCATTTTCCGCATCGCCATACGTCTCGTAGTTCGACGCAGGAACGGTATTGGAGAAATTAAATAATGCAATTCCGAACCACTCTCCCCAAAATTGAGCTGATAGATAACCGACAGGCTGGCCACTTGGCGTCGGTAATCAAGGTTAGCCACGAGTTCCTCGAGACATACCTGATGACCGGCGGAGTGATGTACTCCTCGCCCATGGTGACGGTGATGTAGTCGGTGAGCGCGCGGTAGATGCGGTCGACACGGAAGCAGCGCAGCAGCATCAGCAGCTCGAAGGGTTCTAGCCTATCGCGGTACCCGCCTGGGATGTCAGCCGACTCGGGGGTGTCGCTGTCGAACCACTGGGACAAGGGGATGGAGGTAGAGACAAGTTTCATGTAAAACAATTTTCGGCCTGTATTATGGACACATGCATCACGCATTCGTTTCATGCATTCGCTTTACGAATTTTTTGAAGTTATACTTCTTTTGGCGCGTTAGGAAAAAATGATGAAAGCAAATTTTTTACGATGCGCCCGCACACCGTCACAAAAAACCGATACCCTGAAGTTAGCTAGAATCGACACCCTGAAGTTAGCGGTTCATGAAGAATGGTTATTTTCCTTTTGTAAACTTTGTGACAGTTTGATTGTTTATCTTGTTACGCCAAAGAAGTATAACTTCTTACGTGCGTAGGTACATAAGTACACACACTTTTTTTTTGAAAACTTTTCATTCGAGAACAGTCTAGTGAGTATGAATATCAAACAAGATTCAAAGCGAGATATATTCTCGAACTGTGGACTATTGACATAATAAAGCATATTCTGCCTTTTAACATTCCCACTGCTGGGGCATAGGCTTCCTCTCTGAGAGGGAATGGTCCTTTTTTTTTGTTGGGTGGGAAATCATCCAATGACATTTCCCGCTCTGGATGGGGCGTGTCAGACTCTTACCGACTAAAACCCACCCCTGTTCCTTCCCTGCCCTGAGTGCCCAGGGCGAGGTAACTCTGGAAATGGGCCCTAATCTACCACGCGGGCTCAATGCGGGTTGGTGGAAGTCACATGTCTTCAAAGAGTTGGTTCTAGGGCATGCTAGTTTTATCACGAGGTTTTCCTTCACCGTTTTGAGAGCAGTGTTGATGAAATAATTTACACAAAGTAAAGCGCCTGCCTGGGTTCGAACTCACGACCCGTCACGTAAGTCGGAGCCGCTACTACAGGACCACCACTGCTCTCCCAAATTTTAATTACATGCTCATATTTCTTGGCATTATTTTATTTTTTTGTTATAAAAGGGAAATGTCTGCTGTCTTGTATGATTCAGAATGTTGGGCCACAAAAGGGATGAATGAAAAGCAATTGCATGAAGCTGTGATGAGAATGCTAAGAGCGATGTGTGGTGTTACGCGCATTGATAGAATTAGGAATGAGTATACAATATGTAACCAAAAACCCTGTTGTTCATTTAAAGAATGTGTACATTTACCTACAAGCACAACATAGATGAAATTATATTTAAAAAAAATTAAGCATTGGCTAGTCGAGAGGTCAAAATCAAATAACTATTAAAATCGACACTTTCAACAAAATGTTTTCTGATTTAACAAGTACATCTTTATTTCGCTAAATAGCCTACGGGTTTCGCAATCGCTTCATGCAGAATTGCAAAGGTATTAAATCAGTTAGGCATTAAAAATATTAATAATTAAATATTTCGTTTAATTATTTTTATTTTTTTTATAAATGACGTGGGTAGAAGGAACAACAGCGTTTTTGTTACATACTGTATAAGAGGAAATCTGAAAGTGCCACCGCTGACTGAAAATTATGTGCAAATCGGCTGTCGTGGTATGGGCATCGGAGGAATGAAGAAAATGTCGTGAGGAAAGTCCTGTGTATGGATGTGGATGGTTATAGGAGTAGGGGAAGACCAAAGTAACGATAGAAGGACTGTGTGAAAGAGGATTTGGGTAAAAAGGGGGTGACTATAGAGATGTATGGAACAAAAAGACATGTTGCGCCGACCCCAAATAAATTGGAATAAGGGCAGGAGAGTGGAGTGATGATGTTATAAAAGGGAAATGGGGAAGGTACTTGTCCAGGAGTGGGACAGTACAGGCTGATAAAAAGGTACATATTTAATGCTGAGGTTTCACGTACCTCTTCCCAGTCGGTCAGTCTCCTAGTGATATCATCAGGCAAAGCTCCAAAAGAATCTGGGAATTGCAAGCTCAGCTTCATTACATCTTGCCAACCCTGTAAAAAATAGTTGTCATATAAGTACTTGGTCGAATTTAATTATTTATTGAACTTCCGCAGACATTTTTGTTCAAAGGGAACTCTTGGGATAATTTCTGAGTGAGAGACATCTTAGTAAGTGAAACGTTTTTATAAAAAAAACCGGCCAAGAGCGAGTCGGCCTCGCACGTAAAGGGTTCCGAAAAAAATATGATCTTTTCAGTTTTCTTTAAACTGTATATTTCTTATTGGTTTTCCTATACATATATCTTGTAAAGAACTACATTCTGTATTTTTTTCAAAATTTTAGGCCCAGTAGTTTCGGAGATAAGGGAGGAATGGTCATTTTTAATTTATTTTCTGTAATAATTTTAAAATTATAGATTTTAAAATAATTTTAAAATTATAAAAAAAAAATATATTTGAGACCCTTAATAAGCCCTTTCATTTGATAATATGTAGCACGGTCCAATTTGAAAAACTTTTTTTTTTAATTTTCCGATTTGCTCCATAATCCAAATTTATTCATTTATTTACATTACACCTCCGTATTTGGGTCACCAATATAACTACCAAATTTCAGTGTAATCAGTCCAGTGGGTTCGGAGTAAATGAATTGTGACAGACGGACAAACAGACACACGAGTGATTCAATATGGGTTCCGTTTTTCATTCGGACTTTCAGAACCCTAAAAAGAAAGAAGAAAGAAAGACCTGCGGGGGAATCCAGGTGGCGGGGCTAGCTCTTGACGACTTCTCCAACGACACGTTGCCTTTAATGAAGAAGTCCAGCTGCATCTGATCGACGCGGTCTTCGCTCTGCTCTAGTTTTATGTTCATTTGTAACGAGAATAGCAGCTTGTGGCGCTCGAATATACCTAGAATTTATTTATGATCTCGAACAAAATATTTATAGATATAATACCTTTAAACGAGCAATTCTTGTATGTATTGATATACATTATAATATTAGTGTGATCACTAATATTATAAAGGCGAAAGTTTGTGGGTGTGTGTGTTTGTTACTTCTTCACGCTCAAACGGCTGCACCGATTTGGATGAAATTTGGTATGTAGATAGCTTATACCCTGGATTAACACATAGGCTACTACTATATACTACTACTTTTTATTCCGGTCTACGCGGGTGAAAAAGCGGGGCGCAGCTAGTAATATATATAATCTGAATCTCGTTAACGGCTCCAACGAGTTTCATGAAATTTAGTATCCAGGGGATTTCGGGGGCGGTAAATCGATTTAGCTAGGTTTCATTTTTAGAAAACGTAAAACCGAGCAAAGCTATATATGTATTAATATACACATATAAGGTGTTAAAAAATTAACCCTCGAAACTTTAAGGAGTGCTTTGGACCATCGAACTGAATAAATTTTACTATGTGACCAACTTTGAAATCGCGAAAAAAAAATCAGCAGTTCCGTACATTTTGACGAGTTTTGCGAACATAAATTTTAGTGTAGGCAACAGCTGATTTTTTTTTTGTGATTTTGAAGTTGGTCCAATAGTAGAAAAAAAAAATTACCTGCCATATAAATATTGATCAGCTGTTGCAGTGATAACTTTGTATGGAATGTCCAAATTTTTTTTGGAAATTTTCAATTTTTTCATGGGCAGAACCGGTTCTTAAAATATGACCACACCTTTCCGTTACACCCTGTGTATATATTATGTATGTTAGGTCTACTTACCAGTACATCCATAGTCGTACACATTCTTGGTGAGCATGTCTATAATGTTCCTCAGACGTTTTACTAGGATAACGTTCGGCATCGCTTTGCGTAGTGAAAACGAAAACACCTGTCAATGAACATTAAATTTTTTTTACAAAAAATACTAAAAATTGCAAAATAACTTTAATTTCGGAAGTTGGTATTTGTATTTTTCTGTTTCTTCGTTATTTGTTTTTTTATTTATTTATTTATTTTTTGTAAAGAGTTTTTTATTTTTCACTTCTTAGTTGTGTAAACTTACCCCATCCCAAAGTAACAAACCTCCTAAGTCACTCACTTTTGTCAGATAGAAGTATCGAGTTACTTAAATGATCGGTTTCCCTTAAGGGGAAAGGGTCACGCCCCTAATCACCCGCGTGACCCGATAACACACGTCGCCAAATTTATTTATTTATTTATTTATTAAAACTTCATGCAACACAAATGTACAAAGGCGGACTTAATGCCTTAGGCATTCTCTACCAGTCAACCAAGGGTGGTGGAGAGATAACATGGCAGGTGCATAAACTGAAAAAATAAAATAATTCTAAGACGAAAATAATTACAAAAGTATATATAAATATAGTTAAAATAAACATTGCCAAATTCCTGTGCTTCTCCCGACTAGCTGTCACAATCCTATTCAATCTACCACAATATTGAAGTTATTCTTAAATAACAATTATTTTTAAATATTAACCGGGTAACTGCCGTTAGTCCGACCCGTAACTCGCCCTAAAACCAAGTGGACGAATCGATTGCCAAAACGTGCCTTCTTTTCCCCCTTGACAACTGTCAACGCTTGGTGTTGTCACCTAAAATAATTAATCTCAATAATCGATAGGTCAATTTAGTCGATTTAAAACCACAGATAAATGAACCTAACAGTTGTCGTAGGTACCTACCCCAGAACTAAAACTAAATAATAAAGTTATGCCCGAATGGATAACCCCAATAACATGGAATTAGAACATAATTGGAGACAACCAAAACGTCATCTACTTATACATATTTTTTGTTTATGTTGATTTTTTCAAAAAGTGCTAAATCAAATCGATAAAATTTATTTAGGACCACCTCTGAAGTATGACCTACCGAACAAAAAAATAATCATGAAAATCTATTCACAAATGGCGGAGATATCGCGTAACAAACATACAAAAAAAAAACATACAGACGAATTGAGAACCTTCTCCTTTATGAAGTCGGTTAAAAAAAAGGAATGATGTTGTGTTTGCATAGTGCAATAAGAGCTTTTATATCCACAGAAGAAATACTGATTGTTAATTTTGGTTAACGTATCGCCAACGTCCATACTACGTTGAATACGGGACTACGCACACTTATTCAGCTCTATTCAGCTTATGTCCATAGAAAACAACGATTTTGTATGGAGACGCGTACGCATCCATTCAGCTTTCCGCGGCTGAATGGATGCGTACGCGTCTCCATACAAAATCGTTGTTTTCTATGGACATAAGCTGAATAGAGCTGAATAAGTGTGCGTAGTCCCTACACCGGTTCTCGTCCGATCACCAAAGTTAAGCAACATTGGGCGCGGTCTGTACTTGGATGGGTGACCGCCTGGGAACACCGCGTGACGTTGGCTTTTTGCTTTTCTGTTTATAAAAATAATAAATAAGTAATAGTATTTAATATGTAAAAAAGATAAATAATCGAAATAATAATAATATTTTTTTTTTTACGTTAAGTTTCTTTTCATCAGACTTTTATTTTATTTTATTGTTGATAGGCACGCTTTTGATCACTATCTCAACTGCCCCAGAAGGAGGGTAATGTTTTTCGAGTGTATGATGTGTGTATGTTTGTATGTCTATTTCTTTAGCACGCGCTGTAGGCTTAGGCTTTATGGATTTTTAGAAATAAGGTACTTACTTATTATTAGATTGGTCTTGACCGCCGAAGTGACAAACTATACGAATTTAAAAAAAAAGAAGAACAAAATGGCCACCGCCATTAGGTAAGTGTAGTTGTATTTTTGTTGTGACCTGGTCATGTGGGGTATCAAAATAAAGAACTCGAGACAATTCCAAAAAAATAACTCGCTAAGAGCGGTTGCGCACTACGTCCGATACGAATCCGATCAGAATCCGTAAAAATACGGTACGGCGTGGTCGTAGAACCATTTGTATGGTAGTTTATGCACTACATCCGATATCCGTCATCCGTGAATCTCCACTTCGACAAGATTATTGACGGACCGAACTAGCCATAGTATTATTTGTATGAACAGTTGCGCTCTACGTCCGAACCCAATCCGAGCTGCAAACGAATAGAGGGGCATGTGGCCGGGGAGTGACGTTATAAATAGCAGTTGGTGGCGTCAAATCTGTGATTGAACTAAAATAAATACCATAAGACTGCTTAAAAAGTGATATGTTTGGTACTTTTTAGTTAGTTGTTTTTTATCAGTCGGGTTTTTTAAAAATTTTCAATTTTTCTCAGACTGATTATAAGCTTTTTTTTATTTAAATTTAAACTGAGGGGTGTGTACCTGGGTCGCGGGGTTATTCGAAATAGTTACCCCGGCCCTAGGGAAATCATTCAATGACTTCTCCCACTCTGGGTGGAGCGGGAGGGCGTTCCAGACTTTACTGACTAAAACCCACCCTTGTTCCTTCAGTTGCTAAAGGCCGCGATAACTCTATTTCGAATTATCATTGCCCTGGAACGCTAAAGGCAATAGAGAATATGCGAGTATTTCTTTTATTACTTAAAACAATAAAATTAGCTCGCTCCATCGTCGACTCAGTCTCTGTCACCTCTGACCTAGACTAGAGTCAAGAGCAAACCCATCTAAAATAAAATAAAATAAAAATACAGTACTATAAATTCAAGAAAATTATATAAAAATTAATTCAAGTACTGCATGTCGCTCAAATAATTTTTTATCTCCTACAATTTTCTACCACATTTCAAACGTTCGTGACTGTCAAAGCTAAACTGTGACGTCACTTACCTCGATACGCCTTGTTTACATGTAATTATTTTGTCCATAAATGAATAATTTTACTAAATTGTATGTGTTTTAGTCAAGCAGAAATTGCTATTTCAATATTATAATAAACTTTAGTGAAACCTCTAAAACCCGAAGACGCGTCACGTTTCAGCATCTGTCAGTCCCCGTTGACAGGCGGCCATCGTGTAACTACAGACTTTGTCAGGTTCCGGGTGTATGAATCTTGTCACAGGTCTAAAGACCTTGGCTAATGATAATAGCGGTTTAAAACGCGTGAATCGGGTTTTTGGCAATTTTTTTGGCAAGGCAAACTAGCGGCACACATGAGAGCCGCTCGGGGTACTTCTTACAAATAAGTGTTACTCATATATTTTTTCTTCACTTCCAGCATGATTGAAAATCATGCGTTTTGAGTTTACGTTTAGTTTCATCAAAACATGCACCATAAAATAATGAATTGTAAAATATGTGATGAATTAAAAATCAATCAAGTGCACCACATTGTTTCTATGGTCTGATCTCTAATACAATGTATATTAAAAAAAAAAAAGTTTTGAATTACTTGCATTTTCCCTATGGAAGGAACACGGGTGAGATTTAGTCTGAAAGAGTCTGACACTCCCTCCAGCTCCACTCAGCAGGGTGAAGTGGGCTGGGTGAAGTCATTTTATGGTTTTACACCCTAAAGGGGGTGGTACCTACACTTAGAATACTTACATCCAGATAAGAAGACAGTGAATACTGATACATGCTGTTAACACCGGCCATGTCAGACAGCACAAAGAACAGAATGGAGCCGCGCTTGGCCACCGGCCGGTACCCGTCGCGCAATATTTCTATATCTTTCGTTGTGGCCTCTGCTAACGAAAGTTTTTCCATCACCTGGGAACGAAATTGAGGTCATCATTTTGTGTATCATCATCATCATTTCAGACGAATGACGTCCATTGCTGAACATAGGCCTCCCCCAAGTATCGCCACAATGATCGGTCCTGTGCATTTTGCATCCATCGGCTACCCGCGACCCTCACCAGGTCATCAGTCCACCTTGTGGGAGGCCTTCCAACATGTTGTATACGAATTATCGCTGTTCTGAATGCTCCAGGGTAGCCCGCGAAATTCAAATTTTCTTACGTTTTTTGCAATTTGCAGGTCAGTGTCAGGTTGTATCTTGGTCAAAATTTGATTCGCGGCCGTAGCAAATATGTGTCTATAGAGTAATAATTATTAAAATCATCAATATAACTCTCTCAGTTAGAATTGATGCCAAATGTAAGTATTTCATGAAATTATGACATTTACGTTAAGATACAACAGGTTGTATCTTGGTCAACATTTGATTCGCGGCCGTACACTGTAGTGTCAGGACACTGACCTGCAAATTGCAAAAAACGTAACAAAATTTGAATTTCGCGGGCTACCCTGGAGCTTCCACCTTAAATTATTTATCGTACACCACATATAATATAAACACAGTACAGTGATTTGATATGTAATCCTACTAATATTATAAATGCAAAAGTTTGGATGAATGGATGTTTGTTACTCAATCACGCCAAAACGGCCGAACAGGTCTGGATGAAATTTGGCACAGAGATAGATTATAGACTGGAATAGCACATGGGTTATAATTTAAGACAGTAGACTCTTGTTGGCGCTGGTCCCTATGATGAGGCATTATCAACTTTGTGAACAGCATATATAATAATGAGTATGTTTACCTCAGCAGCCTTAGACTTGGAGTTCTCCAGCGTGTTGACGAGCTCAACGTTGTCCAGTATGTTCCCTGTAGAGGTGACCAGTTCTCTCAGCAGAGAGTCTTGGAAACCCGACAGTAGACTCTTGTTGGCGCTGTTCTCAACGATAAGGCTCGAAACTCTCTCGCTGCTTTCCTAACTTAGTGATCAGCATATAATAATGAGTATGTTTACCTCAGCAGCCTTTGACTTGGTGTTCTCCAGCGTGTTGACGAGTTCAACATTGTCCAGCATGTTCCCTGTAGAGGTGGCCAGTTCTCTCAGCAGAGAGTCTTCGAGCCCTGACAGTAGACTCTTGTTGGCGCTGGTTTCAATAATGAGACTCTCTCGCTGCTCTTCTAAGTCGGAGCGCTCGGCACGGACTACTACGCTTAGTAGCTGGTCTTCTAAGCCCTGAAGAGGAAGGGAATTTTTATTTAAAAATTTTAAATTAATAAATACTAAAGTCGCTCCTCAGATGTGCCCGCGACCTTGTTGGTCCTGCGCTTAAACTCTCCACAGTTGTTTAGGATTGCTGACACATCGTAGGATGAGACTGAGAAAAAGGGGGGTGGGTTCACCAATATCTGCGGACAACATTTTTTTTTTAACTTTTCCGCCGACACAGATAATATAATACTAGCGTACAGATACCTCATCCCATACAAAGAAACGGTACCGCCGTAACTACGGGTTTTCGTCTGGCACAAGTAACTTTTGTTCTTCGTTCGGGCACGTCCTCTACACCTCGCTAGATGGTGTTAGCAGCGATAGCTTGCAAGCTGAATAAATTTACTTAAAGTCTTACCAATATTTTATCACACATTGAGGAATTATTTTATAGTATTTTTGGCACTTCATAGCAGTTTTACTGTTTCAAAACGTGTCACTATTCAAATTTTATAGAGCCGAATGGATAAACTCTAAAACTTCAAACAGTGCCATCTATTGGTACAAGAAATATAGATGTCTAAGGATTCGTTCTAAAACTTGTTTAAATTTGAATTACAAGTCAATTATTCCACAATTTTATGCTTAGGGCAGTTTATTAAATGAGGAAATACAGTTTTTACCATATTTATCTTCAAAATATTCGCTGAAATTGGCCGCCATGGTCAAAACTCAGGGTATATGTTACGAACCTGCACGGTGACAGTGTAGTTGATAACCACGGCCCTGGAGTAGGTGGCGGGGTTGAACTGCGGATTGCCGAGCTTGGTGGTGAGGTACATGCGGTAGTTGGGGTCGTAGTCCACTTCTGTGCTGCCTAGCATCACGAATGAGCGGCCGCTTTCCACTGGGAAAAAAAAAATAGATCAGTCTGGTATGGCTCTTACGGGAAGACTAAACCATTACAGATTTTTGAACTGAACCATCTCCATCACAACTTTCTAAAAAGCGGCCTTTTTTTTTTGGTTTTTGGGGGGGGGGGGGGAGGGGAGGGAAATCATCCAATGACTTCTCCCGTTCTAGGGTGGAGCGGAAGGGCGTGTCAGACTCTTACTGACTAAAACCCACCCCTGTTCCACCCTGCCCTGAATGCCTAGGGGCGAGGTAACTCTTACGAATTTATCCACAACCCCTGGGCAGGCATCGGCCATGACGGGCCCCGTCATTATTGCTGACAACTCTTGTTCGGCGCGCGTGGAACACTACGCGCCGTCACTCTCGGGCCTGGTGCTGATCGGACGGCGAGTTACGCACTACTCGCCCGTCCGCAGCCGGGTAATCGGTCTTAGACAAAATACTTTTCTATAAGTGATCACGCTAACGCTTAGTACAAAATGTATGGCAATGACATTACCTAGACGTGAGTCACGTGACAATTGTCCCGGCCGGTAATGTCATTGCCATACATTAGCGTGAACGCTAACAGAATAGTATTTTGTCTCAGGCCCAAGGAAGTAAAGTAGGTAAATATCTCATTCTGTCGTAACAGGTTATATAATTTTGAACTTTATAGTTACTACCTACAGCTTTTTATCGACTTTTCAGCATGAGTTAAGTATTAAAATGGGGAATATAAGCAAGTCAATAGCATTTCTGAACTGCTCAGGGTGTGCTGGATTTAGGTACTCTATGTACGTTATCACACGTGAAGTGTTTTTTACGGCCTTAATTAATACAAAGTACAAGTAGATGAAGAAAAACTTTATAAAAAATACTAAAGGCTGGCTTTATTACTTTTGGTTTCCCACATACCCTTACAGCATACAAGAATCCATTCTATAAATTCTGTGCCATCTGAGAAGATCGCGTGAGAATAAAAACTTTATTAGCAGACAGACCGGTTGCATGCATCCGGTCGCGGATAAATTCGTAACAGAGTTACCGCGCCCCTGGGCACTCAGGAAAGGAAGGAACAGGGGTGGGTTTTAGTCAGTAGAAGTCTGACACGCCCTCCCGCTCCACCCAGAACGGCAGAAGTCAGGAAGATTTCCCACCCAAAAAAAAAAAGATAAGGCTGGTTGAGCAAATATACTAAGTGTGATGCAAATTTAGAAATAGTTCAAAAGCCAAGTAGAAAATTATGTTTTGTTGTTTGTCATTCAAGAGGGAACCTCCGAAGCAGATACTTGTATTAACAATATAGCATAACTTTTCATTATTATCACACTTCACAAAGCAAGAATACATACACTAGGAGTACCGCTGCCGAGCTCCACACGCCCCCGTCTTCACAATACATACCCTTAATATTCTTCTCCAGTACATTGTCCACCACAGGATCTATGTACTCGTTGACATCTTGGAACAGCACGGGCATACCGTACTTTATAGCCATCTCCAACTGACGCAGGAATTGGGGGTCGTTGAATGATAGCACCTGAAATTGTTTGAAACATATGAGACAGGCCGTAAAAACGCTGGCGCGTTCGATCGATTAGCCGGAGAGGACAGGACACAAAAAGAGCTTCAAATATATGGAGGCTTTTGCCCAGCAGTGGGCAAGCGTGGGAGAAAAAAAAATTCAGCTGCATCCGGTTAGACTGGATGCAGACCCCGACAAAACAGAGAATAGAGGAAAGGGTCAGCAGAAGATGAGAGTTTTTTTGAAGTGAAAACTTCTTTAGGCGCGTTGGGCAGTTTTGAGATGAGAAAAAAACAATTGAACACGCGTGCCACCGCCACCGACACCGCTACGACACGACACGAACCCTCGGACACGAAGTATTAATATTTTATCCTCGTAACTGAACTTGTCTATGAAATAGATATTTCACCGAATAATTACTGTAGGTAAACTATAAGTTACGAAAAATCCCGTGAAATTGTAAACTCTTTATTTTCAATAAGACTCGAATATATTGTAAATAATCAAAATTGGATGATGATCAAGAGCTCACACTTGCAAGATTTATTACAACCTTACGGTGTTAATAACTTTAAAAGCCAACAAAAGGGTACCTTAAGATTATTCTTCATCTCCTTCCTCTTGATCCAGGACAGCGCCTGCGTCTGCGGGTCGATGCACAGCGGGAACCGCGACGCTCTCGTCGTGAGGATGCCGTTCTGAACTGACAACTCGTCCGGAGGGAGGCCTTCGGAGTTCCAGCTAAGGAGGAGTTAGTTAATCAATTGATGAGATGGTCTAACAAAGGTATTAAGAAACCAGTTTGAATGTGCGCTGAAAGTATGCCGTCCAGTTTTTTTTTTTTAAAGAAGGAACCTGGGCTGGCTACGTTGCAAGAATGCACCTGGACAGGTGGGCAAAGGTCGTCACTCAATTGAAGCCAGAAGAAGGACGTCGCCGTCTACGTCAACTGAGAAGAAGGGCGGTGTGACGATCTGATCATATATGCGGGGCAAACTTGACCAGAAATCACCCAAGACAGTAAGGTTCAGAAGAAGAAAGAGGACAGCAGTGGGACACAATCGCCAAATTTCAAGTTCATAGGTCAATGGGAAGTTAAAAAATCTTCGGAATAAAATTTTTTGACAGACGACGGACAGACAGACGAACAGACTGACACGTCGACACGATACCCTACAACAACTCTTTTTAATAAAAAAAAAATAACCGACGAAAAAGAACTAAAAAGCAAAAAAAAAATAAACCTTTTAAGTCTTGAGTATTGAGCTTATTTACCTACATAAAATCTCAAATTTTATATAAACAAATTTTGAGTCGGCCAAATTTCGAGGTTCTCTCTCAATTTTATCAGGATCCCATGACCAGATCCTGATGTCCTTGACATGTGACCACCCTTGAGGTATACCCTATCTAACAAAAAAAGAATCATCAAAATCGGTTCATAAATGACGGAGTGAGGGCTGAACATACACAAAAAAAAAAATATATATACGGTCGAATTGAGAACCTCCTCCTTTTTTTTCGTCGGTTAAAAAGAAGATTATATAAGACCAAAAAGTGAAGAAGAGGTTAGAACAATGTCTTGCTGTATTAAATCCGCCTATCTACCACTAAACTACACGAAGTTCAAATAGATGTGAAAGGTACAAAATGTTTTTATTTTCTACGAATTAAAAGTTCTTGCCAAAATCCAAATAAGTCCCGATTTTTAGTACCGCCAATTTTATGTCTCGCAGAAACAGAACTATACTCTGTTGCATTTTTTTAACCCCCGACGAAAATGAGGGGTTTTATTATATTTATTGCTTTCCGTAGTGCCTATCTATATATATATAGCACAAGTTTAAACCTTAGTGGTTTTTGGTTGCTATTTAATATGAATAATCCTGTATTATTTAGTAAAATAAAATAAAAAAAATTGAAAGTTGTCTAACAGGCCTAAAATAAACATATTCATCAACACACTCACCCGCTAATTTCAACTTCATTAGTCAAATTCTTCTCAATAGTAAACGGCATGGTGAGAGGTATCCCTCTCTCCTGTATATCGCCCATCCAGTCCTCATAGATCATGGTCTGCCTAAACGAGAAGGAGAACGGTCCCGCATAGCTCAAGAACGAGGCTGATAGCAGACAGTTGCCGATCAAGCGGGATTGTTCCACGTAAAGCGCTGCCAAGTCGATTGTCCAGCGCTTTTGTTCGCTTGATAAGCCTGACATCAGTTTGTCGGCGGCGACCAATCTTGAAAGTAAGGAAGAATGATTTATTGACTAAAATATCAGTGTTCACGGTGCAATAACGGGTGTAAAAAAACATTTTCCGAAGCCGAAAGCCAGTCAGCCAGCCAGTAGAATATGTATTCTACCCATTATTTGGATCATTTTGTTCCACTAGACCATACCTGGAAATCCTCTGGTTCTAGAGATATTAAAGGTCAAAGTCGCAATTTTTTTTTAAATTTTACGAAAATGAATTCCAAGTGTTATTACTAAACTTTTTTCCTAACAAACATTACCTGAATTTTCGATTTTATTTTTCTAAATTTCGAAATTACGCATTTGCAGTTACAAAAACGCAATGTAAAAATATCAAACGCATCTGAAGTACCTACGTGATTTAGAGCGAAGGGGCAGGGTTTAACTCCACTTGCCTGGGCTTGCGTTACATTGCGCCCAATAAAAACATGTATTTTTTTTCATACCTAAAAATAAAAGTCGTTTCCCAGCAATAATTTTTGCGCAAAACTATTTTGTTAGACCGTACATTATGCGTAGTTAACGGCTCTGTGATGTGTCTTTTTACACCGTGTATATCGGTTAAGAAGTTTAATTATATTATCATGTTACTGTATACATACATAGTATTTCAAAATACATAGAAAGGAAATGAGTCGCAAGCGCCTGTGAATTACTGACTTACTAATGTTGTGCTGGCAATATTTAATGTAATTTTCCAATATGCGAACCTTTACAGCGCTGATTTTATATGTCACATTAAAGACTGGCGGAAAATATCATCTGCTAGGGGGACTTCTCGTGAGAATCGCACAGAGGACACGATGGAGCATACGGTGAAGATCTGCCCCGCTTGGGCGGAACACCGCCGTGTCCTCGTGGAGGCGATCGGCGGCAGCGACCTCTCGAGCCCGGCCAAAGTCCAGGCCATGGTACGGAGTGAGAGGGAATGGGAAGCAGTCCAGCAGTCCTTTTGCGAAGCAGTAATGCTCGCGAAGGAGGAGGCGGAACGGGTAAGGGAGCCTCAACAACAGAGTCGCCCTCATGCCCTCAGCAGCAGCCGCCGCAGGAGACGCCTGGGGCTTCGGACGTTGCAAGACGATCTCCGGCCACCATAGACCCGGGCCTGCGGACGGCGAGTAATGGGTAGCTCGCCGTCCGATCAGCACCAGGCCCGAGAGTCGACGGCGCGTAGTGTTCCACGCGCGCCTTTATGAGAATTTGTCAGCCACCACTGACGGGGCCCATCATGGCCGTTGCCTGCATGCCTAGGGATAAATTTGTAACAGAGTTACCGCTCCCCTGGGCATTCAGGCAGGAAAGGAACAGGGGTGGGTTTTAGTCATTACGAGTCTGACACGCCCTCCCGCGCTCTACCCAGAGCGGGAGGTGTCATTGGATGATTTACCATAGAAAAAAAAGAAAAAAAGGGTGACTTCTCATTATTTTTTTTTAAGTATGGAGATGTTCGTTGCTCAATCAAATGAATTCGGGTACAATTCGGCACACAGACACATTTTTATTTTATTCTAAAAACTATTTAGTTTTTAGAACGTGTGCTTTCTAAACTTGTCACCGGCTGAATGCACAAACCGTGCGAAGACAAAGGTAAAAAAACCAATACAGAAGCCATACATACCTTCGCATCATAATATCAGTTTCCTCCTGCAGCTCCTGCCTCCTCAGCATGGCCGTCTCATACCTATCATTGAGCCCATCAAGCGTTTTCTGCAGTCTATCAATCTCGCGATTCAACGACGCTAAGTAGTTACACGCTTCCGTGTATTCCTTCTCGAGAGCTTCCACTTTGTCCTGTTTGGGTTTCACCTCTTTGTATACGGCGCAGTAACCGAGGACGGCGATCACGAATTTTAGGAGACCGAAGCTGTGGAAGTGGGAATAGGGTGTTAAATAACTGTTATTATTTTGTTTCTCACAGGTCATGGCAACTTTAAGAGTAAATTATTTTCCTTCTAGCTTGTTGCCTCGCCTTTATGTCAATGTTCTACACCTGATTGCGAATACGAACAATCCGCACATCATATCATATGGGAGTGTACTCTTTGGCAAACTGAACGCAATATTATGTTGGATAGTATTCAGCTTACGCCTGGAGTTCTCTATTACACGGACCTTGTGGAAACTGGAACGAATTTCCGTGCGTTCAAGCGTTTTTGCCATACTTATTATTGGAATCAAATGTAACAGCTCACAATTTTAGGACCCATTAATATTAGTGTTTTTAACCAGTGGTGCTTGGCAACTGGGTTTACCCCAGTTGTAAATACCCCATTTGTGCTTAATGGTCTAGCTTTGTTCAGTCTCCCGCTTGATCAGGAGGGAAGTGGAAATTATATTTTTCTTACTCCTCCGCTGTCTTTTCTGATTAATTTCGAAGACAGTTTAATTGTTCTCGTCTCGTCGAGCTTCATTGCCTCGGTGTTTTTTCTGGTAATCGCCACTGTTGATTCTGGCTTACAGAAGTTACAGTGGTTTGGGAAAAGTGAGGCGGGTTTGTACAAAAAAAAAAAAAATCCGTTCTACATTTACCTGTGTACCTTTTTAAAGTCGAAAGAAACTTACTTAACTTTCGTGATCAAGTTGACAAGAAAGCATTACAAAAAGAAAGACATGTAGAGGGTGACTGGTAATTAGTAACCGATACTTAAACACGTGATTGCGTGAAACATACAGGGTCTAAGGTACATGAACGCACATACGTGTACTATTCAGTACATGATTCTGGACCCCCTAGCGTTGGAATTTTTCGTCGGCTTTTTCCTAATTTTTGAAAAAAAAAATTTTTTTTCACTTTAAACTGTATAAAATCGTACATTTTAAATGAAATATTTAATTAATTTTTTTTTTCATTAAAAAAAAAACACTGAACTGTATAAAATCGTTATACCTATCTACCCCAAAGACATTAATAAATGAAAAAATAATTAATAATTTTTTTTCATTTAAAATGTCTTTGGGGTAGATAGGTATAACGATTTTATACAGTTTAAAGATTAATTATTTTTTTAATTTAAAATGTCTCATATATAATAATATATAATATCATGAATACAGCAGTCACCCTATATAATTATATGAGATATGAGAAGGCGGAAAAGTACCGGCTCGCGAAAGGTGGATGGAGTGGACGGAGGCTCTTGCTCGGGGTGACGGGCGGGCGTTTTTCGGGGACTGTCTTTATGTAGAACTTTGACGTTCAAAAAGTGTTGGCTCTCAGCTTAATTTGAATAAATGACTTTTGATTTGATTTTGGGGGTGGAACAGAATAGGCTAACAAAAAAGGGGCGGAGGAAGAGGTGAGAGTAACAACCCGCTCCCTCTCATTGAGACAAAGCATGCGTGCCATTTGGGGGATTATTTAATTATAGTCAATTCTCGTAAAATTAATGTTCATGGTGTTTTTAGTTTTATTTCTTCGTTATTTGACGCTGACTTCCGAAATTAAAGTTATGTTAAATTTTTTAGTATATTTTCTTTTTTGGAAGTCGGTTGTCTTTTTTGTAAAAAGTTTTTTATTTTTAACTTTTTAGTTCTTATACCCCAGAACTCGAAACCCCAATAACATGAAACGTGGAATTTAAACATACTCGTAATTGTATGGAGCAAACCAAAACGTCGTCCTTTTTGTTCAGTTTTTCTAAAAGCGCTGAAGCAATTTCGATAAAATTTATATGGGACCACCTGGGGAGTATATTCTTTCAGATCAAAAAAGAATTTTCAAAATCGGTCCACAACTGACGGAGAAATCGGTGGACATACATAAAAAAAATACATACAGTCAAACATAGAACCTCCTCCTTTTTTGAAGTCGGTTAAAAATAGGCGTCGTCATAACAGACAGTGATCTTTGAACGCTTGCGATCGTCACGTTTTATACGGCACACCCGAATGCGTCGTCTTGCCGCGTCTAACCTAGCTTTACGACCTGGGCCTGCGGACGGCGAGCAGTGGGTAACTCGCCGTCCGATCAGCACCAGGCCCGTGAGTCGACGGCGCGTAGTGTTCCACGCGCGCCCAACAAGAGATTAGTGTCAGCCACCACTGACGGGGCCCATCGTGGCCGGTGCCTTCATGCCTAGGGGTAGCGGATAAATTCTGAAAATGAGTTACCGCACCCCTGGGCATTCAGGCAGGGTAGGAACAGGGGTGGTTTTAATCAGTAAGAGTCTGACACGCCCTCCCGTTCCACCCAAAGCGGGAGAGTCATTGGATGATTTACCACCCCACAAAAAAAAAAAACCTAGCTTTACTGATCTGCTGCTTGGTATCAAGTTTCTTACTTTTTTTCAAGTGCAATTTGACGTCGTTGACCTGATTCTGAGATATGAGATGTTTTTTTTTGTGGGGTGGCAAATCATCCAATGACTTCTCCCGCTCTGGGTGATATGAGATGCTTGGCTTATAAGTATTTCTCGGAACAAAATTAGACTTTAATTTGAAAGACTTTCAAGTTCAAATTCGCTTACTCAATCTTACTTATAGCAGTATAGCTGCTTGTCGAGTCGTAAGCAAGTTCAATAGTCGCAAGCTCTTAAAAAACTAGCATTTGACGTTCAAATTCGCTTACCCAGCTTTACTGATCTGCTGCATAGTATCGAGTTTCTTGCTCTTCTTCATGTGCGCCTTAACGTCCTTGACCTGCTTCTGCGTGATGAGGTCACAGTTCATCTCCTGCAGGTTGCGCAGGAAGTTGGGGTCAGCCATCATGCCCTTGGCGCCTTTCCAGTTGATCTCTTTGACTCCACGGATGATGGCCACGCACTCGCATACTACCTGATGATCAGGAATGAGAGTTTTATGTAAATGAGCTTAATTCGAGGTTCTTCGTTGATCTATTGGTCGATAGCGCGCTGAGCGTATAGTCCTGCTATGGGGTTCGATTTAGGTCAGCCAGTGTTTTAAGTTTTTATTACCAGGAAGTTTCCAGTAGTAGCCCGAAGACCGGATTTATGCCCGGTTGTTGGCAATAGGGAACATGCATGATAGTTTTTTATTTGTTGAATTGAAGACTTATTAACCATAATGAACAAATATTAAGAAATTTTCAAAATATCATCATCAGCGACGAAGTTATAAAGCTTTAAAGTTGATAATTAGAAAGAGAAGTCCGACGTGTTCTTTGACGTCAAAGGACATGACGCCCATACAACTGCCATAGAAAACAGCATTTTCGAGAGAGAGACATATATTTGTTTAAAAGTGTTAAATCTCGTTTAATTTTCGATCAATTTTGGTTGTGCTTTCACTGTTAGTACTCTATTTTAGTATATTCATCGATAAACCGGTTGGATAACAAATATTTTTTTCATGCATGTTCCCTATTGGCTCGCCCCTTTATTACATGATACTAAACATAGGTACTTGTGACAAAATATAAATGTAATACTAAATAAACGTAGCTCTTCCGGAAATACATTTTATAGCGAGCGAGATTACTATTTCATAAGTGAAAAATAACATCGAAGAGATCAAACAAGCCAGTACAAAAAAAAAAAAACGATTTTTGTACAGTATGATCAATATTTGGAATATTTTTTTGCTTTTGAATATGACTTCATCGAAGCTACTGTGGCTGCGCTCGTGGCTAATGGAGTATTCATCAACAAAAACTACGCCACTGACCTGCACAGCCTCAGGTGGAGTCACAAAGGACCTAATCTCAATGATATCGTTCTTATCAAGGTCGGCCAGCGCGAGTCAGGCGGCCTCTAGCGCCAGTAGTGCCGCAGAGAGAGCCAACCGTTTGCTTCGCTGTTGCTGCGCTCTTAGCTGCTGCAGAGTTCATCAGTAAAAACTGCGACCACTGACCTGCACAGCCTCGGGCGGTGTAGCAAAGAGTCTTAAACACCGACTTCTCTTCGGAGATAACCACGCTCTGCCCCATTATCTCCGCCGACTTTATTGAAGCTACTATTGCTGTGATCGACGTAGTTTTTATGTACTAAGCTGCACAGCCTCAGGTGGAGTCGCAAAAGACCTAATCTCAGTGATATCTTGGTTCTTGTCCAGCGAGCCGAGTGGTCTCCAGCGCCAGCAGTGCTGCGATAGAGCCTCCTCGGCCTCAGATTTCTCTTCGGAGATTATCGTGCTCTGTTCGGTTATCTCCGATCGACGTAGTTTTTGTGTACTGACCTGCATATCCTCAGATGGAGTCGCAAAAGACCTAATCTCAGTGATATCTTGGTTCTTGTCCAGCGAGCCGAGTGGTATCCAGCGCCGGCAGTGCCGCGAGAGAGCCTCCTCGACCTCAGATTTCTCTTCGGAGATTATCGTGCTCTGTTCGGTTATCTCTGATCGACGTAGTTTTTGTGTACTGACCTGCATATCCTCAGATGGAGCCGCAAAAGACCTAATGTCAGTGATATTTTGGTTCTTGTCCAGCGAGTCGGGTGGTCTCCAGCGCCGGCAGTGCCGCGAGAGAGCCTCCTCGGCCTCCGATTTCTCTTCGGAGATTATCGTGCTCTGTTCGGTTATCTCCGATCGACATAGTTTTTGTGTACTGACCTGCATATCCTCAGGTGAAGTCGCAAAAGACCTAATCTCAGTGATATCTTGGTTCTTGTCCAGCGAGCCGAGTGGTCTCCAGCGCCGGCAGTGCCGCGAGAGAGCCTCCTCGGCCTCCGATTGCTCTTCGGAGATTATCGTGCTCTGTTCGGTTAACTCCGTTCGACGTAGTTTTTGTGTACTGACCTGCATATCCTCAGGTGGAGTCGCAAAAGACCTAATCTCAGTGATCAAGATATCACTGAGATTAGGTCGGAGATGATCGTGCTCTGTTCGGTTATTTCCCCTGATTTAATCAAAGCTGTTGCTGTGCTCGTGGCTGTTGGAGAATTCCTTAATAAAAACTAGCACCACTGACCTCAGGCGGCGTAACAAAGAGCCAAATGCATCAACTACTCTTCGGAGATGATCGTGCACTGCTCGGTTATCTTCGCCAAATTTATCGAAGCTACTATTGCTGTGATCGACGTAGTTTTTATGTACTGACCTGTACAGCCTCAGGTGGAGTCGCAAAGGACCTAATCTCAGTGATATCGTTCTTATCCAGGTCGGCCAGCGCGAGTCTGGCAGCCTCTAGCGCCGGCAGTGCCGCAGAGAGAGCCTCCATGGCCTCCGACTTCTCTTCGGAGATGATCGCGCTCTGCTCGGTTATCTCCGCCGACTTTACGGATGCAACATTTTGCTTCGCTGTTGCTGCGCTTGTGGCTAGTGGGAAATTCATCAATAAGGGTTAAGGCACACTGAGACAGAATAGAAGCGAACTTTCTGAAAATGTGCATACTGCATAGCACATTGATATTAGAACGTAATGCACACATTTTAAGAATAATCACAATGACCTATTGGACCAACGCGTTGGTCCAATAGGTCATTGTGATTATTCTTAAAATGTCGTTGTATCTCAGCTATTATGCTTACAACGATGAACTGTCTGGTCGGAGGATCCTCCCTTTTCAATGGAGGTTTCCGGGACTTTACACCCTGTTCCGCAACACTATATTATACAACTTTCTTGGAGAAAGTTGTTCATTTCCATGGCAAGAAGATCAAACTTTATCAAGCGCAGTTCGATTAGTGTTGCCCAAAATCGGTCTTGGTCTTGCAGTCTTGGTCTTGTTCTTGCATTTTCGCAAGACCAAGACCAAGACTGAACCCTGCAAGACTTGAGCAAGACAAGACTTAAGCCTGCAAAACTCTTGCGTCTTGCAGTTAAGACAAACTGGGATTTTGACTGGAGTTGGCGTCATTAAGTAGGTATTTGGTTTCAATCCCGATTTTGAGAGACGTTCCCCAGTATCAAAACCGTAGGTATCGTCATAGCACTAAACTAAGGGCTGCAATGGCAAATTTGTATCTGCAGATGGCAACGTGCCGCTCGTCTGAAAGAACCCTTAAAGGTTGTATTGATTAGGTAGGTAAGTACTTATTATATTTCAACTATTTATTGAGTAGGTAGCGTGTTAATACTCACAAATCTGTTCCCATCATCCCATGTGATAAAATGTACCTAGAATAACTTTCTAGCAAAGTTCATACCTTGTAGGTATCTACCTATAATAATATATTATGCTTGTTTATGTCTAATGTGCAGATCTAACGTTAGTACTCGTAGGTTGGTATACGCTTAAAATTATAGCAACAAAATTATATAAACATTATGTAGGTACCTACTTATGTTTCAAAGTTTATATTATTCTTCTATTCAGCAAAATTTAAAACTAACAGCGAGTCGAGTAGGTCTAGTAACAGTTTCTACGGCAGCCAATGTTATGGTACAGACGCCAGCACATCAAGCTACTACAATCTGTCAAATTTCTTTAACAGATTTTCAACTTTATCTCTAAAGAATTAAGGTTCAAGGTTGATTGGGAAAATGTGACGTTCTGCGAATAAACTGTTGGTCGGTCGGTGTATTATATACCTACTTATTTGATAATTTACCGACAAAGACGCTGCGGTTTGCAACAAGTGTATCACTGCATTTGAAACTGTTTGAGCGCCGCATTCGCCGACAAAGAGTACGGACAGAGGCACACAAAATTGTTACCTATTTTGGTAGGGTTGGTACAGGAGGATAAAATTAAATGACCTTGAAGATGTCTCAGCAGTAAGTAGGTATAAATTGAATGCTCTGAGTTTCTTGTATAAATACATTCACACACTGGCTCGAATTCGAACACTACAGCGTTTAAAGCTGTCGGGCGAGATGATAATTAATAACTAAGTAGGTATTGCATCTATTGAATTGCGAATATTTTGATTTCGAAATAATCATTGTTAATATCGGTAAATGATAGATAGTGAGTGATATACCTAGGTACTAAAATGTGAGCAGCAGGATTGAAAATTGACATTCAAAGGTCGAGGAATGAGTTTGACCTTGAAAAAGTCTTTTTTTTTTTTAAATTCCTCGACCTTTATGAACTTGGAGGGTTGTATTGATGATTTTGATGATTATAATTCTGTAACTACATACGTCTTACAGCGCGAATCATAATCTAAACTAACGTGTTCAATAAATAGCAATAGGCTAATAGATATTTGCAAGACTTGCAAGACTTGCGAGACTCTTGCTGCAAGACCAAGACCAAGACCAAGACTGAGAGCGCAATACCAAGACCAAGACCAGGTGTATTGACGCAAGACCAACACCAAGACTGGCCTAAGTCTCGTCTTGGTCTTGCATTTGGGCAACACTAAGTTCGATCGTGTATGCTCGCATCTTTGGGACGGTTCTGCCAGATACCAGTTTGATGCCCTTGATACAATTAAGAAACGAGCCAAGAGGATCATCGGCAACGATAGGCTCGTCGAGTCGAAGCTCCAAAGTCTTGAGCATAGACGCCGAGTTGCTCGCGTGTCGGTTTTCTATCGGTTACATTTTGGGGAGTGTGCGACGGAATTTCATAATTTGATTCCGCCAAGCCCGTTCCACCAACGGACCACAAGACATACGGCAATGTGCCACTGGTACATGGTCCAACCTCCCATCCACACGCACTAAACGTTTTAGGAACACATTCACTGTGCGTACAGCTAGGGAGTGGAATTCCCTGCCGGAGTCTGTGTTTCCTGATAGCTACAACCTGGGAGTCTTTAAGTCAAGAGTGAATAGGTGACTTCTAGGCAAGCGTGCTCCATCTTCGACCACAACATCGCTTACCATCAGGTGAGACAGTGGTCAAACGCGTGCCTATCAACAATAACAAAAAAAAAACAGAAGAGGTATTTAAATATGACCAAGCATTTCTGTTACACCATGTATTGTAATAGACTGTTAGACGGGCGTAGCCTTAGGCACTTGTCCCACCCGGGCCTGCGGACGGCGAGCAGTGGGTAGCTCGCCGTCCGATCAGCACCAGGCCCGTGAGTCGACGGCACGTAGTGTTCCACGCGCGCCTCGAAAGAGTGTCAGCCACCACTGACGGGGCCCATCGTGGCCGGTGCCTGCATGCCTAGGGGTAGCGGATAAATTCGTAACATGAGTTATTACCGCACCCCTGGGCACTCAGGCAGGGAAGGAACAGGGGTGGGTTTTAGTCAGTAAGAGTCTGACACGCTCTCCCGCTCCACCCAGAGCGGGAGAAGGGAGAAGTCATTGGATGATTTCGCACCCACAAAATAAAAAAGATACTTGTCCCACTGCCCGCGATGAGTGAGTAGCGAGTAGAGCTTCAAAACAAAAACCAGTTGGCGAGCAGCGAGTAGCGAGTGGTAGTTCCGATAGATTTGTCGTGTTCCGAGTGCGACGGGCGATTACTCGTACCACTCGCTCGGGTTGGACTCGTGTGAGTTCTGACCGCCGAGCGACCATCGCTGAGCGAGTAAGCTTTGATAGATTTTATCGCTCAGCGATAAATTTGTGGAGCGAATCCTCGCCGGCGGTGTGAACAATCAGCGATCAACTATTATTATGTGTTTCTCTTTTTAACCGACTTCAAAAGGAAGTACGAGTAGGTTATCAATTCGGATGTTTGTATTTTTTTTTATGTATCATCGGGCATAACTCCGTCATACATATATTGCCGGATTTGCAAAGTTCCGAAATGGTCCCATTTAAATTTCATATGGATCTGATTATTATTTTTTTTGGGGTTGGGAAATCATCCAATGACTTCTCCGGATCTGGGTGGGGCGGGAGGGCGTGTCAGACACTGACTAAAACCCACCCTGTTCCTTCGCTGCCTGAGTGCCCAGGGGTGCGGTAACTCATTTTCAGAATATATCCGCTACCCCTAGGCATATATAGATCTGATGATGGGTTTCGGAGACAGACAACAGAACTATTCAAAAATTGACAGCAAATCAACCGCGATTGCTGCTATTATATGTCTATGAATTGTTAACACAGTTTAATGGGGAACGACAACTAGTATTTGAAAAATAAAAAACTTTTTTACAAAAAATAGAATCGACTTCCAAAAAAAGTGCAAAATAACTTTAATTTCGGAAGTCGGTGTCAAAAAACGAAGACACCAAAAAAAACATATATACGGTCGAATTGAGAACCGCCTCCTTTTTTTTTTCGTCGGTTAAAAACCAGGAACAGCGACTTCCGAATTTATAAATAATTTATTGTACGTTTCTTAGCGTAAAATAGCAGAGTTAGTCGCTTACCATTTGGGTACAGGTACCATAAACAGATAAGTGAACTAACCTTTGGTGATCTCTTCAAGCAGAATCACGCACTCCTTAGTTTGTTCGGCCACGATGACTTTCTGCACCACTAGCTTCGCGTTTAGGTCTTCAAGCTGAACGTTTGCCTCTTCGATCTTAGCTAGCCCGCCGATCAGACGCTCGCACTATAACAAAGTAATAAATAAAGATTGTATATAAAATAAAAACTATAATTTCGGAAGTCGGTGTTTCTGGTTTTTTGTCTTCGTTTTTTGACACCGACTTCCGAAATTAAAGTTATTTTGCAAAGTTTTTGGAAGTAGGTTCTATTTTTTTGTAAAACAACAAATATTTTTCACTTTTTAGTTGTGGTTTCCCATTAAACTATGTTAACAATTCATAGACATACGATCGCGGTTGATTTGCTGTCAATTTTTGAAGAGTTCTGTTGTTTGTCTCCGGAACCCATCATCAGATCTATATGAAGCAATTCCGTCAATATATGATGGAGTTATGCCCGAAAATACATTTAAAAAAAATACAAACATCCGAATTGATAAGCTCCTTCTTTTTGAAGTCGGTTAAAAAAACATTACATCGCTAAGTAGGTATATTTCTTCTCATTTTAACGCACAAAGATCTATTTGGTAGCAGAATACGTCACAATCAGTTTGCATTTAGGTACATGATCCAGTTCTTTTAAGACCGTTTGCAGATAGATGAGACTTTTTTAACCGACTTCGAAAAAGGAGGAGGTTATATGTCGTATGTACTTTTTGTTTTTGGATGTCCACCGATTTCTCCGTCAGTTGTGGACCGATTTTCAATTTTTTTTTTATCCGATGGAATATACTCACGAGGCAATTTCGATAAAATTTATATGGCACCATATAAATTTTATCGAAATTGCTTTAGCGCTTTTTGAAAAACTGAACAAAAACGAAAAATACGAGTATGTATACCTCGATGACGGTTTTTTACAAAAAAAAAAAAAACAACCGACTTCCAAAACAGAAAAAAAAATAACTTTAATTTCGGAAGTCGGTGTCATAAAACGAAGAAATAAAATGCAAACACCGACTTCCGAAATTAAAGTTATTTTTTAATTTTTAATGTATTCTCTTTTTTGGTAGGCGGTTGTTTTTGTTGTCTATTGATAACTTTGAAGTTCATCATCATCATTTCAGCCGAAATACGTCCACTGCTGGACATAGGCCTCCCCCAAGTATCGCCACAACAACCAGTCCTGTGCGTCTCACATCCATCGGCAACCCGCGACCGTCACCAGGTCATCGGTCCACCTTGTGGGACACCTTCCAACGCTGCGTCTTCTTTTATCGCTTGTACCGGTTTTCGTCGGACCAATATTTGCCAAACCATTTTTTCGTTTTTTTGCGAACCTGTTTTACTTCCTAACTAGATGTGCCCGCGGTTTCACCCGCTTTTATGTATCCTTCGGTTTTTTTTTTTTTCATAAAATGTATCCTATGTTACTTCTAATACCTCCAAGAATATGTGTACAAAGTTTCATGATGATCGGTTAAGTAGTTTTCGCGTGAAAGTGTAACAAACAAACTTACATTCACATTTATAATATTAGTAGGATTAGCGATACTTCTTGTACACACCTGAGCAACAATAAAAGTGTCCTTCTCTTTCAGCAGAGAAAGGTAGCTTGTGAGGAAATCCATGTAGTGCTTCGGAGTGACATAGTTGTTGCGGCGCAGGCGCAGCAGAAACTCGTGCGAGTAGTGCGCGATCGACATGTGCACATGGACCACGTGCTCGACGATGATCGGTCGAAACTCTTCGGGGATCTTCGCCACCTGAGTGTTATATGAAGAAAATGTTATTAAGTATTATGTATCTATTGTTTATTGAATTACATAAAACAACATTTATTTAGTTATTGATTTAGTAAAATAATAAAACTTGTGCATACCTACATAAAGGATTACTATTTTAATTACAATAGCGTTAATAATTGAGTGCTCTTTTATAATCCGAGTGGATATATCGAATCGATCGAACTTTGATATATTACTATGTGGTTATTAACTACGTAGTTAGTTGCAACAACCAATAGGTACGTGAGAAAATGGAGATAATGACGGGTCCTGAGATTCAGAACTGATTAGGTGCCATTGAGCAGCACATTGTAAAGTGGTTAAGAGTACCAAAAACTTAATTAATACAAATAAATATTAAAGATTACTTTTATTTCATTAAAATTCTTAAATTGGTCTGTCTCCCTGAGACACTGTCAATGGAAGCACTGCATCCAACGACTCACTATTGGGAAAGTTGGATCAAACTGAAGAAACCGCTACTAGTAGCCCTATGCGATGCCAGATACACGGCGTTCTAAATAAATAAAAAAATGATGATAGCAAAAAACATTTTTTAAACAAGCTTTTATATTCTTGCACAAAATATCGTCTGTGCTTTTTTCGTCGTTGTTGTGTCTGGGGTGGAAAATCAGCTGACTGAGAATGACATCTCCCGCTCCGGGAGGGCGTGTCAGACTCTTACTGACTAAAACCCACCCCTGTTCCTTCCCTGCCTGAGTGCCCAGGGGTGCGGTAACTCATGTTACGAATTTATCCGCTACCCCTAGGCATGCAGGCACCGGCCACGATGGGCCCCGTCAGTGGTGGCTGATACTCTTTCGAGGCGCGCGTGGAACACTACGTGCCGTCGACTCACGGGCCTGGTGCTGATCGGACGGCGAGCTACCCACTGGTCGCCGTCCTCATGCCCGGATCGTTTGTGCTATTGCCCGTTTTTTAAAATAAATTGGCTGATGAAAATTCATACAACCAATCACAGCAGCTAACCTATAATGGACGATTCATTAGAGACACATTAGATTTGCATAATTTTCCTTTAAAAACTATCTAAATAAGAGACTTGTAGACGAGACAAGAAAAAAAAAAATGGTGAAACATACGTCAGCGAGGAAGACATTGGCCACAGCTAACAGCGCCTGCTTCGGCCACGGGAACTGCCAGTCTATGGTGGTGTTATTCACTAGCCCAGGGAAACTCCGACACCTGGATAACATGATAAAACAAGGTACAGTTCCATTCAAACTTACTGGTGGCTGTGAAACACGCTAGTCGCTGCGCTATCCCACCCCTCACCCTCTCCATCATATAAAGTTGTATCTGTGAAACGCGAACTGTTTAATCGACTTTCGAAAAAGGAAGAGGTTCTATGTTCGACTGTATGTATGTTTTTTTTTTATGTATGTCCGCCGATTTCTCCGTTTAAAAAAATGTAAATTCCACGTTCCATATTATTGGGGTTTTTAGTTCTGGGGTATAACAACTAAAAAGTGAAAAATAAAAAACTTTTTTACAAAAAAAGCAACCGACTTCCAAAAAAGAAAAAACACTAAAAATTAAAAAGAACTTTTCACAAAAAAAATACTACCGAGTTGCATAAATAATACTAAAAAATGCAAAATAACTTTAATTTCGGAAGTCGGTGTCAAATAACGAAGAAACCAAACTAGAAACACCGACTTCCGAAGTCGGTTGTATTTTTTTTTGTAAAAAGTTTTTTATTTTTCACTTTTTAGCTGTTGTACCCCATTCTAAAACTAAATTAATAGTAAACTTATTCCCGAATTGATAACCCCAAAAATAGGGCATTTTAACATAGTTGGTGAAATTAGGGTGTATCAGGGTGAACTGTACAAATCTGTATACCTCTTCAGAGCGTATTAGCGTGATGTAATGTTGTGAAGCCGTGAAAACAATATACAGACATGCGATTGCAGCAATTCTGGAAGGTTTGCTCTTCTTCTTCTTCTTCTTCCTCGCTCTTTCCCACCTTATGTGGGGTCGGCTCTCCTAATTTTGTTGCGCCAGGACAATCTGTCCTGGGTTGTCGGGTCGGGCAGTTCTTCCTCTGATAAGAGTTTCGTCATGCTGGTCCACCACGTGGCAGGAGGTCGTCCTCTACCTCTCTTCTTTTCAGGCAGTTGCAACGCTTTTTTCACTACGTGTTCCTCGTCTCTTCGCATCACGTGACCATACCATCTGAGCCGGCTCTCAGTTAGTTTCTCTGATATGGGGGCGACTTTGAAACTACCACGGATATGCTCGTTTCGCACTTTGTCTAGCCTCGTCACACCTCCGGACCACCTCAACATCTTCATCTCGGCGGTGTGGAGCCTTAGTACGTGTGTCTTTTTTACTGGCCAACATTCAGCTCCGTACATCATAGCCGGCCTTACCGCCATCTTGTAGATCTTGCCTTTGGTTCTGATAGGCATACGAGTATCGCATAGAACCCCGGTTAGTGATCGCCACTTAAGCCACGCCACGTTCACTCTGTGTTCTACGTCTGCATCAACGTCTCCCTGGTCTGTGATAACTGAGCCCAGGTACTTAAATTTATTTATTTTCGGAACATCATTTATTAAAGAGTTCCATTGTGTATCTCCGAAGTTCTTCGTCAGATCTTCACCAAATTAAAATGGGACCACATGTGAAGCAACAGCTTTCCAATACAAAAAAAATCTTCAAAATCGATTCACGTAGTAAAAATTTATGAGGTAACAGTCGAATTGAGAACCTCCTCCTTTTTTTGAAGTCGGTTAAAAATAACTTTAATTTCGGAAGTCGATGTCAAATAACGAAGAAATAAAATACAAACACCGACTTCCGAAATTAAAGTTATTTTTTAATTTTTAGTGCTTTTTGTAAAAAAGTTTTTTTTTAATGTAAAATACTGGTTAGTACTTAGTTACATCCGGTTACACTGCACCGACTATAGCATGGTTAAAAAACAATACCTAGGCTAATAATGAGGCTAAATTTACCTGTTTCTCAATATATCACCGCTGGGAGACATGGACAGCACAACATGGAGATTTTCACAACATCTATTGCAGAAGAAGTTCCATATCGAATCTCTGAAAACATTTTTATAATATAGTCAAACGACCAGTGGACATTTTACATTACATTAAACCCGGATACTTTTCCGGTTCCTGCCACAGACAACATTTCACCCAACCACATACTAACACGTAATAGTGTGTGCTATGAATTATACTTTTTATTTTGCTACTTAACTACGCGCTAATTCTCTTACTGAAATAAGAACTTTTTTCTGCACTGAATAAAGTTCTATATTGTATAGCAACAATTTAAAGTTCGCGCATCTGTGTGAATGTGAAGTAACCCTCTTTTTTTTTTTGGGGTGGCAATCATCCAATGACATCTCCCGCTCTTGGGTGGAGCGGGAGGGCGTGTCAGACTCTTAATTATTAAAACCCACCCCTGTTCCTTCCCTGCCCTGAATGCCCGGGGGCGAGATAACTCTGTTTCGAATTTATCCTCAACCCCTGGGCAGGCATCGGCCATGTCGGGCCCCGTCATGTTTTGCTGACAACTCTTTGATACACGCGTGGAACACTACGCGCCGTCGACTCACGCGCCTGATGCTGATCGGACGGCGAGCTACCCACTACTCGCCGTCCGCAGGCCGTCTACGGTGGCCGGAGATCGTCTCGCGACGTCCTCCGCCCAGGGTGTCTCCTGCGGCGGCTGCTGCTCAGGGCGTGAGGGCGAGTCTGTTGTTGTTGCCTCTCCCTCACCCGTTCCGCCTCCTCCTTCACGAGCATTACTGCTT